>JAZHPD010000003.1:0-600000 GCA_037575805.1 Lecanicillium sp. G3 | reverse complement strand
ATCAGAAAATGCACAGCTTTCCAGTCTGCTCCTGCCTTGTAATCTCAAATGTTGCGACGTCGTGGTTGCGATAATGTAGCATCAACCTATACCGCCGCGGCACAGCTGCCCGCTCGGATCCCTGTGCGCCAACCCCGCGCTCGTCCTGCACAGGCCCAATCGCGACGCCGTGCAGCGGCCGTCTCTGCTTCTCTGCGCAGTTGTCGTCTGACGCGCGAGGCAAAATCCACTCCACACGGAATCCATGACTCCAGTGGCCGTCTAGGTCGTTCACACTTCTTGAGAGCCGTGTAGGTGTCAGCAAGAGCACCCGGCCAATTGGCGATCCGATCACGACCAGCGACAGCTCTGGTACATGCATCACCATGTTCAGCCTGCTGGTGGCTCTAAAGAAAGGTCGCAATGTTCGATCGTGAAAATTGCCGAATCTGAGCACGTCTGGACAATACATCCCAATTTCCTTGTCCTTGGTGTCCCTTGCCTCCAGGGTTCGCATTTCAATATCCTTCTCATACAGCCTCAGAAGCCGATATCTACTCGAAACGGTGACATCACGTACTGTGGCTGTTGCTGTGAATTCGCGCTCTCGTTGGAGGAATCTTGCCAACCCTCGCGTGCCTTGGGGAACCAACCCTATTCGACCGTTGTGAGGAAAGTAAACCATGTCTTCGTCCACCTGCTCCCAATTTGGTTTGACAGTTGGTATTTTGCGGTCGCTCTGGGTATCTCGCAAGGGCGTTGTAACAGAAGCGGGTGTGCTTAATGTTTGAGGGGTCCACGGCGGGCTGTTTTCTGGTTGAATAAAACTGTCCAGGACAGGGTCGGTTTGTGTCGATGCCTCGTTCAGGACAGCCTCAACCACTGCTTCTTCTATAAACTGGGTTCCTCCCCACGACAGGTCATCATCTTCGCTGGGATTTTCGTCGTCTGTATCGTCGGAGTCACTTCCTTGCTCCTCTTCATCATCTCCTTCGTCTTCTTCTTCTTCCTCGAAGTTCTCATCGTTGGACATTTCATCGTTCTCTGATTCGTCGTTCGATTCACCACCGACATTGCCCAAGAGCGTAGCTATGGCATGAAGAGCATGTTGACCGGGAAACATGACATGTAGATCCTGATCGCGGACGATTCCCGTATACGCAGGACAGGGGTTATCTGGAATTGCCTGAACGCAATGCTCAACATTGGCCATGTCTTGCAAGGTACTGCTGGTTGCGGGAAGCACTGCCTTTGGCTTTTCGCCAATCAGCTCTTCCAGGGTATCAACAGTTAAAAAGTTCTCATGCGGTAAAGCAAGGATGCCCCATCCCCTGTTTTGTCATGATTAGTCTGTCTGCTTTGACAGTGCACGTAAACGACTTACCTAGAGGTCTCTCCGACGTTCTCTTCGCTGCGCACCCATGGACCTGCCAATGGTTGCAGACGGATAGCAGGTCGACTCGAGGTCCATATCTCTGCAATCCATGCAACTCCATCTATATCAATCGCGGAGATCTTTTCCGCCTCTCCCAGTTCATCATCAAGGAAACAGATATTGGGGATGTTATTAGCACCCTCGCCCAGCACCACCACTATCCGCCAATTTTTGCTGCGCAGTCGGACAAATGATGCCGGCTCATTAGGTGAGGGGCAGGCCTCTTCCGTATCATCCTGAACTCGCTTCTCTGGGGAAGAGGGATTGTCCAACGCAAAGGCGAAAACCGTAACTTCACACCTATTAGAACTAACTGCGATAAGCCGGGACTTCTGATGGATTGCGAGACCCCATGCCGTTTTACCGACGTTTTCTCGAAAGAAGTGATGCGGGGGTTTCGCCATCGTGGATTTGGCTCTTTTCGGCCCAGAGGGATGTGGGAGCGGTGATCTGTCTTGCGAGGATATCCACTCGGCAATTTCTTTTGTGTAGTAGGCGTAGATATCACCATCATCGCAGCAGGCAACGACGATTTCCTCACTTCCCAAAAAGCCAGTTGTTATGTGATTAATGGAATGAGGCACGACGCGGTCAACATATCCTCCGATATGGTGTGACACCTTGCTCGGCTCACAGCGTAGCCGGCAATCGGGCAACCTCGGAAGACGTTGCCTCGATATACTTCGCGGAACATATGCAAAGATATAACTCTGGTAAGCGACGAAATATAGCTAGATACTATTAGAAAATGCCCTTCGAGCTTAGGGAGCCACACTTGCTCACATTATATGATTGGGACAGAGCGGTCAAGTTATTTCGGTATTGTTGCATAGCCGGCAAGTCCTGATAGGTTGAGCTTCCACTCGAGTAGTCGTCATCGAGAGACTCTGGTGCCCACAGAAACGGTGCCTCATGCCCTAGAGGAGAAAGCCCGACAGCAACCCGCTCACGATCTCGGATCGCGGCCGTTGCGGGAGCTCCGAACTGTCGGTCATCATATTAACCAAAGGCCCTAAACAAACGTGAAATCAGAAATTTACCCTATCACTCGCCGTCTGCCAGTGGCATTTGCCCACTGTTGCGGGTGCCCATTTCCGTTGTGTTTGCGCCTTGGGAGATGACGCATCCGCCGCCATGGCGAAACCGAGTTTTCGATGGGGCTAATCCGTATATTTTCGTTGCAGCTCTGTCAAAGATATTATCGAATCTCATGCAGCTTTTGAAAATGCTGCGCAGCACTATCTCGATGGCATACAGCCTTCGCTGATTATATGACGTTGGGTTGATTGATGCAAGATTCGCGATGCATAAAATAGTGGGCGGGGCTGCGGCTAAAGCATCGCTTGCCACCTGGCGGGCGTCACCCCCCATCGCCGCCGGTCACAGTTACTGCAACAGAATCATTCGCGAAAGTCTCATAAATTTAGAAAACTGGCTACTGTACATTGGTATATATACCATGTAAACCTATATGTGGAATATAACTTTTGAGCTACACAGCGACGTAACACCGGTAGCTGTCCCGTATTGACGTCACCCGCCAGCTACTGCTGCATCAACTGCACCATCTCTTTCATACGATAATCCAAGACCGGCGTCTTCCAGTCATCTTCTAGAAGCGAATACGACTCGGACTCGTTGTTACGCGCCTTGCGCGGGTTGATGGCCCAGTACCCAAAATCCGCATCAACCGACTTGAGCAGCCGCCACAGGTTTTGCCAATACGTCGCGGAGCCCACCGACGGAAACCGCGAGGAACCAATCTCGCCGATCCAAACGGGCGCAATGTCGTCCTCCAGAAGATACAGCCAGTTGTGGCGCATGGTCCGCACAAACGAGCGGTAGCTGCGCTGCGCGAACCGCCCGCCCCAGCTGCCCCAGCCCGACCAGGCGTACACGTGGGCCGAATAGACGAGCTTGTCGGGGGCGTCGAGTTTGATAGGCCGTCTTCTGGCACCGGATACGTCGTTAGCGGACTCGGTGCCTTCGACGACGACGAGCCAGTCCGGATTTATCTTGAGCAGCCGGTTGCCGCAGATCTCGGCGGCGGTTGCCCACTTCTCCCACGGCATTGTGCCCCAGAGGCCGCGGACCTCGTTTCGCAAGTCGACGCCGACTACGAGAGGGTTATGGACAAATCTTTCCATGACGATCTCCCAGTTTCGGATCCAATCCTGCTCGGTCTGACGGATGTGGCAGATGCCACCCAGATGGTCGTTTGCCCAGCCGGAGTCGCAGGGATTTGCGCCACAGCACCATGTGGCTGTCGTAATATGGTTGTTGATAATAACGGCGATTCCTGCATCTGTCAAAGCCGTTGTGACTGCTTCAAATACGTCCAGCGCTCGGAGGCCGGCCAAGTCGGGATTGGCCATGACCAGGTGCGACTCAATGACAGGATTCTCAATGACCAGCTCATCGGCATAGGGAAGTCTGACGCTGTTGAATCCCATCTCTTTTATGGTCTTGGCGAGGTCGGACCGATGACGGACTTCAAGCCCACCCGGCACAAACAGCTCATCACTGGCACCGTACCAGTTGACTGACAGCAGCTTGAACCGACTGCCAGTCGCGTCGACAATGTTTCGCCCACGAGTGCGCAGGGGCAGTTTGTACTGCGAAATGTCGTGTTTCTCCAGCGGCTTAGGCAGGGACCCCTTGCTGAAGAGCAGCGTCTCCTCGTCCGGGAACCACGGCGCCTTTAAGCGCGCTTCTCGCCGCCACACGTAAACGAAGCCACCGAGGGCAACAAGCGCAAGCAAGACCAGGCACATGATGCGGCGGTGCCACTTCCGGCGCTTCCCCGGCCGCCTTGTTCTCCAACCAGGCAGAAGCCCCTTGTGACTCCAGGCGGACTCTGGGCCGTTGGACAGTGATGCGGGATAAGCGTGACGACCAAATCGGTGTGCACCGACGGCGGCGTCTTCAGTTTCACTCGACGGCAGCAGGCGCGCGGACTCTTCGCTGCTGTGTCGCTGAAAAGGGGCAGATTGTATGGCCCAGGAAGGCCGCTCTGAGGTTTGTTGGGGCGAAGAACCCCTGCTGTGCAGCGACGTCGTGGCCATTATTTTTGAAAGCGCCTCCCCTGCAGGTGGCTGTTGTACAAACTGGGCAATGAGGCACGCGACGCCAAGCACGACAGCAACAGCGCTCTCGTGGAGAGTAGACGCTGGTCAAAATGTCTTTAAAAGATGTGTAGATGCTCTCTGCGCATGAGAATGACTTCTGAAACGCCGCGCATGTACACAACGAGTGCTGTTCTCTGCGGTCAGATATCCGCGGCGCTGTGATATGCGGCTCGGCCAACGACTTACTTGTGCGCTCCACAAACAAGAGACCGTCTGTTGCTTCACTCGTTCTCGAAGCACGGCGCGGCAATCGACGAGAATATACCGAATTTCTCACGAAGATGATGATGTCGCTTGCAAGATCCAAGTGAGCCAATTCCCAGCCCGACTTTCCCGACTTCCTCGACTCCTCGGAGCCTGCGGCGACCCGGATCTGCCGGGACTGGTTAAGTCCTTTTTTTAGGTTGGCGCCAGTTCGACCTTTGGACTTTTGGGCACCTTTGGGGTAAGTAAGAGAGCTGACAGGCCCTCTCTCGTAGTGTAGCGCAACGCACTAGTTAGAGCGAACTTTGAAGAGGTTCCATATAACGTGTACGCGCATTCGGGGCCTCGGCGCGGCGAACATTTATGATAGGGTCGTTTGAACAGAGAGATAGAGTGCAAGTTTTCTAAAACGGAACAGAATGTTCTTTTTTCTCGGCTGTAAGTGGATTTTTGGGCTTGGGGGACCTGCCGCGTATTTGCAAACTCGAATTGTTTCGGACGACCGAAGGTCTGTCTTGCAACGTGGTGCACATCAGGCCATGGCGGCAGAGCCGCTGGGGACGACTTGATTAAAAAAAAAAAAGATAGATTATCTTGAAGAAAAGACGGAAAGTTCCGAGCAGAGTACTATCAATCTGGGAAAGATATCTTTATATGGAGGACATTTGGCAGATAGAAAAGAATGACGGTCGTAGGATGAGATGTTTCATCTATGAAACTTTGCATGCGCGACACGGATATAGTTGCGACTGTCACAAAATAAGCAAGACTAAAAGAAATAAGAAAACAGTTTAAGCCATGATAAATATTGTATAAAAAGAAAATGATGTACATGAAAGGCTAGATAAATAAAAGAAGGGGAACAAAAGGCCTCCGGGAAACGGTGCAGAATTATCTCTTCTCGGCACTGATAGGACTCCAACGCCTCGCTGGTTAAACAGGTGAATAAATAATAAGTGACATTTTTTGCCATGGTCGTGTAATATGTACTGCCTCGACGCCGCGGTAGCGCTCATGGCTTTTGTGTTGCAATCTTTTCGGTGCGTAAAAGCACCATCGAATGCTGGGACTTTTGGTTGCGTTGAACATTACATGTTCTCACGCGGGTATAATTGGTTGATGGAACATTTCAAACCATGTATTAGTGCTCGGCAGTGGTTTGCAGAGATGCCCTTCGTGGAACTCTGGACGCACTGCGAGTCAGTGATTCCCTTGCCGTCTTCAGCGGCAAAGAGAATTTCGTCGTAAGGTTGCATTATTAATGGGAGAATCTTTCAGTTTCCCGTTCAAAAGATTGGCCGGCTAAAATCTGTTCATACCCAAAGGGTTCATGCTCTCGAATCGTCCGGACTGGCGGTTGTCGGCGCCTTGCTGTGGCGACCGAGGTGATCGCGGCGAGTACGCGATGGGCGGCGAGCGAGGTGAGTTCTGGTCGCGCGGGTTCGCAAAGGTCTGCTTGGCGTCCCATTCACGCTGTTGAGGCGAGCGCGGCGTGGAAAAGGAGCGCGAGGGGGCGTGGTACCGCGCCGCGGCGGAGTCGCGGTCCTGGCCGGACGGATATTGCACTGGTTCCACCGGTGTTACCACGGTGCTGTTTTCTCTCGAGAGCATCTCATACGAACGTGTGTCTCCTTTCAACTCGTACCGGGCGTCGACGGATACGAACTCTTTCCTCTTGGCGTCGTCGCGGCTGAGGAGTTTCTTGAACAAATCGATCCAGGCAGTGAGCATGGAGCGACGGCCGAGGAAGAGCAACCCCCAGATACCGTTGAACTGCGATGGAGACACATGTCAGCTGCGGATGGAGGCTGGTGGTGAAAGCATGTTTTACATACCGCGAGGAGGAATAGTACTGCGCCGACTGTGGCTTCGCTGACGACAAACTTGCTGGCCTGGGAGAGACACTTGTCCTTGTCGCCGCTGGAGCCAATGAGGCAGAGAACCCAGTCTTCAGCAACTCGGGGGTCATTGGTGACGGCCTCGACCACATTGTCTTGGAATACAAAGACGACGGCGAAGAAGATGACATCCGTAATAATGATGAGCACAATCGCGATACCGCGCCACTGGAGAGCAATGACGCGACGGATGCGACGATACGCCTGCTTTGGGGTCATGGTGCGAACACTATTCGCGTATGCGGGAAGACCAGATCCTTCTGTGGAAGCGGAACTATCTGCCAGAGACATGAGATATACCTTGACGCAGTAGCCAAAGGTGGCAAAGGTGGTGATGACGGTGATGGCGGCAAAGATGAGCAGCGGGATCCAAAAGTCGGCCAAACTGTTTCGGTGATTGATGTGGCAAATGTCGCCAAAGCGAAAGGACACGCCGCTGAAAGCGAGAGCAAGGATGACACCGATGATTGGGACACCCCAGCCGGCAGCCTGGGCGAAGAGCATGAATGGTCGGCCGACAGTAACTTGCCAGCAGATCTGGAGGTGGAGGGATAGGGAGCGCAGGAACACCCACATGACACCAGACCAACCACCGATGATGATAAGAGCACCAGAGGCGCCGCATACGGTGCTGCTAGACATGCTGTTGGGTGTGATTTTGTCGTAGCACTGCTCGGGGCGGGCGGCGAGTGGGACGATGGAGCCGAGGTTCATGACGAGGACACCAGCAGTGAGGCAGATGCTGAGGTAGTGACGGCTCGTCTTTTCGACGGGCAGAAAGGCCCATGACAGCAGAAGATAGACGCAGCATATGGTGCTGATGACAGCGACCCAACTGGCAGCGGTGCCCAGGGTTTTGAAGCTGCTCGGGTAGACCCAGTCGGTGAGGGGGCAGGGAAGGCAGCAGCTGACCCCTTCTGCGATTTTCTGGCAGAGGCGGCCATCGACGACTGCGAGGCGGATGTTAGTTACATGGTGGGTTTTGGACTTGAGGAGACGGCTTGTGGTTGTCTTACATCCTTTGCTGTTGGGATATAGTCTCGCATCATAGAATGGCGGGGGGCAGAGGTTGGGCATGCTTTTGCCAGCCATTTTGAAGAGTTGTTCGGCTTGTGGCCTATTAGTATAAAGTAAACTGTGGTATATCGTCGAAGCTGCGAAAGAGTCGTGATAAAAACGGGTTGCGTAATGTCTGCGGCAAGGCTATATGGTGCCTAATAGACCATGGCCCAATTGATTGGTGTCGCCGAAGTCGATGTTCGACAAGGGTGAAGTCGAATAGAGCTTCAGATGGCGATAGAGGCCATATGTCGTTCCAGTGATACGAAGTCAAAAAGAGGAAATTATCGAGGTTGGTGATTAGAGTAGGACAAGCATGGCCATGTTGGACGTCGGTGGCTGAAGCTGTGGTGTAAGTCGACAGAGGCAGTCAATGCAGCACTGTGCCACTGAATCAAGTATTAGGTGAAGCAGAGAAGTAAGATGTTTCCTGCTGCTTGCAGAGAAGAGGCGTGAAGAGGCGTGAAGAGGCGGAAGGGCACGGTTTAAAGGAGAAGAGAGGCGAGCGAGGATACAGTGGTGGGTACATGCGGGGAGGGCAGGCGACTTATACACGATGCGAGTGCGGCTGGGTTTGGGTTGTCGGATTGGGGGGGTGTGGGAGGCGAAGAAGAAGGGAAGCGACAGGGCTTGGGGAAGAAGAGAAACAGACCAAGTGGGATACTGTAGTCCGTAGACCAGAGACAGAGAGCATTGGGGGGGGGTCAAGTGTGTGTAGTTGTGCGGAGAGCAGGAGAGGGAGGAGGATGGACGGATATGTGTGGGAGAGGGACGGGCCAAGGTGGTGGTAGTGGTGGTGGTAGTTGGTGGCTGCACCAGTGGGCGTGTGCCTGGCTGGGGGGAGGCGTGCAGAAGGAAAAGGACGCTAAAGTTAGGCACCTCACACCCCTGCCGCGCAGTCCAAGTCCCTCTTCCAGGCTGCCTGGCGGGCATTGCAGCCTGCAGGTACCACCTAGCGGGCGCTGGGGCGCTGGGGCGCTGGGGCAAGATGGGCGGACCAGGGGAGGGGCTCGGAGGGCCTGAGGTGCGCGAGAGAAGAGACTTACAGGGGTTGAGGGGGGACTCTTTTTGGGGCTCCAGCGCTGTGTGGCCCAACGCCTGTCAGTGGGAACGAGCCCTCTTCTTCTTCCCCACCAACCACTGTGGCCAGCCAGAGACACGACACGAGCGCGGGCGGAACAGAGGGCAAGCCAAGATGTGTAAAATGCCATCAAGTAAATACTAGAAAAAATGATGGAAATACTCGGTGGCGAAATGTAAGCGAATCAGAAAATACAGAAAAGAGTAAACGAATCACACTGCAGCCAAGCTCTCTCCAGAGCCTGCCAGATGGACCACACACTTCGACATGGGTATTTACTGAGAATACTGGGTAACTCGATATAGCTCATGACAGGCATTCTATTTTCCCTTTTCCTTCTCTCACGGAACGGACTCGGAAGCACTTGTTGCTCTGCTGTCCCTGCGTCATATACCCGGCACGCTACAGGTACATGGACGAGGAGGCGAGGCAGCACGACGAAGCCAAACCAAGGCCCCGAGTGGTGCGCGCCCCAGTGGACATGTCAATATAGGCAAAATATGTGTGGAAGACGTTCAGGAGTCGGACCTTGCACAGCTGGATGAGAGAAGTGAAAAGAGGCGACGAGAGACGCACGCTGGCCATTTCTATTCGCCATGCCCTACAGCCCAGCTCGCCACCACTTCCTCACTCACATGCCAGTAGCCTCAGCCCTGGGACATTTTGACGAGAAGGGATATCCAGACCAGTGACACCTTCGGTAGTTGCTCAAGTTCCTATTGCTAACTACTTGTTCTGGATTTTTGGACTTTTGCCCACACAACAAGAGTGATCAACCCCATACACACCCACTCCTGAGTAGCTACAAGTATATACGGCATGAAAAGAGGCGTAATGCCTGCCCCCATGGTAGCCCCATCGTACAGCCGTCGCACAACAGGCAAGGACCTGCAAGAAAGAAGAAAAGCCCGCGCTGAAGACTCTTCCAGACGGCCGAGCCCGGCAACACGAGTCCAGGGGCACGCACGCGTGGTGGCGGCGCCCTGCGGTGGGGGATGCGCGAGAGGAGGCTCTAGGCCTTGACTCCTTCTGGGTAGCTCGCGACACACCTCGCCTCGTGGCGCACAATAAAAAAAAAAAAAAAAAAAAAAAAAAGGCAAGCTATTGAAGACATCTTTCCTTTCCCAGCAGCTCTTGTTACTGAGTGTCGCCCTAGTCAAGCCCCCAACCAACCTCATTCATCCCTAGCGTCGTGGGATTTCGAGCCTCTAACCCGCTAACTAGCGCAACGCCGGGCAAGGCTGGCATGCCTTGCCTGCCACGCGCAGCTAAACCCCCGTTTAGCCGACTTGGATGACTCTCTCAAAAGAAAAATGGTATGAGAGAAACTTAAAAAGGCTTGAGAGAAAAAGTAAACAATTCTTGCAATGGCCAAGCGCGCGTGTGCTTAAACTACACTTCTGTATATGCAGTAGTTACACACCTGTATTGCCAAGGGTAGGTACATTGTTCGGCCTAGCAGCTCAACCAGTTAGCCGACATGCGCACTATAATAGGAAGCAGCAATATCTACAGGTCCAGCTCGAGATGTGTCTGGACAGCTTCCTGATCTCTTCCAGCCAGCCTCCAAATGGAGAACAACTGCTGATGGAGTCGGCTGGGGCCAGCTGCATATGCCCTGCGAGAGTAAATGCACGCTGCGGTGCCAAGTAGAGCCCTCATCTGCATGCTTGTTCATTTTATAACTAAATGAAATATGCAGCATGCTGGTAGACGTCGACTATTTTACGTATTATTATGTCCACTGTATCGGCATGGGACAAAATAGGTTCTGAATCACGACGGCCCCCGATCCATGGCATCACGATTTTGGGAAATGACCCCGACCAGATACGGCATCGAAAACTTTATTCCCCTTGTACCCCGAATTTTGATACTATTTCTGGTCTGGGAAACATCCGGATGCTGAAAGTAACGTGTATAGAATCGTTTATATGCAACAGCTGCTTCTGCATAACGCAGCAAGCCATTCAATGCCAACAGCCACTCGAAAAGGCAAGTACAGAACAGCAAAGCAAAGAAGAAAATAAAGCGCCTCGCTTCACTCGCCATTGCCTGTATAAGACACCAGCGCAGGCCATCGACAGGCTGGTGCACGCTATTTTAGTCTCACACAACTCCTCTCTCCATCCTGCCCCTGCCTCTTCCGTGGTGTCAGGGTCAAAGAACCACCCGTAACGAGCCCAGGTTCAAACTATTTTCGCAGCCTGGCCTGCTCGATGATATATTTCGCCGCGCAGCAAGGTTGGCGCAGCGGGCAGCCAGCGTATCGGCGTATACCGATGTCCATCACGTTTCCGCCTTGCTCACGCGCCCATCCCGGCCCGTTACACCCTGACTACGCGAAATTTTCTGTCTTGTTCTTATTTCGTTCTATGGAATCTCCCTGTCTTTCAATCTGAGTTTTTAACTACCGGCGTTGGGATACCCCGACGTTCGCGAGATTATCACAATCTGGAGGCCGGCCGGGGTGTGTGTGATGGTTTACCCCCGTGCGGGTCGCGGGCCCTTGAACCACCACGTTCCAGAGATATGGGACGGATGGAGCCCAAGCCTGCACCGGCCGCCCTTTTCTCCCTTCTTCAACGAAACTAAGCAACGTAGCTTCGACGAGAGAAGCTAAGCCGGGATTCCATTCACATCTCCTCCCTCTTTCAGCGTAGGCTTGCTCGCTAGAATCTGGTAAACTGCTTTACTACGGAGTAGTCTTTCGCAGCTTCTGCGACGCCGGCTCCAGCTTCAGTGCCGGCGGGGGGCAAACTGACGAAATATCCTCTCTCAGTAACAAACACCCTTCTTCAGTATTGTGACATTGCAACTTTGCAATCGTCGAGTGCCTTCTTTGTCAATTCTCTTACTTTTAGTCTTTTGCCCCTATCCAGCCTGAATGAGCCCCATCATGCACCCGCGATCTGACCGCCCTGCCCTGCCAACGCAAAAGAAAGCTACAAGGTCCTATAACCCCCTGCTGCTATAGACACTAACAGAGAACATTACATGGCCATATGGTCCGCCCTCAGCACATGTCTAGGTTTCTTCATCCGTTCATCCAGACTATACGCCAGAAGCCCACGGTTTCTAGCGTTATTCTCGGCGCAACGCCTCGCTGATGCTACACCGGATCCACGACAGGGGCCGTGGGCGGTTTTGGGCTGGCGCGGCGGCACCTCCCGCACCCGTTGACGCGACCAACATGGGACGCATGAACGACGCTTTGATAGGGCACGCTCTGCTATAAGTGCGGATGGCAGCCTAGCCCTCTAGCGCATGAATGACGCTGCGGGATAGACGGGGTGCCCGCCGGGCAAAGTCTGCATGCTGTGGGAGCGTGTCTGTCCGTATCTGGCCATGGCACGTAAAGGGGGATCCACGGTCCTGATGCATGCAGTTTCTTGGTACGGTGCATTTTGTTTACGATGTTCATTCACTGCGTTCTTCTCTTAAATTATCTCGTTTTCGTTGGGGGTTAGTGACATCGTAGCCGGACCATGATAAAGTTTGGCCATGGGATCATACGATATGTCTAGCAATTTCGCCAAGTTGTCCGAAACACATTCTACGCGCCACAAGCCAGAGCGCAGTGCAGTTGATGTCAAAGCCAAAGCATCACGCCCATCAATGAATGGCATTTCCCTACACTTGATTGCCCACAATAGCAAAGCCTGCGCTGGTCCCCCTGCTCGCGTTTCTCACCGCTTCGGTCAAGTAGCAAGCAAACAAGAAGCTGCGGATGGGTTCAAAACGCATTGTTCAGTTTGCGTATGAAACATGGGAGGTTGTTGGTACTATTGACTGTACATGAGGTTTGCTAGATTCTTGCAGCGTTATCCTTTAAAACTGCAGGTCCTAAGCAACGTCTCCGAGCTTCCGGGCCACATGGCGGGTTTCAGCTTGCTTCCCAGAAACCGGCAAGCAACCACACACTCTATATCTCATATTGAGCGGTAAACCATGGCGCAAATGCAGCTCTGACATATATCTCGGCCCAGACTATACACAATAGAGTAGAGCACTGGCTACGTTGCGCATCCAGCCCTGCAGGCCCATGCGGATGCCACGCCATGGTGGCCGACGGAATAAGGCCTCCCTCCACACTTGTCAACCTTCAACTCCGCGTGCGATTCGAGGCCCGTGCACAATACAGGCAGGCTGGTGTGGCTGCTTTCACTTCCATGGTTGTGCATTGGGTGGTGGGTGAGACTGGATTGCAGCGGCGTGATGGATGGGCGTGAACCCGCTTGAGATGAGCCACCGTTGAATGACGCAGGGTGTGGAAATAAACGCTTGTTTATGATTCATATCATTGTCCGATTTTTGTATGGCCTTTCTCTTGCATGGTACCAGTAAGAGTGGGCGATTTGCATCCGACCGTATATGGGTATATCTGACTAGGCCTATCAACGCACTTACAGACTGTGGTAGCCTCAGCTGCCAACAAATTCAGCCCTTCAGCTATAGCAATAGCTGTAATGCATTCAAGCGCCGATGCCCTGTCTGCAATTTAAACTCAACTACTGACATGTCATCCCATCTCATAGGTGAGATCCCTTCTTCACCAGTGAGTGACACCAGGCAAACTAGCGCTATAAGTCAGTGCGGGCTGTCACCTGGCACAAATTGACAAACGCTCGCCGGCCGCTGTGAGTGGTCCGTCCTCACACCTCCTCGCCGCCCGCCAGCTGACGACGGCCCATACAAGCCCTGCATCTCGCCCCAGACTGGGCAGTAGCAAACGGGGGCGATCCAGTGATACTGCGGGATGTGTCATGGCTTTTTTCTCCCTGGGCCAACGAGAGTCCTTTCTTCACAGCCCAATGTGACGAGCCGACGAAAGGGAAAACATCGTCGCAATGCAACTGAGATCAAGGGTCCCGTCCCTCTCGAATCCTTTAATCGCACACCCTTTTTCTTTCGCCTTCGGCAGATCATCCGATGGCCATGACGTTGTCTTGGCCGGACATGGGACGCAATGTCCCAGCGTCCATTGAGAGAGTCGTGTTGGATGTTTGCACCGGCAAGAGGCAAGTCATCCAAGGTCGTCTGACTTGTCTCCTCAAGAGAATCATCTCGCTAGTGCCGCATCATGATTCTCTTCCATAGTTATAGCTCGTCTCGCATCCGCATCGACGACAACGACTCGCCCACCCTCCTCTACGTGTGGCTGATCGCAAGACATGCACCACACTAGCCGGCACAAAGCATCCAAAAGCCGTCCCTGGGGTGAATCGCTCGCTGCAACCCATCACACCCATTTGCCAATCTCAACCTCTGCATATGGCTACCACAACCTAACCCACGGATATGACTACTTCGAAGAGACTGGCCACGCACACCAAGTCGTTGTGACACGGTTAATCCCGCTAGCCAAGAAGACGACGACGACATCAAGAAAGCGCGCGAGGACACGGCAAGCCAGCTAGCGGCGGGCGAGATACTTGTTCCGGCCACACCACATGACTGGCAATCCTCGTTTCGCCCAACAGTTCATTGCCGCCTCTTTGCAGGCTTGATACAGAACCAAACCCAGCATCAGGTGGCCAATGCTACCATGCACCACGCTAAATGGCAAGACGAGAAGAAATTCAATTGCCATCCTTATTAGTCCTGAAGCAAGCACTGAGACATTCATACCGCGCCCGTCCTCCATGTCGTCGCCCCGCGCCCGACTTTGGTGGCGAGACTAGTCTGCAGGGGTCTCGGCCTGGCGTCAGTGACACATGCTACTCGGCGCACCGGACGTTTCGTCTTTTTTTCGCCTGCCTCGGGCAAGCTGCGCCGAGTGAGCAAATCCTCGTGGCGTATATTGGCTACTTTATCAAACGTTGAAAAAGCCTCGACGCAGTCATCGCAAAGGGACTCTACTTCTATGCGAAAGGATCAATGCCAAGCGTTTCTAACGTTCTCGCCTCGCCTCCTCCCAGATCTGATTTCTCATCAGCAGTACGGAGTAGCAGAGCACCTCTTACATGTGAAGTGTGATGTTCATGCCTGTTTCCATCCAAAATTCTGCGATCTGCACGGCTGGAGAGTTGTCCGACAGCAAACTAGCTGCCGAAATGACCCCCCCAACCTACTGTTCAGCTTATCAACGCGCTCCTGCCTTGAAGACAGTGCAATCGCATCTGGGCAAGTCGCCGTTTTTTTTTTTTATGTGCGCGGGGATGATGCGATCCTGCGAACTGTGCCCACTTGCCACGAGACTATTGCCTTCTTGCTTCTGCCACCGCAACTGTGCATAGGATTCAGGCTCAAAGTGGCTGCATGGAGAATCGAAATTGCTTCATATTTCTGCTAGACAACCCCAACTTTTAACCCCGCAAAAGCCATACCAACAGCCACAGTGAAGTTGGCCGCATGGACAAGGCTTCCTGTCAGTTATAGGCCGCTTCATGTGTCAGGGATCCAACGTGGCTTTCTGAATTGTCTTCAACCATCGCCCTTGCTGTCGTCGCTCCTTCGGTCTAATGCTCACAGTGATGCAAGGTGGCTTTTGACAGACCGATAATGGCCTGAGCGGCGCACGACTCAAGCAGCAAGCCCCAAACAATAGAACCGCTCGCAGCCATGTTTCCATCAAACTGTTCTTCCCCTGTACCGGCAGCAAATGTGCTCAGACCATGTCATCGACCTGTGTCTTAGAAACTTTTGACACCTTGAGACTTCTCTCTTAGCTTCAACCTCCAGAAACATCCTGCCTACTACTCTAGAACAGCTGCTTAAGATCGGAGCGTCTGCTTCAGCATCGAATGTCTACAAGTCATCAGGCTAACCGACCTGCAAAGGTCCAGCAGCTATTAATTATTTGCAACCCCATCTGGGGGCTTCTCGTCAACCAAGGACAGCTCTCATTTGGGAATAGCGCGGCTGCAGGCACGTCAGTGTTGCGAGTCCCTTTTCGGTTCCAAAGCTCACGCTACTGCATCCTGCGCTGCTTTGCATACATCCATATCCTCACAGCCCGCATACAATCCGCTACCTACAACTACCACGTCTAAAAGAAAATTACAGGGCGTCATGTCCAAGACAATGCACTGATAGAATTTTGCCCAGAACTGAATCGCAAACCCCACGCAATGGGTTCATTGGCTCCTCTCAAAAATCTCCCGAAGCGAGGTGTCACCAAGGAACCCTGCCATCTAGCGTGTTTGGCCAGCACCAGAACCAAAGTCGACCTAGTCCGTTCAGCCTCTTGCGGGACGTCGCGGGGTGCAACGGACGCCACGGGCCTAGCATGGCCTAATGGGGGCGGGATTGGCAGACACACACCCCCCCTTGGACCTTTTTCCCAATTTCGACACAGGTCCGTGTTATGGAGACTTTGGCGGAGGGCTAGACAAGGCCAACAAACGCCATGCGCACGCCAGAAGGCAAGAGAAACTGTCTGTCACAGCGCCTCGTCTTGTTAGCGTCTCTGGGTAATGGGCGCGTTCAATGTCGTTGGGCCACCAGGATGTGAAATCTCCTCGGCGGTCTCCAGGAAAGTTGGGTCCGGACTGTGCGCTGCTTAGCACACGGACTTGTGCAATGCACATACATGCAATCGCCAGTCGCCGATGAAGAACTAGAAGAAGACTGCCGACCTACAGGGATGTCAATTCGACGCCAGTTTCTCGGGGTGTACAAGGAAGATATTGCCAGTGGCAGGTCGATATTCGTAAAGTAAGAACAGACCCCGTCGAGCCACGAGAAACAGGGTTACTTCCGCAGCGCGCTCCTACTACGCAAGCTGTTATAACTCCCCACGTCAGTCCAAGCCTCGTTTTGCTTCTGAGAAACGAGGCCGACGTCGACTCGCATAATGGTGATGTGAAGGCTGCATAGTTTAACCCGCGCACTGGATGCATGCATGTCACTCGAGAAAGACGGGTCATATCAGACACAGCACCTGCAGTCATACTTTGTACTTCCCTACGCCAAGAGAGATTTTCAACTTGTGCAAGTGTTGCGCGACTGCGAGTTCTTGAATGGGCGGGCCATGCAATCGGATTGGTGGAGTTGTCCCGCGGCCGGCCCAGTGTAAGTGACATTCTCGACAAGCCGCGGCCCTCAGAGCTTGAAAGAAGAGGATCCGCGATGACTTTCTGTCTGATTTGAATGGAGATTATGATTTTGCCCAAGATATAGCTCATAATCGAGATATCGGTACTCCGTTGCGCTGGTCGGCTTACAAAAAAAACAAGACGCAGCGGGTCTCCGTGATCCTCGGACCTTGTGCGCAGTCTGCGATGTGGGTAAGCGGCGTGCATGGCCCATTCTCCCTATTTCAGCGTGCGAATGATGATTGACATCATCAATCAAAATTCAATTACTCGTGCGAGCTGTTATGATAACTGTTTTATTATAGGTTTTTGGGTCGTGGAAATTAGGTTAGGTTGTATAAGTGTTCATGATATTGCCTATTCTGGCAACTAGCTGGTTAACGGCTACCGATGCTAGCCATCGCAGAAAAACGTGACAAACGCGAACTGATGACCCTTATACTCACACAGGTCCGTGCTATGGAGACTTTGGCGGTACAAGTCTCGCCAGTTATTGCCGTGTACTGAGAACCCTGATGGTCGTCTTAGGCGGAGATGCCCGCTCTTTCGGCCGCGGCACGAGAGAGCGAGTGCCAGCGCGGCGAGCACGGTCGTTTTCGCCCAGCGGTAACGGGTCGGACGTGCGCTCAGCAGCATCTGCTTTCCCCCCAATGGCAATGCTGGTCGGTCATGTGCGTTTTGTCTCAGGCCGTTCTGTAATAAAATTCGAAGAGGCTGGTTTGTTGCGACTCTTGTGGGGGGGTTCGGTCAGGGGAGCGAACACGAAAAGAAGGGTGAAGGAAGAGAGCAAGGAACTTGACGTCGCATCGGGGGCGAGTGACAATGTACAGGATGACGGCCAGTCATGCTGTCTCTCTTGCCGACAGACGTGACAGAAATCGCTTTTGCTCGCCGACCAATATACGCGGTCGCTCGGAATCACAGGTGCACTGCCTATTGCCTGTCTGTTCTTGGCATGTGCCAAGTCCAGGGCTATATGCATGCTGACGGGAGATCCCCAAAACATGTCGGTCGTCGAAACCTTGCATGACGATGCTTTATTTATCCACGTACTCGGATATATTGATGTCATTTGTCAACTTGGGATAGCAATATGAGGCGGCCGACCGGCCCCATCATCACCGCATACGCTTTCGCCCACCATAAATGGCTCATGCCGTGTTGATTGGACTGGCGCAGAGGCCATACAGCGAACCAGGATCCAGGCATCGGGGGGGGACGTCTCGATAGACAGCGGCTGTAGTATTCGAGACTGGCGGAGTATCGGTTTACTGGTCTTGCAGTCAAAGTGAGCCTCGGTGATGCGGGCCGTTTCGCTGCCGAAGAATGTATACACAAGAATAGGCTTGGTGTGATGATGATTGAAGCATGATCGTTGATGTTGATAAGTTTTCATTTGAACGGTGCTAACATTTCAGATAGAATGAAAAGACCTTTGGTGGTTGACGGTGACAATCATTATTACGCATGTTCCATGGGGTTTATCGGCTTCGAGAGCGACAAAGTATACACATGGTCCCGTGTAGAAGTGGTTCGCATAGACATCCGTTTCGACGCTAAATTCACCCCTGGGAAGCTCCAAACCAATCCGCTCAGCAATTTCCTCCCAGAGGCAATGCCATCGCGAGGAATTGGGCGTGTCACTGGAAACAAATTAACGCTCCGGCACGCCTGGGAGGTGAGGTGTTTCGGCCCTACGCTACAGACTCCCACGCATTCTCGCAAAGATCCTCGAGGTTTAGAAGACGGGGTTGGAGCCAGGCGGACCTCCAGCGTGCAAATTCCATGGGCGGGTTAAGTTTTCGCGACTCCAGCGTTCAAGGGTTCGGCCACTCCTCGTCACGATGGCCAGATGAGGGATTCAAATTCGAGGCTATCGTGCGGCCAGACACAGAGTCTGGAGAATTGTGTTGACGCGCCAATTTTCCGGGTCTGAGGCGGTGAAGTTATCGGCATCGATTGACGGGCCGCGGCCTATGCCTAGGCTCTCAAGCTGCTCGTCGGGGATGGTCGCGTGACCTCTATGAGAATACTGTATAATGTGGTAAAATACTGGAGAGGGGGCCGCGGTGAGGTTCTGCGCGGCCTCGGAGCCTGTTGGTAGATCTCCGTGTCAGGGCATCTAGAAGCGGCGTGTGATTGAACAACGGGATGAGGCTGGGGAAAGTGATGAAACAGCCAATGTACAAGATGCTCACTGCCTAGTCTCTTGTGCTGTTGGCTGTTCCGATGTTTGAGACCAGGGTATGCAGCTTGCCCCGGCTTGTCACTTGGTCATAGTTCAGTCTCACAAGCATTCACGAACTTCTATTTGTATATAGTGCAACATGAGAAGGAAAAAAACCAAGATAACTGCATGATTGCCTGATTCCGCATACACAACGAGAGTGTGGCATGCAATCGGATCGACGCCCGGGCAAACTTGTCCGGTGTACGAGGTTGACTCCACGGCTGGGGAAACGAAGGTGGCTAAACAGACCGACTTTTTTGGAGGAAACAAGAAAAAAATGCACTTTTTTTTTCCTTCACGGATGCTTGGCACAGACCCGGCAGTGGGGCAACGATCTCGTAATTCGGCAGCAGTGGAAGTGACTTTTCTCTGCGTCTTTTGGAATTTATTATCCCCGGAGCATGTCTCGGATGATATGCATGTCTCGTCACAGTCACCATTGCTGTGGGGAGGCCAGGCACAGCCGACGCGTCCAAAGCGCAACGACATGCACAGTTTATATCCAAGTACTCCGTGCAGCTATATTGTGCAGTGCATGCCAAGGCCGGGAGACACGGAGCGTGTGACGGTCAGGTCAGCGTATGAATGCAGATGTGCAAATGTGCATGACGGCTGCATGTGCTTGCCTTGCGATGACAGGTGCCGGCACGGATCGCTCGGGTAAGCATCGAATCACGAGAAAGCGGTGGCTAGGGCGGTGCTGTGTGGACTCGATTTAGTTTTCACGTCTTCTTTTCTCGATTTGTGGCAGGGGAGCCAGGACATGATGTGCATATATGCGGTCAGAGTAGGCTTGTGAGATTTTTAAGCTACGAGGGCCAAGAAAGAAAATAGATTAATTTTAATATAGAGATTTATGCAACATCTCAGCCGCAGATGTACCTTCGTAGTATTCTCCTTCGACGCTTTTCCTACGAGGTAAACGAGCAGTCAAGACAGCTAGTAATTCACAAAAATAGAAATGACGAACACGAATCGATGGCAGCCAGTCAGAAGTAGCTAACGCCGCAATATATAGACGCGGCTGATTATAGTCAAAACGCGACAACGACTTTATCAATACAGAGGCGAAAGTGAACTGAGATACCAGAACTTGAAATTACCAGTACTTCGAAAGGATTTACGGTGCGACGAAGAGATATTTCTTAACATTTTTCAATTCCATATCGATGGAACAGGTGCATAGAGGGGAATGAGTCACCGGCCTACTATTGCGACGACAATTGTACACTGCCATGGTTGGATAGAATGATGTCGACTTTGTATAAAACAAGTGGGTTGGCGTTTAATATCGTGAGAGCTTGAGGTCATCGTAGAGGGTGTTGTAACTTTTAAAATTCTCCAACGAGGTTTCTTTGTCTCGGATACGGTACCTGATTACGGTACGTAGCGAGACAGAGCATATAACTCGATTACCGTGCAAACGGTGAAAGTATCAGCTTGGGAAAACATGTCCGCAATGTCAGACGCAGTCTGTTGGCGACTAACGCGCGTGATTTTAACCTTCGAAACTGATCAGGAGAACGAAATACACGTAGTATAGTGCGTAGTTGCTAAATGTATCCCTGTCGGTGCATTTGAAGTACTCTTTTTGTCTCTAAAAAGTCGTCTTTGTCCAAATGTCGTCGTCATCAGCCACTTCGTCACCACCACCATAGCGTGTTGGCTTTTGCAGACACAAACAAAACATTTAGGTGCGTGCTTTCTTTTCTGAACCTTTTACCAGTTCTCGCATCGCATCGGGCTCTACGGCTTCAATTTCTGAATATTCGCAATGATGGAACTACGTTGGAGCCGCCGCCGCTACAACATGCCCTCGTGGCGATGCCAGAAGCCAAAGCCACATCCCGCCCAGGTAACTCTCCCTCCCAGGCAAGACAGCTCCTCGGATGGCGTGCCGGATCCCAGTGCGCCTCTCGACCCGAATGATCCCGAAGGGCTCGACACCTTCCTCTCCGCGGAATACATCGGTCACCCCAACCGCTCCTACTGCGGGAGTTGGCGCGGCGGGTCGTCGTTCGTCGACGCCGACGTGCGAGGGGCTGTGTTGAAGAAGCTCCTGCGGCGCCAGAGAGTGGAACGCTCAGTCGAAAAGGTGATCCTGGACCACGGGCTGCCGCTCGCTCAGCGCCAGATCGTTGCTCGGTGGGACAGGGCCGGCAGGGGCACTGGGTTGCTCGGCGAGCCGCGGGCGCAAGCCATCGCGAGCGAGATGGATAAGTACGCCAACATGCCGTGGCAGCGGATCCTGGGGTCGCAAGACAGCTGCTTCGGACCGCGGATGTACCTGATCGAGTCGCTGTACAGGTCGACGCTGAGCCACGAGGAGATTAACGCCTTGCTTCGCTCTATCAGCGAGAGTCAACCGAGTTCTGAGACGCCGAACAGCTAGTACTTGTGAGTCTTCATTCATACGGAGGACGAGTTTGGTACGTGTATGCTTATGAATAGTGTTATGGGGAATTAATATAGTTGCTGCACGCGTTGGCCTCAGAACTAAGTTGTACGTCGCTGGTAGCGACAGGCGATGCCTGCCTTCACGCTTAATGTTTCGAAGAGGTCAATGTCATTCCGACGGCGTTCCGACAGCAAAGCAAGTAACCTGCAGTCGGTGACGGCACAAAAGGTACGGAGCAACTGTCTCGACGGCCGGTCCTGGCCGTTGCAACGAGTACCGGTCTGCGGTATCCACGACCGCG
Organism: Lecanicillium sp. G3; assembly: GCA_037575805.1. NCBI lineage: Eukaryota > Fungi > Ascomycota > Sordariomycetes > Hypocreales > Cordycipitaceae > Lecanicillium > Lecanicillium sp. G3. The sequence goes on along the minus strand of JAZHPD010000003.1, from coordinate 578,248 downwards.
CGGTGCGCCAACTGCCCTGTGCTCCGAGACGAGGACTCGCGCAAGAAGCTGTTCCCGGGACATTTTTTATCAGAGCTGGCTTTTTGCTAACAGTTGACAGGCAGGGGGTACCCGTAAAAAGCCCACTCATACAGTTCAAGATCCCAGGCACAGTGTCTCTCGAGTGTGGGCTGTCAAACCCCCTGTGGTTATAATACTCCGTACATCGCGATGGTATTGAGAAGTGTCAGGGGTTCATCCACGGTGGTGTGGCTTACAAGGATGGATTTTTTTTTTGGAGGGGCGTGTGAAGAAGAGGGAACTTGGGTCGAGAAGCGAGAGGGGCCGTGGGGGGTGCCGAGGCTTCTGCATTGATGTGCAAAATGAAGATCACTCATGTGTTGCCGGGGATTTCTTCGCAGCCACGTTAAAAATGAGAATTTGTCACCAAAAAGTTCAAGAAACTGTTGGGGTTGAAGCTTTCCGTGTGTTCTCTGGCATAGTTGAAGGTCCATAGGCAGGCTCGCAAAATCCAGAAGTAGCGCCTATCCATCTGCCGGCTCTACCCATAACTGCGCCGGAAGCTTATTTTCTTTCCTTGTGGGTTCCTGTCTATATTTACCCCCTTTTCCTAGAACATGCCAAGTACAATGGAAGCTTCATTGGAGCAAGGCTTCCCTACTACCTACGGGTAAGGTCTGCCAGGGAGCCTGATAGTTTCCAGCGGCAGCGTTAGTTTGTTTCAAGGCGTGGTTCCCCGTTCATACTCTTGTTTTCCCTCGTTTGCTCCCCAGCCATCGTATGGTAGCATTATAGCGCTCGCTTAACGAACGATGCTTTTCCTTTTTGCAAATACGCATAAAAGGGTAGCTCTCGGACAGGATTGAGTTGTGCATTGCCGAGCGGAAATGTAGCTAGTTGGGTGCACTTTAACACGATATGTGGTCTGGGCATGTCCCTGGCAAATTTTTAGTCTCTAACTAGTATTGACGCGACTGGTGTGCGTGTAAACAATAAAGTGTCACGATCATGTATTGCGCTGCTAAGCAGTTTGTTCACATCTTAATATGTACCGCGACCAATGTTTTGGCTCGTAAATAAAAGAGAAACTACTAAGAAAGTAGGTTGCCTTTCGGATGCAGTTGCGACATTTGGTTTTGTATTTACTATTCTCAATCTTGAACACCTTTGTCTCCAACTTCATAGCCGTATTTTATTACAAGTACTTGAGATGTTATGGACAGCTAACAAATATGTACAATGATTCTTTGCTGGAGTCATCGCCTCAGTCAACCATTTGATACGCGGTTTCTTTTTCGTTAAAAAAGCAAAAAAGAGAGAAGTATAGAAAAAGAGAGCATGTTTCCGGCGCCGGAGCCGGTGTTGCATGCGAGCTTTCTTGGATGTTCATGTGTAGGGTAGTGCATGTCGCAAAGTTGTTTGTTTGCCGCCAACATCTCAGTCCGAATCAATCTAACGAAGACGAGCGATTAATGAGTATGAAGTAAAATCAGCTGCCTTTTGTTTTCAGTGCTCAGAATGAGATAATTCGGTACAGTGCCACCGCTTGCAATGCGGTATGTGAATCTACGCTGCTGCCCCACCATGAAAGATGGATATAGACCTCATCCCCCTTCATATGCTGTATCAACAGCATCACTCGACCGAAAATCAGCACGCAGGCGGACCTCAGCATTTGAAAGTCAGCGAAACATATTTAAGGACAGAGATACACATCAAAAAGATACATTTCTCCTACCTGGCGGCTCAATCTCACCTCTGCCCGCAGCAGTCATCTCACAGCCCGAACAACCCCTCCAAAACATCTCAAACGGCAGACAGACACATAATGGCGACGCCTCTGGTGCCGTCATTCCAGATCGCGCGCGACGCCCGTCTCCCCGCGCCGTCCACCATCAAAGTCAAGAACCTGCACGCCACGATCCAGGGCCCCCACGACGCCTGGGGCCGCCCGGACCGGCCGCAGCCCATCGCCATCTCCGCCGCCGTCTCCCTCGACGCCCCCTTCGGCACGTCGTCGGCCTCGGACACGGTGGCCACCGACACGGTGCACTACGGTCTGCTCAGCAAGGCGGTGCTCTCCGTTCTCGCGGCCGCGGCGCCCGTCACCAGCCTGCGCGACCTGCTCGAGAAGACGTGGGTCGAGATGACGGGGTTCGACACGCGCGGGCAGGCCGTGAGGGCGGACGCCGCGCAGCAGGATGGGCAGTCGCAGCTGCCGTTCTTACACTTTGCACAGCTGAGGGCGCTGGAGATTACGCTGCATCTACCCAAGGCGACGCTGCTGGGCGACGGCGCGAGCCTCACGGTGGCGGGCGGCTTCGCGGCGGCGCCCGCTGTGGGGGATGCGCTGGTCAAGTCGGTCATGGTGCAGGGTGCGGCGAAGCTCACGATACATGGGCTCAAGGTGCCGACGTTGATTGGCGTGAACAGCAACGAGAGGATGGCGAAGCAGGTTGTTGTCGCGAGCGTGGAGATTGACAGGCTGGAGGATGATGTCGACGTCTATGCTGAGCTGCAGCATGTTATTGTCGAGGTAGGTTTTACTTCAATAACCTATTTGATACCTACGAAACCTGGGCCTAGGAACTGGCTGGCTAACACATGGCATCGCAGGTCATGTCGGGGTCTTCATACGAGACGCTGGAGGCGCTGGGCACGCATCTCACAGTCGCAATCGCCGGGCATCTCCGAGCCAAACACACGGCGCCACGCGACGGCTCCGGCTGGCAGATTAACATTTCGCTGGAGAAGCCAGTCGCGGTGCCTCTGGCGGACGCAGCATGTGTAGAGATGAGCACAAACACGGTCAACGTACCCAATTGAACGACACAGGACAAGCATGAAAATGGATCAAGTAATAAGGGTATTTGGTATATCTAAAAAAGAGCGTCTCTGAAGACTTTGAAAGAAATTTATATCTAAATGACGAATAGCATACAATGGCCAAACTGGAAAGACGAGACGGACAACGCCTAGAGCTTGTCCAAGAAGAGAAGGGAAAAGAAAAACAAATCTCGCTGTCTAAAGTTGTTTCATGTCACGTTGAAAAATACAGTTGAAATGCAGAAGAGAGCAAACCAAAAGAGCAACAGAAAATCAAGAAGGAAAAAAGGTCCCACAGGAGTACGTGCACGAGTCCCTACGGGCGGTAACGCCAGGTCCCCAAGGATGAGCAGAGTATAAGTCGAGCCAGTTCGGGGGTCTTTACAGGATGACCTTGTTGCACTGAGGGATGTCGCCGTTGGTCACGTCGCGGATGAAGTCGGGATCGGGGTCGAAGAGCATGACGTGAAAGTGCTCGACAGCATGGATGGACTTGAGCGCGGCCCAGTTCTTGAACCACATGACCTGCTGGGGTTAGTATCTCTTGCGCAAACACGAAGTGACATCATATTTCTGTATTGCATTATGTTTTTTTTTTGTCACGAGCAAAGACCAGGGCAAAAGAGGCAGCAACTTACATGTCCCTCGGGCATCTTTGAGCGAAACGTCCTGGTTACGTAGTCTTCAATCTCGGCGCGGGCCTTGTCGGTCAGGTCGCCGGTGGTGTTGTTGGCGACGAGCTCGAACTTGGTCCAGACGACGAGGTGGACGATGCGCGAGTCGAGGCCGTAGGGCCAGTCGTTGTAGAGAACCTTGATGTCGTCCGGAAACTCGAAGGGCTTGCCGCGGGGCCGGACCGGGGCCGTCCAGCGCAGGCGCTCGTTGAGGACAAAGTTGGCGATGGTGCCGTGCTGCAGGGCCGTCTGGTAGGTGAACTTTTTGTAGCGGCGCAGCTGGGAGGGCACGCGCTGGAAGCGCTCGAGCTTGTTGGTGGTGACGATCTTAGAGACCTCGCTCCAGGGGAGGATTTCGTAGTCCGAGTCGGGGGTCGAGACGCCGCGGAGGTCCTTGGGGTTGAGGCCGCGCAGGAACTCGGGGCACTCGGCGGTGCGGTCCCTCTCGGGGACGTTGATGTGCCAGTAGGGAACGACGCCTAGGGAGCCCATGTTGGCGATGTGGTCTTTTTTTTTGTTGTCGGTCTTGTATTATAGGAAGGCGTCTTTGGTTGCCTGGAAGATGAGATCGTATTCGAAATCGAAGCGCGAAAAGGTGAATTATAAATTATTTTGCTGAAACGCGGTATGTATTATACAGAGATGTTGGCGGTTGGCACGGCGGAGCCTCGGGCGCGGCGGGATTTCCTCTTTCGGTAGACGGCCAACGGCAAGCTCGCAACTGCAGATTGTCGCGAAAGCTGTGACGGATCGGAAACGGGAGAAGAGTTGAAGTCAAAGATATGAAAAAACGATCTTGGTGTAGGACGAACCCGACCTAGTATATTGGGGGAGAAACCGGTGCAGAAGAAAAGGAAGAAAAGAGGCGAAAGATCAGGACCGGCCGGGAACGGGAGTCAGGTCCATCTTATCCAGCGGCCAGGTCCACGATGCAAAATCAGAACGCTTACTGGTCAGGCGGGTCTGCCGGTCGTGTTTTACTCTCTGTTTGCTACAATAGTCTGCAAACTATACTTCTACAGCCTGACTTGTGGAGGGCATCGACGTTTTAGTGGTGGGCGGGCAGGCATTCTGACGGTGTAATGCGGCGACCGGTTGAGTCATGGAACGGTAGCGAAAAGCACCATAAGCCTGCTGCTGGCTTGCCTGTCTGCGGCCACTGCAACCTGCAAGGCCGTGACTGGCGGGCGGCGCAAAAGTCTGATTTGGACAAGGCGGCGGACGCGAGTGGAAGTGGTCCCCAAGAAAGGCGTGAAAAGGGAAACGACCGCCCTGTTGTTATGGGCCGGAACGCAAAATGTATGGCCCAAAGGGAAGAGTGTGAGAAAAAAAAAAAGTAGACAGGCCAAGTCAGGGCGGGCGGATGCAACGTTGTGGCGAGGCTGGGGAAAGAAAACCATGGATGGATGGATGGATGGAATGGGCCGGGTGGGGGAGACGGCGATATGGGGCTGAGAGGGATTGGTGGAAGGGCGATTCGTCTTGAAGCATGGTCAGCTAATGAGATGTAGCAGAGGTCAGATACAAGCAGAGGATATACTTGTAATTGCTGGTAGCATGTCTTGTTTTGGAAAGCAAAGGGCGAGTTGATTGTTAAGCTTGTTGGGTTTGATGCGGCGGCTTGGCAGGTTCCTGCGCTGGGCGGGCCGCTGAAGAATTAGTTGCAAGGGAGTCCTTCTGGGCAGGCGAGGCAAGAGTTCAAATTGACAGCGGGGAAGACTGTTGGAAGGGCGTTATAGGCCAGCTGGAGATTTGCTATAGGTGTCGTTAGCCCGCCATGCTGTTAGTTGTGACGAATACAACACAGAACCATTGGAGGAGAGAGGCCACGCAATCCCGCGCGCTTGGAAGGGCGAAAGCTGGTTTGATGACAATTGTGCCCATGTGAGCATTTTGGCTCATTTACATATCTACTTTGTTAACAAGTCATGCGCCGGCGCAGCAGCTTACTCGCGCCGTTCTGGCCCTTTGAGAAGACTGCCAATTCTGTGCAAGTACTCGGTAGTAGTGACTGTAGCAGTGGCAGTACTCGGCAGCAGTGACAGCGTCATGGCAGCTCCGTCAGGCTTGCCTCGAAATCAACTAGTGGCATCGCAGGGACAGCTGGCTGGACTCTGGGCATGTTCGGCCTGAGAACCGGTGCACATCTCTGCAAGACACACGCACGCACACGTCAAGTGGTTTCCACCAGGAGGCGAGCTGCCAGGTCATCTTGGCTGAGGACTGTTCATCCTCCCTCGCCCACGGCGGCGTCGCCCGCCCCAGAGTTGATGAGCAGCGGGCAAGCCCAGCGATATTGAGCCAATGCCCGCCCCACGTGCAGGGCAGGCAGCGAGCCGACTCGCCGGAGGACGAGGAGATTTGTCCGTGCCAATACATGATTAATGAGGGCGGCCTGTAGCTTGCAAAGGGGCACAATGGACGATGGGGGTTGTGTGGTAGGCCAAACTGTTACGAGCGAGGCGCACACCTTGATATCTGGTAGAACAGATGAATAACCCGGCGACTTGTCAAATTCTTCAGCTCTCTCTCAACAACAAGCGCCGCCTCATTTTAGCAAAAGACACTATCTCTGGATTACTCCATCCACAGATCGCAAAAGCGGATCATGGCATGGTGGAAAGCTCCATGAGCGGATAGCTCAAGGGAAGCAGCTGGCAGCTGGCTCAAAGGGAAGAGTTTGTAACTTGAACGACGCATTGTGTTCAAGTTTGGCATTGTCACTGGAATTTTTTTTTTTAAAAGAAAAAGGTAAAATGAGACAGCTGTCTGGGGGGTGGTCGGATGTGGCTGCACAGACAAACCTTTGCCCTGCGACGAAGAGAAAGACAGAGGGCTGAAAAAAGGTTGAATGAGAGTGCGACACGACACGAGGGAGTCGTGGACCAGTATCATTGGGTGATGCCTTTCCCGTTGGAAATGGGCGAACCCTTGATCTTTTTTTCTGTGTAAAAGTTTTCGCGGATTGCGACAGTGGCAGTGCAAGAGATGATCAAAGGATGATGTCGGACCTCGCAGCTCACAGAGGGGGGGAGAAAAAAAGGCTGAGAGCGCTAAGTTTAGACTAGGCGCGAAGATTACAGCGGAGATGTGCCACCATATGCACAGAATTTTCACTAATTCTTGAGAGAATCGGTGAAAATTGGTGAGAAATGCATCTTTAGCTCCGGCATTAGTATGGTTCTATTATCAGTTTGTCTTGGGAAGCTCGTTTCTGCAGTCTGCAAGCCACATGTCGCCTCCCTTGGTGGCGATGGTGTTGTGGCAGTGAGTAGCGCCGACAGGAGGAGAGAAAACTCAATCCGTTGGGGCAGATGCTCGGATTCAACAAGGAGGAAATCAAGAAAGTTTGTGTACCTGGCAGGGACGCGAGACAGACCCCTATTTGACAGAGACCAGCCCAGTTACAGAGGTTGGAATGTCTAATCTCAAAGGTTAAATAGCTGGGTGAATTAGGCCACTGCGTACTGGGTACACCTTACGGAGTACAGAGTAGTGCGACATGTAGCCAGGAGAAGAGAGCATGGGAGGATTCGGGAGTATAATTAGTTTTCTTGATTGAGAAGGGGACGCGAGGTAATTATTAAACTGTTAAATTGGCTGAGATCGGGGTCTGCCAGGTATACTTGGTAGTTAGTGAGCGACGGCGCAGCCAGTCAACAAGTTGTGAGGTGCATGCACTCTGTATGACTGCCGTTGCTATAATTACCGAAATACTGTTTACTCTAATAATTTTGACAATTTTATTTTTATTTCAATCATCTCGTCTCGTCCCTTTCAGCTACCCCAGGTCAACAGCTTAAACCAACGGCGCAGCACTGCACGCCCACGCCGGCCGTCGTCTCATTTGCTGGCAGCAGGGCAAGGGGAGGAGCTCCAACCACCCCCGTCAACCACTAAGAACCACTATAGCAACCACTGTAGCGACCGCCTGTTGCTCTCTCTTTCGTGTTGCCCCCCCTCTACTCCGTGCCCGCTGCGGTCATCGACCAGCCCCGCCTTTTGGTCGCCCCTTTCGTTTGCCTTGATTTCTTGGGAATTGCAGCTTCCTCCTTCTTCTCTTCTTCTCTTCTTCCCTTCTCCTTGTTTCGTTCAACGACCTCGTCGCTTCATCTCTCCTCTTTCTTCTCTTCTTCAGTCGATTGAACGTCAAACATACCCCGAGCCCCTCCCGCAAAGCTGTTTCTTTTCACTCGATTATACAACATGGCGGAAGCTATCAAGAGTGCTCTCCCCTCCCACCTTCGTCCTGGCAACAACGACGACGAGGCCGGTAGCAACAACGGCTTCGAGAAGCGCCACCATGGCAAGACTCGCAGCCACATGGCAAGTAGCCCCAAACCATAACCGTCACCGTCACCGTCACCGATTCCACCGATGCAATACGTCCGCGGGCTGCGGCATCAGTCGTCGTGGGTTCGCAATGGCCTCACCGGCTGTCCCCGTTGTTCGCCCTTGCGAATCCCGTACGACGCTCTATAATGCCCGCCTCGAGCTGCCGACACTCGTCTCAGATACATGTCGAGCATCTCCTGTGACGCCAGATTGCACAACTCTGCATGCTGTCCTCTGCCGCCACCTGGCTGGCGATGCGTTCGCTGGGGTCGCACCACCATGTCACTGGACAGCCGCCTTGGTGATTGACCAAACTGCGCTGCGCCACCATGTGTCGGACGATTGATGTGCCCTGTCTTCATTTAATCCCTTCTGCTCCCTACCATGGCAGCCCAAGACACCAAGACACACATCACAAACATGGAAAGCAAGCTAACAGAACTCTCCCAGGCCTTTGAGAACACCTCTACCAACGTTGCCGCTGCCCAGATGCGCAATGCCCTCACAAACCTCGCCGAGACGGTCGAGGACCCCAAGCAGAAGAAGGCAAGTCGCCCCTCAATGCCCAACGCAGACACGCACACTAACCAGTCATAGCTTTTCGAGACCGAGATGGACAACTTCTTCGCCCTCTTCCGCCGCTATCTGAACGACAAGGCCAAGGGCAACGCTGTGTAAGCAGTACCCCTCACATACAACCGACGTGAGCTAATAACGTGTGCAGCGACTGGGAGCGCATCCGCCCCCCTGCCGCCGGTCAGGTCGTCGACTACGAGGACCTCGCCAACTCCGAGTCGGTCCAGTTCCTCAACAAGCTCGCTGTCCTCAAGCTCAACGGTGGTCTCGGTACCTCCATGGGTTGCGTCGGTCCCAAGTCCGTCATCGAGGTCCGTGACGGCATGTCCTTCCTCGACCTTTCCGTCCGCCAGATCGAGTACCTCAACCGCACATACGATGTCAACGTCCCCTTTATCCTCATGAACTCGTTCAACACCAACGACGACACCGCTGCCATCATCAAGAAGTACGAGGGCCACAACGTCGACATCCTCACCTTCAACCAGTCCCGATACCCCAGAATCTACAAGGACTCGCAGCTGCCGGTCCCCAACGACTACAACTCCGCCATCAGCGAGTGGTACCCCCCTGGCCACGGTGACGTCTTCGAGTCGCTCTACAACTCGGGCATCCTCGACCAGCTCCTCGAGCGCGGCATCGAGATCATCTTCCTCTCCAACGTCGACAACCTGGGTGCCGTCGTTGACCTCCGTATCCTTCAGCACATGATGGAGACCAAGGCCGAGTATCTCATGGAGCTTACCAACAAGACCAAGGCCGACGTCAAGGGCGGTACCATCATCGACTACGACGGCTCCGTCCGCCTGCTCGAGATTGCTCAGGTCCCCAAGGAGCACGTCAACGACTTCAAGTCGATCAAGAAGTTCAAGTACTTCAACACCAACAACATCTGGCTCAACCTCCGTGCCATCAAGCGCGTCGTCGAGAACGACGAGCTCGAGATGGAGATTATCCCCAACGCCAAGACCATCCCAGGTGACAAGAAGGGCGAGTCCGACATCTCCATTATGCAGCTCGAGACTGCTGTCGGTGCCGCCATTCGTCACTTCAACAACGCCCACGGTGTCAACGTGCCCCGTCGCCGTTTCCTTCCCGTCAAGACTTGCTCTGACCTGATGCTCGTCAAGTCTGACCTCTATACCCTCAAGCACGGTCAGCTCCAGATGAGCGCTAACCGTTTTGGCGACGCTCCTCTTATCAAGCTTGGCAGCGACTTCAAGAAGGTTTCCGACTTCCAGAAGCACATTCCTTCCATCCCCAAGGTCCTCGAGCTCGACCACCTAACCATCACCGGTGCCGTCAACCTGGGCCGCGGCGTCACCCTCAAGGGTACCGTCATCATCGTCGCCACCGAGGGCAGCACCATCGATATCCCCCCTGGTTCCATCCTCGAGAACGTCGTTGTCCAGGGTTCGCTGCGCCTCCTGGAGCATTAAACAACTACTCGCCGCAGACGCGAAAAAAAAAGGAAAGCCCCCGGCAACTTGCCGACTGAAACACATTGTCTGAGGCTATAAAATAATCTACAATTTAATTTTACACGGCACGAGCGTTTGCAACGGGTGGACCAGGTGAAAAGGCAGGGCCAAACGTATGATGGCGAGAGATTCTTTTTCGGAGGGGGCCAGTCAGGCAACAGTACTGTATCTATTTAATATGTCCATAGCATCAAGGGCACGCCATTTTTTTTTGTTGAAAATCCAGGCCCTACCTAAATCCCTGTAAAGTGTGATTCAAACTCCACGCAATGTTATCAAACGAAATGCCGGGAATGCAATGTACTGCAGATGCAATATAATTCAACTGTGACCGATTACGCCACCCGACGCCACCAATCTAACATGCCAATAAATATAAGGGGGTGTATATATTCGTATCTACACTTTCATAATCGTATCACATTACTCCGTATTGACGTGTGAGCTCAACCGGCTTTTGCTCAATCTTACCCGAAAGCGGAAGCCCAGTCGGCCAGGAAATCCACTATGCGGTATCGCCCACCTCCAGCGGCGACGAATCCCCATATGCCTCGGTGAGCTTGGTGTCTAAGTGTCAGCGAGACCAACAACATCATTGCCACTGTATATGTATATATACTCGGACGTTACGCACCCCACTGTGTGCCGATTTGTCCGTACGAGCCAAAGAGATGCCAATGAGTGGGATGCGCCTTGACGGACTGGCGTGCGGGATCAAGGGGACTGACTTTATTCAGCGGAGCTGTCCAATGTTCGCCCCCTGCGTGTTAATAGCAAAGAGGTGACACGCCGAGTTCCATCCTCGCGAACCTTCTTTTCGTCTTCCTCTTTATATACGAGATCTGCAGGCTGTCTTTCAATGCCGTTACGTCGCGAGCCCGGAATTGAACTGGCATTGGAGCGCATCTAGAGGCTGAATTCGTGTTACAGTCTCGATTATAAGATGCTGGGACCGGATTATGCCCCAGTTTCAATGTTTAAGATTCGAATTCGAATTATATACAACGCTCGCTATTTGGTAAATGAAGCGCGCTGCTTTTCCCTTGAACAATACAATGCAAGCTGCCCATGATCAACTTATGAGATGGAAATTCCCCCTCTTCTAAGCCTTCCAACGTAGAGTTCCCCTCACGCCAGCTCGACAGGCTCCTGCTTAATCATATGCGACGGCGGCAGCTCGCTCGGAGCCGAGTCCCCGTGCGCCTCTGCGGGTTTGACGGAGTGGACCTCCGGAACGCTTCCCCGCGTCACGGCAGCGTGGTGGTAAAGTTCCGGCGTCTGATCGGCCGGAGGCACGGCTCCGCCTCCCTCGGCGTTCTTCTTCCTCCTGTACCGTAATACGAGGGCGAGCATAGCAGCAATGACGATGACGCCGCCTAGACCCGCGCCGATGCCGATGCCCGCCTTTGCGCCGGTGGACAGGCTACTACTTGATGATGTTGTGGCAGCGGCAGACGGTGTCGACGATGACGAGGGCGTGGAGGACTCGGTCGTCGTTGCCGTCGTCTGCTTTTGGGCGGCGATTTTAAAGTAGCCAGACACCATGTTGTGCTTCGAGTCGCTGCCCTGCTGGCTGTAGTCGCCCTTGAAGAGCCACATGAAGAAGATGTCCGAGTCGGCGAGGTCAAAGTCGTATAGCTGAACGACCCAGTCAAACCCCTCCGAGGGGCCATTGGACGTCTCTTGCACGCTGTTAGCCCTCCCCCCCCCCCCCTCCCCACGATATGGAAGGAAAAAAAGGGCGATGTGCGTAGGAGAGGAAGAGAAAGAGAAAGAGAGAGCGCGGAAAAAACCTACCGTACAGAACAGGCCCTTTGCGCGTGCGCCCGCCATTTTTGCCCTGCTGCCACAGCGCAACAGTGTAGTTCTTGTAGTCGAAATTCTTGTACGCGACGCGGTGCTGCTCGCCGACCGTCCAGACGGCGTTGAATGGCGGGCTCGAGAAGCCCGCCTCCGCGAGCGTCGCGACTAACAGCAGCAGAGGCCCGAAGAGTATTAACATCATGCAAACCGTCTTGCTATTCACGAAAAATTGGGCGAATAAAAACCAAGAAAAAAGAAAACGCAAACAAACAAACAAACAAACAAATAGACAAAACAAAAATAAAAAAAAAATAAAAATACAGAGCGCTGCAGGAAACATGCCAGTTTTTATTTCACCTCTCAACTCCCAAGATCAGCAGAGAGTGTGCGACGGGCCCCGTGGTTGTTCTCTCGGAGACTTTTGGCGCGCCTTTGCCAGGGGAATACCCCCAGTTGCAATTTCGCCTGCCCGCCCAACAAAGCCGCACAGCCTTTGCGCTGCGCCCGCACGCGGGCTGAGGATGTGAGGGAGTCTTGCTCCCGTTTCGGAGAGATTTTGGGCTGACTCTTGTGCATCGGGAACGGAAAGGATCTGATGTCTTGGAGTATGCTTATCTGCGCCATTTGCGGATGGTGCTGGTGGGGTAACGACATGCCCAGAGCCTCGTTACGGACTGATGACGGCTATGGGTAATAATCGCCCAGGGCCAAAAGTCATATACGAGATCCAATTGCATTAAACTACTGGCAGGGCTCTAAATGATTTATATCCAAGACTCGCTCGCTACATAATGAAAAAAAAAAAAGGTATGACAATACCGCTAAACTTTTAGAAACCCCTCTCTTTCTTCAGTAGGGGCTAAAAGATTGACGTTTGAATTTCATCTGATCCCCCTTTAACCCGTGAAATCACCTCAGCCCAGCTCGACGGGGCTCCGCTCGCTCGGGTAGTACGGCGGTGCGCAGTGCGGCGCGCCGGCCGGCTTGTAGTGGTACTCCGGCGCGCCGCACGACGTTGCTTCTCGTCCAGCACGGCCCGGCGCGACAAGGGAGAGCCGACTCTTGTGCCGGAGGAACATCGGGACGGCGACGCCGCACAGCAAACAGCGCCAGCCCGCCGGCCTGCGCCGACGCCAACGCCATATCATGGCACCGGGAGGGATGGCATTGCCGCTGCTGGGTCCGGGGTTTCCGCACTGGGCGGTTGAACTTACACCCGCGTCTGACGGCGCGGGGCGGCACGGCGCTGGGCGGTGGCAGGGCAGTGGCAGAAGACACGGGGTGCTTCTACATGTACGCTTCTGTCAGGGAGGACGAGCGGTGAAGACGACAGTGAGGATGGGGCGGAAGAAGTGTCGCTGCTAATACTCCATGAGAAGTCCTCCATGGCTGGTGGCATCTTAAATCTCGGTGAGAGAAGACCGTTCTCAGCCGTCTAGTTGGCTTCTTCGGCCGTCCCTCACTCCACGAGCTGCATAATAAAATTCTTCGGCAGATGGGCCAAGGCCAAACGGATACGAAGTCACTCCCCATAGCCAGGGCGTAGTGCGGCCGTCGGTTTTCCCTGTATACACATAAAACATGAATATAAGGTGTCGATTATGAGCAAATGCACTCTACAAACGTACGGAGCATAGTCCACGGCGCCGACAGCCCGAGGGAGGTCGCCCGGACAAGCGAGATGGTGTACCTCATGAGAAATATCCACAGTAAGTGACCAACCAGATCAAGATGCCAAATCATGCGACGCAGGGTGCCAATATATGCGTCACCGAATTACATGCATAGGTCTCGCGCCCTGTGAGAATGCTTATATGCGCCAGCAGAAGAAGAGGTAGGAGGTGGCAGCTGGGCTACTGGATACCAGTGCAAGCAACCAACCGATAAACGAAGTTGGCTGGATAGAACTAGGAATTAATCGTAGGGTATATATGTATAAAAAGCAAGATGTATAAATAACCATCTAAACAACGCTGGCTGTTAAGAAAAAAAAATTGCTGTTACCCCTTAGATCCAAGAAAACAGCTTTTCCACATAAAGAATAGAAGATCAACGAGGCAGAAATAACCCCCCCCCACAATATAAAAAAAAAAATTTCACCACCACGTTTTTTTTCTAAACCACCCCCCCCCCCCCCCCTTTTTTGGGGGGGTTTTTTTTTTTTTTTTTTTTTTTTTTTTTTTTTTTTTTTTTTTTTTTTTTACCTCTTCCTCGTTAGAGGTTGGTGATCTTGGCTCTTTTGCCTTTTTTTGACGGGGCTCCTCATCCGCTTGCTGTCTGGCTCAGAATTTTCTTCGCAGACGGTGGGAGGGGTTTTACCCACACATGGCCACTGTTGGCGAGTACGAGGAGGCCAACGCGCACCGAGTTGCCCGCCAAGCCCTGTGGAAGTTTTCTTCTCGGCTTCTTTCTCCCCCCCCCCCCCGCTGACGCCAGCAAGATGCGGCGAGTCGACCGGGGACGTGTGGGCAAGGGCACGGGGTGGTGGGTAGCTTTTACTCGGTGCAAATGGCAGGGCAGGGCAGGGGACGGCGTGTTTGAATCATTGGAGACCGGCGGCCCCGTTGGACGGCGGCCATGCAAGGTCCAGGGGAAACGAGTACATTCGTACAGAGATTGCTACGGGTGTGACGTTAATCTGAGTAGGGCCTTCTTTTCTCGTTGATGCCAGCGAGGATGCCAGCGAGCCTGTTCTTCTTCGTCTACCCCGTATGGGGAGCTCGTACATTTATTTATACAAAATTTTTATATTCACCTTTGGCTCGAGCTCCGTTCCTTACGGCTGCCTTCCCTGCTGATGGCCCGCCCTGTATAAGAAAAGAGGCGCCGAGGCTACCTTGAACGGGCACAGCCGCCTCCGAGCTACAATGCTACAATGACATGCCAGGGCAGCATTGCGGGTTTGAGTCGTTGCGGGTAACCCAGTCCCGTGGCCAAAACGACACAAAACCAGAACCCGAAACAAGCAGAGGGCCGGGCCTACGTTGATGGACTGTGATGATGTGTCCTAGCATGTACCACTACGGAACATGGACGACAATCTGTTAATCAAACGGAGGTCCCTCGCACCATGGGAGGGGCCAAGTTTTGGGAGCACGGCGGGGAAATTGGACCGCAGACAGGAAGAGACAAACAGGGCTGCCCGGAGTCTCAGCTTGACTGCCAAGTGAGCAAGGCGCAGGGCGGGGAGGGGGGAGGAAGCTTCATGATGACGATGGTTGGGGCGGCTTCCCCGTAAGTCACAGAGGACCGTGGCCGCCCCTGCGCTCTTCCCTATCGCTATAGGCTCGCCGGGCTACAGCCCCTAAACGGCGACTACTGGAGGGGCAGCAGCATGGAGCTTGCTCCGTACAAGTATGGGGGATGCCGCTCGGCGTAATTAGCGGCTGACGGCGCCCGTTCGGTTGCTGTGGGGGAATTGAAGGCCCCGGGGTGAAATTAGGGGAAAAAGAGAGCATCGTTACGGAGATGCAGATTTACTTGTATATGGTGCTGCCAGGGGGGGTTGAGGTTCTCAGGTCACAGGTTCCGAGGATGACCGGGGGTTCGTGGCGGGATGTGGTAGTGCAGCGACGATAGCCGCACGCAGGCCAACAGGGTGCCCGGGGTTAATCAAAGTCTCCGATATGACAAAGGGGTGATATGACAAAGTGGTGCTATTACTGAGGGCCCGGAACTACAAGCCAATACATGTACAGTGTCTGTATGACATATCGACGGCTATAAGGCTATAACACGGCGCGGGTGTAATTGGTGGGTAACGAGGTTGGCATCAGGGCTGGAAAACTCCGGTGTACAATGAAAAAAGTCCGACGTCGAACTCAAATCACGTACGAATGGGTTTAGGAGGTCAAAGACCAACGTACACGATAAGACCAAAAAAAAATTCCGATTCGTGACGTGAAAGACGAGTAATGAACCACATGGCACCAGGCAAAATATTGCCGAGGCGAGGCTGTCGGCTAAACAGGAAACGGACGGACAAAGGATGATAGCTGATAGAGGGCCGGGAGCAACAGATAACCATGCTCAGCGTGCCAGAAAGTGGCGAGAGGGCTGCAGCCTCGGAAATGCGAGGATGGACACTTGCTTATCTTTATTCTTTTTAATTTAATTTAATTTTACTTTTTTTATTCATCATTGCGAGCGAACTAATCTACAGGCACCCTGTCCTCCGTCTCCGTATTCTCCTTCTTATCGGATACCGAGCGCCGAGCGGAGCCCCGCGTCTCCGCCCGGCCGCCCGCAGCCTGGAGCATCCAAAACATAACTACCACGTAAATATCATGGTAAAAATAAAAATTCCAAGCCCTGGCGGTGCGGGTGGTGGCGGCTGGAGTTGGTGGCACTGGTGGGCTCCGTCCGCTTGTCGCCCCAGTCGGGCGGCGCTACGGGCGAAGAGGCTGGCAGCACGTGGGCTACATCTGTTGTCTAAGAAATCAAGAGCCTCTCTCTCGAAAGATACATTCAGAAACCAACTGTCAGGTACCCTCAGAAAATAATACAATTTTTTTTTTTAACGAATTGCCTCCACTGTGGCAACTGTTTGAACCTTTCCCCAGACAGACAGGTTGTACGAGTAAGCCCATAAGCCCTGGCCCTGGGATGGGCGTCAGTTAGCCTAGCCAACTGTTGTAGTAAAAATCCTGGACCCCAGAGTCGCACGCAATTGTTCGACTTTCCCTGTCGCGAGACCCGAGGGGTGGCCCTTGTTTTGACGCTCTGTTACGTATCGAGAATTGAGGGCCCGGGGTACGGCGAGAGCAGAAAATGTCGCCATCAGGCTTGTAATTTGATAAGTATGACTGCCAGTACAGCTCACCATAGCAGAAGAGTGTGAAAAATCGAATAAAACAACAACAAAATCCACCGCGCGAATACCAAAAGAATGTAAACCGTTGTTCTGCTTGGTAGGGTAGACTGGTGCCTATCGCGACACCCGATTGCCTGACCGAGAGAGGCTTGCCTGGCAACGAACTAGCCTCGCCCCGGCCGGTGACTCTTCCAGTAACGTAGTTATCGTTTTGTCTAGAACCGCAACACGGGCGTTGGCTTGGCATGTGAGGCCACTCGCCGCGCTTTGCGCTGCGCTCTGCTGCGACGTTCCAGAAAACAGAGTTGGCTGCGCAAGAAGGGCCACCCGCCCAGGCCCTGCCCGTTCTCCAGAGCCGCCCCATTTGCCCTGTTACGATGGTCCTGGTTTTAGCTTTTCGGGGCGTGGCCCATCTCTCTCCCTCTCTCTCACTCGGTGGTGGACCGCCGTGGTAGCAGTCGGTGCAACAGCGTACATTTCGCCATCGCCAGGCTGGAACGGGGCTCCGCTGCTTGTTACTTGTTCCTTTTTCATGTTCATGGGGCGGCGGAGGCAGTCGTGAGAAAAGGATAAAATAACAACAGGGTCTGTGAATTACTCGCGCGCGCGCAAGGTTACATGCGCAAGCCTGAATTGGCGATAACCATGGCAATGGCCACATGATGGGCTTACCCTTGCCTTGTTTCTTTGTCTCTTTGTTATTCGAGCGTGCATCTTGATGCAAAGGCCCCGGTGACGTTCTGCTATTTCCCTCCAAAAAAAAAAAAAGCCGTGTGCAAGAGCCGCTCGTCCTGTGTGTGTGTACGTACTGGTAGATGTCCCGCGGAGAGCCGAGCAGCTTAATGCCATTAACTATAGGCCAAGCCAACGTGGCTCAACCTTGGCAAGGCACCTGAGGACCCAAGAACATGATGCACGATCCATCCCACGCATGACGAGAAGAATGGCAGAAATCGCGGAATGAGTAGTGCGGCCACAGTACAGGCACCCATCTTACATCACTCTACACTTTCCTTGCCTAGCTTCCGGAGAGAAAGAATGTGTCGTGAGAAAATCAAGGCTGCGAGACCAATTTTACTCCGTACTCGGTCCAGCTTCGCAATTTCCCTTCCCCATGGGCACGGCGCAGAAGGCTAGATCGAAAAAGGGTGGTGACCTTTTGCGACTGCGTCGCCGTTCCATCCCCAGACAAGACGGCCCCCCAGACGCCGATCCCGCGTAGCCTGGAACGATTCCCCTACCATCGTTGGATAACTGCTGTCATCGGGCACGGCTAATTATGGCAGGTGGTTCAGAAGGGGGAAGAGGGGCGCAATAGACGAAATCACGACTAGACAGATACTCCGTACTCCGTAGAACAGCAGCATCGAAAGAATTGGAAGCCCCACGGGCGAAGAGAACAAAAAAGGATTCGCAAGGGGTGGTTGTAGACTGCAGGCTAGATGCGAATCGAGCAAGTGCTGGCTTGGTCGGTCAAGGCTGGGGCCGAGGTGAGCCCCAGAGGCCAGAGGGGAGTGGCTTGTTTTGGAAGGAGGATGAGGTTCGGCCCCGGTTGGAGGATGGGTTGGGCTTTTTTTTTTTTTTTTTTTTGGCTGGGGAGAAGGGCGCCTGGTAGTATGTATTTTCTGTTGACAAGATGTATCTTGCGAGGAACGATGATGGGGGTTGAGCAATGAAGGCAAACGCAGCGCGAGCAAGGGCGAGCTTACATGTATGTACTCTGTACATCGTCGCCAATTGTCTGACAGAGGACTGAGAGAGCCCTCGACGATTCGAGTTGGAACAATTGCAGCAATAAGCCCGGGCCGGAGGCTGGGGTCGGCGTGCCCCCGGGGTAAGATGGCAAATGCTACCTTTACTTGCACTTGTACGGAGTAGAGAGTGTGCCTTTGCTGGCCTGTTCGCGACTAGTTAGTAGCTGGCTTGAGCGGCGTTGTGTGTCTCGTTTGTCTCTTGTCGTCTTAATTTCGACCTGCATGATTTCTTATTGCGTACCCCCTATCCCTGGAGGGCTTACTGTGCGTACACGTGTGTCTTGTTGAAGTAATTTTTTGTCTTGTTTTCTTCAGGCTTGCGGTCTCAACTGTCTCTGTGTGTCGGGTGTCGGTCGGCTTTCTGCAGCTGAACCTGTCAGCCTGCACAACGTCAAACTACCAACCACCAACCACACCACACCACTACCGGGACAGCCTGAACTGAACACAACTGTCGGGGGTGTGGGCGGGAACGAGAGTGAGTGATTGAATTGATTGGCTTTTGAATGCCGGGGAGACGGGGGGCGCTGAGACAAAAGGCGGAAAAATTAACAAATTGAAAAAAAAAAAAAAAAAAAAAAAAAAGAACTGGGGGGCTCAACTTATTTCGGTTTTCCAAAGTTCCCCGCCACTCAGGCGGTCGCGTTCGGCTTGGGGCGGGGTCCAGCAGAAGGATTTTTATTATTATTATTATTTTTTATTTTTTAATTCTTCTTTCTGGGTCCTAACCGGGAAGAAAGCAGGGAGTGTCAGGTAGCGCCGTCGCCCGCCGGGCCAGTAGATCTTAGATCTGCTATTTTTTTTTTATTTTTTTTTTATTTTCTTTTTTTTTGATTGCGCCGGCCGCGCCCCGGAAATGCCTAAAGAGGTTAGGCGCGGCAGCTTGTTCAAGGGGAAAGAAATTTTGTTTTAATTCCTTTTTATTTTTTAATTTTTTATTTTTATAATTTTTTTAACGGAAATCTGGCAGGTGAGAGAGTGCATCGCACCTGCCAGTTTACGGTGAGTGAGAGTGACCAGCCCGGCCATTCGCTGAAAGATGACACCTTTGGCAAGATTTGACATGTGAGTATGGGGGGTTGACTCTTTTTGAAGATGGGACGAGCGACAAAGCGCAGATGGGAAAAAGTTTTTTTTTTTTTTTAAAAAAAAAGAAAAATCCCTTTATCTCAGTGGCTGCTTTCTCCCCAGGAGATGCAGGCACTATCCCTGCTCGGCCTGTCACAGCTGCGAGTCGGTGGCCAAACTCTCAATCTTTGGAGGTGAACGTGTCACATTTCCTCAGAGACATGGCTAGCTCTGTGAAGAATAACGCTTAGACAAACATGCAAATTTGAAAGACGGCTCTCCACAGAGTCTCCGTTTGCAAAGGTACAGCCTACAGGTATGGCGTTACTTGTGGGCAAGGGGGTGCCTTGACTGCGCTGATTGCGAGGACGGGTTATCCGGGGACCCCAGACTGAAGCGACACAAGCAGCCAAAAAAAAAAAAAAAAAAAAAAAATTAACAAGTCGCAGAAAATTGGGGAGAGGGGACGGAGGAGAGGATGCATCGCCCTCGCCTCTCCTTATTTGTTTTTTTTTTTTCCTTCTGCGTGTAACCGGGGAATCTTGTATGAGCTGAAAAGAGACTTGTGGCTTGCGCGTGTCGGGCTGAAGTACGAGATGGCTTCAAAGCCCCAGCAAGGGGACAACTTGGCCTTGTAACGCCCAAAAACTGCACGTGGCCGCCACTTTGTTTGCTTTTTTTTTTTTTTTTTTTTTTTTTTTTTCTTTTTTCTCTCCTCTTATTCGGCGGGTAGACACATAAGAAAAAAAGAACAAAATTGCAACAAAGAAAATAAAATGCAAGTTACTCAGTACGGCCTTGGTCCGATTGGTCGCGGGGGACAAGGCAGGGAAAGAAACTCGAGACATGCGGTGGCCCTTATTACCAGGAAAAAAAAGAACCGAGACATCGGGCAACGGTCTGGGGTTCTTACATTATGCTCAGTCTCAGTTTCTTTCCCCGGGGGTGGAAAGACAAAAAAAAGCAAGTATCCTCTTGAATTCTAACAAACGTAAAAAGCCGACCAAGGAGCGCAAATGACGGCATCGACAGCAATGACGTCTGGGTGCAAACTATTTCATCTACGGACACAAGCAGCGCAGAAGGAAAAAAAAATTGCTTTCCGCGGAAACTATAATCTGCGATCCGGTTTTCTTTCTAGCTTCCCCGTGAAAGCCGCCCAGTAGTAGTCAGCACAGAGTGCTCCATCACACAACCGCCGGACTCGCACTAGAAATCTCATCCCATTTACGGGCTGGCCGGTCTTTTGCCCCGAGAGAGAGAGTGAGAGAGAAAATAGAACTTGGCCCCCACACACATCTCGCAACATGAACCGCACAAGGTCATGTTGTGGCGTGAGGGTTTGATAGAGGACATCGGGATTGGTTTATGGACAAAATGTCTGGCGTAACGAGGGTATCACGACGAAATGACGCTCTCATTCATGCAAATCGAATAAACAGCATACATCATAGCCACTTTAGTACACGTCATCCTGACCTCGTAGCTGTGAGAGCGAGTGGCCGCCGTCAGGACGCAACTTGGTGCCAGTGTGTTAATCTCTCAGTAGTGAGAAATCCATCTCCTTCTCCATGACCTGCTTCTCTTTTTTTCTTGATACGAAAGTGCTCATCTTGATCGTCCCTCGTCGCCCGATACCACCCCATTCTCTGCGCGCGTGTCGGGGCCATGAGACACCCTGGGAGCCTAGCACTGGTAGTCAACTCATACCAGACATCACCCTCCGTTCTCGTCCATGATCAGAGGGCGGGATGGGTCTCGCGCACATCGTCGCCCACATCACCGCGCCCATCGCTCCAGTTTCTTTATTTTTTATTTTTTCCCTTTCCTTCTTTCCCCACAGGAGCGCCGGTCCGGGTGGTGGCAGTGAGCTTGATTGTCCCTGTCCAAAGCAAACCGCCACCCCAACTTTGTCGATAGGTTAGCCCATGTTATTTGGCCGAAGTGCAGAGCGAGATGGGCGCGGCCCCCAAACCAGAGCCGTCACTAAGAAAAACGCGGATGTGTAAAAAAATTTCAGACACAAAATGCAACACTGTGTGACTGCGCTCCCTACCAGGGTGCAGAATAATACGTGAGTACTAAAACCCCAACTACTCCGTACTACTCCTAAGAAAATAAATGAGGACCCTCCCCAGGTCCGCGCCCGTCCTTGCCGTCATGCAAGGTCGACCGCAGCACTAGTCGTGACCTAGCCGGAGACCAAATTATGACTGCATGAGGGGATTTTTTTTTTCTCACCGTCCGCTGGTCACCGTCCTGGTAATTTTGATGTTATTTTGAGAATATATTCTTCTTTTTCAAAGGTGCCCCAGCCAGAGTCAGGCTGACCGGCCGGATGGCATGCTAACCTGCTCATCTCAGCAGCTGTCTTCAGTTATTAGTGGCCCAGCAGTCCGTAGTTGGCAGCAATGCGGAATGGTTGGTGCATGGGGACTCGTACAGGCTGCACATCTCGCCGCGGGCCGGATAGCGAGCGGCCAATAGATGTGCAGCATCGGGAGCGAGGGCCGATCAGGCTGCACAACTCTGGTTCCTTGCTGGCTACAGGTACGGCGGGCGTAGCTGGGGCTTTTTTGTTACTTCTTTTCTGCATCTTTACACTTCTTTACGTTTTGGTACTGTGTGCCCTTTGATTTGCGGTTTCTTCTTTCTACAGTTTTGCAGTTCTTCATTTACTACATGTAAGCGACTCGACTATACGGGGTGAGACGACGGGCGGGTTTTGTGCACTTGATGCAACACACACTCACACAGACACCCATGCAGCCCCCATTTAGGCAGCCCGCGGGTTAGGTACCGGTCGTTCTGTGTGCGTATATGTGAGTGTGTTTGATGGCGTGCGAGTGAGTTAGTAAGAGGAAGAAAGAGAGCGAGAGAGAACATGTGTGTGTACATGTAGAGAGCGGCCTCCGTGTGAGTGCTGCAGTTTCAGGAGATGTATCTTTTTACTCAACATCAGCGGCAAACAGTACATGCTTCTTTGTATCTTTTTTTTTTACCTCATAAATAGCAAATGGATGTCACATTGCACTTGTACCTCGCACTCCCTCCCTCCCCCCGGTAACTTGCACTGCCCGCTGCACGCACCGGAGAGGAGAGGGAGGGCTCGTTGGAACGCAACCGGGGTTTGGGCTTCCCCACGGGCCCGTCGCCAATCCTCTGCCAAAAAGGCAAAAAGACCCGAAACCCTTCCCCCAGATTACAAGTACGGACTGGCAGGTGTCTCTGGCCGGCCTCTTGGTGCTGCGCGGACCCTGTCTTGTCCTCTGCCCGCCCTTCTCCATGCTCTGCTCTGCTCTGGCCTGCTGGGCGCATCACTGCAGGCAGGCCGACGCCCGAGGCAGACCGCGAATACGTGTACACATGTACATGTACTGTGCGCATATATGTATGTTTGCCTGTCTGTCTTTGTATGTACGCATGTATGCATGTATGCATGTGTGCATGTAGGTATCCAGGCACCTGTAATCTGCAGGCCTGTGGGAACCCATGCCCATCCCGATCAGGTTCAGGTACCTGGCCCGTCAAGTACCTGCCGTCAAGTACCTGCTCCTCTCCGGCTGCTACCTTCGAGCTGCAAGCTGCGAGCTGGAATGGGGGCCAATCAGCCCAGCACGGCAAAAGACTGCTCCGCCTGCCGAGTGCGTGTGCAAGCTACCTGTGCCAGATACCCGCCGTGGATGCGACTTGCCACTGCGTACCAGAGGGAAATGGTGCGTGAAAGCTATGGAGAAAAGTCTCACTTGAAAGGTGAGAATACTCTCTCTCGCCCTTTGCCTGCCTGCCTGCCTCTGCCTCTGTTCTTGCACTGCCCTGAGAGATAGCCCGCCATACTTGTAAGTGCCAGAGGTGCCAGTGAGTGAATGGTGGTGGGGGAAGGGGCGCGCAAACGAGAAGGGGGCGTGTTGGAAGGTTTTGTTTTTTTTTTCTTTCTATTTTTCTATATTTTCTTTTCCTCCGTACTCTCCGTCTTTGTTGTCTCTGGTCCTTCACTATCTGATTCCCTGCGTCTCCCTTTGCAGCCAGTGTTAGGCTGGACACTGGGGGACACTGGGGACACTCACTGGGGAGAGCTCGAGGGTGGGCGGGCAACCTGCCTCTGCCTGATTGCGCCAACGCCCCTCCCCAGGTGCCTTCCGTTCTTCCTTCTGGCTGTCCGCCTTCACCCCAGGCCCCAGGTCCCCAGGCCCTGTCTCGGCCAAGCAGGGTGGCTGCCTGCCTTGCCTGCTCCTTCCCTACCAAACTGACTGACTCCTCCCACCCCAGAGTGCCACGAATGCCGCAGTACTGCCGCCCCGGTTTTTGGGCCTTGTAGGGGGAGGGTGCGAAGGGGGGGTGTGAGAAAAGGGGTGGAGATTGGGGGGTGTGGAACCTAAAGCGCCTGCTCACAGTGAGAAAAAAAAACGAAAAAAAAAAAAAAAAAAGGATACCTTCCTTCAAACGCCGACATGTACCTTTCTCCCCTCTGGCTCTTCCCTTCTGCGCCTGCCCTCCACTGTGCCTTTTCACTGCCTCCTCCCACTGCTCCCCAGGTGCTCCCAACACCCCCCCTTCCCGCTGGCGCACCCGCTATAAGGTTCCTTCAGCGCTGGCCCTCCAGCCGCTGTGTTCTGGTGGGCCGCAAGCATGTGCCTTCTCAGGCCTGTGCCATCGAGGTACTTGTGAGCACTCGCCCAGTTGTACCCGACCCCCCCCGAACCCGCCTTTTAAAACCTGTCCCTCTCCCCCCCCATCCCCTCCTGCAAAAAAAAAAAAAAAAAAGGATTCCGTTTCTTTCCATCCCAACTAGACGCCATCATCTTGACAACTACATCACCACACACGCACGCTCACAACGCAACACTCGTTTCCGCGCCTGCTTCGATTCGAATACGTCTACATCGACCATCTTTCGCTGCATCTGCTCGCCAAGTCGTACCCTCGATCCGTTCTGTCGCTCACGGCTCTCCATATCGATCACATGCAACGAGCAAAGTCGGCCGTCGACATCTCAACCCTCCAGCACCAGCAAGCTCTGGGCTCCAACGCAAACAGTAGCTTCCACCAGGGTGACAGAGACATGGCTTCCGCAGCAGTCACCGTCATCAAGCCCAACGGGCCTCTGCCCAACGCCCAGGCTGCTGACAACACCACCACGGAGCTGCCTCGCCCTTACAAGTGCCCTCTCTGCGACAAGGCCTTCCACCGCCTCGAGCACCAGACCAGACACATCCGCACCCACACCGGCGAGAAGCCTCATGCCTGCCAGTTCCCCGGCTGCAGCAAAAAGTTCTCGCGCTCCGACGAGCTGACCCGCCACTCGAGGATTCACAACAACCCCAACTCTCGCCGTGGTAACAAGGGCCAGCAACACCACTCGCAGTCCCAGCACCCCATGCACCACGGACTGCCTCACCACATGCACTCCGAGGGCCTCATGGCTCCTCCTCCCGCTCCCAAGACGATTCGTTCGGCTCCCACCTCGGCCCTGGGTTCCCCCAACGTCTCCCCGCCTCACTCGTTTGCCTCGTTTGCCTCTCCTCACTCTGGCGTTCACCACTACAGCCACAACCGCAGCGGCGACATTTCCATGCTCGCAAAGGCTGCCACCCAGGTCGAGCGCGAGAATCTCGGCCACGGCCACTCTGCCCGTCACCACCCCTACTACGGCAACGGCGTCCACCCCCGCGGCAACCCTGCTGGCCTGGGCTCCTACCACATGTCGAGAACCCACTCGGGCGATGATCACGCTGACGACCACTATCACGGCGCCATCCGTCACATCAAGCGTTCGCGCCCCAACTCGCCCAACTCGACCGCGCCCTCGTCTCCCACCTTTTCGCACGACTCCCTCTCTCCCACGCCTGACCACACGCCCATCGCCACGCCCGCTCACTCGCCCCGTCTGCGTCCCTTCTCCGGCTACGAGCTGCCCAGCCTGCGCAACCTGTCGCTGCAGAACAACACGACGCCCGCCCTGGCCCCCATGGAGCCTCACCTCGAGACTCCCGCCTTCCCGCCCATTCTGCAGCAGGGCAACGCCCACCGCAGCACCGGCATGTCGCTGACGGACATTCTCAGCCGCCCCGACGGCAGCCAGCGCAAGCTCCCTGTGCCGCAGCCCCCCAAGGTTGCCGTGCAGGACATGCTCTCTGACCAGGGTTACAGCAACAGCGGCCGCAGCTCTGCCACGGGCAGCGTCGCCGGCGGTGACCTGATGGACAGAGTTTAGGAAACATCTCCTCTCCACCGCAGCGATGATTTAATGAACTGGGAACATAGACGGACAAACGATAGACAATGGCGTTTACGGGTATACCCCGACAACCGGACGAGCTATGCGACTACGGCTCACGGATTGCATGGCCAGTCTGGCTTGTCTCGGCAGTACAAAGCTTGCTTTTAATTTCTTTGGGTTTTCATTTGTTTTCTTTCTCTTTTGCTCAGAAAAAAGATCATTGGGATAAGGGGTTAGGAAAGGATTAGGAACGGCACGGATATAGACATCACCACTTCCTGGCGCATTCATATTGTTTTATTACATTTTACTTTTTGTTTCATGAAGTTGCTGTATTGGTACCGAAAGTATAATATTTGGATTACTTGCCATGGACGACGATTCGGCATGAGCTTGTTGAAAGACGAGCCGAGACGTTTTTAAAATAGCCAAACAATGCACATCTTGCAAGCACCTTTTGTCTTTTGATGACCTTAATGCTACTTGTGGCCACTCATGGAAGCTCCCTTGGTACACGTAACTGCTCCCAACGAATCATTCGCTGTTAGCAGGATGGCTTTTCCTGGCAGCCAGCCAGCCAGCCCACAGATTGTCGTTGTCGTTCTGAGAAAAAACAAAAATGAGCAAAAACCCACTTTCGCCCTGTTCAGCGAATCTGCTGAGGCATGTGCACGATTGAGTGAGTGACTGGCAACTAGTAGAAAACGTGGGCAGCCCACGGGGTTGCGACTGTGGAGGTCAGACGGTCACAGACCCATGGCGCCCACCACCGCCAGAGAAAACAGAAACCCAGAAGCAGCACCACCGGGGGACATCCACCGGCCATCATGGCGCATGGAGAGGTGTGCGAGTGAGTTGTGCTCACTGTGCTGGGGGAGGAAGAGGGGAGCTGCCCGCCGCCACACATCTGCTCGGGCGGTTGGCACCACTCTTGGTTCCATGTCGTCATTTGCTGGTGCGACTTTTTTTTCTCAGCCCTTTGAGTCACAAATGCGGCTGTCACTTTTCTACTTTTCTCATGGGTTTGAAATCTTTTATGAGTTGTTTAATTCAGAGAATAAAATGGAAAAATAACTAAATAGTTAGAAAAACCTAAAATGGGTGAGAGCGGGTTCGGAGACGTGCCGATCCTGGGGAGAGAGTTACTGATACGCAGGGACGGCATATCACAGAGAGGTGTACGGAGTACGATGTACTGTATGAGCAGTGGGCTATACGATGGATAATAAACAAGACCAGTTACGTTATACACAGCAAGATAAAAACACGCCACTCGGAGAGGCGTGCGTTCCAGAGCTGCAGAGATACGGGTAGCAGAAGGGATGGAGGGCAGCAGCGGCGCATAACAACTAACCAGAGAGAGAGAGAGCAAGATACCGTTAGTAGAAGGTGAGCAACAAGCAGGGGATAGATGGCAAGAAAAAAGTGGTGTGGAACGGATGGGACGGGCGCTTTGAGCCGATGACAGGCGGACGGCCGGCGGGCTCCAGATGCAAAACCAGGGGGGAGGAGGGATGGAGAAAATTGTGAGCTGACGGGATGGGGATGGGCTATGCTAGTTTAGTTACTATTAGTTAACTCAAAGCACGCAAACTACATGTACTGAAGGAGTTGCTCCGTAAAACTAGTTGAACCGCGCAGGCAGAGCCCGCTCGCCCTGCGGCCCCCCCTTCCGGAGAGCGGAGGCTAGCGATGGGATATTTGATGTACTTAACAAATGGTTATTGCGAAATAATGACGGGGAACGGGAAAAAAAAAGCATTCGTACTCCCCTGGGGGAAAAATGTACTTGCGGGCTCTTTGCGGGCTTTCTGTCCCGCCCGACAATTTGTTCCTGTTCTCCCTTGACAGGGCAGCATATTTTTGCGGGACTTGTCGTTCCAAACAATCGACGGCTTTCTTGTCATGAGGTATTACGTACATCACTTTTTTGTGGGCAAGCTCGAGGGAGTATAGACAGACAATTACTCTGGATGATCTGACCTCTGCAGCAAAAACAACGTGATTTCCGTCCCCGACTACCTAACCACCCGTCCCCTCTCCCCTCCCCGCCGTCTTGAAATATATTGATTGCCCTTGTCCGGTAAAAAAATGTCTCTACATGACGATACATACGCTGAGCTTATATACAGCGTAGCAAAAAAACCTGGTACATGAGCTGCACCACCACACACAGCTGGTGTGCCTAGCTGATGTGTGGTGCCGTGTAGTTCAAGGCGCGTGTAGAGTTCAGGTGTGCAGCAAACCATGCCCGTCGCCGAGTGTTACGACTCTTGAGTTTCCAAATGTCAATGGGCCGTCAATAAATAAATAATAGTTATTATTAATATTTTGTTTTATTCTGTCTGGGCCAGCTTCCAAGACACGCCTCTGACATCCCCGGAAAGCTTGCGTACCGTTGTTTCTATTTTTACACTTTTCTTTTTCGTCTTTTTTTTTTGTTTTTCCCTTTCTTTTACGAAACAACTACAGCCCAAACAAAGTTTACGGCTCAAGTCCAGCAGAACCGCCGAGATGAGTCCAGGAAAGCATGGATCAGGCATGTCACTGTGCAAAAGCCGTTTTCCTTGTTTAAAAAAAGAAAAAAGCCCTTCCTCGCTTTAACTACGCAAAACCCCTGCGCATTTTCTGCTTTACACCTTAAGCACAATGCACTGCACACCTTGGCTTCAGCTGTGGAGTTTTTGCCTTGGCTTCTCTTTTCACGCCAATGCGGTGCAGTGCAGTGTCGATTGTTTCCTTGTCCTGACAAAAAGGACAGATGCAGGGCTTCGCGTCCTATTCCTTCTCCTCACCTTTGTGCCGAGCACTGCATTCGCGGTATGCAAGGACACATTAGCAAGGGACATCGCGCCGGTAGGAATAACTATGTATGCAGCGGAAGCGAGAATGCGCTCTGATTGGCCGCATTGCTCCCATGTTACGATGCAGTGCAGATTTTCTGTAAAACCCCCATCATGGCTTTTTCTTTTTTCTTCTGTCATAATCTGTTGTTTAATATTAACAAGGGGTACCCTGCTCTTTTAGTTATAGTACGAGCCCGTCCGAAGAGGAAAGGAGTGGTGCCGGCACAGCTGTGCTGCCTACGCGGAGGTGGCGCTGCAATGCAAGCCCGCTTCCTGCCCATGGGGTTGCAACTGGCACTGTGGCTTGCTTTTCTTCTCCAGCCAAGATGCCCTTCGCGCCGGAGGACAAGAAGAGCATGCAAAGGTAAATTAATAACAGAATTGTGCCCTCAGTTACCGTCCCACAATGCAAAGGATCAAAGACGTGCCATGTACTGTACTTTTGGCGAGATTGACACCCATGCGTCAGTAGGATCGAGCTTCAGCAGCGCATGGTACATGGCGTGCATCCGACTTGGACATCTTGAGCAAAGGCGAAGGCAAGGGCCACTTGGCAGTGCTGCCGGTATTCGTCGTCCCCGGCATCCCGAGAAGGCTGCATGTCTGTACTGCACGTCCGCGTAGCCTGTAAGGTCGGTATATTCGATAGCAGGGAATTGTAACAGGGCAAGATTGTCCCCTTTCTGCGTGAGCCATCAGTGACAACGAGAGAGACAGACAGCCAGCCTCGTTAGAGTCTGCAACATACATGATGGCTTGAATGGTTGGGGGCCGTGGCGGCTGCATGTCTCAAATCAGCCTGGCGGATCAGCAACTGCGGTCTGCTCATACAAAGACACACACACACACACACACAAATGCAGGAGTTTACCTAGTACGGTAGTTTTGTACTCCGAGTAGTGTTCGGACGCAATAGGTAATGACAACGGATATCAAGACCGAATCGTGGGAACGAATCGAAAACCTAGTTCCTCCTCAAGGCACAACTGCTAACTTAGTTATGGCATCGGCAAACCGCAGAATACATGACGACAGAGCAAAGCAGCAACACTGATGTAAGTGTAATAATGACTGGAGGGGTGTGCTGTTCCAAACGTTTTCGCTAGCGGACTTTCTTGTGCTCTTTGACAGGACGCATACGGGCTGCAGACCGCCATTGCCCATCACCAAGGGGACAGGGCAACCCGCCAAAGAAAGATGAGACCGTTTTGGCATGCTGCGCCGTTAGTTGCCAGGCTAGAAAACTGATAACTAGTGGTGGGTGGTGGTTGCTACTGTGGCTTATTCGACTCCGGCGGCCCGGCCTGTTCTGCTTGTTAGTCTTAGCTGCCGCTAGTTGCAGTCAGCTTGCTTGCGCTGACAGTTGGATGGCTGCATGAGAAAGCCACCTGTCATTGGAAACTAAGCGAAAAAAAAAAAAAAAAAAACCGGTCAAGAAGCAAGGTACCGTCTTTGGCGATATTAAAATAAATGAAGAGAAGGAAGAGGAATGCCATGTAATAGGCGGGGGAGCAGCGGGCGGTGGGCGGCGTATGCAACTAACAATGGGGATGTTCCAAGCCATAGGCGTCGTCAACACATTTGGCCCAATCCTTCGCTTAAACAAATAGCGCCCTGTTTTTCTTATCCTATGCATGTGTGGGTTTTGTTCCTCTCACTCCCGCGGACTTGTCCTTTCTCTTTCGTTTTCTTATGTAACGAATCCATTGTTATTCAGCAACTGTGCTCTGGGGGGGAAACAGAATACGGGGGTGTGTCGGCGAGGCTTGCAAGCTGCGTGGCGGCGGCGGAGCAATGAAGCTTGACAACTTCAGAGGGAAATTGTAGCAGAGTACTTTTGAGCATCAACTGCAAGTGTCGTTGTGCCAAGTTGCCCAACATGAGTGGCTCAACTCAAAGAAACTGCAAGCCACAAAGTGTTCTGGCTTTCTTCACGTAGCAGTCCCTCACCGTCGAACATGTAACTTTCCCGGCTGCCATCAGTTTTCTTTCTGTCTTGCGTACGGCTACAGCCACAATTGTGCTTATCTAGAACCGTTTCTGTTTGTGATTGGTAGCAGAGTCGCAGTGTCAATCACACACACACACGCACGCACACACTGCCTTTTCTCGGAACGAGATTCCAGAACAAAAAGCCAAAAAAAAAAAAAAAAAAAAATGAGTGTGCGCGTCTCGAAACGCATCAAGTTCACACACATCATATCCCCTTTCTCACCCCGGACATCCATACTCTTTCCATTTCAGGCAAGGGGCCATGGCGGCGATCCAGACTCTCGCGCTGTCAACGGGTTACATCATCGTCAACATCATCGAGTGAAAAGTGTGGGGGTGGGGTTTATCTTTTGTTTTCTCGACCGGGACAAAAAGGGCAAACAACCGGTAACACCAACTAGTCAGTTAGTGAGCGAGGAACTTCGTCGTGGGATTCGCAACCGGTGGCGCGCAAGCATGTGAATGAGCAAAAAGCACGTAAAAAAGAAAACGCCCGGCGATGGAGTCTCTTGTCCGCGGGACTAAATTAACTAGTTACGGTGTCCTTTTTCTTTCTCAATGACGCTTCGACAAAAGGCCCTGGAGTGTATCCACGTACTTTTGGGATGGGGGGTGGTGGGATCTTTTTGCAAGGAACAAGATAACTCCTGCCAGATGCAGCAGCGTGTGGCGCTCAATGCCCACCCTTGTATTCCCCGTGGGAAGAGATGCATCAAGGCATTGAGCAGGGGAACGTGGGAGATAGGGCCGTGGGACGAGAGAAAAAAATGCTAATCTCGGTCACCCATCGCGAGTCATTCGCAGCATACAGCGGTGTATGAATGCGGTTGCGCCTGCAGATTAGACAACGAGGCGGGATGATTCACAACATTGGCGGCACACATCCCTACGGTTTGAAGGCTATCGAGGTGTCGCCGTAAGCCTCGTCGGCGTCACCGAAGTAAGCCTCGCTGCCCCGGACGGGATCCTCGCCTCACCCAACCCGAGGATCCCATCCCCAGACTCCCCAGCTTTTCGAGGCAGCTCCTTGGCAGCCAGCCAGCGCCCGGGAAAAGAAAAATAATAAATAAATAAAAACCACAGAGGGGC
The DNA here is from genome assembly GCA_037575805.1 of Lecanicillium sp. G3. Classification (NCBI taxonomy): domain Eukaryota; kingdom Fungi; phylum Ascomycota; class Sordariomycetes; order Hypocreales; family Cordycipitaceae; genus Lecanicillium; species Lecanicillium sp. G3. Next base: position 546,771 of record JAZHPD010000003.1, on the reverse strand, counting down.
ATTCTCGCCATTGCTATCACCCCGGCCCGACATGGCTGCCCAGAATCTAAACTTCAGGTCTAATTTTAGTTCTCAACAAGAAGACAATGGTGGGTGGTGGGGGGGGGGTTTGTTTCTCTCTGCTGCGCACACAATTCCTACAGATTCCAAACCGTACTCCGTACGGAGTGCAGATAGAGGCGCAGCTCGTACTCGTCATGACTGTGGAACAAAAAGGAGGACCAATGACCTTCCGATAACCCCAGAGTCCGCCAGCCAAGGTGAGCGGGCGAGCGGCGGGGCGCTGGGTTCGATGAAGACAGGACAAGAAGAGAGTAATTAATTAATCACGGTGGGAAAAAAAGGAAGGCAAAATAATAAACTCGACCCTGCACGATGAATGTAACCCTCCCGAAGCTTAGGTGTTAGGTAAATCAGGCGCAACAGCAAAGCAAAATGGTGGTGGCTGTACTGTGATAGAGCAAAGCAGGCAACCCAGCGACGCAGAAGCACACACGCCTACGAGGAAAGAGGGTTTCAATGGACTGGGAACCCCTTCCACACATGGCCTTGAACCCGCATGATTGGACGGGATCAACTCTCTGCGCAAGCATCGCCGTTTGAGCCCGGTCTCTTCGCTGGTCGCGGGATTAGAGTTCGCCTCTGCTGCGCCCATCTGCACGCCAGCTGGGTGGGCGTGTACCCGTAAACAGATTTTTTTTTTCTTTTTATTCCTCTCGCGCTTTCAAACTTCTCATTTGCTTGACTCGTGCAGCTTGTTTTTCTATGCCTTTTTGTCTGTATTACTGGGGCGTTGACAATGGAACGATGGCACAAGAACACACGGCTTCTCTTATGCCCATCAAGGTGGAAGGTAAACCCCTGTCAGGCATTGGGGAACGAGGCACAAAACCCATCTCGGTGAAACCTAGAACGGCTACTTCCTCCAGGCGCTTGCTCGGCTGGGGCTCATCTTTTGCTACGTTGCAGTCAGCAAAGCCTTCTTGGGGGGCACTTACAGAGCGCAAATCCCGGGCGCCGTCCATCCATCCCAGCAGCGCCGACAAATAGCCCGCTTTAACTATATATTCATCTATTTAGTGTAGAAAAAATTTTAAGGGAGCCAGCCAATGTGCAAGGGATGCCTGGCATGATTCGCTGGAACGGGTTCAGAATCTCGAAATGGCCCTCGCTCGCACACCCCACGCCCCAGCTTATCCGCGCCTGGGAGCTGTAAAATAAAGTACAAGTATCGAAAAATGTAAGGGGCCCCTGTCCCGAGTCATAGAAAGCGCTGGGAACTCGGATTCTTTCCTTTATGCGAGGGCACGAGCGAGCGAGCGTAGAGCAGCAACAGGCTCCCCTTTTTGCCTTGCTGACAACGCGAGACTTTCGCCCCAACAATGGACCTTGAAGAAAAGAGACTTTGCTGCTACATGGAGCACCGTGGAAAAAAAAAAGTTTCCCCGACGGGGTGACTCGTTCGTAAGGGTCCATCGGGGATTGTCGGAACCTGGGTGAGATTCGAGAACCCTGCAGCAGCATCATGCCGGTGCGCTCGCTGTTGGCGTCCCGTAGTCGCCGGTGTTACCTTTTCCGGTATAACTGCGCCGTGGGTTCAGCGAAGTTACGACTTGTTAGTGCGGGTAAGTACATGTGCGTGAAGTACTCGTCTCTACAGTGAAATACCATTGCACATGAACTCTGCAGTGTGAAAGCGTTATTTTTGTGTATGTCTAAATTCTACTTGGCCTACTTGCATTGTAACTATGCCGCTCAAGCTATGCACATTATCCCCAACGTCCCAGCAAATAGCGCAATGTTGATGCTCCGCTTGGCAACATCACACTACTGCACCGGCATCCTCTCCTGCCCGATTCATATAGCTCGCCATCACGTAACCGGTGACGACAATCAACGCAGATGAAGCAACAAAAGCCTCCGATTGCGGAACCTGTACTGACCTAATCCACGCCATTGGATCCTTGCGAACATGGCTTGCCGGAAGATGGGGCAGTTGGGTAACACAAAGCTGCTCACAAGCGAGCCGTGGAAGAACCATGTCCAATGGACGGCATCGGGGGATTGCCTCCCATGTTCATCAGCTCGCAAGGAGCTGCCAAGCTGCATGGCAGCGAGGACTTCATGCAGCCACCAACCGGTATCAGTGAACGAGGTGAAGCGTGCCTGTCTCACGCGCATTCTGTACGTTGAACACATACAATCCGAAAGAGGTAGGTGCACAGCCCACGGTCTTTGAGAACAAAGTCAAATGAATGATAGTTAGATAGACGAACACCTTGGCCGGCATAGTCACTTGCACTATACTGTTTCCGTGTTGAATCGGCCAGAGGGTAGACATCCAATCCCGCGCTGCCGGCGGCGTGCATGGCCTGATCTACGGCCTCTTGTCTGCTCCAGGAAAGCGCCGTGGCTAGATCTCCCGACGCATAGTAATTTATTCAATATAACCGGCCCTAGCAGGCATCCTGCGTTAGCAAGAAATGAAAAGACGGGGTGGCGCGACGGCGACGCAGTGTAACACAGCCTCTGCATGCGATGCAGGACATGGCAGGAGACAAAAGGGAAAGATAAACGAAGTATATATAATAACATATATTGCAATAAGCAAATTTGGGTGACATGGTATCATCACTGCCCGAATCGCCCAGGCTTGTCCCGCGTCGCCAAGGGGATGTGCCGTCGAATGCGACCTCACAACTGAACTGTGCAGCGGTACTAGCTGCCAAGTACCATTGGCAGCGCCCATTTTCTATTTTTTTTTTTTTCAATAAGAATTATCATGCAGAAAGGTACTTGCTGAGAATGATGGGCAAGTATCTTTTTTGCGCGCTTTGGATTCATCTTGGCGCACTGTCGCCACAGCCCGCACACACCTCCCACATGCCATCGCGGCCAACGACAGGCCGGGACCATCTGCATCTGGGGATGGTTACCAGGGACCGCCCAATGCAAGTTGAAACAAAACCTTGCGATAGCTGAAGCTTTATCACATGCTCATATAGCCTATCTCGCACTACTACATGTCTGACTACGCAGTACAGTGCCGTTGGAAGCAACCCACCAAAGGAACGTATATCACAGCTTTGCTTTACATGCAAGCCGGCACTGCAACGTCGCTGCACGCCTCTATCTGCTTTACGAAGACGACACAAGCCAAGAGGTGAAAGCATACAGAGCGACGTGTTATGCGTCCAGGTTTGCCGATGTATTCCGAAGGTAGCAATCGACTCTACAACGACGCGCGAGTCAACTACGACTTCGACCACAGAAGCCTCATGCGTGTCGTGACGCAATAGGGCAGCACGATGACCACTCGCGCAGGAATGGAAGCCGTCATCGCCGAGATGGACGCCCTGCACTCAAACGGGACATGCTCACCTGCTTACTTGCTCCGTCGGAGTTCTCTGTAACTTGTCAACAACCCTACACGCCCTCCTCCGGTCACTGCGGGACAGGCGTGTTACCGCAACGGGAGATGGAGAAGGGCACAGTAACGGCAGCTAATGGGATTTCAGAGACCACATGGGAATAACATGCTAATGCGTACGGAGGATAACTTTGGGGTGTGCGTTTACGAGAATGACAGGTTCGGAGGATGGCCGCCCCCATCGCGCGGAGCAGAGGAAGTTGGTACGTATCTGCTGCATGGCGACAGATTCCAATGTGCATTGCGCATCGAGAGTCTCGATCCAGCGACGCGCAATGGTCTGTCTGCCTTGCTTCTCAGCTATCACGTTTGCCTCGGCTCGCAACTCCCGACACCCAGGCTGGGGAATGGCCCCCGCTGCTCCAGCTTTATCGCATCAGTAGACTGAAGGCTAGGCATGAAAAAATAGATGATGGGGCACATGTTGGGGGCAGGGCGTGTACGTGAGAGCCGGCCGTAGTTGGCAGGGTGAACAGTCAAGGTTCTCTGGAGAATAGACGGACACAAGACTGACACGCTCTCGAGAGCAGTCCGTCAATTGGCAATCATCAGATAAAAAAAGAAACAATCTTGAGGGGCGTGGGATTAGGATGTGGCGTGGTAGTTTGCTCGAGGGAATTGCCGAGGTAAAATGCAACAGCGCCTGGAACCAAAAGAACGTCTCCATAGCGATGAGGCTCGACGAATGAGACCTGGCACCAAGAGGCCGTGAAGGACAAAGGGGCCATTGGGTTCGGCTATCGCTGCAGGGGTTGGTTTCCGCAAGCACGGCCCCGGTTCTTCAAGCCGGGCCATCCGTGGCGGGCACCGGTTGACCACATGGCTTCTCGTTGGAGTTTGGCGGGATCGTATCTGGAGCCAGATTTGCTTCTCTCGGACGCTGGCTTTCACATGTCTTTTTTATTTGTTTTCATTGCCAGCCTTCCGATCTCACGCCTATTTCGCCCTGCCTGTATCTCGGTTCCCCAGTTAAGCTTGGCAAGATCTGGCAGTGACAGAAGATAACCATTTTCCATCTTATTTTAGTTTTGTTTCAGAAGTATTTCCTTGGGGAATCGGCCTATGGCTGGCTCTCCCGCTCTCCACGTTGTGCTGTCAGCGTGATACGCATACACCCTTGTGGCCATTCTCCCTTGCCGCCGGCCCAGATTCGTGCTCGTAAACCGTGAGTTGAGGTCGAATCTCCGATTGCAACGACGGAAAGGCGACAGATGAGGAAACGCACTGTCCTGAAGTGTATACTGCGCCGCATGTGCTCTGCTTTTGTACAGGTGCCCGCCGCGCATCGCGGGAACAGTCTCGGCCGCGGGACAGTAGGCGTGTCCATGCCTGTGGCCACGGTACATGTACGTTAAACGATGCACAAGTGAATGTTACGGCCCCTACGTTTGTGCTCTCGGGCTTGGAAAGGCGAATTTGCAAATCCAGCACTCTCATTCGCGGCCTGAACTAAAACTCGTCCTCGTATTTAGGCCCTGCGTCGTGTGGTGAGCGTGCCTTTCTTCTCATGCCGCCGGTGACCTCCAAAGCACGTGGTGGTTTGGACATCGCGGGAGCCCAGTTCCAAGTAATCAGACCTACACTTTCCGTTTCAACGTCTCATCGCTTACCGTGAGCTGACTGGCAATGGTGACTCGACGGTCCGTCTCCGCGTCTTGTGGTCTCGGGTATCCGCGTTGGCCCGTTAGTTCGGCAGCGCCCGTCTCGATGTCGCCTCGCGACACAAGAGAACAAACGGCGCATCGGCTCAATTCGTGCCGTGTGCAGCCCTCTTGTGTCCTGCAATGTGATACCACGTATCATGCAGATGCAGAGTAAAGCATCGGCCTGCCGCTAAGTAGTTGCAGCCTCGCATGGGCTCATCGCAGGGTAAATCTGACGCAAAATAAGCAATCTGACGATGCGTCTAAAAAAAGCCTCACAAGGTTCACATAGACTTTGCACATTGACGAGACAACCAAACACGATGATTAGGTTCCAAGGACAATCACGCCAGGGCTGCGTCGCAGCAGCCATGACATTGACTCTTTTCAATTGTATGATATCCATTTGCTCTCCAGTCCTTCCGTCCCAAAAAATGCATTTGCTCATGTTCAAATAGTATACACGTTGTACAGTTGATGGTGCCATGATCGGTGTCGAGCGTCGAACCGTCCCTCGGCAGGGGGGATTGTGCCCCAAGCAGCGTTCTAGTTCCATTTCGCTCCGAACATGCTAAAGGCCTTCTTGCCGATCGACTTGTTGGCGTCGGCATTTTCGAGGTAGATGCGGTCGTGGCCCTTGACGTCGACAAACAAGTACTTGTACTCGTAGTCAGAGTGGCCAGGGTTTTTGACCATGTGAACTTGGGCAACGCCCTGGTTGAGAGGACCCTCGACCTGGAAAGCTGGTTAGATGAGAGATTAACTAGCATAGTCCAGTCAGCAGCAATTTCACTCACATGAAAATGCAACAGCAAATGATGGACTCCCTGCTTATCGACACGCTCCGACGATCTAAAGACGTTAGCACTGCTGACGAGTACATAGCAGATGTTGCATCCTGCCGAACATACGCCAGAGGTCGGGCACGCTGCCACTTGTTGTTGGTCTCCTCTCCGTGCGCAAGAATCTTCTTCGCCTCGCCGAAGAGCTCGAGGCATCGCTGGTCCTTTTTGATCTTGTCGACGGCCCGGTTGAACTGCACAGTCTTGCTGTTCGGCGAAAAGACATCGGTCCATAAGAAATATCCAACTCCACCCTATTTATTCATGGTGAGTGGCACAGTCGATACGCAATCATTTCAATCAGAAGTACTGACAGTGAGCACGAGACCAACGAGGACTAGGCCAAAGTTGAAGCTCTGCTGCGTAGCGCGGGCTGCCTTCTCTGGGATGGAGAGATCGCTCCACGCCACGTAGCCGTCATCATTGAACGGCGTCACACTCCTCCTCTTGGGGCCCAAAGGCGTCGGTCCTTGAGTATTCTGCGTCGCATACGATCGGGTGAACGTCGAGGCGCGCAGGCGGTTGGCGCTGAGGAGGCTTGTCGCAGGGCGCAACGCCACGAGAGATGTAACAGATTTCATGATACCAGCTGCTCCGCGTCCATGCCGTTGCGCGAAGTATTCAGCGCCGTTGTAACGAAAACAGTCGAACACAATCCAAACAGCAGTCAAGAACTGCCTGCAACCACAGCTTTGATAGCTTCGTCTCGATTCCTCACCAAACCAATTCTGGTACGTCGCGAGCCCACCGCCCTCGGCAGAACCTGGAGGTGGGGGCACCACCCAACAGCCATCCAATGATGATGGGCGATTTCCCTTCATGCCACTTTACCAAAATAGCCCGCTCCCTGGCCGTCCTCACCTCCAGTCTCCTTATTGCACGTTGGCCATATCCACAAGCGACCATCTGTTCTTCCTGATCGCAACCTGCCTGTATTGCACTGTAGAGCATCGTGTACAAACCTTTCCGACCTCGACGTACCCAGCATTGGCCGCCCCTGTCCCTATAATCCCCCCGCTATCCGCCCGCCAAAATGAGTGGCCTCGCGACGAAACAGCAGTCGCTGAAGATCTTTGAGAAGCTCAAGTCCAAGTTGCCCAACAAGGTTCGTAGAGGCGTCGTCTGAATTGCTTTATGTCCATCGCATCGCGGCTAACACGGTGTACTCGCGTGCCATTACAGACCTGCTTCGACTGTGGCCAGAACAACCCCACCTGGACATCTGTTCCCTTTGCCATCTATCTCTGCCTCGACTGCTCCTCGAACCACCGCAACCTCGGTGTCCACATCTCCTTTGTCCGCTCGACGAACCTCGATCAATGGCAATGGGAACAGCTGCGATTGATGAAGGTCGGCGGCAATGAGTCGGCCGCCAAATACTTCCGCGCGAACGGTGGCACGGCCGCCCTGAACAGCAAGGACCCGAAGACCAAGTACCAGTCCAACGCCGCCACCAAATACAAGGACGAGCTGAAGCGACGCGCCGCCAAGGACGCGCAGTCCTACCCCGACGAGGTTGTCATCACCGACGGCGCCGACGAGGGCTCCGCGACCCCTGCGGGCGAGCCGGATGACGACTTCTTTTCTTCGTGGGACAAACCCGCCATCAAGCGCCCTACACCTCCTACCTCGCGCACTGCTACGCCCCCCGTTGTCGGCCGCACGCCGTCTCCTTTCATAAACGCCAACTCGCGCTCGGCTTCGCCCCTGGCCAAGCCTGACGCAGCAGGCGATGCGAAGCCTGCGACGAGCCGCACTTCGTCCGCGGCTCTGAGAAAGACCACCACTACTGGCGGCGCTCGCAAGACAAACGTGCTGGGCGCTAAGAAGACGACGAAGCTCGGTGCTAAGAAGGTGACCTCTGATGCTATTGACTTTGACGAGGCGGAGAAAAAGGCCAAGGAGGAGGCCGATCGTATCGCCAAACTGGGATACGACCCCGATGCAGAGGATGAGCAGGCTCCCGCCACCTCCGGCTCTGCTGCTACTATTATCTCCCCTACACCAGTCAGCCCTGCTCAGACCAGCTCATCACATAGCCGCCAAAAGTCCAACGCTGAGGTCGAGAGACTCGGCATGGGTGTTGCCAGACTTGGTTTCGGCCAGATTGGCGGCCCGAAGGCCGCTGCTGCCACCGAGACCAAGAAGAACTCCGGCGGTTTCGGCTCTGTTGGCCCCGTCAAGGCCCCTGTTGGTGAGTTCTTCACGTCTTCGCCCCGCGCACGAGCATACGGACCAATGCTAACTGACTACCTACAGACGATTCTGATAACTACGCCCGCAGCAAATTCGGCACGCAAAAAGGTATCTCATCGGACGAATACTTTGGCAAGGGTGCATACGACCCCAACGCGCAATCTGAAGCCAAGACTCGCCTTCAAGGCTTCGAGGGCGCGACGTCCATCTCGTCCAACGCCTACTTTGGCCGTCCCGAGGACGAGCCCGAGGAAGAGTACGGCGACCTGGAGTCTGCCGCCAAGGACTTTGTCCGCAAGTTTGGCATCACGGCCAGCGACGACCTCGAGAACCTAAGCAACCTTGTCGGCGAGGGCGCGACCAGACTTCAGGGCGCGATTCGCAACTACCTTGGCAACTAAGTGGTAGTCAGTTCTACCTGACAAGAATAGAAAGGCCAAGACGAACAACAACAAAATGCACAACATGGCGAAGCTTGGCGCCTATTTATAAAAAGCAGTGGGCTTGAGCTTAGAGGCGGGAGCGAACAAGGGGAGAGTTAATCTACAAGAAGCAGCTGCAGCATTTTTTTACCCAATTATTTTGCCCAATTTCTGTTATTTTTTTCCATTGTTTCATTTATCAGTATAGGGTGGAATCGGGAACCAGAAAAGGCAAAAGGAAGAGAAGAGGAAGTGAAAGGTGGTAGGGTGCAGGTGCAACGAATAAAAAAAACACTGGCAATATATCAGAACGTTGGTGATGGAAGCCCTCGTGTGCTGGGGAGTAGTTTGGTCACGCTATGACTTTTTTATTTCGTTCTGTTTTACTGGTTAGCATGGAAATAGACATTGTTATAAAATTACATGTAATCATGCGGCGGCATACGAAGTGAGGTTGGTTTGGATCGTCAACTTATTCATGCCCAGATATATATGCTTAGAGCGCGACTGGGTTCGGAGATTCCGCTCGGAGGCCAAAGTGGCACCGTGACAGCGCAGCCGAAATTGTGGGGCTGGTAACTAGTGCGCGCAGGGCCAGTTCGGCATGATGACGGAAGCTAGCGGGCGGCGGGATCACATGTCAGCTCATGAGGCGACTGCACCGAGACAGCGCGCTGCGAGGAAGGATGGTGATTGTACTTTCGAGAGTTGAAGCGAGTCACAGGAATATACGGTATCGTGGTATGATTTTAAAATTGTTTTTCGATTTTTGAATCGTGACTCAGATGCTTTCTAATCTACAGGATATCTGACAAAGGAGAAGATGGTAAAACCACAAGAGAAACAAAAAAGACAATTTCCCTCCGCGGGTCCTAGTTTATTCTTTTTTTTAAAAATAGTTGAATTGTCAAGACCTTTTTACAGCTTGGCAATCATCTTGTTGCCGCGCTGCATCCAGGCAACGGCGTCGTTGACAAACTCGTCAATGACACCGCGGGCGGACTTCTGCTCGTTGACAACGGCAGCGCACTTGCCCATGAGGAGAGGGCGGAAGGCGTCGATCGGGTCGTCGTCGGCCTCCATGGAGAGGACCTCGATACCGATCTTCTTGCCGGCGGCGGCCTTGGCTTCCTTGTCGTCCGAGTCCATGAGGTCCATGAACTTGTCGAGGTCGGCCTCGTAGGGGATGGTGCCCTTGGCGGCGAGCTCCCTCATCTCCTGCTGGCGCTCAGTCTCCCAGTTGTTGATGTAGGGGTTGTTGCGGACGCGCATAGGGCGGCCGGTGAAGATGATTGTGCGGATGTTGTCGTCGTGACCGGCGCTCTTGACGGCCTCCTTGTGAACCTTGGGGGCGCCGGCCTCGTCGGTAAGGATGAAGCGGGTGCCGACCCAGACACCGGCGGCGCCCATCATGAGCGAGGCGGCGAGGAGCTGGCCGTTGTGGATGCCGCCGGCAGCAATGACCTGGACGGGGCCGCCGGTGAGGGGAGACTTGCCCTTGGCGGCGGCCTCGACGACGGCGGGAATGAGGACGGTGGTGGGAGTGTCACCAGTGTGGCCACCACCCTCACCACCCTGGGCGCAGATGATGTCGACACCAATGTCGAGGCACTTCTTGACGTGCTTGACGTGGCCGATCATGTTCATGTAGAGGATGCCGGCCTTGTGGAGGCGCTCGACGACGCGGACGGGAGGGACACCGACGGCGGAGACGAAGAGCTTGGCGCCGGACTCGATGATGATGTCGACGAGCTCGTCGAGCTTGCCCTTGGTGTAGTCGACGCTGTGAGAGGCATGTTAGCGGCTGTGGTCTCTCAACTGCATTGTCACGTCACCAGTCGCATTGGCGCATAGCTTTGCTCTCGCCAGCAAGCCGGCTTGGGATGCTTTGGCGACATGTGACTGTCTAGCGCGGCGTTTTGCGTTTGGGGCGGCGTTTTCCGGAGTTTTGGAGGGCGACTTGGGAAAGTGGGCTGGGCTGTTTGCTTGTTTGCAATGGTTGATGCTTACTTGGTCTTACGGGCGCTGCCACCGACCTGGGGGATAAGCAGGTCGACACCGAAGGGGGCGTTCTTGTCGTTGAGGTACTCCTTGAGCTCGGAGATTTGCTCCTTGAGCATCTCGGGGGTGTAGCCGACACCACCAATGACACCGAGACCGCCGGCGTTGGTGACGGCGGCGGCCAGCTTGGGGCCAGCGGCGACGTTCATACCAGCAAGCAAGATGGGATGCTTGATGTTGAAGAGGTCGGTGATGGGAGTGCGGATTTGCTCTGCGCAAAGGGAGGAGAGTTAGCATTATGTGAGGGCATAGCCGAGGCAGCGGGTTGCGTGAGCCCAGCGGGTGGCGAGGTGGTGCAAACGTACGAGGAGAAGCCATTGTGACGGTATTGTGATGTGTTTCGTAGAAAAAGGAAGAGACGGCTATGAGAGGTTGAAGCAACAAGTACTTTGTCTGAATGCTTCTTGGGAGAGAAAAGATGTTGTAGTAGACAAGCAAAAGAGGATGAAGAAGGAAGAGAGAACGAAAGAGCGGATGAAAAAGCGCAGGCGGCAAGTCTAATAACGGATTTGGAGGCTGGAATGAGCCGAGGCACAAGCTCGGGCGCCAGCAGGCAGGCAAACAGGCAAGCAGAGGGCTTGGGTTTGGGGCATTCCGGGGGACATTTTGGGGGCTTTCGGGGGTTCCATGGGCGCTACGGCGGGGGGGGAGCGAGGGGGGGAAGGGCGGCGCAAGGACGCTATACTCCGTACTACTGGGTACGTACTTGGTAGGTAGCTGGCGGTGGTGGGGCACGCTTGCCACTGAAGCCTTCTCCATACAATCTGGGGTAAGCAAGCAAAAAAAGATGCCGAGGGACAAAAGTTGTAGGTAGGGAGTGACCGACCGTGGGCACGGCCATAGTTCCTCTCTGGGACGGCCAGCCTCGTCGGCAATTTGGGAGAAATCCGCGGACATGGTCATTTTCCGTGCATTTTTCTAAATATTCTGAATTCCTGTAAAGGAATCCATACGTGTGGAAATCTGCCATCTCATCCAAACTGCTGCTTATTCGCACCTCACAGCATATTACCGAGATGTGCCTCCAGCACGTTCCGGACCACTCGGCCACCGCGTCAACACCTCTCCAGGTCCTCCTTCACACGAGACCTTGCTCCAGTCAGTTGCTCAGAGTTTACAAAAGAGCCCCTCCTTCCCCCGCCAAAAATACAGCGGGCTCCCCGGCTATGCCAATGCCCGCTGGCCCAAGCCGGCGCTGTCACAAGCAACAGACTTTCTTCATTGCCCCCGGGACCCCTATGTACCAGGCGGCTGCATCCCATAATCATGCTCTTTTCCACCTAGCGTCTGTCGACTTATCAATCTGCCCGCATAACACGGTGATCTCGTCTCGCCGAGCAAATCCGCTCGGATTTTGCTCCCCGCACGAGAGAAACGTCGCCCAGATTTGCCGTCAAAGCTTAATTCCCGTCGCATGGGATACAGGCTCAGACTTCCCCGTGATTCATTGTCCGCCTTGGCTGCGGCTGCCACGATGCCTTCCTCACCTCTGCTTGTGACAATGAGGTGGGAAACTGCCCCTAGGTTTACGCTAGCACTGTATTGCCTACCTGGGCTCCCGATGCCGTCCTCATTGGTGCCAGTATAACCGCTGCGGTGCTTCCCCGCGCCGTTGCGCCGCGTCTCGCGTCGGTCGGCGAGGTACATTCATGTGTCACTAGTTTACCAGCGTGGTTTTATGTACCCTCCGTAGACGAACGGGCCGGCTGCACGCCTCGATCGGGGCAAGAGACAAGCCGCCTCTGCGTGTCTCCGTGCCGATTTGCGGGTCACTGTACCTGAACCCTCTTATGTGTGTCTGTTCCCAATGGTTGAAGGTTTGTTGAGGAAGTATTTGTAAATGTGGTCCTCCTCGCTCTATCCTGTTCTGAACGGGTTGGCTTGATGCTGCAAGCAATGCTGTCCTGTCTCACCCTCTTCATTGGCAATAGTGAAACACGCACTTGGTATATCGGAACCGACGGCCCGGAGGCTACATACTGTGCTGGCTTAATGTTCACGCTGACCCTGTCGGCTCTCAGGACAACGCCGTTGAGCCAATAGCTCTGTCCGCCAACACGGTCGCTCCGTTTCGATGCCGCCATCAGTGAGCTGATGCACACTATGCGGCCTTCCTGTCACTTCAATACGCAATTGAATTCTGCAGAACTGGCCCGGTTGATCTCCTAAATTTGGCTAGGAACCAACTTCGTCCGATGCTGCAGCTTCCGCAGCGCTTACCCTAGAGGAGCTCGCCATCTGAGCTAGTTCGCCAATGCAGGAGACAGGTGAATCAAGTTTTGTACCTTTTTTTTTTTTTTTTTTTTTTTTTTTTTGGAAAATCTCTTTGTATGGAGGCCATTCCGATATCCAGGACCGAAGCCAACTGTCAGTGTCAGTACACTATTGGCTGCATCATTGGATACTTTGGAGATGTCTGCTTAGCAGAAGTATTGGCAGCTCATCCAGGTCCAATTTGGCTGTAAACAAGCACCGTGAATGATGATCAAATTGATCCTAATCCAATGTTTCGGGATAAGTAAGAATGTAATCGCACTCATCAGCTGGCGTTATTCTTGTCGCAATGTACAAGTCCTCGGCGACTCTACCCCAGTTCGTTCGTGTACAACGGGCAATCCACTCCCAATACAGAAACGCCGTTTGGCGCCAAAAATTTCCCGCCCCAGACTTCATCTCCTGGTCAAGCCATCAACGCACTCATCGCAGGACAATGCGCCAATAGCACATAAAACACCGGCCATCCAATTCACCAGCGCAGCCATGCACCCGCGCATCTCGTCGCCCGCGCTCGCCCGCGCTGCCTGGCCGTCCGCCCGCCACGGCGCCGCCCGCCGCAGCGCACTCACCAGCCCTCTGCGCAAGACCATTACCACGACGTCCGTTGCGCATCCCGTGCCGCAAATGACAGCCTCTTTACGGTATCAGATGCCAAAGCTCCCGCTGGTGGCGTCTGTTGGCCGCCGTTCGTACGCATGCGGCTGCCGCGGCGGCAAGCGCACCACCACGGCGTATATTGCGCTCGGCGGCAACCTCGGGGATCCCGTAGCTGAGATTGAGCGCGCGTGCAATGAGATGGACAAGCGCGGGATCAAGGTTACTCGGACTAGCAGCCTGTGGGAGACGGAACCGATGTATGTGACGGACCAGGAGCGCTTCCTCAATGGCGTTTGTGAGGTACGTGATGGATGCGTGCAAACAGGACAGGACCGGTTTCACTTTCGACATTGGCTCTTGAATTTGGTGCACAATCTCCCAACTTCCCCTGGTTATCAAACTGACATGTCTTCTCTTACAGGTTGAGACGGATCTTGAACCAATGGCGCTTCTTGACCAGCTTCAGTCAATAGAGCGAGACCTTGGACGCCGCAAACTCATTGACAAGGGACCGCGCAACATTGACCTAGACATTCTACTTTACGGCGATGAACGGATATCAAATGAGCGACTCACAGTACCGCACATTGGTATCCCCGAACGCGAATTCGTTCTCCGCCCTCTATCAGAGTTCGTCTTCATCGAGCCCTTTTTCTACATCCTGGCTAATTGCTTTCCAGACTGATCCCGTCCAAGACCATTGACCACTCTAAGCCCTGGAAGCTCGTCCAGGACTACCTCAATGACCTGCCCATCGATCAACCGCTGTTTTCCGTCACTCGCTTGTCAAAGACTGCCGAGCCATTGACACCGTTCACGCCGAACCGCAAGTCGCGTCTCATGGCCATCCTCAATGTGACACCAGACTCATTCTCCGACGGAGGCAAGCACGCCGCCGCAGACCTCTCGAGTATCATCCTCAAAATGGTCCAAGGCGGCGCCTCCATCATCGACATCGGCGGCCAGTCTACCGCACCTGGTCGCCCCGAGGTGACCGCCGAGGAGGAAGCCGCGCGCGTCCTCCCCGCCATCGAGCTCATCCGCTCCATCCCCGCGTGCAACGACGTCGTCATCAGCATCGACACATACCGCGCCTCCGTCGCCGAGCAGGCCGTCCTCCGCGGCGCCGATGTGATCAACGACGTCTCGGCCGGCCTGCTCGACGCCGACATGCTCCCCACGGCCGGCCGCCTCGGCGCGACCATCTGCCTGATGCACATGCGCGGCAACCCGCGCACCATGGCCCAGCTCACCGACTACCCGGAGGGCGTGGTGCCCACGGTCGCGGCGGAGCTTCTCGCACGCGTCGCGGCCGCAGAGGCGGCGGGCGTGCGGCGCTGGCGCATCGTGCTGGACCCGGGCCTGGGCTTTGCCAAGACGGCATCGCAGAACCTGGAGCTGCTGCGCAGGCTGGACGAGCTGCGCTGCTGGCCGGGGCTGGAGGGCCTGCCGTGGCTCGTCGGGTCGTCGCGCAAGACGTTCGTGGGCAAGATCACTGGCACCGAGGACCCGGCTGCGCGGACCTGGGGCACGGCGGCGACTGTGGCGGCGGCGATCCAGGGAGGTGCGGACGTGGTCCGCGTTCATGACGTAGAGGAGATGGCTGCCGTGGCGGCCATGTCAGATGCCATCTGGAGAGTCTGAGAGTGCCTCAAGCAGTGGTGCTGCAGCGCTGACACGGAGCTGATATGTATTCATTACATGGCGTTGTCTTTCTATTTTCATGTGACAATACGGAGGGTAGCATTATCGCTCGCTCGCTCGCCAAAAAAAAAAAAAAAAAAAAAAAAAGAAAAAGCAGTCAGCACGGAAACTGGGCATGGCTATTCAGACTCTGTGAGCGGCGTCTATGGCCTCAATTGGACAAAGTCTTTCACAGAAGTCACTTCATGTACTTTTCGAAAAAGGTACTTTGGTCTCAACCCAAGGAACAATGGGTGTGTGGTGGGGGTCTTTCTATGTGACAGGGGCCCTTGTCTTGGACCAGCTCCCCTCATTCGCACCGGTATCCGGACGCGCAGGGGAGCAGGAACGAGGAAGAGATGGGTGTAGTGGTCATTGCCGCTGTTGTTCTCTTCCAGCCTCAAATCTCATCACGAGATCGGTCCAGGCAAGGTGCAGTAAACCAGTGGAGAGACGGAGAGGCGTGGCTGTAACGAACTCTGCGTACGCCCCGGGAAGCGAGGTGAGGGGCAGAGATGAGCGTCATTTTGCGCGAGGCTGGCCGGGCAGCTTGCGAGCTATGCCTTGCTCCAACCCATCGTGCGTTCCGCACTCTTCACTCACGAGAAGCGACATCTTGTTCGCAAGACAGCGGCAACAGCTTGGCGTGTTACACAGATAACTGGTCTAATTGAAACCTCTGGTTTAGCGCCCGTGTTGCCTGCCGAGACGGATTGCAGGAGCGAGAACGGGCTCGGCCATGCCGTGAAGGCGCATTTCATGTACAAGTTTGGTGATTTCAACAAGCCCGAGCATGGAACCCAGACTTTTCCCCCTCCCATCTTAGCTCAGTGCTTTTTGCTTGTGAATATCAACAGAAACAGTGAAATTTCGCCGTCGTTTCCTCTTTTTCTACAGACACGCCCCCCCGCCCACTTACAGGACGTTCTGACTCTCTCTCATATTTCATTTTTACTCGTATTTGATTTACGGAACTGGAAGGTATTTACCGACAAGTGGGAAAGGAAAACGCAGCAGGCAAGCGTGTGCAGCTCTAGACTGTGTTGACTGACTCCGGTCACCGATATGTCTTCCGTTCTCTTTGTTGTTGCGTCGCCTTTTGCTCTCCCCTGGCTGCACTGGCTGCACTGGCTGCAGTGGTCGCCTGCTCCTCCTGCTGCAGCGTTGCGTCGCGGTATCAATTTTTATTCTTCACGCCGGGCCCTGTCGAAAACCGCACTAAACAGCTAGCCTTACTGGAACAAGAGGCCAATGAAAAGACAGGGAGCAGAGCAAGGTAATGGGGGCAGGATACCCTGCTAGTTTGGACGAATGAGACGCTGGATGCCGATCACCGGTGAGAGAGCTGCATGAAGCCTCTGACCAGGGTGGCGGGTTGTCGTAGCATGCTGCAGTGCGCTTGCAGCAGGGCACAAAATATGCATCTTCCTACGCGCACACACACGTCTCTGCCTCTCTGCATTTGTCTGCCTGGCGCAAGTGGCTTGAATTCAGTGGTCTAGAGCTGTTTCTTCGCCTCCCAGGGCGTTGGCCAGCAAATACAATCTCGGCATCACGCGAGAAGTCTTTGCAAGTACTTTTGCACATCCATAATCTAACACTCGCTTGAAAGTTACGCGGCGTCTTACTTTTACTGGTTTTGCATTTTTCTTCCTTCTTGCAACTAGTCGTGTCGCTGACGTCGTAAAAGATTTTAAAAACGGCGACAGCTGTCAGAGTTACATCGCGGACTATTTCCGCTGCTGACAGCGGCGAGGGGTCGGGCGTACGCGTATCTTGGATGACTGCAACTCTGTGTATGGAAAGGATTCCGCGGGATACTGGATTAGGCAAAAAGGAGACCGTTGGTAGTGTGCAGCCACAGCTTCAGCTACAGCGTCATCTCATTTCAGAGTTTTGCGTCCTCCGGATGGACGGAGGGGAGTAGAACGATATCGAGGACTTTGCCTCATTCTTGTGCTGCCCAATTTAAATCTCTGGTCATCTAATCATTGTACAAGCTGTCCCTGGAGTGTGCCCGGCACTTTCTCGTTGCCTTTCCGCCTTTGATGTCAGAGCCTCTCCCGGTTGTGTAACACAATACACGTGGGAAAGATCTGCGCTCTCTTTTTTTCTTCTCCTCCGTTTCCTTTTCTTTGGCATGTTTCTCTCTTCCTTCCAAGGATCATCTACCCCCAGAAACTCAAGGTGGGGGTTAAACCCCATGTAATTGCAAGCCCTCCTCCTTGCTCAAAGTCTCTCCGGCCAACGACTGTGCCCACTCACACCAACCGCAACTCCTCCAAAGGCCCAATCAAACCGGAGCAGCAGGGGTCAAGAGGAAAAAAAAGCTCTCGCAGGCTGCAGGAAGCCGGAATAGGAAGTACCTCTTTTGCCCGCTCGCTTCCTGAGCCTTTCGGTCCCGGAGTGATGGCTGAAATTAGCGTTGCGCCCGCTCCGAGAGGACTGCTCTTGCACTTTGCGGCGACCAACCCCAGGAGACTTTTCTCGTTCTTCCAGGTTTCGTAATGATTTGTCTGCAGGACTTTTGTGTGGTCCGGGGCCCGACTCGCAGAATACCGGGCCAATTTATTTTTACATCAATTTGGTCATAGCGGAAAGCGGTTAAGAGATTGTGCTCCAAGTTGACGTTACTCAAGGTGGCGCAACACAGTCGCCACGGCACACATCTCACTGTTATGGCCATCCCAACTCACACACCCCTGGGGCCATTGGACCTTGTCTGTGATCACCTGCGCCCTCCTCACGTCCCAGACGAAACAGGAGCATCTCCTCTGCAGCCACGGCAGTTTGATGCTGTGAAACCCTCTCTGCCTTCCAACCCAAGAGTTTGGGCTGGTAGAAAGCCATGTAACACCCACACAAGCGGTCTCGCGTGCGTGCTGCCTTGCCGCCTCCCACCTCACCTTGCAGGGCTGACCACCCGTATCGTGGGCTGAAGCCCTGAAGCTACTTCCTTCTCTCCTTCAGTCCCAAGATTTCCCGGTCCCCTGTTTCTCGCGTAAGGTTGAGGGTGTAGCTCACAGGCGTCTTACTCGATGGCGACAAGGCATCGCTGCGTTGGCATTATAAATCAGACGCCCTCCTGGGGCCGAATGACCTCACTACTACGTATATTTTTAACATCAGAAAATCTTTTAAGCGCCGTGGACAGAAAATGTCGCAACTTGTAGTGTGGCAGGGGAACCAATGTTTAAAAAGTACACGTTGCCGTGATCCTGTTGGTCACGCTCTCACCCAGCGATGCGCCACTGCTTCTTGATTTCATCATTGGACGCGACATTTGTTATTACCCCGCCATAGCCGGATGTTCAGCCAATCTTGAGAAAAAAAAATGGTTGTCAGGCCAGGACCCCGCCACAACTGGCGTTCGTCTTCCTTCAGGCGTCACGCCAATGCCCAATTCCAGACCATGGTCTGGCAACACTCGCTAGTCTTGTCTCTGCGCGCTATCTACGAACATCGTGGCCCTGTCATGTCCATTTCTAAGGGACGTGACTTTTCCCTCTCCTATCAGATAATCAGGAGCCAGGGAACTTGCAGTAAAAATAAAAACCGTTGTTGCGGCGCGCGACAGGTCACATCGGAACTCAAACCCTCTTCTCCCGCCTTCGGGATCCCGTCGGTATCATTCTTTGTGCTCCCACAACTTCTTTTTCTCGCCCTTACTCCATCCATTCACAGCAAAGGTAGCAGAAAAAAAAAACAGAAACAGGCTCCGGGCGGTGGTGAGAATTATGCAATACAGATATGCAAGATGCAGCAGGCAGCGACGCCATGGGGGTTGCGGAGTAACAGTAGCAGGGAGGGGGTGTGTGTGCTTTTTCTGAGACAAACTCTTCTTGATGAGAGGCTGGATTAGACGAAATGGCTTGGAAGTGCAAGTTCGTGCACGAAAGCCTCTTCCCGGGGAGAGCGAAAGTTGGGATGCCTCGTGGAGTCCAAGGCGGGAGAACCGCCTCTATAACGGACTTTTCGTTATCCTAACTATTTTATTTTCTTTTTAGTTTTAGTAATCCGTACATGCAAGATGCGAACTGCAAGGCAAGCAACTCCCCTTTGTCCTGCGCAGACGGGAAAAAGCACGGTGGCTTACCGCCGCTTAATTTACTGTACACCGACAAGAACCAGAGCCCGAAGCCCATACCGGACAAGGCAGAGAAATCCTTGCATCTGCAAAGCACTGATGGCTTACATGTGGCAGTGTGCATTTACTTTTCCCCCTCAACGAGAGGAGAGGAGAGTCAGGCAAGTAGCAGACGAAATGAGCTCATGTCCCTTCTCCCGTCGCCAGCGCCCCAAAACCTCTCTTCGTCTCTGCCTTTTCGTTTCCCTTTTCCTGTTCTTGTCTCCTGCCACTTCGTCGAATTTCCCCCTCCCCAACCCATGCAACCGGTCAGCGCAAGGCACATCTCGACGCAGCCACACCCCTGCACCTCTGCAATCCCACACCGAGCCACACAACAGCGCAGCAACAGCACCTGTGGGCCCTAAATTTTAGATACCTGCCCTCTCTTCTTTCATAACACCGCATTTCTTGTCTCTTTGTCTGGATTTGCATCCGAGGTCGATATCGGACTACAATGGCAGGACTCGATGCGGGACGGGGGGAACTGGCCCCCGTATGTCGTGTCTCCTCATATCTCCCTCCCTCGATGCAGCCCGCGTGAGGAAAGCAGATGAGTCTAACTGCACTCGTAACACAAGATATGTGTGACAGGCCTCCTATAACAGCGGATGAGCTAGTTACTTGGAAACTTTGGTGGTAGCTAGTTAGAACTGATGGTGTGGTGTGGTCAAGGTAGCAAGGCTACGGTGTTAGTTGGGAGCAGCGCAAGTCACTGTGGCATCCTAAGGTTGTAAATTGTAAAGAATTCGAATCAAATTAACTCCTTATATATGGTTTCGGCCGTAAATGCATCGTTAAAATAAATCAACCTAGGCCACCTTTTCAGAGAAACCACCCTCATTGTCACCCTCAAGCCAGATATGCTGTAAGCCACAGGGCTTTCATGCCTGTAAATAGCGAATAAAAAAGAGCCTCCAAATAACGCCGAGGGCAGTCCCAATCTGACCCTCTCCCATTTTAGACCTGGTATATGCCCGAGCTCCCGGCTTTGCAGCCTTGCCAGCCTAGTTTACTGAAGATGGAAAAGAAAAAAGAAATAAAAAAAAGCAGGAGCAAGAAGAAAGAAAATCCAACATGATGCACAAAGCAGAAGCAAAAAAAAAAAAAAAAACAAAAAAACGAACATAGCAAGGATTGCCTCCAAAGTCCCACACAGGCAAGCGGATGATGCCCTTGACCAACAGCATACTAGCGCATCTGTCAGTTGTTAGTACCACCCCGGGCCTTCAGCCTTTCAACTCCACATCAAGCTTGTTTCCCCTTGTCCCCCGCGCGCACACCTTCTGGACTTCTACTCGCCGGAGCACAGTGCGGCTTTATGCGTTGGGCATAAAGCCGTTCTGCAGCTGCAGCGAGGGCAGGTTGTTGTAGCCGCCGTTGTTACAGCGACTGTCCAGCATCGACGGCATCACCGGGGGCGGCCCAGGCTGCACAGTAGGCTCCGCAGTCTGTGGCGGTAACCCCATCGTAGGGTCGCCGCGCTGCTTCGGATAGACGCTCAGCGGGTGAATACCCGCTGACTGCGCGTTCTGGGGGTACATGTCAGCATCAGCACCATACATGGCGCTGCCGGTATATGCCGACGGAAACAAATTCTTGGGGCCGAGCCTATACTCGGCGTCGTGCCGTGGCACGTCGGCCTGGCGGAGGTTCGTCTGCTGTCCCGGGTACATGGTGTCCCGGTGCTCGTAGGCTCCCTGGGCGCCATAGCCGCTGGGTTGCCTGCTAAGCATACCCCCGCTGCTGAAGTCGCCGCCCATGCCTCCCGAACCCCCGTAGTTGCCATGTGGCGAGGGACCTCCTCCTCCACTACCGTGGCTCTTGCGCCGCTCCTTCTGGTAGTGGCCCGGGGATCGTCCGCGCACAACAATCTCGGTCGACTTTTGGATCGCGACCTTGATCCAGTTCTCCGACTGCCCGCCCTGCTGCCCAACGTCTGCCCACAGTTCAACAACCAGCCGGTAACACTGCTGGCCGGCTCTGCGCTCACCATTGTTTGCGGTTGCCGTCTTGAACTGCAGCCGATCGAAGTTGTGTTCGGTCGGATGCTGGGCTCCGTAGGCATCCGGGTATACGCCGCGTGGCGTGTGCGATTGCCCGTCGGCGTATCCCAGACCGGGCGAGCTCGCGTTCGGCTTTGCCTTTGGCATAAGCCTCTGTTTCAAGGGCTGGGTCACCGGACCCTTGTCCCTCTTAGGGGTGTGCTGCAGAATCGGTACTTCTTGGTGCTGATTCGCAGACACAATTGCAGAGATGCACATGGCAAAGCCGTACACCTGCATCGGTGCAGTACCCCCGATCGGGGTGAACTGCATGGAGGCACCGCTATAGTACGGTGACAGAGAGAATGAGCAGCTACATGCCATGTAGTTCCTACGATAGCATGTAAAGTACTTTTCACCCATAAAGAAGTTTTTATGGATGGTCGCAGCAATGCTCGGTTCAACCACGCCAGCCAAGGGGACCCCGTTGCTGTCCAGATACTGGACAGTGCCCAGGAGCTCTGTTGGCTCCATGGGCAAAACAGCCTCCTCCGTCGCGCGGCTAGAGTATGGCGGGCTGTGGCTGTGATCCCGCGAATTTTGGCCAGCCTGGTATGTGCTGGGCGCCGCCTGCCCTCTTTCCTCCCAGCCCTGCTTCTGCATCATGTGTCTGGCCGAACTGGAGGACTTTTCGTGTCTGCGCAGCTCTCCCGGTCTTCCGAAATTTGGAATATCGGTGCTGTATCTCTCTCTAGCGCTTGCAAACGGCGCTGGAGACTGGTGAGCGACCTGGTTCCTGAAGTCCGGTGCCGGGTGCGCTGTCGCAGGTACTCTGTTGGCAACATGTTAGTAGATTGCGCAAGCCAACATGAAGAATGTAACATTGGTTGCATAAAAAGAACAATGTTAAGCCAAAGTAAGAAGGATCAATAACGTACTGGATCGGGAGACGCTGTCCAAAGTCCTGGTAGTTGGACTGCGTCTGTGGGAAAAAGGCGGCACTGGAGTCGGGCGTGAATCCTGAGCCGGTAGCGATGGCTGGCGGTGGTGGCGGGAAGGGTCCGAATAGCGCAGGGTTTTGGATGTCAGAAATTGCCTGACTGGTTCCGTCCTGGCTATATCTATTTATACTGGTGAGTCTCGCGATAAGGACTGAGGTGGCGGGGGTTCTTCTAGGCGGGAAAGGTAGGGAAGAATAGGCCACACGAAGGCGTTGTGTACTGATGCACAAGACTCTCTTACATCCAAGGCGACACAACCAGCAAGGATATGTGTGCGACGATGGATCAAGATGCGCACAGCAAAGCCGAAGGTAGTGCAGGCGACCCGAGAGGAGGACAACATGAACATTGTACAAAGATACAAACAGTCCAAGACGAAGAAGGAGGGGTGAACGGGTATTATTATAATGAACGGGCGGCTCAAGCAGCAAGTGTATGTGTGTTGTGTGTAGGTAGTTGTGGATTGTCTGGGGGTGCCGGGGGAGGGGGGGGGGGGGGGGGGTCGTTGCAGTAGAGCAGCAGCCGCCCGAAGACGGGAAGGCGACTAGCTCTCGGCGTACAGTGCAGGGTGATGGTCAAGAAATGGAGCTGGGAGTGTAAAGATGAAGAGGGAAAAGGAGCCTCCGCGCCAATAAAAGAAAGCTATTACTGACCTCACTTCCCCCGTTCCGTGAGGGGGGCCGTAGTAACCCTCTTCTGTCTCTCCACACACCGGAGTGGTGGAATCGTAGTCCTGCTGCGAGTCAAGAAATGTCAGACCTTGTACCTGTATATTCAAAAGAGCGTGTGCTCATTGTTGGCGATGTAGGCATGATGCGACATCCCGATGACCCCCCCCCCACTGTCTCTGGGCCACCGCTCTCATCTTTTTATCATGGCTGTCTTCGCACGCCCCCTCCATAAGATGAGTCCGCCGGGGAGGCTCATTGCCGTGTCCAGTCGACCCTGCAGTCGAGATGCATTAGCAGGTAGCTCTTTGGGCCGTCGTAGGTTTTAGTGCAGGAGAGGAACGGAGAAGCTTTGAGAGCAGGCTTGGGTTCGGGTGTGCCAACGCTAGTGCTGCCATGCATGGGGGCAGATGCATGGCATGGCATGGTGGCGCTTGTTTCCTTTGTGTGGGCAAAGTACTCCAAGTAAAGTGTACATGAGTGTACTTTTTTCGGCCCCGAGCCCGAGCCTGCACCAGAATATGAGGGGGGTATGTCTCTATCCGCCACACCGGGCTGAGTTGGGTCCTAAGACTTGGGGCTTGGCTTGGCCCGAGCCTTGAGCCTTGAGCTTGAGCCCGGGAGGGGTGCAGCCTAGACCCAATCCAGCTTCCGAAGAAAAGTGGCAGAGCGGCGTGAGACTGCGCGTGTACTTGGGCGTGGGTAAGGCGTCTGAAGCGTCGATTGCCTGCCTTGCCTTGCCTTGCCTTGCCTTGCTTTGCCTTGCTTTGCGCTGTGCGTAGGACAACGGAGACTTCCGCGCGTTACAGACACAGCCGTTGCTCAGACTGTTTTGCCCCGGTCTCTTGTACTGCACAGCAAGATTTCCTCCTCTGCTGCTGCTGCTGTACGGCGATTGGGTGAGGTCCGATTTGCCGCTGGCAGGGTCTTGACTTGGTAGGCGGACGCGCTTCAGACGACCGGTGCCGTGCAGGTGGAGAGGGAAAGGCTGCGATGAGGCGCTCGTGGGTAGCGTTTTTGGCGAAGTGGGACAGAAGTGACAAAAAGGTGTAGAGTGCAGATGGTAATGAGATTATATCGAAACTGACTTACAAAACAGTCTCCTGTTGTCCTGTTGTTTGGCGGGAGAGTACTAGAAGTCATCTCCACGCCGGCTTGAGCCAGGTGCTGGTCAAGTCCACGACAATGTGCTATCCCAAGCACAGACTGCACCCATGAAGGATACAAACAGAAATGCTAAATTCAACGCAGTGGACTTACCTTGCCCTGCTGGGAATGCATGCGTGCGTGCAGGGGCGAACTAGACCCTGTAGGCATATGAGCTGGTCTGTGTTGTCGATGAACAACCAGGAACTCGTACCTAGAGATTATGATGTCGGCACTGAACCGACAGGGAGATTCCGTCTCGGATCTGATCGAACGACTGAAAGAAGCATTAGCTATTTGTTCCAGGAAGCTGATGAAACGGTACAGTGTGAGCGTCAAGGTAGACTCGAGATGGTTTGCAGGCCGCCGTACCAGACCGGTGCAACCATACCCAGACCGCCCTCGACCACCCTCCATTGTATAGAAGAGCGAAATGAGATTGCCACACTCACACGTTAACAAGAGCGAAGCCTCTTGTATCGGTCGGTGCGACAGATCGGGCTAAAAGTGAGGCGATCGTATTAGCGCATGTGGAGTTGCAACGGTTTATTATGCACCTGCGGATGTCGGCAAGGGTCGAGGGCTCAACCATGTCGAACCATGCAGGACGGTGAATGAAAGAATATAAAAGAGTGAGGCAGTGATAAAGGAGGAAGAGGACGAGTGAGGCAGAGAAGGCAGCCGTTTGACTTGCAAACGGAGCAGGTGTGGAGAAAACGTCCAAGGGGCATCAGACTTACAGATAAAGTACAATACACTCTTGAGAAAGAGTGCAGAAACTGAGTCTGTAAAGGCAAGAGATTTTAAGATTTAGTTTGAGGGAATCAGGTATAAATCTTAAAATCGAAATCGCTGTTGAATCTGGAGAGAAAAAAGTTGAAATTTGACTGGGAGTCTGCCCGTCTTATATATCCCATCGTGAGGGGCGAGGACGCTCCTCGTTCACCCACCACCCCTTCTCCTCATCACGCTAGCAAGAGCTCTGCAAATCCACTGACTTACAGACTATGCGAATAGCGACGGGGGCCAGGTGCTGCATGCTGCGATTGGGGACCAGCACGGGGTGGCGAGCGAGATGGAGGGGGCGTGTCCGGATGGGCTGGCCTCGACAGTGAATCAGGCCCCGGACGCAAATCGGCCAAAAAACTGCAACTCCGGGGGAGGACAATAGAGAAGCAGACTTAGTCGAAACGAGAGACGGGACACCACGCAGAGAGCTTCTGGGGGGCGTATGATGATCCCGACGGGAAGGCAGCTGCTCATTCGAGACCGCCCATCTTTCGTAATTGGTCCCGGGCGCCGTCATGATGGCCAGCCACCGGCGGTTTCGTGGGCAAAAGAAAAGAATATCAATAAAAATTAATAATTAATAAAAAAGAATATTGAAAATGGCGGGCAGCAAGCGTCGGCTGCTTAGTTGTACTACGAATTCGAGACGAAGTAACGTGCTTCTCACTTTGGTCTTGATCACCGCAGGCTTGGACGTCGAGCTGCAAGCCTGTCTAGACCAAGACAAACTACGTTATTATTTTTTTTAAAT
This sequence comes from Lecanicillium sp. G3, assembly GCA_037575805.1. NCBI lineage: Eukaryota > Fungi > Ascomycota > Sordariomycetes > Hypocreales > Cordycipitaceae > Lecanicillium > Lecanicillium sp. G3. The sequence goes on along the minus strand of JAZHPD010000003.1, from coordinate 521,154 downwards.
CCAATTCTTTTCGCTAGTCTCTCACCCGGTGTGGACGGATCCATGATCCCCTCTCTCTTAGCCTGCAACCTAATGCAAGCAGCCGGCCCTCCACTCGAAGGTCATTATTCGACTGCCAGAGTAGCGGGTAGAGGCCAGCTCGAATACCCACACCATAGGCTGTCGGGATGCCGCAGTGGGCAAAAGGTCAGAAAAGGGACTGAGGACTGTGTATTTTCACCGGGGCGAGGAATAGGGCCGCCGGCACTACTAGCTGTGCCTTCTTTGTCTGCGGGAAGAACATGTGGCAAGCAGGGGAAGGGGGTGTGTGTCTGAAAGAAAGGACGTGATGTGGGCTCGCTCTTTAAAACACAATACAGTTTCTTGCCCCCTTATTAGGCGGAAGAGCACAGCGGCGAGGGGTGTGTATACGATGTGCTGCTCTTGCTTGTCGTCGTGGGCAGATGCAGGACGAGTTGAATCAGTCCAGCTGCAGTCGTGTAAAGCTCACAGCTGGTGGCTGGACATGCGCACCTATCACAACAATTCCAATGTAAATCTAGCCTTGATTGAGAAATCAGGGTCAAATGATGGCCTTCTTGGGCGCCACCGCAGCCCGCATCGCAATTCTAGCTGATGTGACAGAGAGAGCTAGCCCTGGATTTCCCGACTACGCGGGAGCGGTGGCAGCTCCCGGGGCGTCAGTCTCTAGGAGCGCGGAAATAGGCTTGGTAGGCCGGGCGTCTCCTGCTCCGTGATGTGACCAAGAATCCAGACTGCGAGACCAATGAGAGCTGCGCTCTACGCGAGTGGCATGCCTAATCCCCGAGAGCCGGACTCAGAGAGCCCGAGCGAGATGGGGGAGTGACTAGGCGCCAGATATTTCACCGATTTTGGCAGAGGAAGAGGGGGTGATTGCATTCGTGCGACATGGAGTCTTACATGGACCATTCATCGCGAAGGGGTCGCACGAGTGTGTGGTCATGTCTTCCGAAAGGCTCGCGACGAGGTGATGTGGAGCAGGCAGCAGGTTTTCGCCTTTATTTCCCTTTTCGTGATTCTAGCGACCACGCGTTGTTTTCTCGCAAGCGGTTTCATTCCGTCGTGAAGGGAAGCATCATATGCAGATGCGCCATCTGTTACATGTCGTCCATCACAGACGCGGCAACCTCCATTGCATAGCCAGCTTACAGCCAATCCCAAACTCGCACGCCCGCAGCACTGTCACAACATAGACGTACAGGCAGGAATCAGGACGCTCCTGGGCCGGAGGGAATACACCAAACGGATAGATTCAGAGACAGCAGGAGCTCAGACAGAGTTGGTTCCCGGCCGGTGATCCCAATGGCCGACGGAGCGAGTTTCTTCTTTTCCCAGCGTGGCGCCGTGCAGTCCGTCCGCGAAAACCACAACACGAAGAGAGGGGGTCATGGGGCAGTACAATCGGCCGTATTACTCAAATAACACACTGGAGTCTTGTGAAAGGCAAACATCTGGCACCCGCGGGGGAGTCGTGCTACGCTGTATCAGCGGATAGGCCAGCGCTCCTCGACGATAGAGTGATAATGCTGCCCCCTACGACGCAAAACGGCGCAGATAGTATATCAGGATCGACGAGTTCGCGGCGTTTGTACGTGTCGGACGACCGATCAGCTCTTATGCGCAGACTTATATCGATCGTATGACTAGTTTTCGAAGAGGAAGAGCGGCCGTCGTCGCGGTTAGAGGTGGCGACAAACTGTACGACTGAAGACAGAGGTAGAGGCAGAAGGCGTCGATGTCATAGTAGCGGCATCTGGTAAACACTGACGGAAGTTGGATTCTCTCCTTGTACGAGAGTATACACCATTCGAAACTCTGCTGAGAGTGGTGAATCAGACTAGATACGCGAAAAATGTCGCTTCCCGTGTTTTGCGAGGAGCATCAGCCCACCTCTCGCAGTTAACTCTGTTCTAAAATCGGTGACCAGGTCCGTAGTTCCGTAGCCTTTCTGGCCTTACGTTGCTAATATTGGGAAGCCTGGTTGGCTCTGGACTATTGGCATGATCAGCGGCTCTCTCGAAATGAGCACTGCAGTCCACTTTCCCGAGCACACTGAGTGTTGAATTATCTGACAAAAGCAAAATACCCGGGACTCTGCATGGGTGTGTCTATAGAAGACCTGAAAGCTATCACAGTCGTGCAAATGACAGCGAATATCACGGTCGGAGTATCAAGTGGCGTACTGATTGCGGCCTAACGGTTGCGCAGCATAGCTTGTCTCAGTGATGGCTGTCCAGCAGCACAAACCGTGCAATATCCAGCCTCTTCCTGCCTTGGCCATCGAATTTCGTAATGGAGGGAGAGAGGCCAAGAGTGTGGGATACACAAAGCAAAGTCAAGCCAGGGTCAACAGCCCAGCGATGTCGGACGTCCGGTGCGCACGTCCAGTATCACACACCGTACGACGCTGGTAACGCTGGCAGTGTTGTTATTTTCTTTTCATTACCTTGGGGGCGGTGAAAGTCGAGTAATCGTTTGGTTGTGCAAAAGTCCAAACCATAGTTCCATGACGAGGAGTCGGTTCTGGGCGAGCCAGCAAGCGGTCTAGGTTCGTTCATGACGCACTGCAGGCGTTTGCTGGATGAAGTTCGCTTCCGGTTTCCGAAGTTGGGTGATCGTGCTTTCGGGGGATTTGCCTCTTTGCTCGTTTGGCTCCTCGCTGCGCCTGGACATGATATCGCTGACTGGAAAATGGCCACAGCGATTCTCTTCCACGTGCGGGCCGTTGGCGGCTGTTAAGTGTCAAATGGCAGTGCCGTAATACTGGTGATATCTTTCACAGAAGACGGAAATATTCTCATAGAGCCGTGTAATCCAGGGCTTCTTGGAGCGATGTCTGTGAAGCCTGTCATTATAGAGGCACTTCTCAGTGCTGCTTGGGCGGGCGGAACGCTGGTGGTGGGAGGCGCTCGTAGTCCGGGGACTCTTGTTTCTCACGACTCGCGAGCGCCGAAGCCTCCGACAAACATTTGGCGTATCTTGTTTATTAGATGCGGTCACACGCCATCTAAAGGATAGATAGCTCCTCCTCGAGAGGGGGAACCAAAAGCTGGCCCTTGGTGGCGGGAGGGGGTTGCGTAACTTGTTTCTCGTTGTAGGCGCTATCATCGCCTTGGCCGTTGCACAAGAATATTATTTTGTGGTAAAATTCTCGTTCATGGTGACACGAGAACAAAGGTCATTTGAGGTATCACCGGTCAAGGAATCCCGCTAAGGTATTGGTTCAGCCCAGGCGCAGGCGGTCCGTCCCCGCCAGAAACAAGGATTCGGGGAGAGATGGGTATTCCGCAGGCGGTAAGTATCCTGTGACTTTTTCAACGGTCCGTAAGTCGGTTTTAGTCGTCGAGGTAGCATCCGAGGGACAATTGAAGTCGGGAAACAGGATGGAAAGGGGTTGTTTCGCATAGAGGCGAAGAATAGCCAGCAGCGGATGAAAGTTTTGTGTGCGTGAGAGGAGAGAAAGAGCAGAGGCAAACGCGCCTGCCTATAATGGAGTTTGTACACTTTCTACTGCCAGGCCTGCAGCAAGGCTTTGGCAGCTGGCGCAGCCCGGAATTTGCGGGGCGGGCGGAGGGCCGGGCTGGCTGGCTGGCTGGAGCTGCAGGCAATCAATAAGCAGGAGCAGAGAGTCATCCATCCATGGTCCAGTCATCCGTCCATCCCACCTTCAAGAAAAAAGAGTCATCTCCCATCAATCAGTGATTACGCATCAATACGAGCCCAAGTTGCTACACACCCCCGGAATCAGAATCCCTCTCTTGCTCTTATTTGCTTCTGCTTTTAGCTTCTTTGGCTCTGGTGCATAAGACTAGACTTGTGCGCCTCATCGGCTGGTCTGATTGCACCTCGCACAACAGCACCTACGGGTATGCCGAAGAAAAGGCACCACAACTATCTCAAGTCGTCTCAAGCGTCGACGTCTACTGCAGGCAAGAGTGAGTCGCCACCGCTCATGGTTGCTTCAATTCCTCAATCGTGATACGCAGCATAAAAATGAAGCAAACGAAACATACGCTAACAGCCGTCCTCTGTGTCGCGTCGCCTGCAGACAAACCCCAAAAGTCCGTCAATGAGCTCCTCTCTCAGCTACGTTACACATCCAACGCATCTTCCTCCTCAACATCTGGAACCGGCGTCACACCGCAGCTGCTGCCTGCCAACACCCCAACCGTTCCACCGGCCCTCAGGCACATTTTGCAAATCCCGGAGACGCCTACACCTCGCCCAAGGCGTCCCGTGAGGCAGAGATTCGATAGCAATGGCCGGCGCCTTCCCGCGGGGCCCCCTCCTCCACGCAGCTGGACCACGCCCTTAAACTGGGATATCGACTCCGTAGCCGTATCCAAAGCTGAGGCCACTGGACGCGATGCCCTCGCAAACATTGTCCTACCCGGGTTGCACCGCCCGCATCCCAGTAGCCTGATTGGCCTTGTCATTGCTCGCGTCGCCGCTCGCTGGTCTCTGCACCGTGTTTACGATCAGCATTATCTGTACTACATTCCTAGCCACCTCAAGCCGGCTCTGATACGGGAGGTCGGCGCATGCAGCAGCGGGGTTCTGTCACTCGGCGACCTCAAGACCCTGCTCCTCCGTCCAAGACAAGACGATAATAACGAGGAGGGTGGTGGGCCCGGGAGGCTGCCTTTAGATATTGACTCCGATATTACGGCTCTCGACCTTACTGGGACACTGGGTAAATCCCTGACCCTGCGAGAGGTGACTGGCTTCCTCTTCCCCGCCCGAGCCGCACCAGCAGTCACAGAAGAGCCCCAGGATTCCTGGGAGGCCAGCGAGGAAGCCGAAACCGCTGGTATCCCTCAGGCATTGCTGCCCAATCTCACTCGCCTCTCGCTCGCTCTAAACCCGACAGAGTCGCAGAAGGCGTCCTGGAGAGATCTGCTCACTTTGGCCCCGAGACTTGGGTCTGTTACCCACCTCAGTCTGGCCTACTGGCCGGAGCCGTCTTTCTTGCAGGACGCCCAGTTTACCACTGTGAGCTCGCCTCAGGGTCATCGCATACCCTACGGCGGGACAAGTTACTACTCACACGCAATCGACCACGATTGGAGCGAGGCCCTGCTCGTGCTTAAGAAGCTGAGTCAGGCCTTGTACACTCTCGAGTTCCTCGATCTTACTGGCTGCGCTCCCTGGTTTAAAGCGCTTTTGCTGCGAGACGGGCATGATTTTGTTGACTGGGCTAAGAGCTGGGACAAAATCACGTTATTGCGTTTGAATATTGGATGGAGCCTGGCAGATGATGCTGATCCGTCAATCAGAACGGCGCATCGCGAGGCTTGCGAGACGGCTGCTCTTGTAGAGAAGCACATTATTGCCGCTCGGGGTGGCAGAGGGCGATTCATTACAGTTGAGAGATAAAGTTGATAACATTGAAGGCTAAAATATAGTACATAGAAACGATTGCGCATACAAAGTACGTGACAAAAAAAACTTTTGAGGTTCTTTTGGCTTGTCAGTTTTATGTACTGTTCTCTACGATCGTGCTCGACTCGCTTCCCACAGCGCTCGAAATTTGGTATCTGCCTTGAGGAGATCCCGCGGCCGACCCGATTCTATGACTTTGCCCTTTTCCAGGACTACAACCTTATCAGAATCGGCAATTGTGTCCAGGCGATGGGCAATGGATATGGCAGTGTTGTTCTTGAACAGCTGCTCTACCACCCTTTGCACCTTCTCTTCGATTTCCCCATCCACACTACGCAAACCGCATTAGCAAGTTATCATTTCCCGTCACCTCCACAGAGATAACTTACCTGCTCGTGGCCTCGTCTAGGAACAAGATACGCCCGATATCCTTGCGAAGAATGGCCATGGCGAGCGAAAAGAGCTGTATGTGGCCGTGGCTCAGCATGTCCTCTGCGAACTCGACGTCGAGTCCGCCCTTCTTGTCGATGGCACTCCATATCCCAGCAGCTTGGAGGGCTTCAATCTGGGCGGCCGCGTCCGCGACGGAGAAGGGGTCGAGGTTATCCCGCACGGTGCCGGGGAGGACGAACTGATCTTGGCTGACAGTGATAATGCGGCGCTGGATGACGTCTCGAGGGATGGTATTGAGAGCGACACCGTCGATGACGATGCTTCCGCTGTTGAAGTCGAGAAGTCTCAGGAGTGAGAGAAGTAGAGATGATTTGCCGCTGGTAGAGGGTCAGCTAACTACTGAAGCGGAAATGTTTCTCACTATGGAAACTTACCTTCCAGTGCGATCACAGATACCGACCTTTTCGCCTGCATTAATAGCTAAATCGACTCCGTTCAGGGCGTTTGACAGCCTCTGCCTCGTCATACGACGCCGTTAGATTCGAAATCACCACATCGCCCGCCGACGGCCACTTTGCTGGCGGCTCCTGCGTCTCGCGCGGCTTGTTCTCGTCGCCGGACTCTACGGTGAAGTTCTTGATGCGCGCCACGGCGCCGATCGATGTTTCCACCGATGTCCAGAACTGTATCAGGATGTTGAGCGTCTCGCTCATCGGGATGAGCGGCACCAGCGGCGCGCCCGTCAGACCGACTGAGACCTTCTCGCGCAGATACACGGCGAAACCGACGATGAGAAACGCGAGACACGCAGTCACCAGGTCAAGCACCATAACAAGCCATTTCTGCACGATAGTGAGGAGGTAAAAGGGCCGCTGGGACCGGTCGATGAGGTCGTAGTTGCGGCGGACGGCCGTGTCGCCCCAGCCAAAGGTGCGGATGGTGGCGAGGCCGGCGAGCGTCTCGAGGAACTGCGAGTACACGGGGGACTTTTTCTTGAGGTCTAGGAGGCGGAGCTGCCGGTGCAGTTCGCATTACAGGCAGGCGTAAAACAGCTGCTGAATGCATCCTAGAATAACAGAAAGATAGTCTAAAAAATTCACTCACATTTATTCCAATTCCGCCAAAACTTGTGGCTCAAACTGGCAGTCTTCATCTCGTCATCGAGCGCAAACATGTCCTCCGGGCGGAGAAGCCGCTTGAAGCCGGTCCGAAGAAGCGGAGCGACCCACGCGAGCGCCGCGCGACCATAGAGGCCGGCTGTCTCTTCGGGGGCGACGGAGCGGGACCCGGCGACGAGATCGGCCGCTTTCCCCTTCGCCTCCAGCAGCACGAGGACGGCCTTGGCGATAAAGGCCGTGGAGAAGATGGCGCGGATGGCGGCGGCGCTGTCGCCGAGGGCGGCCCGGGCCAGCCGCAGGGTGCGAAGAAGTGCGCCGTCGAGAAGAAGCGACAGCAGGAGGAAGGCGTTGAGCAGCGAGGCGGGCCGCGGGGGACTTGACGTGTTCAATGTACGAGAGGGCACAGGACATTACGGTGGAGGCAAAGGACACGCAGGCGGCGGCGAGGGACACGCTGTTAAGGAGGGCCGGACGGGTACCGCGGCGGGCCCAAAGTACGACGAGGGCGAGCTGGAGCACCGCGAGGACTGCGGCGGTTGTCCATGGGGAACTGGTTAGGAGATTTTACCAAGTTATTTCGATTGGCTGGTACGGCGCGCTCACCAACTTGGCGACGCGTAGCTTGGTAGGCTGGACATGCTGAGGGCGCTTCTAGAGTAGGGCAAGCCGGAACGGCGCAACGAGGAGCATCAAGCATCCCGGGACGAGTGCAAAGACAGACTGCTCAAAAACGAGGGTAAATCAAAGCCGCTACGGCAATTGACGTCGACGACTGGGCCAAAGGCCGCGTCGGCGGTGGGCGCGCAAACTGGAGCAGAGGCGTTCATCGTGAGGCGCGTCTGTAGATGAGGCAGAAAGTCTGAGGAGAACGGTGCAATAGGGGGAAACAGTTTATGTAGCCATTCCGAATATGGCAGCCTAAACGAGTTAAACGAGGCTAGCTATGGACCAGTATTTGCACAAGGGAGAAGAAAGCTGTAACGTTTGAATGCTATTATGCTGCCTGTTTGGGAGAAGCAAGTAACAAGCAGGAGCTGGGAGGCAACGGCGGCTGAGGTTTATTATTAGAATTGATGGCCGGTTAATTATGCCGAGATATCAAAGGCTAATTAGTAACAGTTACCCCGCGGACCAACGACCAACGCGTGTTAGCGGACGAGACAACCTTGAGAGCAGCGCGCGACAAGCGATGGCGTAAGGAAGAAAAGTGAAAGAGAGTGAAGCCAAAGAGGGGATCCAGCTGAGTTCGAATACCCCGAAACACCCTCGAAACGATATCCAAATCAGACTACATCAGCTCTTCCACCCACTCTCTATCCAGCTCTTTACCTCCAGGTCTGTGTCAGTCGGCCACGGCGTGAGTCACCCCGGCGTGTTACTCCACCAACCCCATTTACCCTGCATCCCCTCCCACTAACTAGTTATTGAACGGCTCTTGCCAACGCTCCGCAGATCAAGATCTCGCGATCCATATTTCCCGTAAAAGTTGAGTCTATTAGGAAAGAAAAAAATATACTCCGTACTGCCTGAGTCAATTCCGCGGAATCCTGTCTTGCCCCTTTCTTGTGGCTTGCGCTTCCCTCTGGTGTCGTGCCACTACACTGGTCCTCTCTGCCAGCCCCTCTCCACCACAACTGAAGCTTTCTTCTACAACAACGCGGAACCATATATATCCAGCGCAGTTTCCGGACCCAACTTCATTCTGCAACTGACAACACATTGTTTCTGCGTCTTCCTTTACATCTTCCAAAAGAGCCCCTGATCTACAAAAGCGCCCATACTTGTCAAATTCGCGTCTCCGGCCTGGCTTCCCCTTCTCTCCTTCAAAATGACGTCAATGGCATCCGAGTCCGTTGCCACCATCCTGTGCACATCCAAGCAGACGCGATTTCACATTGACCAGGCCAATTATCGAGAGGTGAGTCGTCTAGAAAACTATAATTTGAAAGAAGCCTTCTAATAAATGCAGCTCGATATCGGTGGTGTCAACATTACCCTGGTTGGCGGCTCAAAAACTGGTGCATCGGCCAAAGGGAAGTCAAAAGCCCGCGCGGAAGGCCTAGAGATCCTCTCCGGTGCCAAGCTGAGGTTGAAAGAGGGACGCAGATATGCCCTTGTAGGCCGCAATGGAACTGGAAAGTCGAGTATGTATCATCGTCTACCTCGCCCTATCTGCCGCTAACAGTCGCCCGTCAAGCTCTCCTCAAGGCCATCGCAGAAAAGCTCATTCCTGGTATTCCTGAAGAATCGAGAATTGCCATCCTTCAGCAGACGAAACTCAATGAAGGCGAAAAGCCAGACACTGAGACGCCACAGAGCCAGATGACGACGTGTCAAGAAGTCATTGAGCGAGCTACATCCCGAAACACTATTGAGCAAGAAATTCGAAGTATGACACTGCTATTGTGTAGAAATCATACAGTCCGCTAATTCACAACAGCACTCTCCGACGGTATCAATTCAAGTGATCCCTTTGCACCTGTCCGAGCTTTGCGTAATCTCAAACACGAGCGCATGCAAAAGCGCCACTTTCTTCTCGACAAGGATGCCAGACTTCGCAGTGGTACTCGCGGCATGGCAGCCCGAAAAGCCCTCGTTGCCTTTGAAAAGGAGATTGCCGAATACGAGACGCTCTTGGAGCAGCCGGCCGACGAGATCACCCCAGACACCCTCCAGCAGGAAATCCAAGAGGCTGCCGATATGCTTGCCGATTTGCAAGTTCAAGTAGAGCCTACTCGAATCAGCGAGATTGAAACACAGGCCAGAAAAATTCTAACTGGTCTCGGTTTCACCGAATCTACCATGGAGAAACCATTATCCAGTCTCTCCGGAGGCTGGCATATGCGCGCCAGTCTTGCGACGGTTTTGTTGCAGGAAGCCGATATCCTCATCCTGGATGAACCGACTAATTTCCTGGATCTGCTCGGAATCATCTGGTTGCAAAAATATCTTGAATCACTGGATGACGTTGAGAAGCAGCCTACATTGATTCTGGTTTCTCACGACCGCGACTTTATCACCCTCTGCACTGATCTCCTCATCCTCAAGGATAAGGACCTGACATACTTCCACGGCGATCTGCCCGCGTTTGAGGCGTCGCAAACTGAGCGCAAAGAGTGGCTCTTGAAGATGAAAGATGCCCAAGACAAGCAAAAGGCGCACATTGAAAAAACAATTGCACAGAATATGAAAGCTGGCCGTCAGAACGATGACCAAAACAAGATACGCCAGGCCAAGTCACGGCAGAAGAAATTAGATGACCGCTGGGGCATGCAAGTTAACGCCAACGGCCACCGTTTCAGATTGAATGACCAGGCGGGTTTCTTTTACACTTCGAGACAGGAGATAGATATCCCGGCTGAAGAGCGCCAAGTCGTCATTTCGCTACCGACGCCTCCCGACCTGCGATTTCCGGGCTCCTTGATCTCCATCGAGAATGCCAGCTTCCGCTACTCGCGCACTTCGCCCCTAATTATCAAGGACATCAATCTGACCGTCGGCATGGGCGACAGAATTGGTATTCTGGGGCTCAACGGCGCGGGTAAGTCAACCCTCATCAAACTTCTGGTCGAAGAAACCCGCCCAACCACGGGTACCATAACCACGCATCCGCGCCTGAAAATGAGCTACTACTCCCAGCACGCCGTTGAAGGCCTTAAGGCAATGGGCAAAGAGGACCCAGCTCTGACAGCCCTTTCGCTACTCACGAAAGAAGTTGACGGGCAGCTAAATGAGGGTGAGGTCCGCGGCCTTCTCGGTGAGCTTGGCCTACCCGGCCGCTTCGCATCCGACGTTCCCGTCGCGAAGCTATCCGGTGGCCAGCTTGTGCGATGCGAGCTGGCGCGTCTTTTGTGGCGGCGCCCGCAATGCATGATTCTTGATGAAATTACCACCCATCTCGACTACGAAACAGTCACGGCGCTGCGCGAGGCCCTCAAGTGGTGGGAGGGCGCTGTCGTCCTGGTTAGCCACGACCGATGGTTCATGCGTGGAGTGATTGAGGGCGCCGTGGACGATGGTGAGGAGGAAGACGAAGTCAGCAATGAGGAAGATAAGCCTTTCCGTCGCAGAATCATGTACAGGCTAAAGGGTGGCGAGATGACGGTATTGAAAAATGGCGTCGACGAGTTTGAGAATCTCATGGAGAAGCGCGTCAAGAAGCTTCTTGCTGCGTAACATTGTGTAACAAGGCAACAAAGATGTGCCCTAATAACAAAGAAAATAAAAAAAATTGTAAAAAAAAAAAATCTGTTTATTAAACATCAAGTTAGCCTGCTTTGATTTCATGTGCTGCGTGGTATTTGGCAGAGCCAAAACTTCATAATGAGGCGACACACGTCACAACTCATTTGAAAAGGCGTACTCTGTAGTCTAGACCACCCGCGAGTCCACCAGGATATTAAACGGCCTCCGTGCCTGCCGTTGCACATTCAGCGTGCCGCCCTTGGGGATATCAACTATCGTGCCGTCCACGCACACCTTGCGCCAGCGCGCGTCCTCATCTTCCACCGTAACCCTGAGCTCCTCAATGTCGTCGTAGCCCACCGCCGCGCCGTTATCCCACTTGAGCCCGACGTGCTTGCCGCCGTCGTACGCCTTCATCATGGCGTCCATGACGCGCTCCGGCCCCACGGGCGCAAAGTGCACCAGACGCAGCTTGCCGTCCAGCGGATCGCTCTCCGGCGAGATGGTGAAGGTGCGCTCGAGGTTCGACACCATCGTCGCGAGAACGTAGGCGTGCTTCTCGCGGGGGATGCGCTCAAACTCCGCAGACGGCGCTGCGCCGCGGCGGGGCGGCGCACGGCGGATGTCGAGCTCTGCGGCGTACTCGTGCGCGTCCTGCAGGAGGTTCTGCGCGACCATGCCGAAACGCGCGGCGCCGTGGACGCGGTACTCGGGCGTGTCGCTCTCGTAGACGATGCTGGCGTGGAAGCCGTAGCTCGCGACGATGGCGCCGTACAGCCAGCTGACCTCGGTCTCGTGGCGGTAGAGCTGGTCCGCGGAGACGGCCGTGTCGGCGTCCACGACGCTCGCAGGCTCCCCCGTCTCCTTGCTCATGTACTTGACGATGCGCGACCCTGGCGAGAAGGACGCCTTGAAGACCGGCAGCGGCGCCGACACGCCGTTGAAGAGCGTGCGCAGGGCCGTGACGAGCGCAGAGGGCCCCTCGGGCAGCGGCTTGTGCAGCGAGTTGAACAGCGCATTGCCTGTGCCGAGCGGGATCAGTGCAATCGTCGTCGGGGCTTCCTCTGTGTCGGCCGGAGGCGCCGACGAGTTGAGCAGGTCGATGACGGCGCCGTCGCCGCTCAGCAGCACGACGGTGCGGCCGCCGCCGTTGGTGTGGTGCTCGCCGCGCGCATAGTCACGCACGCTGTCGTCGCTGTCCGTGACGACGACCCGGTCGGGTGCCGTCTCCTGCGCGAGTGCCTGCGCCGCGATGCGCAGCAGCGGCCGCAGCGCCGCCTCCCAGAACCGCTGCGCGTGGCCCCTCCCTGCCCGCGTCGAGACGAGGTAGTCGACGACGCCGCCGGCGACCCGGGACAGGTGCGTGGGCAGCTGCCCGACTCGCGGCACGAGGGACAGCTGCTTGGGTACCTCGGCGGCCGTCTGCATCGCAACGAGCTGGAACCCGCCGTCGCCGTCGTCGTCATCGTGCTCGATCAGGCCCACGACCACGGGCTGTGCGCTCGGCGACGGACGCAGGATCAGGATGATCTCGTCGAGCTTGAGGGCGGCGGCCTCCTGCGACGGGGAGCTCGCGCTCAGCTCGGCGACCTTCAGTGTCCCGTCATCGTCGTCAAAGGCGAGGCTCTCCGCGTGTAGGATGAGGGCCTCCCGCGCAAGACTCGCCATTTGCGTTTGAGGTGTGTGTTGCGTGGCCCAGTAGTTGCAGGCGGGGTGTGATGTATGATGTAAAGTAGGTGGCGGAGCGACAACGGCAAAAGGTTAGGATTGTGTAGCAACGGATAAAGAAGAGGAAACAAAACCAAAAAAAGGCAGGAAAAAAAAAAAACACGCAGATTATTTTTCGATTCGTGATCCGTTGTAAAAGGGAGAATAGCTTTCAGAGTCGATTAATAACTGTCTTTTTTTTAACCACTCACGCTCCACCAGCGAGGCTGCCTGCAGGTCGGACGCTTACTGAGTCCACCCGGCTGGCTGAGTTGTTGTTTATTATGGAGTCGTGGTTGCGTTATCGTGCAGGTGTACAACCTTAATCCGGTCACTTAGTTACTATAAAGCGACGATTCGAAGACGATTCGACTAGACTTGGAGGTGTCGTTCAGATTGCCCACGCTAGGCATCTTCTAGACTCTTTGGCTCGGGCACTAACACAGATGGGTAGCTTGGGGGACTGGTTCACCTGAGAGGGAAGAACGAGCTTCGGAAATTGGATCACTAAATTTACAGGACGCAATTTAGAATATATGCGATTCTAGTTGAGATTGGGAGGGTGGTTGACACCGGATGCGCCGACCAAAAATGACACTGGCTCACAAACCGCAAAGCCTCTCGAATGAGCTCGACTAGTAACAACTGCTGCTATTTATACATCGCCCAGCTAGGACTTTTGAGCAATCTATCTGGCAATGACAGTAGCCTGAGCCGACCAACCTTGGTCCTCAAAACTGTCTCTCATGGTGCCCATGCACACACTGCATTATAGGAATCCATCCCGCTTGTTGGCATCCACCCACCGAAGAATGGCATTGTAATCCCTGCAAGAATGCGTTTTGCTGCCATAATCGTCATATGTAGCTGTTGGGCCCGGCTTGACATCGATATGGCACATGAGGTCATATCGGAGGTGATCTAAGCAGTGCAGCAAATGCTCGTGCGGTATATCACTTTCGTTCCCCAAACTTAGGAATCTGTGACGCACCAAGTACTGCCGAGGAGAGTCAGTTTAAAGTATATCTATGGGAGGGCAATGCAATATATCAATTACTAGGCAGTGTAGACTGTGGAAACCATCTAGTTGATATACCATTTGGCCAGGTACATCCGGTGTGTGTGCCGAAGGTGAGATGCCATGCTTTGCAACCCAGTCTTCTGGTAGCGAGACGATGCCATAATCTGCTTCGTGTTGGCAAAGAAGCGCCGATCTGCATAAAACTGTTGTGATGAGAAACGTACGTAGCTTGAGTTCTTCCCAGGATCCATTCGTGAAGACTGTGGTCTTGTCAAAATACGTTGTAGTGTTGTAAACTTTGAGGGATTCGTCTTTTACCGGTCTGCGATTTGCTTCCTGCTTCGTCGCGGTGCCAATGAGCTTACAGTCGCTGATATCTGCAGGTGTAAACAGAATAGCATAGACAGTCACCGCAAAAATTAAATTGGCGAGCTGTAATGCAGCTAGCCACTTCCAGAGGTCAAACCTCTGTCTGCTTGGCTGTTGTTTGTTGTAGATGTCGTCGTGGTCCTCGATCAGAACATCGCTTTCAGCTGTGTCCTTCCCGGCCATCATGGCATACCGTATCACATATGACGAGACCAAGACTAGTCTTCACCATAAAACCGTATGTTGCGCCTAGTCGAATGGATCATGGCAATGTATTCATTGCCAGCCCCTGCTCGTTTCTCGAAGAGCCGACGTGCCGCGTGAATTGGACCCTAGATTAACGGACACTTACGGTGTCACGCCCACACACTAACACTGAGCCACCACTCGCGCCCGTGCCGTTGGACGCAAAGGGGCTTCACGGTAACTACTTGGTGAAAACCGCTAGTTTCATGCTCTGCTGGCTGCCAAAGTCCTGGCTTCCGTATACTGCATAGACCGCAACAGGTCAGATCCTCGGAAAAGTACAGATAGGCTACGTAGCTTGGTTGCTCTCTCTCAGACACTTCCAGAATCCGACAACTGCTAACTAACAAATAGTTACACTCCAACAAGCATCTGCGCTTGTAGGTAGTCACGGGCACTATTAGCGGACACGAACAGCAGATTTGTACTCCGTAGTTACAGCCATTATAGCTTGAATATTGAGGCACCCGCCGCCGCCTCTCAGATCTCGTGCATACCTTTTTTCCACATACGGCGTTGTCTTCCATCTCAGCTGCTAATAAGTAGAGCTTCAACCCGATCGCTTGGTACGAGGGAGTCTCGCGGCGCAATTGTTAAACCCATAATTAATCAAAAATTTTACGAGGTACTCTGTATATATACTGTTACGTCCATGCATTTATTGTATAGAATGATGCACTGCCTGAATATGAATGAACGCCCATCTTGGCTGCTAGGCTCTCAGCAGTTTGAGGCGCAAGTTAGGTAGGCAGCCATCACCACGACACTTTCCTTTCAGCCACCCAGCCACCACCCCTTTCTCCCACCAGTAATAGTCTAAAACAGCATCGAAGGATTTGGCCGCCGATTCCCCATGCGGCTGATTCGGCGTCTCGCGCAACCGTTAATTAACAGGCTTCAGTAGGCGGCACAAGGCTTGCGTGGCATGGCTGCACCAAACAATGGCTACCACAAAAGGCGTTTATGCTCCTGAAGCCTTCAAAGCAATCAAGCTTCCCCTTTACCTTGCATCTTCATTTCCAAAGCATTGTTGACCGGAAACCTGAAACCTTCACTTTGAAAGTACTACTGACAGCCGGCTTCCCCAAGAAGTTGTATAATTCTCATGTCGTGCTCAGCGGGAAGCGATCGGGCTGCCGGCCCGCGAGTCGATCCGTCCTGTCGCGCCTTTGACTTTACACTTAGGTTCGAGGATGCTGTATTCGCCTGCGTGCCTGCGTCAGTGTTCATTGCGCTTGCTCTTGTGCAAATCCTTGTCCTTCACCGAAAGAAAGGCATAGCCCTGCACCACTCAAATGTTCTTCTTGGAGCCAAACTCGTCAGTTTCCAGTCCCTGCACCAACCTGCCAGCCAAGCTTCCTCCTGCTTACTCGTCTGTGATGGATAAACAGTGTGTCCTGGTTGCCGTCCTCGCGGCCCAACTCTCATTTCTCGGCCTTCGTCAACGTACCTCAAGCCTCGTCACTGGCCTCTCGCTGGCCGCAGACGTCGTTGCCAGCGCTGCCACTTTAGTTGCAATTGCACTGTCTTTTGTCACCCACCGGCGGTCAGCCCGTCCATCTACCCTACTTGGCTTTTATTTTTCTGCAGTTATACTTGTCGGCATCGCGCGAACTCGTACCATCTGGCTGGTCTCGGGCCCAAGTGCTGTATCGGCCATGGCGACATGTTCCCTCGTTCTCATGGTAGTCTCTCTATTCCTTGAGTCTATTCACAAACTGCCCCGTGCAGCAAAGGAAAAAAGAAAAGAAGTTGCCATAGAGCTTTACAGTGGAATTTGGTCCAGGATTGCGTTTTCTTGGCTCGCGACAACGTTTCGACTGGGCCACGCCAAAGTCATCACCACTGCAGACCTTCCCAAGCTTGACCCGAGGCTCCAGAGCCATGTGCTTCGCGAGCAGTTGCTGTCTACCTGGTCACGATGTACGTCTTTTTCACACATTGTGAATTGGTGTGCCTTTCTAAAATGCTACAGACGATAAAAAGAGCAAGCATTCCTTGGTGAAAGCTTGCTTCCGAAGTTTCCTGCCCTCGTTCATCTCGACTGTCATTGCTCGTCTCTTTGTCACAGCTTTCATCTTTACGCAGCCATTTTTGATTACCGCGACATTGAACTACATCAGTCAAAAAGAATCAGATACAGATAGTGGGAGAGGTCTTATAGGTGCATGGGCCTTGGTGTACCTAGGCATCGCAGTATGTGGACTGGCCCGCCCCTTATTCTTTGCTTGCCTCCTGCTCTGCCCCATACCCTCTCGATCCAATTCTAACAATGGCACGTAGGTTTCAAACTCTCTCTATAACTACCAGAATCTCCGATTCTCCATGCGCATTCAAGGCGGCTTGACCTCACTCGTCTCTCAACAGACGTTGAACACCCGACCCGTGGACATGGGAAAGATCACAGCTCTCTCCCTAGTGAATACAGATATGGTCCGCATTGCTGGTGGTATGAGAATGTTCAATGAGATTTGGGCCTCGCTTCTAGATGTGGCCATTGGCTGCTGGCTTTTAGAGCGACAGCTCTCATTGGCCTTCCTGGCACCTGTTATTTTGGTTTTGGGTACGTTATGCTGACCTGCGGGACAAGTGAAGCGCAATATTACTCGCTAATCAATGTCTCTTTGTAAAATAGTGTTTATCGCTGCAACATCAAAAGTGTCAGCCTCTGCGAGTCCTTTCCAAGTGCGATGGATCGAAAAAGTCCAAGAGCGACTTCGCGTCACGTCTACAGTGCTCGGCGACATGAAAAGTGTCAAGCTACTCGGCATTTCCAATGTCGTCTCTGTTATTATACACACAATGAGGCTCGACGAAATTCGAGCATCGCGGGCATTTCGAAAGATTATTGTGGCTACAATTCTCTTGTGTATGTTTAAATCGTTTCTGTCCATCTATTTCGAGCCGGTGCACTAACGAAATTATATGCATAGCCATCACACCGATCAATCTTGCGCCTGTTGTTACTTTTGCGGTGTATGTGATCATCTCCGTTTA
Source organism: Lecanicillium sp. G3 (assembly GCA_037575805.1). Lineage (NCBI taxonomy): Eukaryota > Fungi > Ascomycota > Sordariomycetes > Hypocreales > Cordycipitaceae > Lecanicillium > Lecanicillium sp. G3. The sequence continues at coordinate 503,715 of JAZHPD010000003.1, read as the reverse complement.
CTGGAAGGACAGCACTCTCCTTACGGCACAGGCATTCACAGCTGTTGCACTCATATCTTTACTTACAACTCCCGTCATTATGTTTATACAAACCCTTCCCAATGTACTTCAAATGAAAGGGAGCTTCGACCGAATTCAGGAGTATTGCAATTATGCGGCGACAAATGCACACCAGAACACTTCAACTGCCGTGGAATCCGACCCCGGCAAGCCATCAGACGACGAAACTGCGGAAAATCTCGCTCTTCAGGACCGAAAGGCTCGTCCGCGGGAGAGTGTTCATGAACTTGGTGGAAAAACTTACCCGTTAAACGGGAAAAGTTTTGCATGGAACCACGATGCGACACCGTTCCTGCAAGCTGCGAACGTGGCCGTTCAATTAGGTGGTGTTAATGCAGTGACTGGGCCAACCGCGGGGGGTAAGACTGCCATTTTACAGAGTTTACTTGGCGAGATGGTGGAGTCTGGACCATCTCAGATCCAGCGTCTTGCAAGTTCTGTGGCATACTGTGACCAGATTCCATGGCTTGAGAACTCGACTATTCGCGAGTGCATTTTGGCTGTCTACGAATACGACGAGAGACTATATAGGCAAGTCCTCTGGTCATGTGGTCTCACAGCCGATATAGATCAGCTCGAGAAAAAAGATGAAACTCTGGTTGGGAGTCGAGGGCTAAATCTCAACGGCGGCCTAAAGCATCGCATCGTGGGTGTTCCTCTATCCCTGTATTGCCCATCAGCAAGATATACTAACGGTTATTGGTACGTATTTAGGCTCTCGCCCGCGCTGCGTTTTCCCGAAAGAAATTCGTCGTCCTTGATGATGTCTTCGGCAGCCTGGATGCGGAAACATTGGCGCAAGTCTCTTCCCGGCTCTTTGGATCCGGCGGTCTCTGGCACCAGAATGGGACAACTGTCATCATGGTAGCCACTTCTCGTTAGTTTTGCTTCACTTAGTCCGGTTGACATGGTTTTCAGCAACGCGAAGCTAACTCTGTTCAGCGGTGCTCATTGCCTACGCGGACAATGTCATTGTTGTTGAAAACGGTCGCATCTCTGAGACGGGTTCTGTCGCCGAGCTTGTAAGCAATGGCGGTTATGTGAGCAGATTAGGTGTGCAATCCCACGCGCGTATTGAAAGCACCATCAAGCCGGAGGATTCCACTTCTACGCCCAGCACTTCTCGCACATCGCCGGATGAGCTATCTGGCACAACTGGACAAAACGGTGGTAAACCTGCAGAGAAGCTCCCAGACCAGCGGCGAAAGAATGGGGATGCCTCTGTTTACAAGTACTATCTTTCGGGCGCAGGTTTTTTTCTGGTAGGCCTGCACGTGCTAACAATGGTTATATGGATGTTTGGCACCGAGTTCTCCGGTCAGTATTGATCCTATCCTCTTTGGCATTGTCTATACTGACATCTGTCAATGTACTAGTGATTTGGATGAAATGGTGGGCTGAGGCCAATGAGAAGCAGCCGAACCAGAATCTTGGAATGTACATGGGTGTTTATGCTGCATTGGGCATCATCTCCACGGTAGGGGCATGCTTGGCTGCCTGGTAAGTTCTCTTTCGCTATTACTACTCAGCCTGTGTGGAAATGCGCTAATTCGTCTAGGACGGCAATCATCTCCATCATCTCCAAGTCCTCTGTTAAGCTGCATTCAGACTTGCTTGAATCTGTCCTTTGGTGTGTAGTTTTCGCCAACAAACCCCGGTGGCGAACCTGGCTCGCTAATATGGTCTCATCGAACAGTGCGCCTTTGCAAGTCTTTTCTACCACGGATAGTGGGGAGATTTTGAATCGGTGAGTATCGTTCCCCGAATACATGCATACGCTCCTGTGGGAGCTTTCGCTAAGTCGGGCTGGCAGATTCGGCCAGGACATGGAGCTTATTGATATGGAGCTTCCTTCTACAATGGTCAACTACTCGTCAAGTAAGTTTGCAAGATTGTCCAATCGCCAAGAGGCATTGTGCCGCTCTAATATCTGTAGCTGCCTTTTCTTGTTTTACAAGGTTCATTATTGTCGCCGTTTTCTCCAAGTATCTCGGCCTGGCCATCCCAGTCATGGGCATTCTGCTGTTTTTCCTCCAACGTTTCTATCTCCAGACGTCGCGTCAGATTCGACTTCTCAGTATCGAAGCAAAAGCGCCTCTGTACAGCTCCTTAACAGAAGCCACTGAGGGCCTTGTTACAATTCGCGCCTTTGGCTGGCAGCGCCAGTATCAGGAGCGACACGATCGGCTCATCGACGCGTCGCAGCAGCCTCGTTACATGATGAGCTGTGTGCAGTATGCACTGGGATTTGTACTGGAACTGCTTACTGCGTTCTTAGCCGTGACCCTCGTGGCCGTAACCGTCACTCTTTCTCACCAATTCAGTTCTGGGAGCGTCGGCGTCGCCCTCGTCATGGTTGTTGGGTTCAGCGAAATACTTACTCGCCTCATCACGTCGTGGACCACACTGGAGACAAGCATTGGTGCTGTCGCAAGGGTGCTAAGGTTTATAATGGAAACGGCATCGGACCAAATGCACACAGCTACGGCGATCGTTTCGTCAGAATGGCCAACTGCTGGTCGAATTGAGATCCAGAACCTAAATGCCGCTTATAAGTAAGAAGTTCCAACTACATTGTATTTCCCTCTCTAATACGTGGTTCAACGCAGCTCGAGTTCAGAAGCAGTGCTTCGAAATGTTTCGCTCTCTGTTACGCCGGGTCAGCATGTTGCCATCTGTGGGCGTACTGGAAGCGGGAAAAGCTCCTTTATCCTGAGCATCATGCAGATGATCGAAGTTGACTCTCGTAGTTCAATCTGCATCGACGGTGTAGATGTTTCCACTCTGGCTCGATCAGACTTCAGAGCCCGCATGAATGTTATTCCCCAGGATCCGTTTTTCTTGGCTGGCTCGCTGCGATTGAATTTAGATCCATTCTCATGTTCTTCAGATGAGACCATCACTGAGGCACTAGAAAGAGTTCAGCTCTTGAAGGCAGTCCAAGAGAAGGGTGGGTTGGATATGGACATGGACGCGAAGCTGTGGTCAGCTGGGCAAAAGCAACTTCTCTGTTTTGCAAGAGCCTTAATTCGAGACTGTAAACTCCTGATATTGGACGAGGCGACAAGCAAGTAAGTCAAAACCCCCGTTTGAACTGATTCGTGACGCCAGAAAGCTAACTGGCTCTCAGCGCCGATGCTACTACCGACACCATAATACACGACATCTTGAAATCCGATCTGCTGGGTTGCACGGTGCTTTCGATTATGCACCGGCTAGATCATGTGCACTCATTTGACAAAGTTGCTGTTTTTGAAAATGGTGAACTCATTGAATTTGATGACCCGATGAAGTTGCTGCAGCAGGCGAGTCGGCTCGCCGAGCTGTACAATGCTGCTAATAATGGAGTTCGGGGTCGTAATTGAGTTCATCGTGGCATAAGAAACCTTTTACAGCAGATAACAAACGAGTTGTTGCTAGAAGATAAAACAGTCCATACAATTTACTGCAAAAGCGCATGTCATACAATTGGAAGTCATTTATACAGCAAAACTGGGTTGACGGCCACTTCGCCTCTTCAAGTCGTAAAAGTAGTGGTCCCGATAAGCTGAATTCCCATGGGATGGCATAGCTCACATGGCCATTGACATGAAATCACGATACCTGATTTCGAATATGGAGTATTAAGTCACTTATCATGTATTTGTAATTTATTGCGGAGGGATGTAAGTAGCCAAGTGTCAATGCTTGTACCGCGGGGCAGTATAGTCCATACCACAATCTGGGTACTTGACCCTGATGCGAGTATTGATAACGTCCCAGGCTATGCCTCGATCTGCCAGAAGCAGCTGTTCACAAAGTTTGGTGTGCTCGTACACCCCAATATACGAATCTATTGCACGAGTCCCCAATCCCCCCATAATCGCTCGGTGCACCTTCCTCAACATAGCTGTGCAGTGGCGCAAGTGATATTCCCAGTTCACATAAAGCCCTGTATATTCGCCCGTCATGGTTTGTTCGTGAGTGAGAGGCTGTGTGCGATTGGCGTCGAGGAACCACCACTCCAAGTTGACGTCAAAGTCCTCAGATAACTCGGCGTCGTAGCACTCAGTAGGGAGCCAGCAAAATGGCAGGACGTCGAGATGGCAACCTCGTACTCTTGTTCTGTTGTCCAGGTGTGATCTGGATCGACGCCAATTTCTTATGCGCCGCGGCTCTTTGGCAATCCTTTAGGCACTGCACCAATGAAACGAATAATCCGTCACCATAGCAGCGTCTGGTCGCGTCCGTAAAACCCAATTCAAGAGCGTCTTCGTTCTGGGGATAGCTCACGAGGCTTCCAGTAGAGGTAAAATAGCAAAGCAGCAGAGCTCAGCCGTCCGTCTTTGGAACAAGGACGGTGACAGTACGACCTTGGATGGGGTAGCTGGCCTTGTTCGGGCATGGCTACAGCAACATGCAGTTCAGCTCCTCGCCCCAATGAATCCTCGACACATTTCGCAGACACTTTTAAACATGGCGCCGACCATTGCAACAATCACGAGCTCCATGCGGCTGTTGTTCCCATCCGCCACTGGATCAGCAGCTTTGATCGGATGGTGACGTTAGACCTATCAATGCCGCCCTGGGCAAACAACTCTTACCTCGACAACGGAAGATTTGACATGTCGAGGCAGAATAGGAACCCCTGGTAGGGTATAAATGTCCTGTATATTATAAATCGCGTCTTGCAATTTGAAATCTCTAAAGATTGGTCTATTTAAGTTCACGCTGTTGTATTTTGTTCTTGCTCAATTGCTCTTCGCCTTGGTCAGAGGGCCCCAGTTCTCCCGAGGGTTCATCTGGTAGCGCACAAGGTTCTGCATCTTCCCTTCACGACCTAGACGCGCAAGGTCATCGTTGAACAGCAGCGTCTTTCGTAAGTCGGCCTCTGTCGGGCCCTGCTCTCCACTGGCCCCGGTCTCTTCGTTGCCGATCTTCTCCTCAGTGCTGGTTCCTGCGTCGACACCTTTCATTTTGACGTCGGCTTCCTTGGCTTCCGTTTCAGCCGCCGCGGTACCGTCTTCTCCATTAAGAAGGCCGTGGCTCTTTAGGATCCTGTACGTTGGCGTACCGGGCTTGAACTTGGACGCCTTGATCGGCGCCTTCTGTCGTATCCATTCCGCCATGATCCACCATATCGTCGACCACGGCGCGTCAGTCTTAATGCTTCCTGGTTTGCAGTGGCTGCGGCCCGCTCTATAGCCCAGGTGTTTGAGCGCTCCCCTGAACATGTCATCTCCCGGTGTGCCGCACGAAACGGTACTTGAGAGCTTACCGGGGATGATATAGAAGGGATAGTGGTCGATCTTGGCGTACTCCTTGTCCTTGGGGTTAACAGGTTGTGTTTCCTCTGGCCCGGGTATTAATTCTTCGAGTGCATTTTGGAGCATGCCCTCTAAACGAGGCAGAGTACCGTAGACTTCCTTGTCGGCCTCTGGTATCTGCTTGAGCATTCGCTCAATGAAATCTCGCGATTGGATCTCTCCTCCATACATTGGCCCATTCAAGTGCATCTTGGTACCGCAATGTTTGCAAAGCTTGTCTGTTGGAGGCCCCATAGACATGATGTACTTGTAGTAGGCGCCGCTTCCCTTTTTATTCGGAACAGCCTTGGAACGCATCAGATATTGCGTCTCCCATGCACCACACCCGTGATCGCAGCTGTAGACCAGCATGGTCTTGGAACCAAGGAATTTGACAGCCTGCGGGGATTTGGAAACTTTGATAAAGACCTTGGTGTAAAAGTCGATCGACAGCGACAGCTGTGGCTCGATAGCGAGACCGTAGCGAGCTGCCGAAGTCGCCACAGCGTTGATGATGAGCCTCAGACCAGCCTCATGAGAGTGCATGCCGTGAATCGGCGTACCGCCATACAGAGAGTAGGCTTTTTCGCTGTAAGCGTGTCCCGCCCATACGGCGCTATCAGTGCAGGTAATGCACAAGAGACCACCGTCATCACGCACGGCCTGGACTGCAGCGTCGAAGAAGGGGGCGGCGGTGCCATACGGGTCGAGGTCAATGACATCAAACTTGGAAGACCTTTTAGAGGACTTGTTGCCCTCACCGCTTGAAAGCGAGTCGGCAATTGTCCTGTACATGACAGCCAAAGCGTCGTCGTTGGTCACCGAGATGATGTCTTCGACGCCGTTGTGCTTGACATTCTGTCTGATCGAGTTTGCGGCGGATGCTGACAGATCATTCGCCGTGATGGAGGTGACAAATGGGAGCTCGCGCGCGTACCGCAGAGCTCGGAGACCCGAGGCAGACAGAGCATCCAGCATCTTGAAAGCTGGCTTCGGCTTAGCTGTGTCCTGGCCATTTTGTGCGGGTTCCGACTCGGCAGGCTGGGCAGGCTGAGACTCCTCCTCCGTCTTTGCGCCATTTTCATCACCTCTCTTCCTCTTCTTGCCATGCTTTGCGTCCTTTTGCTGTTTACGATCCTTCTTCTTCGCAAGAGCCTCCTCTCCATACGTCTTGATCGCAAGCACAGACAAATCGCGGTTGTACTGCTGAATTGGATTGTAAAAGACCTGCTGAACCTCGCCCTGGTCCTCTCCGACCTTGGCACCCTGGGGCACCAAGACGGTAGCAAGACCCTCCTTCACTGTTCTGAACTGCGCTCCGTCCACATCCACTGTCACTGCCTCGTTCGTCTTGTCGGCCATGGCGGCTGTCCCAAAATATTGGCGGGCTCGATGGAGAGGAATCGCGGGGACCGGTCGACGGGCAGATTGCACCACGATATGGCGGAGGACTATTTTGGACGGCGAAAACAATTGCAGCATAGAGAACTCAGCACTGGGCGCATCCACTGCAGTGTCGCGAAGTGAATTCTTCGTCTTTGCGGAGCTGCCAAAATTTTGGGAAATTCTGCCGCCCGTTGAAAGATTGGGCGGTGTGGATGCTTCACTAACACGCGCTCAGCAAGCAGCAGCGTTCCTCCAAGTTGCTTCATGCATTGCGGAATTAATTGCACTTTACAAAGTCCTCTTTCCAAAATTTGTCCAGGTCAGATCGTAATGCGACTGGAACTTTCCCCAACATGTAGCACTTATAACATGTGCCGGTGTCAGCACCGCCCGCTATTAACCCAGACTCTTCATCTCCTAAACCGCCTCCATCTAGCAGATATTCTCATTTCAGCCTTATCACCGAATAGCATCAGTATATGCCTCACCTCATCTCCTGCAACCCAAAATGCCCGATCAAACCAAGTTGAACCCTCCTGGGAAGGACTCGAACCAGTCTCCAGTTCACGGAGTCTCCGATGAAGTGCTCTTTGAAAGCGGCAACTTTCTCCCTCGACTTGAAGCACCCAACACCTCTCCTTCTCGACCTGCCACTGGCTCAGACCCATCTTCTAGCCACCACACGCACAAAATACCCCCCCACAGGTTCCTTTCGCCGCATGACTAGGGAATCATTGCCTGGGGAATCGGTGGTATCGCTGATCATGAGCAGCAACGGCCGGTACATCCTACCAGCGGGTGGTGGCCTCCCAAGGGAATGCCCAACGGTCTATACCGCGACGTGGTGGCTCAACGCACCAAGTGCCAGATCCTGTTCTACGGGGCAACCCTGATTCAGTGGACTTTCATGCTGCTGCAGCTATGCATTTCTTCTGTACTTACAGCACTCGGCTCCATCGCGACCGAGGACGGTACGCCAATCACAGTTCTTGGTGCTGTGAATACCATCAGTGCTGGCATTCTAGCCTTTCTTCATAACAGTGGCATACCCGATCGATATAGGAAGGACATGGATGAACTCAGGGATGTGGAAGACCACATCAAAGAGCTTCTAGACTCTGGTATCGCCCCTGCCGACTTGTCATTGGAGCAAATTATTGCAGAATGTTTTGATTTGTACCAAGACGCCAAGGCCACGGTGAACGCAAACTTGCCAGACAATTATCGCAGCCGCCAGACCATGCCCGTGCGACGACAACCGCCTCCGCCAGGTCCAACTGCCCCGAATGGCGATGCTGACGGATCAGCGCCGAATGATTCTGGAACTGGAAAGTCGAGCGACAACAACAAGGCCGACAAGAGCAAGTGACTAAACACGTACCAGTACGGCACTTTTGGGCCTTGTTCCCCCTTACGAGGCTCGCTCTGATCCACCAAAGTTCTCGGGACCCTTGTTCACGGTTCTTCACAGATATTAAACTCGTCTTGGCGGTCTGTGGTCTCTACTGTTATTCTCCGACTCCTACTTGTATGTTCCCTGCCTCTTCAAATTTGGGCCTGACGTCATTTGGGCAATGACTGTAGCGTTACCACCCACGAGGTGATGAAGCGAGCGAGATGGTCTGCCATAGTGATATGTTTTCAAAGCACAGGAAAGAAGTTTGCTAGCTAGGTAGTCAGGTTTGCTCTTTAATAAGATGCATTTCAGGCTCTATCTTATGCAGGCTTGTTTCACAGCGACAGGGCACGCCTACAACTGGCACGCGGTGCTTCATAACTGCAGTTGGCGATTCAAATATGGCGCATGGCGTTTCCACTAGAGTGCCACCCCTGCTATCAGTGCAGGGCAGCTTCCTTTCAAGGCGAAAAGAAGTGCAAAAAAAGTTCCAAGCCAAACCGTCTCCGATGCTGATCTCAGGGGACGATCCGCCGTGGTGGACGTCTCATACTGAAGACCGACTCTGTATGGGCCCACCTCTGTCCTCCCAGCGGTTTCACGAGCGAGAAAAGATCATCTGTGAAATGGCAAATGCAGTACTTTCCGTGTCAATCGCCAAGACCGCGTGCCACGCCCTGTACGCTGCGTGGTGCGCCGCAGACTGAAATTGGACGGTTTTCCGGACCCTTTAAGCCTGCGTCGCGACCACCCCTCTTGTGCTAGGGTTTCCCTTCATGGTTCTGCACAGGGCTAACACAGCATTTCTTTAAATTGCCCTCGTTGAATTACTCGCTCATTTACATATTCTGACTCTCCTTTGAAAAAAAGATTTAGCACTCGTCTCCGACAATTGCACTGCGAGTGAAAGACTGCAGAGTCACTATTGGCTGTTACAGCTCGCGCTGGCAGCCATGACACAGCTCGTAGCAAGCCCGTTTTCATTTCCGCGAAAGTTTTTGCTGGCAGTTTTTCTTGCTGCTGCTTTTCTCTATTCACTAGTGCTTCTCCGACATTGGGACCTCCGTTTGCAATTCGCAGCGGGATTCTCGGCGGCGAAAGAAAAAGGCAGAAATGCGACCGAACTGAGCGCAGAGGCAGATGCTTATCTAGACGAGCTTATACGACGACATGGCCTCACGAGGCAGGTAGAATGGGCAGCTTGGAACGTGCAATCGACCCAGGACCTGGCAGAATGGAGCTCAGTTACGCGGTTGCCAACACGCTTCCAGCCACGACGGCCGAGTGTAATCGACTTGCGCAACCGTAAACCGTCGCCAGCACAGAAATTCGAGACATTGCGAATATCATCACCAGAAGGTCCGCGACCGGGCCAGTTTGACGCCTCGGGCTACTTATTCGGCGTGTCGACGACGTACGAGCGTCTCATGGAGCACGAGCGGGCCATGATCAAGAGCTGGCAGTGGTGGCTGACGGACGGCAAGCAGGACGGCAACGGCGCGCACATCATCGTGATGCTGGACCGCGCCGACGACGAGCAGGTCTGGCTGGTGGAACAGACGCTCGCGTCCCTGACCATCTCGGCCATGGTGTACAACGCGGCCGAGCCGCTCTCCGTGGCCACGCGGTACGCACAGCTGGCGGGCGAACTGCACGCGTACGGCTCCGCGCTGTCGGCCGTCGGCATCGCGAAGCGCTGGTTCGTGCTGCTCGACGACGACACCTTCTTCCCCAGCCTGTCGCACCTGGACGGGCGGCTGCGGGCCGAGGGCGGCATGTACGTCGGCGTGCCCAGCGAGCCGGAGGACTGGGCGGCAACGGCGGAGGGCGGGCTGACGACGAGCGGCGGCGGGGTGGTGGTCATGTCGAGGGAAGGACTGGGGAAGTATCTGTCGCTGGCGTGCGAGGAGACTGATGCGGCGGTGGCGTCGAGCGAGACCATGTTCCGCTCAAGGCGGTGGACCTCGGTGATTCGGGAATGCATGACGGGTCGTGGGGGCGTCGCGATGCAGGTTATTCCGGGATTGTACTCGCCTGCTGTCGACGAGAGGTCTGGTGCGCATATGCTTGAGAGTGGCGCGCGGCCGGTGGCGCTGCGGAGCCGTGTGCGAGGACTGGATCTCGCCAGTGCTTACTTGGTTGCAGATGAGTGCGGCGAGGCGTGCTTCATGCAGAGGTTCCTGTTCCAGGATAATTGGGTGCTGGTGAACGGCGTCTCGATCAGTCAGTACCAGTATCCCATCAAGATTGAGGGCAGCGGACCCGTACCGACGACGACGGAAATCGCGGCGTCGGCCACGACTATGGCGACCACGACGTCAGAAGCGGAAGCAGAATCTACGACGGAAGCAAATGTGCAGGAGAAGAGAAGTTCGCAGAGCCAGGTGCAGCTCAACGACGCGGGCGTCGGGAGGCTGCAGCTCACCGGCGGAGGAGCGCGCAACGTCTGGAAGCTCCTCGACTCGTCCGTCGACGACCATTCAGTCGTATGGCAGGCATATGTGAAGAGGGCGGCTCGAGATAAGCGCGCGGCGCTGGTGGCGGAGGAAGACCAGGAGCTCGATTCGGTGATTATCCTCATCTGGAACGAAGGAAAGCAATGAATACTTTTGCTGGGTGACACATTCTTTTTTTATATTTCGTGATTGAGACGAAGATGTATATACAATATCTCATGCCATTTTGCCAATGCAGCATTTTCTTGTTTCTTATTTTCTTTCATAGCAATTCAAAGCATCAGAACCTCATGCAGAGACTTCTTCCCAGTCCTTCTTCGCAAGCTCATAATAAATCTCCATATTCTTCTCACCCTCCTCCGGCGAGGGACGGCGTACTCCCCTGCCCTTGAGGCCGAGCTTCTCATCGGCCAGCTTAATCATGGCCTCGTTCGACTCCAAGGTGGTGATCGTGACGAGGTCCAGCTGCAGGCCGCCCTCGCTCGCGGGGGCGAATGCCCAGTCCATCGCGAGCCGGATCGCCTCCGTCGCGTAGCCCTTTCCGCGGTACGCCGGGTCGATCATGGCGCCGACGTCGCCCGCGCGGATCTTCTTCCCCTCGCGCACCCAGTCCTTGATGGCGCCGTAGCCGCCGAGGCCGATGACGAGGCCGCTGCCGTCGTCCGTGCCGCCGGCGGCGGCGCCGGTGAGCTCGACGACCATGTTGACGCGGCTGGGCCCGCCGGCGACGGAGCCGTCGGGGTTGAGGGTGGTGGGCACGGCGGCGGACGCGCGCTGCTTGGCGATGTGGCCGGCCGCGGCCTCGGCGCTCATCTCGGAGGCGTGCGGGTCGGAGCCGTTGGCCGGGTCGGAGAGGATGGCGGCGAAGCGGGGGGCGTCGGGGAGGGCGGTGGCGCGGAGGACGATGGGGAGGGTCTTGGAGACGAGGCGCGTGTGGAGGTGCGAGACCTCGTTGGTGGGTTGGGCTGCTGCCATTGTGACGGCTTTGTGGTTCGTTTGATGATTGTTCAAGATGGGAAAAGTGGCGAGCCGGCGATGCTTTATACGTGCAGAGTTTCGAGATCGAACCGCGACTGTCGTGTAAGCCGAGCTCACATGAGCAATCACCAATGAAGTGCTTACGTTTTTAAAGATTGCATTGAGTCATGTTTGAAGTTTTAGACGATGCGGCGACAGCAGTTTTGAAGCCATCTTCTCGCAACATCGCCGCCGCATTGCCCAATGGCGAGCCCTTATTCGAGTTCTAGTTTCCTTTCTGGGATCCATTTGAGCAGGGCCGTGAGTCACAGTGGCTTTTCGACGCACTACGCTGTCCAACTAGCTCTTACACTGGCACGCCCAAAGAGCCTCGGCCCACTGGTTACGCTTTGCCCTGTCAGCATATTATTCTTTCTTCGTTTTGCCATGGACGTCAAGGACGGGAATTTCGTAAATGGCAGCAAGTGGATGTGGGCGCAGACGATCAGAGTCAGAGTCAGAGTCAAGAGCAAGGCGTTCTGTCTACTAAACAATCCGGGCCACGCACGGCCGAAGTAAGGCCAATTGAACACAAGTCAAATTGAACATATTATCGTGTGATATAATAAATAACCTTGGTAAACACTTCAGTAACGCCATCAACCGCTATTTAACACAGAATCTCGCAGTAATCATTTCATTTCTCCGTGTGGCCCTTTTCCTTTGGTGTCGAGCTCCGTAGCACCCTTCCGCTCTCTGGCGTACCCTCTCTCTTCACCGTAGCCTCTGCGGACAGCGGGGACGAGGGCAGGTCTGGAGTGACGGATCGCGACTCGGACCCTTGCTTCCGCGACCTGGACGCGGTGGCCCCCGCCTTTTTCCGCCGCTTGTCGTTTATGCTAGAGATGGAACCGGTCCTGCGCGTCGTCGGGTGGCCGTCGTCGAGGTCAAAGGAAGGTGTGCCGCTGCGCGTGGAGCTGACGGAGCCGCGGCGTACGCTGCTGCTGCGGCGCTTGTGCAGCTTCTCGTTGCTGAGGTGGCTCTTGTGGATGGCCTTGGGCGTCTCCTGTCGCTTGACCTGGGCCTTCTTCCACGGCAGCCACCAGAACCAGGGGTTCTGCGCCTTGAGCAGTTTCTTGTCGAATGCCTTTACCTTGCCCTGCAGCAGGGCCCTGCGCTCGTTCTCGCGCTCCCAGTACTCTGTGCGGTAGAGCTCCCAGTTTTCGCGAAAGGTCGGGGAAAATGGTTTGGCCAGGAGCAAGAGCTTAACGTAGTCGCCGCCCGGCGCCAAATCCTCCTCGTGCCCACCGCGCGCATCGTCCTCGTGGGGCAGTATCAGAGTCGGGTGGGATCCGTCGCCGGCGAGCTGGAGCTCCTTTTCGACCTCCCGCAGCAGGGAGGGGTCGACAAGACGATATGAAGAGCTAGCGGTATGGGAAAAGAGGCCGTAAGAGAGGAAGAAGCCGACGGTTGACAGCGCCTCAGACCACCATGGGCGGCGGACGAGGACGAGCTTGCAGTTGAAGGCGCGCAGACCGCGGTTGGAGATGGCGAACCAGCGACGGGGCCAGCGGATGCCGCGCTCCCAGATGCCGGTGGCCCAGACGAGGACGGCGGTGATGATGCCGCCCATGAAGCAGACCTTTTGGGCGCCCTCGACGGCCCAGTAGATGGAGCCGCCGACGCCCTGGCCGTCCTCGCGGGGCGCAAAGTAGAGCTTGTAGCCGAAGAAGCAGCACCAGGCGGTGAGGAGGGTGAGGAAGAAGGTATGGTGTCGCTTGCGGGCGCGAAGCTCGAGGAACTGGGCGCGGAGAGAGGCTTCGAGGATGAGAAGGTTGAGGTAGATCATGGACGGGGAGCTCGGGGTGTTGTGCAGAGGGTCGCCGTCCTTGACGTCCTCCTGGAGGATGGGGCTGGTGCCGGCGTTGGCGGCGGCGGCCTTGATGGCCGGGGCAGCGGCCACGGGGGCGCCCTTGACGATGGAATCGATGTCTTCGGTCATGGGCGCAGCCGTTATTTTGGGGTATCGTGTGTCGTGTGTGTGTTGTCCAGCAGCGCCGGGGGGGGCTGGATGAAGCTGCGATGGAAGCAGGGCAGAGGAGCTTGCGCGCCCGCCCCACGCGACTGCTGACGGGATGGGATGCGGTAGGTCGAGCCGAGGTCGGATCGATGGCCGATGACGGATGGATGAAAAAGGCAATTGAGGGGATGCAAGACGATTCGTCGCAGGAACCAATGGGGAAACCCGGTCCCTGTCCTGATGTTTTTCGGTAGGGAAGTGTTTGTCACGAGCCAGCAGGGCGGGTTAAAAAAAAAAGCGAAGCGTCAAGAGGATGAGGTGGTAGGCCGGCGTTGCTGTTGTTGGAGCGGGTCTCGCACTCGCACTCGGACAGGCAAAGCCTAGCGGTTGAGAAGCTGGGAAAGGACGTCATTGACGCTCCAGCTTCAGTGGGCAATGGCGCTGTAAGTCGAGGGAAACAGCCTACAGGCCAAGTAACCCCGCTGTGACGGTCTGGCTCGTGCTGAGCCACCCATGAGCACACGTTTGGTACGGAGTAATTATATTTGGTAATCCGTCCACGTTGGGCTGGGGCTTGGTGTGGCTGGTGGGGGAGGTTGTGGCTCAGTCTTTCCCCCAGCGCATTCTCTCTTTCTCTTACTCTCCGCCCCAACTCCCAACTCCCAAGTCCCAAGTCCCACCAAAGCTCAACAGTGTTGTTACAGGGCAACCCAGCGTGGGCACTGACAATGGACCACGTTATGAATAATTGGCCCTCAATGTTCAGCAGCTCAACCGCAACGTAGTTGGTCTAGGTCAAGTTAACCCCCCAGCTCGACTCTCCGGTTTTCTTTCTTTCTTCTTCTTCTTTTCCTTTCCTTCTTCCTCATCTTCATCTGCATCCAATGACGAATCTCTATCTCTCTTTCCACCGCAATCTACTCCGTACCCTTACCCGTACCCTTAACCTGCATTGCCCGCCTTGTGCCGTAGCGTCGGAAATCGGATCGACGCAAAGTCCGACGACACCCTTTCACCTCGCCCACCCACCAGCCAGGCCAGCCAGCCTACCAGCGCACCTCAACACCATCTCTTAAATCCGGGCGGCCTTTATTCTTCTAGAATATCCGCAAACGCCAGCCAAACTATACCATACCGCACACACACGCACGCACGCACAGCCTTGCTTTTCGCTAGCGGGCCGGAGCATTACCTGTGTTAACTTAGTCACCAGGGCTCGGAGACAACGCAATCCAGGCACACGTAACGCCCCCCCCCCCCAATCGTACGGGCCAGCCCTGGGGTGGACTTTCTTTTACCTTTGGGCGAATCCCCCAGTTTCTTTACGCGCAAGTCGAGACAGGTTGTGCTGTGCCTGGGGCTTTGTTTAAAAGCCCCGTCACAGCCCAGCCTCGATCAAAAAAGTCGGAATGCTCAAGCAGCAAAAAGCTACCGTCTTTTTCCAACGTTCGCGTATCACACTCGCCTCGTCCTTTCCCACCTCGTCATCCAAACAGCAACCCCCCAGGATGGCTGCCACCGAAAATGGGTCTGCCCGCGCACAGCAGGATGCTGGTGACGTGAAGCAGCAGAGACAATCAAGGCCGCCGTCGGTCTATTTTCCTCTCGGCTACAAGGAAGCCGCCTACCAATGGGTATGCCCGCCCCTCCCCTCCCCCTCTTCGCGATGCTGCCCTCCGGACGAGTAACAATTCGCTAATAATTCTCCAGTGGACAAGCGTCACCCCCTCCATGGTCGAGCGTAAAGTCCTCTCCTTCATCCCGACACTCAGAGAAGCCGCCGACAGCGCCGCGAACCCCAATACCTCTGCCACACCCGACCTCCCCGGCACCCGCGTCTGGCGCCGTAGCATGGTCCAGCTCTCGGGCAAGAACCGCGCCCTGAATGAGGTCTGCGTCGAAAAGGTCGGCGAAAAGACCGACGAGACCCTCGTCGTCGTTCACGGCTACGGCGCCGGTCTCGGCTTCTTCTACAAGAACCTCGAGCCCATCTCCCGCATGCCCGGCCTCAAGCTCTACGCCCTCGACATGCTCGGCATGGGCAACTCGTCGCGCCCGGCATTCAAGATCCACGCCAAGGACAAGGAGAAGCAAGTCATCGAGGCCGAGGACTGGTTCATCGACGCCCTCGAGGAGTGGCGCATCAAGCGCAAGATTGAGCGCTTCACCCTGCTCGGCCACTCCCTCGGCGGATATCTCGCCGTCTCGTACGCCCTCAAGTACCCCGGCCACCTGAAGAAGCTCATCCTCGCCTCCCCCGTCGGTGTCCCCGAGGATCCCTACGCTGTCAACGCCTCCATGCCCGAGCCCGAGTCCTCGACCCTCGAGAACGAATTCACGCAAGACCAGCAGGCCGTCACGGAGAACGGCAGCACGCAGGCCGCAAAGGCCAAGGCTGCCGCCGCCGCCGCCAGCAAGACCGGAGGTGCGCCCGCCCCCAAACGACCCCTCCCCAGCTGGCTGGTCTGGCTCTGGGACGCCAACGTCTCGCCCTTCAGCATCATCCGCATGACGGGGCCTCTCGGTCCGCGCTTCGTCTCCGGCTGGAGCTCCCGCCGATTCAACCACCTGCCCGGCCCCGAGGCCCAAGCCCTCCACGACTACTCCTTCTCCATCTTCAAGCAAAAGGGCAGCGGCGAGTACGCGCTCGCCTACGTTCTTGCCCCGGGCGCCTACGCCCGCCGCCCTGTCATCAACCGCATCCAGGACGTCGGCCGTCAGCCCATCCCACAGCCCGACGGCGCACCCGCCCGCAAGGAGACGGGCTTCCCCATCGTCTTCATGTACGGCGAGAACGACTGGATGGACGTCGCCGGCGGTCTGGCCTCTGAGGAGAAGTTGAAGAAGGCAAAGGAGGAGGCACTCGCCCGTGCTACGGCAGAGGAGAAGCGCGCCGAGAACGGCAGCGTCAAGGTCATCATCGTCCCCAAGGCCGGTCACCACTTGTATCTCGACAATGCCGACTTTTTCAACGACGCCCTGCAAAAGGAGATGGACGACGTCGTTGCTACGACCAAGAAGACCCAAGAATCTTCCTAAGCATCACAAACAACAAAATAACGAACAACAACATTGGCAGGAACGTGTGTAGGATTGGACGATTTTATTACTGGCGTTTCTGGTTACACGGCTTTTACATTTTTTTCTCTCATCTTCCCGTTTTCGTTTTCTTTTTTTTTTTTTTTGGACAACTCTTTCATACATATACTGCATAAGCGCCCGCTCTTGGGAGGTCCAAGTTTTACATATACATACATACATAGTCTTAGACTTGGTTTTGATTCTCAGGCGTTCTTCGTCATGGATTAGCATTAGATACATAGGGTGCGTACACTGCGCTCGAGATAATTTTACAATAGAAATTAGATTCTTCACAAATTCTTTCACAGCCGTGTTCACAAATGAATTTACATTATTACAACCTTCCAGATCAGCAATTCACGTTCTCATTATGGGTATCTATCTACCGTCCCACGCTGCATCCAATCTTGGAACCAACCCAAAAATCGATGTACTGAAAATAAGAAAGAATAAAAGCTAATCAAGTTAGGAGATACAAAAGTGTGGAAATGCGTCAGATTATGTATCAAACGCCAAGAACAATGATCTAGTAGTGACGGGGAGAAATGAAGCTTTCGTCTGAAGCTCCAAATTCAAACAAGGAAACAAAATGCAAGTCTAATGCGGTAAGAATGGCCATGGCAAGATTCTCAATGTCATGGCCAGGTCGAATGTTTGTGTATAAGGTGTGTGTAAATGTGTGGTGGATTATAGATTGATCAGGTCAACCTCGGAAAAGTCGGGCGGATGCTTGCCGTAGATCACGCGCACTTTACTATCGAGCGCCGTGCCTTCGTTGCTGATCCAGATGTGCTTGCTGAACTCGCGCGTGCGCTTGATCTCGTCCTCGCTGATGCCCAGGTCGTCGCGCGGGATCCAGACGGCAGGGCGGCGCGCGCGCAGCGCGTCGTGCAGGAAGGCGTGGCGGGTCAGCATGTCGCGCTCGTCGGGGGTCAGGTCCTCGATTTCGTCGTGAACACCGCCAAACAGGGCGTTGCCAATCGCGCGCTGCGCCTCGAGGTCCTTCTTGCGCTGTTGGCGTCGGTACTGCGCCGCCTGCGAGTTGCGGTCCGCCATAGTCAGGCGCAGCAGCTGGTTGCCGCCGCCCTTGGCCCATCCGCCGACCTGTTTGCCGCCTTCGACTGCCCATGTGCCGACTTGCTTGACAGGGTTGCGGGAAAAGAGTCCCGTTTCCTGTCGGTCACTCTTCTCCAGGTTGCTCATCTCTATACCGTCCTCGCCCTCATCGATAGAGGGCGACTTCTCTCGCGCAAACTGCCCGTCCTTTTCGTCTTGCTCCTCCTCGCCCATACCTAGTCGTGCGTCCTGAGCGCGCTGGAATGCCTCGTCACGGAGGACAGCTTCATCCTCAAACGTGATGGGCAGGTACCGGAACAATGGCGAAAACGAGTGGTTGAGCAAGTACTGGTAAATCATGGTCAGGAACATGACAACCAGCATGATGACACCGTGAGTGATGCAAGGCCGCTCATCATCTTGGTCCTTCACAATAAAGAAGAGACCGGCCATGCAAAGCTGCATAAAATACAACCCGGTGAAGGTTTGGTTGATTGCGCGTGGGTATAGAACACCGCCGGTGTCGTGCTGCATTCGATAGACGTAAACCATAGCATAACGCTGAGCGAGCCACAGCAGACCAAAGGTGACCACTGCGAAGATGGAGATGAGAGGCGAAATGACGCAGTAGAAGATGGCAATGCAGGCGAAGTTGGAGTACACGGGGAAGAATGCGCCCCATTGGACGTTGTTGAGATTGGTGTTTCTTGCCCACTTGTTGCGCGCCGTGCTGTCAAACATTGGCCCAATAATGAACCACATGAGGAGCGAAACAATCTGCAGTAGTGTACCGGAGCTGGTAGTCAAGGCCTGCAGAATCATGTAAGAGAAGAAGTAGTTTGCAGCGCGGGGCAAGTTGTCAGCAAGCAGGCTCAGCACCTTCTGAACTGATGTCAGCTGCTCCTTAATATTGTCGATAAACTTATCCAGCGACGCCACAAAGAACGAAGCAATCGAAACGACGAGGAAGACTTGTAGAAAAAGGAAGACGAAGTAGAAGAACTGGACAAACTCTGCCTTTTGTGTACCAGTCTTGGCACCCCGAATGCCAGCAAGAAAGTTCAAGATGAGCGGAACCAGAACAAGCAGGAGCGCCAGCAGTGCGGCAGGCAAGACACCAGCAATGATCTTTGCAAGATTTTCGACGTTTTGGTTGGCTTTGAGCCAACCCAGCCATGAGTTCTCTTGAATCAAACTGTCAAGTTGGCTCAGCGCAGCTGTCCAAGCGACGGGGATAGCCCATAGAAAAGCCATGGTACAGACAATGCCAATAACCAAGAAGGCTCGGATACCACCTCCCCACCATGAAATGGCCATGTTTTCCCAGACAACATCCTTTGGCGAGATTTCGATAATTCGTGGGGCGAAGTGGCGCGGAAGGTGATGGACCACGCTCTGACAAGCCATGTGCGCAGCGACTTGGTGGTTGAACTGGACGAATGCGGAGCTCATGAGTGGATAGCGTTCAGGATGCTTCTGGTCTTCTTCGATTTCGAGGTTCAAACGAGCGAGCTCTTTGCGGCAGTAGTAGATGGTGTCGACTTTCTTCGTAACCCATGGGACACCAAAAAGCCAGTTGACGCCAAACAATGGGAGGTGGTGTGTAGGGCGGTGCTTCTTCTTAAGATACTTTCGCCACTCAGCGCCCTCCTCTTCCTCGTCATATTCGGGGTCGAATGCTTCCGGGTACTCCATTTCTTCCTCGTCGTCACCCATAAAGGGAATAAAGCCTTTGATAGTCTGCCAAGTCGACTTTTTCTCTTTTTGACCTGCTGCCGCAAGATAATCCTCGGCTTCGGGACCCTGAGGGACAGGAGAGGCATATCCACCGGACGGGGGTCTCCAAAACTGCCAGAATCGGTTTCTAGAATTGTCCATGTAATCGCTTTGTTCCGCTTTTCTGACCGTGTTACCTCCGGCACCGACCTCAACATCGTCGGGTTTCTTAATAGCACTGGTAGATGTCGCCGAGCCGATTGAGCCTCCGGGGGAATGAACGCTGTGTGATTCGAGAGTTCCAGGCCGTTGAACCGAGAGAGACATGCTCTTCCGGCTCTTCGGGGACAGCGGCGCAAATCCGTTGGTTGTTCCAATTGCGCCGTCAATTTCTTTACCTGATTTCACAGCCGCATGTTTGAAACCGTCGGCCACTCGGGATGTAGTCTTAGTCAAGCCAAGCAGAGGATTATGCATGCCACGCTTCTGATGATCATGATGTTCCAATTGCTCGATTTCCATAGCCGACTCACGGACTCCGGCGGCCACAGTGTGAGGGACGTCCTCTTCGTTGGCAGTATCGTCACCTTCGCCACTGTTGGCTAGCTCCTTGGCGGCCTTGTCGCGTTCAGCGCTTCGAGCAGCCTTTTCCTTTTTGGTGAGAGCCTTGAGCTTCATCTTCTTGCGCTCCTTTTTCTCCTGTGACCTCTGCGTTTTAAGCTGTGCTTTCTTGGCGGCTTTGATGAGTTCTGTTTCGGCATTTTCGAGGGCCGAGTGCATTTGATCGCGCAGATTGACCTTGTCGAGAAGCTTCGTCATGTCACGATTCAACCAAACGTTTCGCACTCCACCCGGGAACACATCGAGGAGGCCGCGGAGGGCATCCTCACTTAGCCACTTTTCAGGAATCGAGTTGAAAAGAACGGTGGTGGCAGAGGCTCGTAGGCGATGTTCGGCGCTCGTGAGGTAATCCTGACGGACCTTGATGTAGGCCTTTAGTTCGTAGAAGAAGACGCCGCAGACCCAGAGCCCAACAAGGATGGCAAGAACCAGGTGTGCCGAATAACGACCGGTGTTCTCGGGGCGAATGTTTCTCCACGCCAAAGTGTCCAACCCTGTCACATTATTCTTGTTGTCGTCATCGTCGTCGGCGTTGATGTCTACTCGCTTCCCGATACCCCCCACATAGTTGATAGGAATCAAGATCGGCATAACTATGCACAAGATCGGCACGAAGATGATGAGCATAGTCTTGAGGAATCGGAGAAAGAAGTAGGCATCGAGACCGCATTTTTCGATGAGCTCCCGGTCCTTGAAGTAGACGACGGCCCTGACCATGGCGAAGAAGTTGTTGGGCGGGGGATCGGTCCTTTCACGTTCGGGGACGAGATATGTCTTTGGTTTGCTTCGTTCATGGTTAGCGTTATAATCAGAAATAAGAAGCACTTTTCCAACTTACAAGATGCGCGCCAACTTGTTACGAAGAAGCGCAAACAACGAAATCTGGACGCCAAAGATGACCAAGGCAGTGGCAATCGAGGTGATGAAGGATATTATGCCAATTCCATCTCTAGACAGGGCTTTGGGCATGGTCTCGTTCGCCCTCTGGTGCAGCTGAAAGTTCTGAATCTCAATAGGGGCGAAGTTCGGCTCTGCCATGGCGGGCGAGAGCCAGGCTGATCCAAACAGCATCATCGCCACGGAGGAGTAGACGAGTCGAGGCTGGAGGCCATTCATAGTGGCGGTTGTTGAAGAAGCGTAATGATATGGCAATGATTGTAGTTTCCGGGTCGAGTATTATAGTTTTCGATTTTCATGTGCGCGAAGGAGATGGTAGGCGTCAGAGCCATGCAGGGGAGCCGAAGCCGTATTGGCTCCCGTTTGTTGGTGTGCGAGGTCGCTCGTCTCAGATGCGGGCAGGGTGAGTGAATGGCATTTCGGATTTCGACAGGACGGGGGTTTTGCCAAACGCCTGCTGGCGGCGAGAACGACGACAAAGGAGGTGAAGAAGGAAATAAAGTAAGAAAGTATTTAACTAGTAAAAGCAATTGGTGCGAGAAAGTTGGCGTAGCGCCAGGCCAGGCGCAAAATCTTGGTAACTACTTGGTACTCTCGAGGACCCGCCATCAACATTGCTCACTGACACAATTTTGGTGGGGAACCCCCTACGGCTGGTGATGTCACAGGCGGCAACCCGCCTGTGCCAGGGCCCGGAGGTGGCCTGTAAGAAGCCGGCATTGGCCTGTGTTGTACCTAACCGGGTACATCACTGTACCTGAGCAAGCGCCTCCCTGCTGTGGCTCACGCTAGCCGGAGTGTGAATGCCAGGTATTTGGTACAGTTGATACTGGTAGGACATGCATTCAAGGCAGTGATGCATGTGCATTTGGCCAGGCATTATTAGTGCCAACTTTTATGTCTTTCCTTGGTCCTCATTCAGGGGCGAATAAAGTCTCTGCAAGATTTGCGGGTGGCAAGAATCCGAAACAGCAATGCAGATATCTGGCTATTCATTGCAGCAGGGGATCCGCGCTATTGCTGATTCACTCGACGAGGACGACGCATGCTGAGACTGTCAAACGGTATCACGACCGCCATTCAACAGCCTTGAGACGAAAAAAAATTGGCCATGTGAATACCAAGGAGAACAGGTTTGCCGACTTCCCATGGCACCAGACCCAGCGAAGGCGGATCTCGGCTCCCTCCTGGCCCTTTTCCCACCAACACTCTCTCACCGCGATGCGCTGCGATCAATGGACACAAAGGAATGTTTGTATTATTGACGTCTAAAGCTAAAATGTTACAGTGTGCAGAAGGATTCCCCCATCTGCTTAACTTAACGCCCGCAAAGAAAGCATATAAAGACCGAATATCCAACCCTAAACACCTGAACCTATCCGCAACAGCGTAGGCCTGCCTGTCCTGTCGATGCCCGTCACAGCTTGCTTGCATTTCCCCCACATCTCCTCTAGATTTGTTCACATATATCCCGGATGCTGGCTTAGAACAGCATGTCCATGCAGCAGCAGCACGCGCACGCCGCTGCGAGACCACCGAGGATACCAGTAGCGGCACCGCCGCCTCCTCGGCCGTTGTCCTGGTAGCCGCCTTGCGGGTAACCTTGTTGCGGGTAGCCTTGCTGAGGGTAGCCTTGCTGAGGATATCCTTGCTGCTGGTATGGCCCTTGCTGGTAGTGTCCCTGAGGAGGTCCGTATTGCTGCTGACCGTACTGCTGCTGGTCGTACGGGCCCTG
The DNA here is from genome assembly GCA_037575805.1 of Lecanicillium sp. G3. Classification (NCBI taxonomy): domain Eukaryota; kingdom Fungi; phylum Ascomycota; class Sordariomycetes; order Hypocreales; family Cordycipitaceae; genus Lecanicillium; species Lecanicillium sp. G3. The sequence goes on along the minus strand of JAZHPD010000003.1, from coordinate 481,049 downwards.
CTGGTGGTATCCCATCTGCGGGCCGGGCTGGTAGTATTGCTGCTGCTGCTGAGGCGCGCCGTAGGGGCCGCTCTGCTGGTACGGAGATTCAGAGGGACCAGGACCTCCATAGGCGGGCTTGGGCATGTTGGGGCCGCCGTAGGGCGGAGGCTCGTCGTGCTTGCCGGACATGTTGTCGGGTTGTGTTGTATGCGCGTGGATGGGTAATATCGGTCGAGGGGGCACGGGCGGGCGGTAGTTGTGATTTGTCGCCTTGCAATTCCGTAACGCTGCCGTCGTAGACTTCAGAGGCAAATCAAGTCGCGAGGGAAAAAGAGTTGATGGGAGATTACGCGCGGCAGAGGGTGGCGGGCATGCGCTGGTTATTATTACAGTCGAAACTCGCAGCGTTTCTGCTTCAAAAACGGGGACGACGGATGCGGGAAGATTACGCACCCACGGAGTCCCACGGAGTGGCGGGCGCGACGGCACCAAACACCCAGCAGTTGCGCACGCTGACAACGCTGGCAGACGCTGCGCCACGCTTGGCTGCCCACCACTGCCCCTCGGCCGGGCTGGCCTGGCACTTTGCCGGGTGGTGGAAGCTGGGCGTCGAGAGCCGCCAAGGCGAACGTTTTTATTACAAGATGACTTTTTTGAGGGGGAAATATGCCAGGAACATGCTGGACCGATGATCGCGTGCTATGGTCGATTCTTCATTCTCCTTTTTCCTCATCATTTTAGCGGCTAATTTTGTCGACTATGGGCTGGTTGCAACGTGCTTCATTGCGGCTTAGACGTGCTCCGGCTTAGACGGCGAGCTCGCTTGCTAACAAATAAAGCTTAAAGTAGGCAAACGTACGGTACTTGTCCGGGGGAAACATGTTGATGAACAGTGCAATGACTGGTTTTCACGTCATTCTCTAAGACGAAGACATTGAATACGGTCTCTGACATTGTTTTTTTGACTCTATTTTATTACAAGCAATCAATCAACACCAGCCAAGATCATCTCTGCCTCGCCCTCTACCAGTAGCAGCCCTCTGCACAGTGATGCCACGTGACTTGCACTTTACGCCACACTGGACTGTGGCGATACCACTGATTGCCCCACTGTGGCTAATGGCGCACCACGAAAAAGTGGTAAATTCAGTGTTCTGAGAGAAACCCCACGAAGGAGTCGAACAGATTCACGCCGCCCTCGAAACGACGACAACCGAAGCTGTCAAGCAGGAACACACGCACGTACGGACAGTTCCAGCACCAGACAGACATCATGGCTTCCACGGTTCCCACAAAGGCCAAGTGAGTCGCCCGCCGCGAGCGCGAGTGCGCAGAAAAACTGCGTACAGCAGAGCAAGTGTGACTAACCCCACCAAACCTCACCAGGCACGACTGGGCCGACGACGACGATATCGAGGAGACCAGCACCGAGCTGCCGGCGCCCCAGACCATCTCCAACAAGGATGGCACCAAGACCATCATCACATTCCGCTTCAACGAGCAGGGCCAAAAAGTGAAGACGACGCGCCGCATCCGCTACATCACGCACACGGAGAAGGTCAACCCCCGCGTCGCGGACCGCAAGACCTGGGGCAAGTTCGGCGCCAGCAGCAAGGACGGCGCCGGCCCCGCGGCCGACACGACCTCTGTCGGCGAGAACATCATCTTCCGGCCCAGCGTCAGCTGGCGCAAGGACGCCAAGGACGAGAGCGCCGACCCCAACGCGCAGGCCATGAAGGACAAGCTAAAGGACAAGAAGGTCAAGTGCCGTATCTGCAACGGCGAGCATTTCACAGCCAGGTGTCCGTACAAGGACACCATGGCCCCGATTGGCGAGAACGGCGCGGCAGACGTCGCCGCGGGCATGGGCGACGAGCCCGCCCCCAGCGGCGCCGGTGGTGCCGGTGCCAAGAAGGGATCCTACGTGCCCCCGGCCCTGCGTGGAGGTGCCGCCGCGGCCAGCGCCATGGCGGGGTCAAAGTACGGCGAGAGAGACGACTTTGCGACGCTGCGCGTCACCAACGTAAGTACAGACCGGACCGCCGTCGTCGGAAGCGCGGGCGGGAGTAGGAGTAGTAGCAGCAGCGGTGCGAGACGGGTGTGGCTAACGGTGCGACTTGTTAGGTTTCCGAGATGGCCGAGGAGGGCGAGCTGCGCGACATGTTCGAGCGCTTCGGTCGCGTCACCAGAGTATTCCTGGCCAAGGACAGAGAGACGGGCATGGCCAAGGGATTCGCGTTTATCAGCTTTGCGGACCGGGGCGACGCCGTCAAGGCCTGCAACAAGATGGACGGATTTGGTTTCAAGCATCTTATTCTGCGCGTCGAGTTTGCCAAGAAGGCTCAGTAAAAGTAAATGGTTGCATTTTAGTTTTTAGAGGGGCATGGGGTCATGGTAATGGAATTTACGACTTTTTCCTCGATGTGAGAGTACGGGAGATGACTGCGTGAAGGGTGTGAGTGAGCGTGTGAAATGAGTGTGTGAGCTGAGCGCTCGTGGCCGTCTGAGAGAAGCCAGGCTTGGATATCGACGGCGCGTAGGGGCAAGTTGCTGAACGTTTCTTCTATCAGCTTCCGCAATAGAGAGTAAATGAGCAATCTCTTTTGCAAATGCAGCTGAACATTGTTGAGAGAGAATTGAATTGTTGAATCGAGGCGTATTAATAATTGGCATGTGAAAGAGGGCATCGAGCAGGGGTAGACGAGTGTTCCACCTGACGATGATTGGAGCCGACACATGGGACGGCGGGAATCCGGGGCAGGTTTGACGAAATAATTGAGGTCCGGCGGGGCCTGCTATATGAGTTCAACAGAAGCAGGTGATTGCAACTCGATCTAGGATTACATGGTTGAGGGATTGTCGAAAGGCAGCGTAGAGTTGTACACGTAGCAATGCGTGTTGGAGCGAGACTTGCGGAGAAGAGCGGCTATGCCCACAATGGCAGGTATAAGCGCATGCAGCCTAATTGGGAGTGGCATCACGCGTGGGAGAGGAAAATGCAGTGTTAATAATACAGGGCCGGGACGACTTGGTAACTGGGCAATAGACGAACGAGGTGGTCGCCCTTGGGATTGTCTCTGTACCCCAAGACAAGGGAACAAGGGAAAGAGTGGCATGTACCCGCACAAAATAAATGCCGCAATCTATGCACATGTACAGATATGTATGCGTGTAGGTAGGTAGGTAAATAGGTAGCTAGTTCGTTAGTGTGTGATTGATTTCATGTAGGTTGAGCAAATATACGAGCAAGACTAGACCTATAGATGACGAGTAGGCGGGCGGGGATGACGCCGGGGAGAGCGGAGGTTCGCCAGTGAGAGGATGGGGTGGGTGAGCAATCTTGGCGTAGGGTTGCAGTGCATGCATGCAGTGTACGAATGCAGTATTTGGCATGTAGGTACTCTGTGATGTGATGGGCTAAGAGTGCTACCCAAGCAGCCAAGCAGGCAAGTGCATGCAGGGAGGGGAGAGAGACTCGGTACATGTAGTTACATGAATGCTGCCAATTGGCGTGGGGAGAGCTGCAGTGAGCATCATGTATTGGGAAATGTGGCTGCTGAGGCTCCGCAGGCGGCCAGAGACGGCTGTGAATAATTACTTGATACTTGTACCAGTAGTTGGCTGTAGTTGGCTGGAGTGGACTTTCGACTATCAACTGTGGCGCAGGGTTGCCTCAGACCACTGAAACAGTAAGTAACTACGTTAGTTTTAATAACTTGTAGTTACAAGCTCAGTACCGGGGAGATGCTGTCGTCACCAAGCGACTTGCCATGTACTCTTGCCGTAGCTGATCTTCGCAGTGGATTGCAGCAGCATGTGTTGAATAGTTAACTAGCGGCTGCTTGGTGCAGGCTCCCGCTGCAACTCACAGCAAAGTGGCATAAAGTGGCATAAAGTGGCATAATCTGATTTGGCGATGCCGGGGCCGTCTTGCCTCTTTTCTGCTTTTAGCTTCTGCTAGTTAACCTAGCGTGCCTAAGTTACAGGCAAGATAGTTGGACTGCCACGGGCTGGCCCAGCAGGAAGCTTCCCCTCCTCCCAGTTGCCAGGCCCCAACAATTGGTTAGTCAACTTGGGCCTCTTCCTCCTCCACCATTTTACCACCTCCACCACCAGCATCCACGCATCCACGCACCCACGCACCCACGGCACCCACGCTTCTTCTGCAAGGTCGCGCGACACAAGCCGAGAGAGCCAAGTTCAACACTTGTTTCGGTACCGTCATTCTCGGATTCTGCGCCCCCCCCTCCCAGCGTTGCAGTGCAGCTTCTGCTCCTTGCTTTTTAATCCTGGGTATTCCGTCACCTTCATCATACCTGTCCACTCAGCGGCCAGCCCGGCCCTCGTTTCCGCAAATCACCATCCCCGCCTGGCCACAACCACTGCAAACACACACTCTCTCTCTCTTGCTGCAGCAGAACAGAACAGGCGGCTCGCCCAATCGCAACCACCACCGCCCGCTGTCACTGGAATTGATTCGACTGACTTTAAGCCGAAGAGACAGCCAGGACTTCAAACCCCGACCCGAACGCACGCTAGCACACTGCCACTGCACCTGTGCGTTATTCTAGCGGAGCCCTGACGTTGCGACAGACGGTGTCCCCCTCCAAGTCTCCGCCGCCTCAGCCGCCTCAGCCAACCCCCAGCAGATTTACATCGGGCATTTTGGCCGTCTTCGATCACAGGGAGAGCCGTATTTAACCAATCCCCATTCCACTCATTCCACTCCGCTGCCCTCGCGTCCTGTTGACTCAGTCATATTTCCGTCCAAAATCGGCCGCCTCTGTTTTTCCCGGATTTTTTCACGTTTTTTTCCTCCCAGCATCTACGCGCCATTTTGTCGTCGTCTGGATTCAACCCCAATTCGTCTACAATGGCTACCACAGCTGCTGCCGCTCCCTCCGAGCTGCGAAAGCGGCAACAACACCGCGACGATGCAGACCCTCAACAGCTGCCTGCCTCTACCGATTCAAACGGCCACTCCACGCCCGCCGAGTCTAACCTCGACGCGTCCGAGGCCAAACGCCAAAAGACCTACGGCAGAACCCCCGACGGAACTAGTATGTCACCACCACCAGCGCGCGCGCAGTCGGCGATTGCTACCATTGGGCTAATCAATCTTGCTTCTTCCAGTCTTTGTCGTTCCTACTACTCATGACATGGTTTCTCAGCTTCTTGACCCTCGCCAGCCAAAGAATCTCTCGGATGTCGCCGTCATCTCAATCCTCGCTCTTCACATCCTGGCCGCCTACATGCTGCCCGCCGGTTGGAAGAAGCCCGTCTTTGCCTGTGTCTTTCTCTTCTGGCGCTCCTGCTACAACATTGGCATCGGTGTCCTGCTTCACGTCCAGTCCAACTACAACCGTCTCGTCAGCCTCGCCATCCGCTGGAAGCTCTTTGAGAACCCCAAGACCGGCAACAACCCCCGCCCCTGGCTCTACAACCTGCTCAAGACGGAGCTCGAGGCAAAGATTCCCGAAGACTACGATTTTGAAAAGGCCCCGATTGAGTACAACACTTGGTTGGTTTTTCGACGGGTCGTAGACTTGATTCTCATGTGTGATTTTACGTCATATTGTCTCTTTGCGATTGTCTGCGGCCACACCCCCGAGGGCGAGAATGTTCTAGTCGGCATGGCCCGCTGGATCACCGGTATTGCTTTAATTGGCTTCAACCTATGGGTGAAGCTCGATGCTCACAGAGTTGTAAAAGACTTTGCATGGTACTGGGGTGACTTTTTCTACCTCATTGACCAAGACCTGACCTTTGACGGCGTATTCGAAATGGCCCCTCACCCCATGTATTCGATTGGTTACGCCGGCTACTACGGCATCTCGATGATGGCGGCTAGTTATGAAGTCCTCTTCATCTCCATTGCCGCCCATGCCGCCCAGTTCGCCTTCCTCGTCGTCGTCGAGAACCCCCACATTGAAAAGACCTACAACCCGCCGCCACCGCGTAAGAGGTCTACCCAGCTAGACGAGCCAGACGGAAAGCTCACGCCCGGACAAACCACCGCCTCTACCGCCATCCCGTCGCCCGATGGCTCCATTGTGCTTTCACCGAAAGACTCCCCGGAGACCGTGCATAATCTCGTTGGCCTCAGCAACATGGATCTGTTCCGCGTGCCCGACTGTGTTGTCGTGTTGATGCCCGCCTATGTCGCGACCCTGGCCCTGGCCACCCCGACGACAGCCTTCTGGCAGACCATGTTTGTCGGCCACGCCCTGCTCTGGCGCACCTGGTACCACATCGGCCTCGGTCTTCTCCTTGACCAGCAGTCCAAGTCCAAAATGTGGACTCGCCACTTTCTCAAGTATGGCGAGACTGCCCAGGAAGCCTGGCGCCAGTGGAAGGGAATGCACCACATCAGCATGATCATGTCCAACACTGCCTTCATCGCCGCCTGCTGGAAGATGTATTCTTTCCCGGAAGACTGGGGCTACGGCCTGGTGCTGCTAAAGCACGTTGTCGGCGCAGGTCTGGTTGCACTGCAGCTCTGGTCTGCATTTAGCGTCTACGAGTCGCTAGGCGAGTTTGGCTGGTTTTGCGGAGACTACTTCTTCGATCACCACGCCAAGCTCACTTACACGTCCATCTATCGATTCGTGAATAACCCGGAGCGCGTTTTCGGTATTGCCGGTCTCTGGGGCGCCGCCCTCATCACCTGGAGCCGCGCCATCTTCCTCATGGCCCTCACGGCGCAGCTGATGACCATCTGGTTCATCTCCTATGTTGAGCGGCCGCACATGCAAAAGATTTATGGCAGAGGTCTGCGAAGCGAAGCCGGCCTCACCAAGTTCATTAAGCGCTCCCTGCCGCCACCTGTCAAGACGCTGCAGGAGAGCATGGATAAGGTTCTGGATGAGACGACCCAGTTTGTCGAGGACTTTATCGATACGGCCCGTCCCAAATTCGCTTCTGGCGTCAAGACGATTGTCCGTGATACTTCTGCCATTTTCAACATCGCCCCCGCTCGACTGACGCTGACCCGCATCACGTCCGATGTCGAGGGCCTTGACCCCAAGGACTTTTCGCTCAAGGTGGAGGGCCAGCCATCCACACTGGCTTCTCTGCATGAGCGTGCAACGGGCAAAGAGGGCATCACTGGCAGATTCCCCAAGGAAGTCAAGACAATGACGTACGAGTACGGCGCGCCGCTCAAGGTGAAGTGGACCGCACCGGCAAACCACAGCGCCCGCGACTGGATTGGACTGTACATGGTCAGCGACAACCGGTCCAGGGACAAGACCGAGGTGTCCTCTCTGGGACGCTGGGTGCCTACCAACGCTGGAAGCTTCGAAAACCCTACCCTGGACAACAGCATTGTGATTTCCGAGCACATGGTCGCAGACGCCGAGGGTAGCGACTCGGGCGTCGTTGGGGGCGAGGTGGTATTTGAGGGCGACAAGCTGTGGTGGACGCAGGGTGTCTTTGAGTTCCGCTACCACCACAACGGACACCACCAGGTCATGGCGGTCTCGGAACCCTTTGAAATTGCCCTTGGCAAGTTTGACGACGAGGACGTCGACGTGGACGGCAAGGGCATGTACGCCTCTGCCGTCGAGTCAGTCCTGCTGCCAGTCGTGCGCAACTGTCTGGACCGCGATCCCGAGATTGCGCCCAAGGACGAGACTGAAGTGTTCGGAAGCCATGTGGAAAGAGATGGAAAATACGCAAAGAGAATTGTTTATGCTGTTCGAGAAATATTTGGTATTGAATTTGCATCGGCTGTTGTTCTGGCAGACCGCAACGTGCGCAAGCTGGCGTGGAGAATTTGCAACGCAAAGCAAGTATTGGTACGTGTATTCCGCATTTCAATACCCTTTTTTTACATTACATTTTGCAGCAATGTGCTAACTTTTTCTGCAACAGGCGCCGTACAGCATGTCGCATTCTAAAGGAACAACAACGCCTATCGGTTAGAGCTCGAGAGGCGAAGGTCGAAAAGCACATATATGCATTAAGCGTGGAGTTGAGGGGAGTGTTGAAGATGCAAGTACACGATTGAACGATTGAAGACGCAGTATACCCAGAAATTAGCAGAATAAAATATGAGTTGCGAATAATCCCGGGGCGCGTAAGATGAGCAGGATGCAGTGAACGAGTCAGGTCAGCCAGGAGATCGGTGGGGGATCTGGTCGTCCGAAAAGGCACGATTTGCGATTGTGTGGGGGAACAAAAATGCGACTCTGCGCTGACTTGGCCGGACTTCTGCCTGGCTTCAACGTAACTTTTGACTTTTTTTTTTTTTCGATTGTTACCACGTAACAGCGACGCCGGCGTGATGCGGCCTGGGGTATGCCGAGGATTGCCGGTGGCCTCTGTGTTCTCCGACGATGGGGATCTTACCTCTTTGCTCTCGCTCTTCATTTTATTATTATTTATTGTTAGTCTGCAGCAAACAAAAGCAAGGCGGACGAAGCGGTAGTGCTGATGCCAGAGCGGGAGTTTCTGACCCAGAGGACAAGTATACAGAGTCCACACGGTCGCCGGCCGCACCCAAAGGGCCGATATTGCAGCCATGACCTCCCTAGGGAGGAGTGATGCTCTCTTGGATTGGTTCATCTTACGAGGCGAGCATATTTTTGTTACGTGTCCCAATGTAAATGAAGGCCTCAAAGCGCCCGGCGAATGGTGTACAAGCGACGCGCCGTACCTGGGCCCCCGTCGCACGAGCGGCCGCGCCATGCAAGGCGTCGAAAATTCCCCCGAGCCCTCTGGCACTTGCAGGGCGGGCGAATCGCGCACCGCAGGAACCAAATCACTCTACCCAAAAGGGATTCAAGCAGGGATGGGCGGGATGTGACTGGTGGAATCGGCCGCTTTTAGAGTTTCATGGCCACGCAAGGCTGGCGCTGCGGCTTACTCTTTCGTCTTATGTCGGGAAAAGAAATGGGAAGCATACAGGCATGTACATGTATGTAGAGGCAAAGCGAACGGGACCCCTCCCCCACCGATTGAACTCAATGTGGCAATGTGGACATGAAGGGAGCGGATAACGGGAAACTCTTTTGCTTTTATTAATTTTGCTTGGGAATAGAAGAGTCCAAACACACGGCATGGGGCGGTGGTTCTTGTCATGTTTTTTGGTTATGCTATTCAAATTGTTGCAAATGGAAAAGGGGGAGAGTGAGGGTTTGAGGTTATTATATCTCTCTGGCCATTGAAACGCCTACACATGGACTTTCGGGGTGAGGATGACGGACAAGGGGGGGTTATAATGGGGTTTGATGGGGTTTGATGGAGCTGATATCACAAGTCTTTCGTGGGGGCGCATTTGCTGTGTGTTAAGAGGCGCCGCAAAGAAGAAACTGCCGGGTTAATTAATTAGTTTAGCTTGGTTTCTTAGCTAACAAGTAGCTCTTTTGTCTCCATCTTGTTACAGGTACAGATGCTGTGATGATGTCTGCGGCTTTTGCCGTGGCTCACTGTCGGCGGGCACCATGGGCAATCTTTACACCCCGCAGATATGACAAGACCGAAAGGGGAGTAACGTTGAGAGAGGTCGGTCCATGTAAGCTACTGCTATGGGGGTAACTGAAGCTGTGATTGCGACGCGCCCGCACGACCACGCAAGGGTTTTCTGCTGGAGAGTGCTGGCGCCTAGTAAAACTAAAACCCCAGCCCACATGGAGTTAGTTTCTTTGGTTACATTGACTTCTGTGTTTCGGGGGGCTGGTGTTGATTATGCCTCTCTCTCTCTTGATCATCTCGACCCCAGTGGGACCCCTTGTGTCTCTGTCTCCCCCTTCCTGCGGGCGTGAAATGGTGTCGTGCTGGCGACGGGTGAGATTATTGTCTTAAAAAGCTGAGGCTATCCCACGCCATCCGTCCTCGCCCGGTCTCAACCACGCTCCATCACCATTTGTATATAAGAAAAGTTAGAAGATACAGCAGCTTCCGGGAAGCCTTTCCTATTATTTAGCTCTTATAGAAAAGAAAAAAAGCCCCGACTCATTTCCCCGACCGACCGAACCGACCGAAATCATGGCCCGCAACTACCTCGCCGCGATGCTGCTGGCCGGCACCGCCGCCGCCGCCGCCGCCTCGGAGCTCCTCTACGTGACCTCGTACGCCGGCACCATCACCACCCTCAACACGACGGACCTGACCCCCTCCGCCGGCGGCAAGTACCCTTCCATGAAGGCCGTCGCCAGCAACCGCGGCTGCACCGCCAGCCCCTCGTGGCTGACCCTCGACCGCGGCGACGCGGTCCTGTACTGCATCGACGAGGGGCTCACCTCGCCGACGGGGTCGCTGTCGTCGTACAGGACAAACTGCGACGGCAGCCTCACGCAGCTCGGCAAGGTCACCACGGCGGGAGGCCCCGTCAGCGGCGTCTTCTTCGGTCCCAAGGGCGACGGCTTCGCCATGGCGCACTAGTACGTTGTTCTTCTTCTTTTTTTTACCACGTCTCGGTGCATTTTCTCTGGGTCGTGCCCACGACAGGACTGCGCCAGTTTCGGCGTTCTTTTCAAAAATGCGGATGTAAGATTTTTTATGCTAAATCTCTCGTGTTATATAGCGGCGGCTCGGCGTTCAGCACCTGGAACGTCAGCGACCCGGCCAAGATCAAGAACATCGAGACGCTCACCTTCCACGACGCGACGGGCCCCAAGCCCGAGCAGAACGCGCCGCACCCGCACGAGGCCGTCCTCGACCCGACGGGCAAGTACCTCGTCGTCCCGGACCTGGGCACCGACATGCTCCGCCTCTTCGCCTTTGACGCCAAGACGCTCAAGACGCAGCGTCTGCCCGCCGTCAGGGCCAAGGCCGGCAGCGGCCCGCGCCACGTCGCCTTCAACGTCAAGGGCGGCAAGACCTTCATGTACCTCATCACCGAGCTCGGCAACACCATTGTCGGGTACGAGGTCACCTACGGCAAGGCGATCCAGCTCAGGGAGATTTTCGACATTGGCGTGCACGGCGAGGGCAAGCCCGTCCCCAACAACGCCGCCGCCTCTGAGATTGCCGTCTCTGTAAGCCGCTGAATGCAAAGCTGTTAATTGGGATTTTGCATAGTTTTTTCAACCTAACATACAATCACAGCCCGACGGCAAGTACCTCGTCGCCTCTTCCCGCCGCGAAAACATCTACAAGGTTCCCAACTTCCACGACAAGACCCAGCAGATCGACTCCGACTCCATGATCAACTTCTCCATCGACGAGCGCACCGGCAAGCTCACGCTGCTTCAGGACATCCCCGCTGGCGGTCGCTTCCCCCGCCACTTCTCCATCAACAAGGCCGGTACCCGCGTCGCCGTGGGCATGCAGACCGACGGCCGCGTCGTCGTCATCAAGCGCGACCCCGCGACGGGCAAGCTCGGCGACTTTGAGTCGTTTGCCGACATTAACGGCGACATTACCTCTGTCATCTTTAACGAGTAAAAAAGAAACATGAGAAACACGTTCCCTGGACGTAATCGATCGGGAAAGAATATGAGATTTGGGCCTGGTGGTGTGGATGAGATTTACATACGGAGTAGTTTGGCCTAGTTTCACGTACATATATGCGCGCATGCAAATACAGACAATCTTTTAGAAGTAAAAGGAGAGAATGCGTAATTCATACCCCGTCGTCTAATTTTGGGACTATTTTGTGATTATTATCAACTTGTTCATGCGTCAACGGCCCTCTCGTCTCACACAAGGCTTCAACCCAGCCTCCAAACCGCTAACTAGTGAGTGAGTGAGTGCCCGACCCACCAGCCGTCGGCATTCGTATAATATTTGATCGCCGGTCACGGCATCCCATAGCGCTCTCGATGCATCAACACCGCCCTCGGCTCAATCTAGAACCTGCAGACAGTTGAGCGCTGTGCGAAACTCACCGCACCGGTCTGCTGGTCCTCGACGCTCGGGCTTCCCGTCTAACCCGCCCGCCCGCTCGTCATTGGCTCTGCCCTGCAGCGAACGCTTCGCGGGCCGCTCCGTAGCCCCAAAAAGCCATGGTTGTGTATACTTGAGACGCCGCAGCCATGGTTCCGAAATCAAAGACCAAGACAGGCGGTGCCAAGTCGACCAATACGCCGGGAGCGGCTGTGGCCCAGTCATCGCCGACTGGCGTTGGCGCCGCGCGTGATGTGGCCTACGACGGCGAGATGGAGGCCGACGCTGGCGGCAACCCGCTCAAGAGGCGGTTCGACGACGGAGTGGTCGACTATCCCAGGCGCAGAGCTACCATTGCGGTAGGTTATAATTCCATTTTTTTTTTTGTATTATTTAGACGCTATGCTGACAGATTTGTACAGTGTGAAGTGTGTCGCTCGCGCAAGTCTCGCTGCGACGGCGCAAGACCAAAATGCAAGCTCTGCACCGAGCTTGGCGCCAACTGTGTCTACCGCGAGCCTGGAGTGAAGCTCGATGCAGGCGACAAGATGATCATCGATCAGCTCAATCGCATAGAGAGCATGCTGCAGGCAAACATGTCACAGCAATCCCACGCGCCCAACCAGGCCACACATCCCCAGGGCTCACCCGCCTTCAGCAGCAACACGGCCGGCGCTGCTGTTATCACCCCAGATGCCGCGACCTTCACCACCGGCAGCAGCAACACCAACACCGCGGCCAACGTTCCCGTCATCCTCAACGGCGGCCTCGGCACCTGGACCAGCGGCGCCACGGCCGGCACCAACATCTCCACCATGCCCAAGTGCCACACCAACGCGGCCTTCCACCTCCTCCAGTGGCCGCTGATCCGCGACCTGGTCCCGCGCCAGTACGACCCCCAGGTCCTCGTGCAGCTCGAGATGGAGCGCGAGCCCCTCCACTCCCTCGCCAAGACGCCCGCCGTCGACCTATCCAACACGGAAGCCTACGTCCGCGCCTTCTTCGACCGCGTCAACGTCTGGTACGCCTGCGTCAACCCGCACACCTGGCGCGCGCAGTACCGCGCCGCCCTGTCCAACGGCTTCCGCGAGGGGCCCGAGAGCTGCGTCGTGCTGCTCGTGCTGGCGCTGGGCCAGGCGGCGCTCGGCGGGCACGTCGCGGGCCGCCTGCCGCTGTCGTCTCCGGCGCGCGGGGAGGACCACGACCCGCCGGGCCTGCCGTACTTCACGGCCGCGTGGTCGCTGCTGCCGGGGATGCTGACGGCGAGCTCGCCCGTCGCGGCGCAGTGCCACCTGCTCGCCGCCGCGTACCTGTTCTACCTGGCGCGGCCGCTGGAGGCGTGGAGCCTGCTCGGCAGCGCGAGCGCCAAGCTGCAGCTGCGGCTCATGGCGCCGGCGCGGGTGCCGCCGGCGCAGCGCGAGCTCGTGGAGCGGATATACTGGAACACGCTGCTCTTCGAGAGCGACCTCCTCGCGGAGCTGGACCTGCCGCACTCGGGCGTGGCGCAGTTCGAGGAGCACGTCGGGCTGCCGGGCGGGTTCGCGAGCGGTGATGACCATGAGAACGGCGACTCGGTGGGGACAGACGACTTGTGGTACTTTCTGGCAGAGATTGCGTTGCGCAGGTTGCTCAACCGCGTGAGCCAGCTGCTGTATGCCAACGACGCCTTCACCAAGACGGGCAACCTGGGCCCGGTCGTCGCGGAGCTCGACTACCAGCTCACGCAGTGGTATCAGGGTCTGCCTCCGCCGCTGCAGTTCCCGTTTACTCATACGCCGCTGCAAGATCCGGTGCAAACGGTATTAAAGCTACGGTACTATGCGTGCAAGGTAATCATTTACCGGCCGTATATACACTGCGTGCTGGAAGACTCGCAGGCGATCCTGGAACCGGTGGTGTGGGACGGTTGCCAGAAGTGTCTCGACGCGTCGGTAAGACAGCTGGAGAATATATCAGAGCAGTAAGTGCCTTTTTATATCTATCTTTACTTGGAAACCGCATGCAAACTGTCGCAGCCACGCCGGCCATATGCCATATACATGGCAAGGTGCTCTATCCATGGCATCACAAGCCCTTCTCATAATGGGCGCGACCATGTCGCCAGCCCTACAGAGAATTGTATCCAGTCTAGTTTCGGACAGAGCGACGCTGGATAAAATCATAGAAAACGTCATCGACGAGCTTGGCCGCAACGCTGTGTTGGCGCCAAGCATTAACCTGGCAGCGGAGATTGTCAAGGAAGCAGAGATGCGCAGGCGGGCATTCCTGGGTAACGAAGCATAGTCTGCATACAAACCGTGTACAAATACCACAATCATGTATTAGTAGGTCGCGTCCCTCACGGTAAAGGATTGACTTTTATTTTTTTTTTTTCTTCAGCGTCACCCGTGAAGACGTTTAGGAGTGATCCCGTTGAAAACGGCCCCTCTCCTTCATCCGTCAAATCCATCAAGAACCGAACTGGGCTTCCGTTGTCGTCTCGCAGAGGATCGCTCCCAGGAGGTACGTATGGCACGCGAGAAGACCCAAACAGTCTGGCTACCAAGGCTGGCGAAGCCCCTCACCTTTATTGTTTCATTAAAAGCCTTCAGCGCAGACGCCTTGTTGGCTGTTGCTTCGGGGATTTTGACGTTGTCGGTTATATTGCGCAATATCCTGGCCCACAGGGCATTTGAGAGGCACGTGGGGAAAGCTCACGGGGAGTATGCTGGCGTCTTTAAAGTCGACGACGGTGATGTTCCCATCTTGAACCATGAGAGAGTTTAGTGGCCACAGCTCAGCGTAGCAGAAAACCATTGGCTCCCTCTCCATTCTAACTGTTCCAAGGGACGGCGTGTAATCCAAGTACTGGGCTCCGATTAGTGGCTTGTAGCTCACTTGCAGACACAAACTGGCCATACGTAGTTGCTGTGTTTTTGCAGCTGCGCAACGCTTTCATAGCACCGCAGCGTCCCCCTGAAACGAAACATGAGATGGTAAATTTTGCAGCCGTCAAAGCCGCAGAGCCGCAAGATGGAGGGCGCTGCGACACCGGGATGCGGTGAAGCTCAGTATAGGCCAGCGCCACTCTATCCTATATGGTGTGTTTTTTCAGTCTCGATTGTCAAGTACTCAACTGCTTCCTTGACCGTTCGATGCGACACATATTCCGATACCATGTAGGACACCTTTCTCATTGTATAATTCATGTCGTTTGCTTTGCGAATCTTTACCTGACACGCATAGTATACTGCGGGCACTGCGATGACTGAGCCGAGGCGCCGTAGCTCGTCGTATGCTTTTTTCTGCGCACGTGGCTCGTTGCATTGCAATGTGCCGTATTTGGTCCAAAATATGGGGAACCCGGGAGGATATGCCATGCCCAGGTTCTTGTCTGGTTCCTGTGGGCGCGTGGGAATAGTCTGGACCAGCTGAGACGACGTAGGAAGCCGCGCGCCTGGAAGGGGCGGGCACCCATGCAATGCCCTGAGCAAGTGCATCTACTGTTTCTGCGTGCTTAAAGTGATGAGAATCAGCTACTCAATACATCAAAGCGAGGACTGTATGTATATTGAAGCGAAGCCATCACGTGAAGGTCGCCTCATTTGTTTGTACCAGTATTGACGCCCAAAGTGAGGCTGCGGGAATAGTGCAGAACCTGCCTTGTGCTCGCGCATCATTTAACGTGCTACATTATGCTGTGCATTCAGCCGTTTTTCATGTGCTGGCATGTGCTGGCGCGTGTTATAGTTCGGGAAAGGGATACCGGTCTGGCTGAACCCTCTTTATTGGCATCTGCATGCGTGATATACCGAAGGCCCAAGACGTCATGTAGTTAGGCGCCCTGTCTCAGCCACATGTGACATTTTCTTGGACTGTTTTTGGAGGGAACGTCATGCTGTGTTGGGAAAGTGCAGCAACTTTGTAAAACAAGATATTTTTTGCTTCTGTGGTTATCTGTCTTCGCCGCAGTGAGTTGTTCAATCATGCAATAATCCTAGAAAGCCGGAAAACTGAGGTGATGACCGTATCGCATGTCGATGGTGGCGTGGTCAGGCATGCATGCGCTGTACACACATGACGTTGAGGTCTGGAGTCGTCGCTGGCTCGCATCGAGTCGCCTATGCCCATGGTCCTCGCACATCCACCATCCACACCTGAGCAGCCAGCCCGTCTGAGCCAGGCGGTTCCGTTGGAAGGTCAGGCCAGGCCAGGTCCAGGGGCCACACATCCCGCTCGTCCCACTCGCTCGAGGCTTGTCCCGCTAGCCTAGCCAAGGGCCGTCCCTTGACGGAGGAGACGACTCGGTGCTCCGTAGCCTGTAGCAGAAAAAAAAGAAAAAGCCGGTCGACGTCAATGACCCTGCAGGAATCCTTGTCAGTTTTTAGTAAATCCAGCCGCTGAATTTCTATTTTTCGTTAGCGCTGGGCCTGGTCTTTGCTGTCGATGGAGCTTTGCAGGTCGGATGGAGCTGGCAAACGGACTGTCTCTCAGCATCTCTCACTCTCTTCTCTCTTGTCCCCAGCCACGTGACGCAGGGAGCTGCTCAGGTTCTCAAAGAGCCAACCACCGACTTTTGTCTTTGCTGGGCATCGACCAGTCCAGCGCAAGCGCCGAACAGGTTTTTTGTTTGTTGAATCTGTTTTTTGACGTCTTTTTTTGCATAATTCTTGTTCTCCTTTATTTGCATCTTTCATCTCGTCTTAGTACGAGTTGAGTCCAGAGCTCGGCCAACAACGCCCACAAGGGGACGTTTTTGTCTTTACCTTTGACTTGATACCCTGTCAGAGCACGTCCGACCGTCGGTGGCGCATACCACTGTCAGCTCCTTTCGCTGCCCGGAAAAAGCTAAAAGTTTGCTCAACAGATCGAGCAGTTCTGTCAGCTTCCGTTGTATCGCCTGAATCCGATTTCCTGCTGCTCGCAATCCCATCCGTCGCCAGTCCGACCCCGGCAGCTCTTTAATTCTCTGCATCTACCGCCATACGACACATCTGGCGTTCCAGGGACTGACCACATTGATCGCTCTGACTTTGCGCCCTTGTTCCCTGATCAGCTCCCCGACACGTCTCCT
This sequence comes from Lecanicillium sp. G3, assembly GCA_037575805.1. Classification (NCBI taxonomy): domain Eukaryota; kingdom Fungi; phylum Ascomycota; class Sordariomycetes; order Hypocreales; family Cordycipitaceae; genus Lecanicillium; species Lecanicillium sp. G3. The sequence goes on along the minus strand of JAZHPD010000003.1, from coordinate 464,182 downwards.
AATCATTATTTGTCGCCTCTGCGTCACAGCTGTGCGGCGCCTTCATCGCATAGCCACCGTGTAACGCCACCTGCTAGAGTATAGGTGCCCCGCGGCACGCACCATTGGAAGACGCTACTCAACGGCCGTCTTTTCTGCCTGCTTCTGCTTTTTTGGACTGTCGAGAGCACGCAGGTTCAGGCTGAAACGAGCGCATAGCAAAGACAGCACGCTCGCACCATTACGCCTGAGGCCCCGGCGTCTACGCCTACGTCTGCCGCCAGAACATTACCCCATCGTTTTCCAGGCAGGCTGCCTGCTTCACGTTCATGACATTCATACGTCGCTCCTCGAATAATGCCTGCTCGAATCTTTCGGGAGCCGTCAGATGCGTACACTAGGTCTTCCTACGTATACGACGACGACAGAGGACGTGACTACTCGGATCGCCGCGGAACTTACTCGTCGTCACGCCGCGGCTCAGTATACGACTATCCGCCACCACCCTATGAGGAAGAAGGACGTTACCGATCCAGGGAGAGAGGTCGCTATGTCAGTGCCGAAGATTCTGATAGACGCCGGCGGCGGTCTGTGAGTGATCGAGACTCGTATGGACGGCCGAGCTCGTCCAGAACTCCGGAGCGCAGCGATTCGTCGAGAAAGAGCCGTCACCACGTTATCGACAACTCACGTCCGCCTGTGTCCTCTCGAAGGTATGTCCTCATCTGCAGCTTGAAACATCTGCGAGCGCTAACGCTTCTCTAGCCGAGAGCAACCAGAAGTTGTCTATGTATCCGGCCCTGAACGGAGAGATTCTACCTCTTCCAGGAGAAGCAGGTCAAGATCTTCACCTGGTCCTGCCAGCCGATTCAGTCGATGGTTTGGTGGCGGATCTTCATCTCGCGCCCCATCTCCAGAGAGACTTCCGAAACGGGAAAGGAGATCGCGGTCAGAAAAGCCCAGCAGACGGTATGTGCATCCCGATCTCGCAAGATTTTGTACCATCTAACCCATATAGTGTATCTTGCGTTGCATGCCTGGAAGACATTTCGCCGTCGAGGAGCGCTGATCTCAAATGCGGCCACCGAATGTGCAACTCTTGCCTGCGTCGCCTGTTTCGTATGTCCATTACCGACCCGCAACACATGCCACCGCGCTGCTGCACCCAGGAGCACATTCCGCTGCGATATGTAGATCGCCTATTCGATTCCGATTTCAAAAAGAATTGGAACCGCAAATTTTCCGAATACACGACGCGCAACCGTCTGTACTGCCCGTCACGACGATGCGGGGAGTGGATCAAACCGGAGAGCATCCGACGGGAAAACGGACGCAAGGTCGCACGTTGCGGCCGCTGCAAGACGAAAGCTTGTGGATCCTGTGGTGGCAGATATCATTCGTCGGCAGAGTGTCCAAACGACGAGGATACCGCCAACTTTCTCAATCAGGCGGCTGATCATGGCTGGAAGCGATGCTATCGTTGCAGGGCCATGGTCGAACTACGAGAGGGCTGCAACCACATGACTTGGTAAGTCGTTATACATAGGGTACAAGTTTCATAACTAACAGTTGATAGCCGATGTGGAGCAGAATTTTGTATGATATGTGGTGTCAAGTGGAAAGGCTGCGACTGTCCGTGGTTCAACCACAATGTATCTGGCGCCGACCACTTGGAGATGAACATCCCGGGCCAGCATCCGCAAACCTACAGTGAAGAAATACGCCTTCGTCGCTTGCAAGAACTCCGCGATAGAGTCGTGGCGAGAAACATGCAGCAGAACGAAAGCGACTACGACATGATGGGAGGAGTCGGCACCATCAATGGCCTAGGTAACGCGGCGGGACACTTTATGAATGAGAGCTATAGGAGGGATCCCGGGCCACGGCAATCGCGGCCACCTGCGTCGTTTGACCGCGGTGCTGGGTACCTCTCCGATGTCAACCGAGCAAGGGGTTATGGACCTAGTTTCTTGGAGCGGCAGGGCTCAACGCGGAGCCGAAGCGGGCGAGCACCGTCGCCGATAGCACCGCCAATGCGGCACTCCATGGATTACGCTACGCCATCACGACGCGACTCATATAGCAGACAGCGCTCCATGGACGAGCCGCCCGACTATCGACGTGAGCCGCAGCGATCCAGATCGGAGCGCATTGTGCCGACACGCGCCCCGCGACGATACGAGGAAGAAGCACCCATATATGATCCTCGAGGACGCCGCGCAAGCGCCGAGCCACCCCGGGGCTCCGCGCTGGCCGGCTTGAACGGAAAGGACCGAGGCATGGGCCGCGTCAACGAGTGGAGAGGCTACGTCGAGCCCGGAGTGCCGGAGGGCGAATCTGTTGTGGGACACGCATGAGGGAGATGATTATGATTTTATTTTATTTCTTCACGATTTACGACTGCATATGCATATGCATGATTATTTGTTGTGCATAATAAGCGAACATTCGGCATATGAGGGCTCTCCAGATACGAGGCGTGGAGGCAGGCATATATATCTAGATGGGACTCGCACGCGCGCGGCTTCCTACGCCGTCTCAGGATCGCAACGGGAGGAAATGGTAAATTTTGGTAGGTAGATGATGGTTGGATTTGTTTGCTTTTTCGTATTATACCAGAGCATCATGCTTGGCGGCAGTGAGAAATATAATGTTTTATACCAGAAATGTTGCGCCGAGAGACTGTCGATACGGGAGCCGGAGCTCCAGGTGTAGCCGGAACCAAGGAACGGGTCGAGGTTTTAATGTTACGTCATGGGTGAAAATAGTGGGAAAGGGGAATTTGGCAAGCTTGTGATGGTGACGGGACTGGCCAAGACCAGCCCACTGGCGGCCTCTGCAGGGCTCTTAATTGCTGTAATTTAGGGGATCGAACCCCAAATTAGCGGATACCCACTCTACAAATTAGTGGACCAAGTGCCCTGGAGCAGGGTAGATGCCACCTGTGTTGGGACGCTCAACACCTGTAGACGGCCAGTCACGAGGGTTCCCGCTGCATCCGGGCCCATGCCCCTCCCATTGTTCTCTCTGCCTCTCTGCCTCTGCCTCTGCCCTGACTGTCACCGTTTTGCCTTTTCTATCTCTTCCTACATCCTTCGCCTGTACTCCTCTAATTTATACCCGCGGACCTATTCACCAGCCTGCTACTGCCTGCAGCTACTCGACCGACACTTCCCTTTATTTTCCAGCCAGAGATGATGCCACCGCATCAACTTCGATAACACCCATTCTCCATCTGCAAGCACGCACGTGCCAACGAACCTGCAGCTGCGACACTACAGCCCACCTCCACGATATAATACGATATAGTTACCCGCGATCACAGATCTCAAACGGCCCCTACTGTCCTCGACTCCCCTTGTTCCTCGGCCTCTGCGATGCTGCTCCTCCACCAGGTCGGCAGCGTCAAAATTGGCGAGGTCATCCGCTACACCCTCACCTACACTCCGTCCCAGGACCGCATCCTGCCCTCGCCCGAGAAGCTCTACGTCCGCATCCGCAACACCTGCGCCATTGCCCTGCGCGCCGCCTTTGTCCACGGCCCTTACACGCTCTCCGCCGCCGCCTACCCGGCCGGCTTTGCCCCCAACGAGAAGACCTGCGACCCGGTCCGACATGGCGTCCCCGAGTTCGAGCCCATGATCAAGGCCGGCGGCTCCTGGGAATGCGAGCTCGTCGTGCCCGAGGATATCCGGCAGTCGGCCGGCGTGGGCGGTAACGGCAGCACGTTTGGCAAGGATGCCGCCCACAGTGCCGAATGCGCCAGCTGGATCATTGAGGTCTCCTCGCAGGTTATCTTCTCAACCTCGGCCGCCGTCTCGTACGAAGTTGTCGTGGGCCGCGACCAAAAGTCCCTGAACCTCAGCCATGGCTCATCCGAGGCGGCACACAACATGCGACCGGGCAAGCTGACCGATTACCAGCAGAGCGTAGGCGCCAAGGACGGCCACCACCCGGCGCAGCCCCAGGGCCTCTTCTCGCGCGCTGTCAAGCTCAAGGTCGAGGATACGGCGACACTGTGGAACACACCGCGCCTGCCAGGCTGGGATGACAAGGGCGATGAGCGCGCAAAGGAGACCAAGGGCGCAGACAAGCCCGTCGAGAGCATGGCGAATACTGGCGACCCCGAGACGGCCGGCGATAAGCCTGTTCGCAAACAAAAAAAGGTCCACCTCGTTCTCATAACGCACGGCCTGCACAGCAATCTCGGCGCGGATATGCTCTACATGAAGGAGTCTATTGACGCAGCTGCAAAGCAAGCCAAGATCGACGCCAAGGCCCGCCGCGAAAAGGAGAGGGCCGAATCGGGAAAAACGGACGAATCAGACGACTACGAGGACGAGGAAGTCATCGTTCGCGGCTACTCTGGAAACGCGACCAAGACAGAAAAGGGGATCAAATATCTCGGAAAGCGACTTGCCCGATACGTCTTATCAATCACATACCCTGATCAGCCGTTCATACCTGTGGGCAAACCTTCAGGCGAAGCGCTCATCCACAGCTTTGACAATGACGACTTGCTCAAAAAGCACATATTGAAGCAATCGCACAAACATAGCAAGATCGCTGAAGACAGCACCGAACACCCAAAGGACCCTTGCCGTCCTTATACGATATCAAGCATCAGCTTCATTGGCCATTCACTCGGGGGCCTGGTGCAAACGTATGCTATCGCATACATACAAAAACATTCTCCTTCATTCTTCGACCGGATCCGCCCCATCAATTTCATTGCCCTAGCGTCTCCGTTCCTGGGTCTCAGCAACGAGAACCCAATCTATGTCAAATTCGCCCTCGACTTCGGTTTAGTAGGACGGAGCGGCAAGGATCTTGGTTTGACATGGAGAGCTCCTACTATTGCTCGCAACGGCTGGGGCGCGCTGGTCGGTATAGGTGAATCAGCGCACAAGACAGTGTATGGTGACACCCAGCCGGACTCGAAGCCGCTATTGCGCATTCTTCCCACCGGTCCGGCGCACACGGCGCTGAAGAAATTTAGAAACAGGACGACATACTCTAACGTTGTCAACGACGGCATCGTTCCCCTAAGAACGAGCTGTCTTTTATTTCTGGACTGGCAAGGCCTGGGCCGTGTCGAAAAGGCGCGCCGAGATGCAGGTCTTGTTGAAACCGTTGTCGGGTTTGGATGGGCCGAGTTGACTGGCTCAAACGCGACCGCTTCCAGAAAACATCAACATGCTGTCGACAGCGGCGCAGAATCCGGGGCAACGACACCGCGGGAAAATGCCCAGCAAGTCCCACAGCCGGACGATGTGGTCATGCATGAAGATGACAGGGCTAGCGTGCGGTCTGCTGCGACGCCATTCTCTGAGAGCAGCCACCGAGACGCCTCGCACGAGCCGTCCACGCAGGGTCCCCTATCGAGCTTCCTCAATTTCTTTAAGAGCAGTGATCCGACGAAGGCCGACACCCTGTCTAAGAAGCAGAAGAAGATGCTTGGGCGAGCTCAGACCATCAAGTTCGGCGGCGACGAGAGCACACCCGGTTCGAGCACGTCTGACGTCTCAAAGTCCGGGAAGGCTACAGCGGGCCACGAATTTGAGCAGGACCAATTGAATGGGGTGAATGCGCCGCCAAAGACGACCTTTTTTGAATCAGCTGGTGACCTTCTGAACCCCAAGATGCCTGATGTGGATTTCCTGATCGATCCTTCGAAACGGCCACGAACAATCTTCCACGACAGAGTTTACCAGCCCTCTGACATTCCCCCTCCGCCTCTCAAGCGGCGAACTACCTCGTCGCTCATGCGCAGGACGTTCAAGACGTCGCAGTCGCAGAAGTCGACAGACAGTGGCTCTTCGTCGCCTTACCCCGGCATTAACCACGAAGATTCAGTGGCTTCTACGAAAGGCTACGACGACACCTTGCACACTGGTCCCGACAAAGACCCGGATGAGATGGTGGATGGTTCCAGCATGCGCGTCGAGGAGAAGATTGCGCGAGGGTACCACCGAGGCCTAGCCTGGCGCAAGGTGCTCGTGAAGCTGGAGCCCGACGCGCACAACAACATCATCGTGCGCCGCATGTTCGCCAACGCCTACGGCTGGCCGGTCATCAAGCACATGGTGGACGTTCACTTTAGCGACTCGGTGATTGCGCGCATGGCGACGCAGGACGAGCACCTCGGGGAGCGCGCGCTCGACGCCAACCAGCCGCCCGATGCTCACGGCTGCGAGACGAAGCACCTCAGCGAGGATCTGAAGGCGACGCTGGTCATTACCGACGCGCACGGCGAGTCGCGCGATGAGGTGCACGATCTCCCGCCCAAGAGCCCCGACAGCGACGCGCACTCGGGGACGCACGCCAACGGCGCGGCCTCTGTGACGTGGAGCGAGCGCGACTGGGATGATGACAGCGATGATACTGACGCAGAGGCTGCTGACGGCGAGAAGAAGGAGGGTGGGGGCAGCAGCAAGGACGGCACATTGAGCCCGGCTTCGTGGAAGTGGGCGGAGAAGATTGTTGGCAAGGGCGCCACGGGTAGAAAGAGCCCGAGTCCGACGCCGGAGACAGAGCAGAAGCCGGAGTCAAAGCCAGAGCAGAAGTCAGAGCAGACGTTGAAGGAAGCATAGAGTATATACAAGAGCTTAAACATAGATAGCAATACATGATACCACAATTCAATAACACGTTATTACGATGAGCCTGGTGTAACGCAGGAGCTGTTAGAGTGAGCAGGTATCAGTAACGCCCGCGCGGAGCAGCCCGAGCAAATGAAAAAAGGGATGCTAAAATTATCAGGTAACAAAAAAAGAGACTCGGCGACATCTGAATCCTTCAAGACAAAGAAAGGCATCGATCACCAAAAAAATGATGCACTTGCCAGCACTTACACCGCAACTCCGCACAAAGGCAGGCTTGACTGGCGCGATCGGCGGCGCAAAAAAAGACAAAAAAGGAATGGTGGATTCAAACCACCTTGATTGGACGAACGGGGAATCGAACCCCGGACCACTCCCAAACGGGATCTTCCAGAAGGAGGATAGATGCTAAGGGAGTATTATACCACTAAACCATCCGCCCGGATCATGTTGTTGCGTATTCTCTTATTGCAGTATATATTCGGCTCGCGAGAAATCTTGTTTGAGGGCGTGTCGTTGAACCAAGCTCGCGATGGTTCGGCAGTTTGGAACTTTCGCAGCTGCAACGAGGCCTGTTGGCTTCGCGCAACACCTTGCGCCTTGTATTCCCCTGTGGAAAGAGCACGGGGGAGTGCAATAATTAAACTGCCACGTTATGGCACTGCAGCTGAGAGCTTGCTGCTATTAGTTATTTTCGCCACCTCACTTATGAGTTAGTTACAAATAGTGCCGCTTCGTATGGCCGCAGACCAACTGTTGTTATACTTTTATTTCATTACTGAATATTTAACTACAACTCGCGAAACGACGCCTTCCTGCGCGACATCAAATTTGTCGGCATCAGCTTCCTCTGTCGATCCTTTACCGGAGAATAGACACGCTCCAGAGTAGTAGCCTTTTCCATCTCGCATTTTACAGGTGGCCTCTGAGCTCCTCTCATCTTCTTCAACGCCTGGGATCTGGAATTCCTTGTTTGTACCCCGCCACGTAGTTAATATTAAGCAAGATCCAGGTGTCGTAGAATCGCAAACATAACGGCAATTCCCCCCGTGTCTGCGTGATAGTCCATTGGCCATCGGCGCAATTTTTGATACACTCGATATTCGAATGGCAGTCTGCACTAGAAGCGTATTTGGCGGCGAAAGCAAATGCCATAAGAGGAGCTGCTGCGAGTAACTTACCTCCCGCTGTTTTAGCCTGGTTGTCCCCCGCATCGCTGAAGGTAGCCAGATACAGGCCGCTGCGGGTCGGACACACCAAGGTGTTAGTTACAGTTTGCGTACAGTTGTACACCCATGGTGTCACTCCTCACTCCCCTGCCGACTTTTTCACGGAGCATTTCCCCTGAGAGATGCCCTGCACGACAGACAACTCCTCGATCTCATAGCCTTGTTAGATACTCGGTAAACACTTGCAGACATTTAGCCACCTCGCATTTCCGTGATCATGACGGAATACGCCGTCAATGACGAAGTCGCCGCTTTCTTCAAAAGGACAACGGCCTCCAAAGCTGACTGCGAAGAGAAAGCTCGCAGTCTCGCAGGCAGCGACAGGATTGTCCAAGTTCCCATCCAGGGTGTCTGCAGCTACTCTCTGTACGCTGGTGCTAATCTAGAATATGTTGTCCAGTGCCGACTCCGGTCTCTGGCTCTGAATACGGAAATATCCGAATTGGCGACAAAAATCTACGGACCTTTGGTCCCGACTGTGCAGTTCCGGGGTGAGCTCGGGAATAGTGACGGCGACGGTAGAGAGCCGCTTCTCGTCTATCTCATGACACGGATGCCTGGAATCACTCAGCTGGATTTTGTGCTATCTCACAATTTTGCACAAACATCCCCTGAGTTCTTTCCGTTCCGTCAGAACTTCTTCACCGATGTTGCCAGGTTCGTCCGCCAAACGCCAAATTCGACAGTAGTCTCTAACTAGCCGCGCCTAGCTTTTTCGCTCGATCCTGGCTCAGGCCGCAGTCTGTCTCATCCCAATACCGGAAAAAATTAAAAGCTGAGTACCAGAGAGATCTGAAACGCCTCTACGATGGTCTCCCAGGAAGATTCCAGCCCTATGTAGAGACTTGTTTGGCTTTTCTCGACGACATCATGTCCCTCCCCATGGTCCTTCTGCACAAGGACTTTGGGGCTTGCAACCTCCTGGTGGATGGAGCTTCTTGCCATCTGAAAGGTGTTGTTGACTGGGCAGAAGCAGTGGTATGCCCCTTTGGGCTTAACTTGCACTCCGTTCAAGCTTTTGCGGGCACAATGCACTTGCGAAACGGCTGGTCAAGATTCCCAGACTATGATGCGTTAGAAGAGAAATTCTGGGCAACATTTATACGTGAAGTCGGTAGTCTTTCTGATGAAACAGCTCACATTATTAAGAAAGCACGATTGCTTGGCTTCTTGCTGTCGCATGGCTTTACCAGTAGGCTTGCTAATGAGTCTGAGCCTGTTCCTCTTCAGGACAACGATTATGGGCGCTACCATATGATGTTTCTCGATGGTTATCTTATTAATCAGGCTACTAGACTTGATGGTATTGACTGAATGGCATAGTCAAATCATCATGGTACTGGTTCTAGCAGGCTTGGCCGATTGAAGTTCTTTGAAATATTCTAGGTTTTTGCATTAATTGGGTTATGTTTTTATTTTTTGTATTTGTTTAGCTGTGTTCGAGGACGTCTACCTACACCTCAAACTTGCCTGCTTTCGACCAGTGGGCGGCTGGTTATCTAACCAGGAAATCACCCCAGCGAGGAAGCAGGCAATATTGTGAGGACAGTAGCTGACCTCTATTCTGATAGACTCTCTCTAATCATCTCCCAGCCTGCCTTCGGCCAGTGGCCAGCTGGCATTCTGACCGGAGAATCACACGGCGAGAAGGAAGGCAACCCTTTTGGAATGTACCACTACTCTCATGTCTGCGGTAACTAGGTTGTCTTGTCAAGTAAGCTCTTCAATGCTTACCCTCGCATTGCCTTATTTCGGCCAGTAGCCAGCTAGCCGCCTAACCGGTTGATGAGGCCGGTGGGAAAGCAGGCGATGTGAGCGTGGGCATTGACGGCGCTACAAGGGGAGCGCTGTTCGCTTGTCGGTATGGACAACTCCCTGAAGTAAATATCAATATCCCATGACTTATGTGGCTTTGTTTCTATCTGTGAAAGTATGATTTCCTTAGTATACGGGGGCTGTGTGGCGTCACGCCTGAAATACCCATGCAGTGTGCATCGCGGCTGAAGTCCATTAAAAGGCCGGCCTATCCAATATCCACCTGGATTTGCTGTCTGCATTCTACAATGGCTGAGTTCCTCGGCAGAATTATAACTCGCGCCGACGGCCTGAAGCAGCTTTTGTAAGAGCGCGCACAGTACGCCATAAATGCCTTGGTAGTTTTGCACACAACTAAGCAGGCAGGGCATTTTACCCAGTCCCCTTTCACACGTTTGAGATGCTTATCTAGATGGTTCCAGAGAGAACTTGTGCGGGTGTACCTCTTTCCGCAGAAAATACATGGTCCGGGTGCCTTGCGCTGCTTCTTCTTGACATATGGTTGCGGCACAGTCTGGTTCTGACCTCGCGGCGTTGTATGGAGGCGGAGGAGTGGTTGGCATCTCCGCCGACATTACAAAGAAGACCGGTTTTGGCAAAATTCACCGACTAAATAGAAAGCAGCACATCTGGCGTAATGGACCCGTCTGCTGACGACCCTGGCAAATTCTGGCACTTATTAGGCTGTTATTAGTTCCATCCGCGGACCGAGTTGAGAAGTCGAGAGGCTCCGCTCAATTGCTGTGATTGCTCCTTCTTTCCTCCCTTCCCCCCCCCCCCACCGCCATGAGATATTGTACTTTTGAGTTCAGCTTCGTCGCCATCGCGCCCTTGTCCGTCTTGTCCACTCTCACCTACCACAAAAACCCTTGTTCCTTTTTTGTTTGCTGTAAACTAAGCGAGAAACACGACGACTGCAAGCCAAGCCCACTCAAGGAGATGAGAAACTTGGCCAAAGGTGTATCCGTAACCAAGGCTAAACTTTGCCAAACGCCACTTTTTTTTTTCTTCAATACCAAAAAAGTACAATTGCTGTGCTTTCGGTGAGACCAACTCCTCTCCTCACCCAGATCCCCGATGGATTACTTATAAGCCATATCGCCTCTTTTTCTCCCCTTCCCTTCTTCTTCCCTGTCCTTTTTTATAGTCACATTTTACGTTTTGTCTTGGATCTTACTCCACTTTACACGACTTACACACAAAATACCCCCTGGGCCTGCACACATCATGGAGCCTTCAATACGGGTCGAGCCGGCAAAGCCAGAAGACATGCCGAGGTGCGTCGAGCTCATGAACCAGGCCTTTGGCTTCGTTCCCATCCTACGTCTCGCCCACGGCGAGGACTCGCCCGAGAACCGCATTCAGATGGCCGCCGCGCACCTCACAGCGCAGCGTCAACACATGGAGCGCTTCCCCTCGGTGCCCGTCTGCATCAAGTGCGTCCTCCCCGCGGGCTCCTGCTCCCCGTCCTCCTCCCAGGCCTCGTCCTCGGGTGACAGCGGCGTGGTCGTCGAGGAGGAAGACAAGATCATCGGCTACGGCGAGTGGTACATCTACGACCGCCCGCGCACCGACGCCGAGTGCGAGGTCCCCGGCTACATCGAGTCCTTTGCCTGGGTGGACGACGAGGAGGCGCGCGCCGAGTGCGTGGCCTTTGGCGGCGCGGGCCGCATCGCGCGGAGGAACGCCGTGGGCACGGCGCCGTTCGGGCAGGTCCGGTTCCTCTGCGTCGACGCGGAGCACCGCGGGCTCGGGGCCGGGTCGGCGGTCGTCCGGTGGGGGTTGGACAGGTGCGCGGAGCTCGGGGTCCCGGCGTACCTGGAGTCGAGCGATCAGGGGACGGCCATGTACGAGAGGCTCGGGTTCAGGAAGCTGCCCAAGCCGGACGACGGTCCGATGTACGCGCCGATGATGTGGCAGCCGCCGGCAAAAAAGTAAGGGTGGTGTCTTGCATGGAAGAAAGCAGGGTGGTGTTTTGGTACCGTTACGAGATGACCTTTTTTTTTTTTTTTTTTTTTTTTTGTGGCGAGTTGCATCGAGAGCGGTTTTTTTTTTGCTTTTTTTATTTTTAAAGATCCATCCATCTAAACTACTGCCTGCCCCCTTCGTTCTCGGCAGTTGACGATTCGCGGGGAAATTTGACTGCTTATGGGTGGATCGGGGCTGAAGTAGCATTGACGTTGCCCGTGTAAGCCGGGGCTGACATGCAGAGCAAAAAGTTTTGGGCGATTCCATTTCTGGAGCGAGACCCTTTTTAGATACCTTGATTCGTTGAATATTATGGTGCACTCAAATGAGTTTTATACAATCATTGGCCTTGGCCTTGGTCGCCATTACCGGCATCCGGGCACAGCAGACCTGTCGCAGCTCCCCAGCTTCCTGACAAAGACGTCGAGCAATGTCTGGCCGGCCCTCAAAGACATTGCCGTGGCCATCTACCACGACCCGGAAGTCGGATTGGGCGTACAGCAGGCGCACGACCGCGTGGTCCGCCACTTCCACGGCTTCGACGATTGGAAGACGGTGCCGGGCGCATACGGCATGGACACGGCGTTTGAGATGTCCTTCGAGCGAGCGCATCCCCGCGGGGTACACCAGCCCCGTCAATACGATTGGCTTCCTCGCCGAGTTCGACGCACTGGACGGCATTCGATGCGTGTGACCACAATCATATCGTGCTCAATGGCATGGCAGCTGCGATTCACACGGGCAGGGCGCTTCAGCACTTTGACATAGCCGGCCGGATAAAGCTCATGGGCTGGCGAGGACGAGAAGAATGGTGCGGGCAAGTCCACGCTCATATCAGCGCGGCGCATCTAACAGCTCCGACGTCTGGCTCATGGCGCATCCGACGAAGCAAGAGCGCCGTGCAGCCGATGAATGTACGCATCAATTTGTTGGCGCGGTTCCCTCGGCTGCACGCACAGTGAACCCCGTTGGCAAAGCTTACGAAGCCATGGCGACGGTGAGCCGACTCGGATAAACTGCCACGCACAGCTTCGTCGGTAGCTGCGATTGAAAATGCCGGCGTCTACGCCACGAATGTATCGTGCCGTCCTTCGTCAGTCTCGGCGTCACGGGGACAGAGCTTCAGCTACGCGCAGACGGAGATTGCGGCGCGTAGACAGGCGCACACGGCGGTTCGAGCTGCTGGCGGACGCGGCGAGTGTGGCGAGAGGCGACGGCCATTGTGAAGAGGCAGTGACGTCGTTCGACACGGAGGCAGGACAAGCAGCAGAACCGTTACCGGGTCAGAGCCGGCAGGGCGGTAGTGAATGAACCGAGAGATACACCGTTTGTTGAGGAATGTGCGTGCTCCGTATTGTCTCCTGTTTCGGACAATTCTGCCATGTAGTCCACTGGTGCGACATGCAGGGACACGCGCCATCGGGCGAGCGCATTGTCTTGCATCTTGCACAAGGACTCACTCGGGCTGGGACGAAAAGAAGAAGCCCAAATTGGGGTCTTGGCCTGGAGACTGGGGCTTGTCAAAAGCGGCGCCGTGAATGCCGAGTATCCGGGGTGCTGACGCAAGCCAAGTGCCAGTCTGGACACTCCCCCCACCACCGCCAAATAGGCGGGCACTCGAGCACTCACACCACCCACCGTTGCGGCCCTCTCGCCGCCCTAAGCCAAGAGATGCTAAGAGATGCTAAGAGATGCTAGAGAGCGGCACGGATAAGTCGGCGGTGGTTTGTCTGCTTGGTGCTTGGGTGGCGCGGGCTTAGCCACTCACTCGGTGCGATGCCATTTGACTTTTCATTGTTTGCAGCTGGTATTCTATGGCTGCCCTTTTTAGGTCCCTTTTTAGGCGCGACAATAAATAATATCAGGTCCCTGTTGCATACGCATCGTGTCATCCTTCTACCGTACATACATGGTTACTGCTTCATTGCGCGTCGTCTGACAATACCCTTCGTTTTTCCCATCCAAACACTCTCTAGATTCACATTCGCTTCCAACTCTTCTTCCTCCTTTTCTTCCTCATTGTCGACTGTGCACCGTTTTGGCCCGCTTCCTCTAAAACGACCTTCCGTTTGCATTGCGCGTTTATAGTCTGCCACCCACCAGACAAAAAGTCACAGCACCGCCTGCGCATCTTGCGACGACTTCCGACTGCTGCTTTTTTGCAAACAATACCAACTTGGCGTCTCATCGGTCAAAAATGGTCTCGTACAAGGCGCTGCTCGCCTCTCTGGCCGTCGTCGGCGCCGTCGCCGATGATAGTCTCCCCGCGCTCCAGATCAAGGTAAAGCCTGGCATCCATGCAGATTCCCGCTTATACGATGAAGTACACCGTCGAAAGGCCACCCAATCGCTGACAATTATACTTTGCTGCAGGGTTCGAAATTCTTTTACCCCAACGGCACGCAGTTCATCATCCGCGGCATCGCGTACCAGCAGGCTTCGTCGGCCGGCGGCAGCAGCGAGCCCCAGAGCAATGCCACCTTCATCGACTCCCTCGCCAACAAGGACAACTGCGAGCGCGACATCCCCAACCTGGTCGCCCTCAACACCAACCTCATCCGAACCTACGGCATCGACCCCGATGCCGACCACTCCGCCTGCATGAGCCTGCTGAACAGCGCCGGCATCTACGTCATCTCCGACCTGGGAAACCCGACCATCTCCATCAACCGGGCCAACCCCCAGTGGAACACAGACTTGTTTACGTTTTACAAAAAGGTCGTCGACAAGATGTCCCAGTACTCCAACGTCGTCGGCTTCTTCGTCGGCAACGAGGTCACCAACAACGCCACCACGACCGATGCGTCCGCCTACGTCAAGGCCGCCGTTCGCGACATGAAGCAGTACGTCAAGGACCAAAACTACGGCAAGGGCATCGGCTACGCAGCCGACGACTCCTCCGACCTCCGCGACACAGTCGCCGAGTATATGAACTGCGGCGACGAGGCCACCGGCGTCGACTTTTACGGCTACAACGTCTACGAGTGGTGCGGCGAGTCCACCTTCGAGAGGTCGGGCTACAACCGCATCATCGACTTCTTCAAGTCCTACTCGGTGCCCGCCTTCTTCGCCGAGTACGGCTGCAACAAGCCCGGCGGCGCCGCCGAGCGCATCTGGCAAGACACGGCCGCTCTGTACGCCGACAACATGACAGCGGTCCTGAGCGGCGGCATCGTCTACGAATACTTTCAGGAGCAAAACGACTACGGTGAGCTGCCATGAATGATGCCACATGGAATTGTACACCCCCACTGACATGCAACTTAGGTCTCGTCAAGGCTTCGGATGGCGACAGCACCGTCACCAAGATGGACGACTACGACACGCTCCAAAAGGCCATGAAGAACATAAACCCGCAGGGCGTCTCCATGTCCAGCTACAACCCGTCCGCCAAGGCCGCCTCGTGCCCTGCCGTCAAGTCGACCTGGCAGTCCAACGGCACCTCGCTGCCTCCGACCCCCAACGACAACGCCTGCGACTGCGCGGCCAATGCCTCGACCTGCGTGCCCTCGTCGAGCCTCGAGCCCGCCAGCTACTCGGACATCTTCGACTACATCTGCGAGGACGCCGAGGTGTGCTCCAGCATCAACGGCAACACGTCGACGGGCGTGTACGGCGCGTACAGCATGTGCTCGGACAAGAACAAGCTCGCCATCGTGCTGGGCGCGTACCACGCCAAGCACTCGGACCAGGACAACTCCTGCTCGTTCAACGGTAGCGCCACGACGCAGAAGGGCTCCGGCAAGAAGGACTGCGCCAAGCTGGCTCCCGGTACTTCGGGCAGCGGCGGCAGCGGCAACTCGTCCGACAAGGACAGCCGCGGTGTCATGGTCGGCGCGCAAGGCTACGGCGTCGTGGCGTCGGTAGCCTCTCTCGTCGCGCTGGTGACGACGGCCATGGTCGCGATGTAGGGTATTCTCGTCTGTGGAGGACGGGTCAAGAATTATCGCGGAACGCAGAAAGGGTATGTGGTGGTATAGGGTTTGTAAATGTAGACGTCGAGTCTAGGAAAACTCGCTGACGTAGTGTATGTACGGATAGGTTAATAGCTATTTATAAATTGCTGTGCAAAAGCCAATCGCAGAGCCTCGATTACGTGCCATTCTTGGCAGCAAGTTGCCGTGTTAGTCCAAATAGTTACGGAGCCACGCGCCCAGCAAATTGATTTAAGAATTAAAAGCACATAAAATGGAATAACATCAATAATGTTCCCAATGCAATAATGCAATAGTCAAGTCATAGCTATGGTCCCACCAAATTGCCCAGAGTGTTCAGACCGTAACCGTGCCGTTCGGCGTTCACTGAGGCGGCACATCAAGCCCATGTGCGCCAGCGTGTGGCTGCTCTGGCCGCCCCCCTGTTGCGCGACTGCGACTTGTCCTCCCGCCGCTGGTAAGGCCGCCCGCCGCCTTGGTCGATCCAGCCCACCACCCTTTGGCTAGCTACTGGCCCGGCTGTGCTGCTGCTGGGTGCTTGCTGGCCACCAACGAAGTCCGGTTCTTTTCTGGCAGCTAAAAAATCAAGGCCAGCTCCAACTGCTCTGTTCCCACGAAGCTTCTTCCTTTCCCATATTTATCTCGCTGGTGCTTGCAGCTACAAGACGATACGACATTGAGAAGCTTCAGCGAAAAGAATACGAAATACAGTCTGTCGCAATGGCTCACTAGACGCACGACGAGCGACCATTCTCAGTACGCGCAGCTCCCGGTCGATCGATACTCTCGACGTTAGGACGTAGTCGTCATCGGCTCGCATCCGCTGCGTGAGCAAACTATACCAGTCGCTGAACCACTCTCGCGACGCAATACACACACACCCAGCACCGAACCAGTCGCCTCTGATCCCATCCCTGCCGCCAATCCCCCACCATGCGCCTCTTCCTCATCCCCGTCTCGACGCGGCGCACCCTCCTCTACGCGCAGCGCCTCAGCGTCACCACAAAGGACCAGAGCAAGGCCACCGTCTTCGACAAGGCCACCAACTTTGCCGCCCGCACCTGGGCCGGCTGGGAGAAGAAGGAAAAAGGGTGGCAGCGCAAGGTCGTCGACTACGGCAACTACGCCCTGCGGCGCGTCGCCTTCCAGGAATGGGGCCTCAAGTCGGTGCCGCCGCTGTCGGCGCGGCGGCGCGCCGAGGAGCTCAAGGACGGCGGCACCGTCGAGGTTGTCTTCCCGGAGAGCCTGATCCCCAGGGACGGCGTCGCGGCGCTGGCCAAGACGCTCGCGACGGAGAGGGAGTCGCTCCACCGCAGGCAGATGCTGTGGTGCTGCGTCGGCATGCCCATCACACTCCCCTTTGCGCTGGTTCCAGTGTACGTGCTCTGCTGTGGCATGGCCTTGTGTCGGATAAAGTAATGCTAACGCGAACAGGATACCCAACTTGCCCTTCTTCTACCTCGCATATCGCGCCTTTTCCAACTGGCGAGCCATCGCCGGAGGAAAGCATGTGCAGTGGCTGGTCGCCAATAACCTTCTCGTCCCCACGCCTTCCAAGGCGCTCGACCTCGTCTACGCCCAATCCCCCGCGGCGGCTGGCAAGGAGCCCGCGGGCAAGGAAGAGATCCTCCTCACCCATTCGCAGATCCGCAGCTGCACGGATGCGTTATCAATCCCGGAGCTCGAGACGGAGCTCGACAGGGCAACCTGGCAGATTGAGGAGGAGCTGAAGAAGGAAGAGCAGAAGACGCAGGAAGCCGGCGCTGCCTCTGAGAAGACGCAGGGAAAGACGGAAAGCAAGTCTTCCCAGGAAGACAAGAAGGGCCAGTGAAGTGCAGATTCTGGCTCCATGTACCATCTCCGCAAAAGAATATACACGCGAAACGAAGGACATTGTTCAAAAGCAGACGGCAGTGGGTTGGAAAGTCATTATATATAAAATATACCGCTCAATTATAATTTCAATGCACCAGGTTTCACTCGGTCCAGCCGAAAAAAAAAAAAGCTCAGTCAAATGCAAGTCGTATTAAAAGGGTGTATTATATGTGAGCGTATCCTACGAAGAAAAGACGTCCATAACGTAAGCTGCGCGCGAACGACCAATTTCATATCCAATGCCGACGTTTGTGTGACCCCAGGACGTTCGTCACCCCATGTAGTTAAAAAATCTCGTTGAAGCGTGTTATAAAGAGAAAAAACAGGTGGCCCAAATTCATGATTAATCCCCGCCCAAAAAAAAAACCAAATTTACTCGGAGGGCGTCTCGAGGTCCGAGATGAAGGTAGCCTCGCTGAAGACGTCGCCCTCCTCGGTGATGTCCTTGCCGTCGATCTTGAGCTTGAGCGTGGCCTTGGTGCCGTACTGGGATTGGGTTAGCGGTGGTCGAGTAGAAGTGACGGTGCAGAATAATCATAGGTAAAACGAGGAAATACCTGGTAGATATAAGGCTTGGTACCGACGGCACCGGCGACGATGCGCTTGACGAAAGCGGGGACCTCGGCCATGACGTCGACGCGGTCCAGGCGCTTTCCGAGGCTCGTCTCGAGCTCGGCCTCGACGGGGTTGCCGTCCTTGTCCTTGACGTGCCAGGCAAACTTGACGTCGCTGGGCTCGGGCCACTTGCTCTCCTCATCCTCCTTGGTGGCGACGTGGGTGACGGAGCCGCCGGCGCCGGCGCCGACAATGGCACCGTCGGTGGCGAGGCCGCCGACGTTGACGACGGTGCAGCCGTACGAGGGCGGGGTGGTGAACTGCATCATGATGGCCGAGTAGTTGGGGCCCTGGAAGTTGAGGAAGCTCCAGCGGGCGGCGGCGTGGTGCGGCTTCATGCCCTGGAGGGCGTAGCTGTAGAGGCCGCGGCCCTTGAAGTCGACGGGGCCCTCGGCGGTGGTGATGGTGCCCTCGACGGCGCAGCGCGGCCAAAAGGCGTGGCGCATCCAGCCCCAGGGCTCCTTGGGGTCGGTGCCGTACTCGCTGGTGCCCGTCTTGCCGGCCTGGAAGCCCGGCGCCGTCTTGGTGACCTTGATGTTGACGATGGCGCGCTCGTCGTTGAGGCTCTTGATGGTGTAGGTGTTGCCGTCGGCGGAGAGCTCGAGGGCGCAGTCGTCGGCGTAGAAGGAGCACTTGTCCTCGCTGATCTCGAAGTTGTTGAGCGGCGTCGAGGACCACAGGTGCTCCTTGGTGGCGTCGAGGGAGAAGATTTTGGAGTTGAACTGGCAAGTCGTGCGGATGCCGCTGTTGGAGGGGTTTCGCGTTAGCATGGCGGGCGGTGCTGTGAAGAGTCGCAGAATGGCTGGGCGTGCTCGTCGGTAACTTACGCAACGTTGCTGTAAATGACCTGGGCCATGCCGAGTCTACCTTCATCGGAGAAGAAGTAAAAGGTCTGCGTCTCGACATTGGTCCATTCCATCTCCTTCCACTTCAGGTCGTCGCGACCAATCTCGGTGTAGGCAGTCTCCTTGGCCTCCTCGGCGACGGAGCGGATGGCAGAGGGGCCATAGACGGGCTCTTGCGTGCCGGCTACATTGGCGATCCTGTGAAGCAATCAATTGTCAGCGCCTCGGCCGTGAGCACGATAGCTTTGAGCTCGCGCGCAAAGGGGGGGAGGTGGGTTGCATCTGGGGGAGCTTTCTGCGCGAGAGCGGGCAAACGTACTGCTGCTGTACCCAGTTGAACATGATGAGGGTGTTGTAGTCTTTTGACGGAAAGCAATATGGAGGCGAGGTTAAGATAGGAAATAGGACTGTGAGGGGGTGAAAGAGGAGATGGAGAAAAGAGAAAAAAGATCTTTGGGCAAATCTAGATCGACCCAGTCGGTAATAGCCGCTGTTACCTTTCACACCGCTGTAGCTGGGCTGGACAGGACTGGAGGCTGGAGGGGCAGCCTTTAGTGGGCGTGGTGGGGTAGGGGTTGGATGGGATGGCAAGCTATGGGAGCGGCGGGATGATGGGTTTGGAGGGGGCTTAGGGTGTGGGAAGGATGTTGATTTTGATTTCGGGTGGGATTCACAGTCGTAGCTTTTTCCAAGTGCGTTTTGCTGTCAAAATGAGGGTGCTGTATGGTTGATGATGTCAGGCCTAGATGTGACGTAGGAAAGGTATCTTAGACTGAGTAAGCTTCACAACAGCTTTTATATACGGTAGCTAGAGTCACCCGTTCCGCAGCAGACAAAAACAAGTAAAACAATGTAGAGATTGCATAAAACAACCCCCAGCCTTTCTGTTCGCTTGCAAAGGTCACCAACGAAACTCAATACTATCCGACTAGTGTAGGCGACGCCGTCGAAAATTCCATCATCTAGCTCCAGGGTAGGCCAACCTCTGGCGAAATTGGCTCGGCGACCTCTGCAGCTAGCGCCACCCAATGAGAGGCGCAATACAGCGCTTGGTTCAACCGCTGCCATTCTACTGTCGCTGCTGCTGGTGCCAGCCAGCCACTACTAACTAACTAGTTAGTTACTCCGTAGTTAGTTACCACTTCCCGGCACCTCTGCACCTCTGCCCTGCCACGCAAAAAGATTTGCTCTGGCGCGCTTGCTCCTCGTACAACTCCCTCTAATCTCAGCTCGAAATCTTTTACCTCCTTTGTCAGCGCCTGTCATCTCGTTTCGTTTTCTGCTCTCCGATAATAACTTGTTTTCATTTTTTCCTCTTCTCGTCTTCCCCGTTCGCCTTGTCGATAACACCCAGCCTCCTGCCGCTTGCGCATCCCTGCTTGAACTGCTCTCGTCCCGTTGCGACAGCGTGTGCAAGGGCCAATCCTCGCACGCTTCCGCTCCTCATACCCGAAAGAACGGCCACGACATCCGAACTGCGATTCCCCGTACGGAAATTAGCTGGGTTTTACGCCTGTCCTGCGACACCTGAACCACCCGAACACAACCACGGCTCCGAATACCAGCCACGCGGTCGAGACAACCCGACACCGCTACCGGCGCAAGCCCTGCCCGTTTCAACCACAATGGAGGCGGAAGCGCAAGTCATGCCCGCGACCACGACCGCGGATGACGGCATCTCGCGGTCCAGCTCGACCTCGGCGTCGGCTGCTGCGTCGTTGGCGCAGCTGCCCAACATCGCGTCGCTGGCCACGAGCAGCACCGGAGCCGACGCCCATGCGACAGCGACGTCGCCAATGGCAAGGTACGGACAATACTTCTCCGCCGGACGGGAACTACGGAGGGACCGCGGCCGCGTCGTTGCGGCGCGCATCAAGTACCCGTCTACCCGTTCGGCATGTCACTCGTCGCGATATCGTTTTGCGATTGCGACAACGCGCTGACCCGTTATCTACAGAGACGACGCATCAATGCAGCGACCTCCACCTGCCGTGCATATGGAAGGTTCTCCCGCTGCTACGAGTGGTGGCCCGGGTGGCATGGTAAGTTTCTCCATCTCCTTCGCATCTGATACCACGCACCCTGCTCGTGTCTATCAGTCTTGTCAGCTCTACGTCAAGCACGCACGATGCCTATCCCCTTTATCGCTATCACGTCCCCCAAGCCCAAGAACTTTCGCCCATCTCTGGCCAATCAGCGCCTTCTCAATGGAGACGGCTGCTGGCTGGCTCGCTGGATAAGCTGCAATCACGTGTGGGAGCCCCGTCAACTTTTCACGCTAGTCCATACCGGGGTTGATAAGATAATGCGCTAGTCCGCTACGGGACTGATAAGCCAAATCGGACTCGTGGTGGATCAAAATTTTTTTTGGTTATCTGTCTTATCAGTGACGATGCCAGAGACAACTTTTCTCTGTCCAACTTCCTTATCGCGGGCCTGATAGTAGTATTCTATTTATCGGGACTTATACGCTCCTATCGCGAACCTCACAGTCACCGTCGCAAACCGGCACCATGATGGCAACTAACGCTTCCTCGCAGCCTACGTGCCAAAATTGCGGCACCTCGAGAACGCCGCTATGGCGTCGCGACGAGTTTGGCTCTGTCCTCTGCAACGCCTGCGGCCTGTTCCTCAAGCTACACGGCCGTCCGCGTCCTGCCTCTCTGAAGACTGATGTTATCAAGAGTCGCAACCGCGTCAAGACTATGCGTCCAGATTTGGTATCGAAGAAAAAGGTAAGCGCCCCGTTTGCACTTTTCTACGCGCCAGCGCTCACGCGGTCCCGCAGCAGCAGCAAGCCCAAGGCTTCGGCATGGTCGGCGATGCGAATGGCGCCGAACACACCGCAGCACAGGCCGCCGAGGCCGTGCGCCGCTCCAAGGCTGCCAACGGAACCGACGGTATCGACTGCCCGATCTCTCGCAACGGAACTCCTTCGATGTACAACAACAACCTCTCCAACTTCATCGTGGACGACGCCTACCAGCAGGCTGTGTCTGGCTTCAACGGAGACGCGCACGCCGGTTCGCCTTTGAATGGCGACCGCAGCGGTGACGGCCCGCAAACGCAAGAGCAGCTTATTGCGCACAACTCAAGCCTCAAGACCCGGGTCAGCGAACTCGAGGTCATAAACGAGCTCTTCCGCGGGCGACTGAGCCAGCTGGAACAGCAAGAGGCGGCCGCCAGACACGGACAGGAGCTTGCAGGTGCCGAGCAAACGCAGCTGCGCACACAACTCGAGACAACACAGTTCAACGAGGCCCAGCTGCGCGAACAGCTCGAGGACAGCCATCGCCGCGAAAACAACCTGAAGCGCCGACTAGACGAGCTTGAGCTCGAGCTTGCTGCCGCTAAAGAAACTGCTGGCGAAGAACCCGAGAGAGCGGCCAAGAAGGCCCGCATTGAAGAGGTTGCAGCCGTCGCCGAGCCCACAAACGAGCCAGCCCCAGAGACGACTGAAGTGGCCGCCGAGGAGACTTCACAGCAAACGGACGAAGCCATGGAAGAGCCCACAGCCGCACCGGAGGCCGGGGCGACCGAAGCCGAGGCCGCCGAATAATGCTAGCCAGTGCTCGCATACACCACTCTACTCTCAACTTATACACATCAACGAAACGCAGCACGCCTTGGCATTACCAGCCAGGCACGCTCGTACGGATTGCGAGGCTGTACGGTTGTACTGCCTCTTGTTTTATTACGGCGCTTTCTGTTTTCATTCCTTTCTCCCCCTCGCCGGATGCACACGGCTGCCGACGACGACGGCGGCACACTGGCAAGGGAGGACATTGTTTTAATATAGCGGAAAAAATAGGTGGGAGTCTTTTGGGCGTCTTGGGAAACGGGGCGTAGTAGATACAATGATAATGAACCTGTCAAGAACGGTCACGACAAAAAACGGTAGCAAGCGGATGGAGGATGAAAGAAAATGAGGTCGCGAGGAGCTCGGCAGATTCGCAGGCGATGGAAAAGAACACGGAGTCCGGACTGTTTGTGGCAGATTTGATTGTCTTGATTTTTGCGGTTTACAATTTTTTTCGGATGCAAAATGTCTACGATGATGATCGTAACGAGACGCGGCTTTGAGCAGACGCTCAGACAAGAGAGAACAAAAGTTGCGGGGTGTTTGCCCCATGTCAGATGCAATATAGACGGAAATATCAATATCATAATTCTTTCAGCTACTGACGAATGTGACAAGATGTGACGTATTTTGTTCTGTATGGGCCAGTGACTCGGGTTGATGGTGAGGGTGAGTTGCATGTGAGGCTTCAGTTAATACAGGCGGGAAACAAGACCCTTTGCGCTCGCCGCTGCCTGCACATTCCCCCGACTTGCTTTTTTCATTTACATTTTCATACGCGGAAGAAACAAAGATTTTCTCGGAGGCATCGTTTCCGCACCGTTTCCATCCAGACCGTTCCCTCCAGCTGCAGCCACCCGAAGTTCAGCTACGACAAAACGCCACACCGCAACATCTCTGAAGAAACCACACCGGGGTTTCGCGGCACAAGAATAATCTCGCTCCAAGATGATGAACTTTTTCGGAAACAAGACCGCGCGCGGAGGTCCCGCGAACGTGCAGAAGAATAAGCCAACAACGCCGGGGAGCAGCCAAGCGGATGGCAGCCAGCCGAGCAGCAGCGGCGGCACGGAGCCGGCGAGCCTTAGAAGGGGTGTCGCTGGCAAGACGCTTGGCGCGCGCAGGACGCGGTACGTTTAAATGTTGATGAAATTTTATTTCCTTTAAAAAAAAGCCTTGGCCTTTGGATTATATGCGGATGCTAATAGTTTGGTGCAGAAAGATTTCGCGGGACGCTATACTGGGAGTTTGCAAGTCCATCTCTCTCTCTCTCTGCCGCTGCAAACAGTGTATGATAAGGGTCTGTTTGCTAACAAAGTTGTTGTGTCCCGCAGCTCGTCCCGCGATTCGGTACGTTGCGAGCCATGGCTATGGGCACAACCCCATCAGGGGAGGAGGGAAGAAGGAAGATTTGCTGATATTGGGTGACGATAGGCGTCTCGCTCGCCGTGGTGGCGTCAAGAGAATGTCTGGGGATATATACACCGAGACGCGCTCCGTGCTGCGGAAGCATTTGACCCAGATACTTTCAATCTGCGTCACGTATGTGGAATACCGCAACGCAAAGACTGTCACGACTCGCGATGCAAGTCAACACCCCGCCCACCACCCTTCTTTTACCCGGCATTGATGCTCCGTCCGTGATGCTGACACAGAGGTACAAATAGGTCATCCACGCCCTTCACCGCATGGGACGTACGCTCTACGGCTTCGATCCAGAGATGGAGCAGTTCAACAAAGAAAAGCCGGACCGAAAGAAAAGCGCTGCCATGAAGGTTCGGGTGCAAAACTGAGGCAAGAACATTAAAGTTTGCTGCGTTTCTTTGTCTTTGCTTGTTTTGGGACTTGTTGCGATTTGACTTGGCTGTTTTTCTCGCTTGGCGGCTTGACGTTTTTGATACCAAAAGATGTGGAATTTTTGTGTTATTTCAATTTGAGGAGTGGTTTTGCTTGGAAATGGCAACAGTGAGCTTTCTTTCAGCTGAGATTTACTGTTATGAAATACATGATCACTTTAGCACATTGGCTGCAGTTTAGAGAAAATATTCAATTTCATGCTATGCTGGGTATCATGCCATTGTCCAAGACCATTCATATGCAAACAAAAATGTGTATAAATCAATGTACCTAGAACGCGCCGACCAATCACCGCTTCTTCTTCTTGGAGACGCTGTACTCGTCGACGGCGGTGCGCAGGGCCTTGTCGGCGGCGACCTCGACCTTGCGGAAGAAGCCGTTGAACATGTTGTGGAAGAGCAGGCGGCTGTGGGCGTGGTCCTGGACGAAGCCGAGCTCGGCGTCCTTGCCGCAGCGCTCCTTTGTGATGCGGACGGCGGCCTGGAGCAGCTCCTTGCCGACGCCGCGGCCGCGTGCCTTGCGGCGGACGGCCCAGGCGCGGATGACGCCCTTGCCGCCCTTGAAGGAGAGGCTGCGGGTGCGGCGGCGGCCGCCGGTGGGCACGAGCTTGGGGCTGAGGCGCAGGACGACGACGCCGGCGAGCTTCTTGTCCTTTGTGCGGGCGCCGACCATGATGTCGCGGTTGGGCCCCTCCTCGTCGAGCCAGGCGAGGTTGACGTCGGCGGCGTTGTCCTTGTAGCCGCGGGCGAGGCACCAGATGATGAAGACGTAGAGGATGACGGAGCCGTAGGTGTAGCAGGCGGTGACCTTGAAGTGGCCGGGTATGGTGTAGCGCGAGTAGTAGATGAGGGAGAGGAACGCGGTGAGGGGCACGACGCACGAGGGGTGGGACATGACGGAGACGGTGGCGGGGGTGCGCATGCCGGCGACGGTGTCGGCGAGGAGCTTGAGGCCTTCGTTCTTCTCCTCGTCGGTCTGGAGGGGATCGAGAGAGAGGGCGGGGATGTCGTCGAGGGGAACGAGGTCCGGGGTATTGTTGTTGGAGCTCGAGGTCTGCTTGGAGGAAGTGGTGTTGGTGGTGGCCGATGACGTGTCATTGTTCGTGCTGGCAGCAGGCTCTGAGAGTTGGGCGTCGGCAGCAGAGCTAAAGGGATCGAGCTGCGGAGTGTTTGATGGCGAAGACATCATGGTAGAGCTGAGGGCGAGGTTGGCTCGCAGAAAGGTGAAGAAGGCTGCGTTGGGTCGTGTTAGTTGGGTGCGACCAGCCAGACGGGAGGTACGGGCAGAATTGGGCACATACCGGCACTGCTCTTGATGCCCTTCATGACATTGATGCCGTCGACGGTAGAGCTGACCTTGCACTCGCGCAGATCGAGCTCGCGGACCCTAGGTGTCCCTCTGTCGTCCATGTTGGGCGTGTTGTGTGAGGTGGTGGAGTATAGAAGTGGAAGTGGTGGGAGATGCGGAAGAGCTGATCAAAGAACGGGTATAAATATAAATCAGCTATTACGTCTTTGTTGTTGTCGCGTATCGTATCGAGCCAGTGGCGGAAGCGAGACGGGAGTCGAGGGGTCTGTATTGTTGAATTCGAAACAAGGGTATCATAATCTGCAAGAGAGGGCGACTCGAGCAGGGACGGGGTTGTATTCGATAGGGTGAGAGTTGAGAGTAGATGCAAATATTCGGTATAGAGTATGCAATGTAGTGATGAATTGTAAAAAAGCAAAGACGCTCTGACGCGGAATGCAATTAAGAAGAGTGCAAGCAAAAGAGGAAGAAGTGGGCGGTGATGGTAGTGTTGGTAGTAAGTAGTCAGAGTAGTGGTGGTGTGGCCGGTCGGGCTGTTGTTTTTTTTTCTCCCCGGTGCAAGACGGAAGAAAAAATAATCACAGGCTGGGGAGTCGCTGGGCTGGGCCAACGTCCGGGCTCAACTGACTAGCAAGGGGCGGTGGGTGGATGTTGGACTGTAACGGGATGCAGCCGAGCGGCAATCTCAAAAAAGGTAAAGTGACCGAGAGTAAAATGGAATGAGCTTGTGAAATATAAGCAGAGGATAATACTGGTATTATAAACAAGACGACCGGCGACTGTTGTGAGAGAAGACGAGTTGGGAGTCGACTGTAGATGTAGGTAGACAGAGACAAGGGCGGCCAAGAGGGGAAGCGGAGCTATTTCAAGACATTCAGGGTTTAAAGAAGAGAACAAAAGGGTGAAGATCAAAAGAAGAAATACAAGGGAGAAAAACAAATGTAAAAAATAAAATAAAATAAAATAAAATGTGCTGTTGCTCGGGCCAGTTGGCAGAAGCAACAGGGCTTTACCTAGCTCCCTCATGACTGACCTTTTTCGCCTCCCCAGACTCAACCAACCGACTGCCAATCCACGCGCCTTGGTTGGCTGGGGTGGCCCTGTCGCACTGCAGCAGGTGGCTTTTGCCTCCTTCTCCTCCTCTACCAGTCACTACGGAGTGAAACTCGTAATACTTTGCCGGTATCCAGTATCCAGTGGCTAACGTTGAGGAACCCACCCTCGTCTGTCAAATCGCCTCGCCGCCGCATCCACACCAGGTGGTCCTCAACTCGCAGTGGCTTCAGCTTCCCGGTGGGATTGGATTGCTGATTTCCTCTGTGGGTTTTTGCGAGTGGGCTCGGGAAGCAGGCTGGCGAGCTGGAGGGACGACACGGAGACGGAGCGAGACAAAAAAAGAGTTGAAAAAACTGCTGCTGCTGCTGCGTCTTGGATGCCTTGTGGCTGGCATAGCATTCTGCATTGCGCCATCAGATTATGTTGCACATGCACTCAATCACGGACATTTTTACTACGGGACTAACTGCATAACTACATGTGCTCTGCCTGATATCACTCACACGCTCCGTTCTGCAGCCACAGCCTTATCCGTTGGCTGACATCGCTCGCCAACCTCATCAGCTCACTCCCTCTCTCATGCATCGACACCTAATTCTAGAGTTGATAGGACACGAATGCATCATCATCATCTGCATGTCGCAAGCAACAAAAGGGCAAACCCGCTAGCGCTCACCAAATAACCCCCCCTCGTCACCCCCATCTCGTCATCTCCTCCGCCCCCCAGCCCGTCGCTTGCTTTGCGTTGGCGCCGATCAAACTCACCAGCCCTCAACCTCCACCTCTTTCAGGCAAAAGATTTTCCCACGACTACTACGGAGTACTTGCTCTGTCCGTCAATACTTCTGACCACGGGCTCCAGCAGCAGGAAGGCTTATTAGCCTGCCGTACGGAGTACTGTACCCTGCTGCCTGCATACTGTCCATCGCACACGGTTAAAACAAGCTCATCCTTCAGAATACCAGTCACACGAGCGCCTAAGCCGAAACACTGGCGAGCCTTTCACACCGTGCGGACGCCTCTCCACCACTCCCAGCACCTGAGCTGTATCGGCTCGTACCAGTAAATGACCTCGAACGCCATCATGCATCCGGTGTCCACCATCCTCTCGGGGACACCCAGACCATTCTGGCCAGTCTATTTTGTTTAACCTTCTGTTATGTGACCGGATTGATGTATTTTCCTTTTCTAGCCGAGGACCAATGCGTCAGAGCACCACGCAATGTAACGCGCACTACTGCTACCCACGCCAACTCAATTCTCAAGTAGTTACAACGGCTAGCCGACTTTGCTCAACCGATAAAAGCCAAAACCCCGAGGAACAAGAAGACAAGACAACAACAAAAAAAAAAAGGAAAGATGCAATGAATACCGGACAAAAACCCCCTGAAAGCCAGCTACTCCTTCGACCCGCTCCAGCCTCGCCTCGCCCGGTCCCTTTTCCTTTTTCGACTCACCAACGAACGGCTCAGCGCCCCCGTACGGCAAACTATCGGCGCCAGCTAACAGCTCCCCTGCAAGTTTCGTCCTCAGAAACATCAGGGGCCTTGCTTCTGGCTACGGGCTGGTTGAGCCGGTTGAGCTGGCCAGTTCGGCCCAGACAGACCGTGCTGCGTTCCTTCTCGAATCGGAGGGAAACTGGGAGAGCGATGCCAGCAGTGCAGCGTTGCATCCGCTCGAGCACAATCAGGCTCCGGCGACCGAAGCACGCGATCAATCTCGCAGCCTTAGCTTCTGCATAGTTTCTCAATTTTCGCTTGGCAATAACCGCCTTTGCTGAGCTGAGCTGTCGCCCCTCGCTACTCGCCGACAATGTATTAGCTACTTTCCCAGTGGTGGCGGCCTACAAATTACATCCAGTGTCTTGTTTCAACAATTAGCGAGCCAAGGGCATGGATACTCTGTTGACCTGGCCCTTTCCCCTCTACCGCCCATCTGGTTCTCTACGCCTGTTGTTTCAGCCTCACTGAAGATGGCAGTCGAAAGGGATTGCTGACGACGACTCCAACTTACAGTTCACTCGAGGAAAAGGCAAGGAATACAGTTCGGCAAAGCTGATCCAGCCACACACGTACGGCCATCTTCTAGACAAGGCCTAGACATTCCACTGGCCCCTCACCTTTGGCGATCCTCCTCCAAACCTCTTGAATACCACAAAACTTGACACGCAGAGACCTTGTCCCCGCCGCATAAATCCCCGTGGCGCTCAAGACTCCACCATCCAGAGTCACTATTGACACGCGGCCCAGAGCTACGGGAATTCTTCGAGAGCCTTTCCCCCCTCAGCTGGTGTTCCCGTGAGGCGGCCCTTGAGACGAGGCGTTGGACGCCGCCTGTCCACGACTCGGTCGGGCGTTGTGGCAGACTCTTCTGGCCAAGCCACTTTCAAGCCGCGACAACCGGCAACGGCTCAATTGACTTCTTTCAACTTTCGGGACAAACCACACAGTCAGCAACCACAAACCTTGCGTAACCACTCTTCTTGTTCCTGCTCCTGATCATCGGCAGCAACCCCGCACTCTCGCCTGTTTCCTCTGCATTGCGGCGACAATCCATTCCAACTGCAGAAACTTTGCCGGCGCGTTGCCGGCGTAGTAAATCCTGCCCTAACCTCTCACCAAACCCAATCCCTTCCACGGACCAGTCTTGTGCCATCATCCTGCAGCGACTCCTTTTGCTTCGCTCACCTGTTCCGCTCGACTGCGACCCCCAACTTCGTCCATCCCGCAAGCTTGCTGTTTATCGTTATAAAGCACCCACCCAGCATGGCACGATAGGCCTCTCGATGAGGTTATCGATCTACGAGGCGGGGTATAACTTTAGCGCAGTCCGCGTGCATGAGCCTTGATCAGTCTTATTCCTCATCCTATAGCCCACCCTCCTCTGTTGCAGTGATGCGACACCGGTCCTGCCGAAGGAGGACTCGTCTCGTTTTGCTTACTGGTAGCAATGGCTAGTCGCCCTGGGGCAAACTACGGCCTGCGCTCTCCGTTGACCTGGGGTTGCCCGCGAGCCTAAAATAAAATAGATACAGAGATTAAAGATGCGGGCGGTGTGCTAGCGGCCACGATGGGCGCCTTCCGGAGTCCGTCGTAACAGTAAACCCGTATCAGATGTCAAGTGATGGTTCTGCTGCAGTCAAAGCGTGCTGAGACGACGCTACTTGGCTAACTTGGCCCCGACTGCCACGAGGACCATGTCGGTCCCGATGCATGTCCGTCGCACCTCTGCTGGTATCTTGATACGCATTCTAGACGTGACTGGACATGATGTAATCGGAGCCGCGGCGTCCACGTCACAGACATACGTGGTATGGCATCCATTCTCAATAATGCTGATCACGTTTACCGAAAACACGCGATTTATATCTAAAGACGAGGGTTTCTCGTAGTGTTACGCTTTGTTATACTTTACAGGAGGGAATCAAGCTTTGTTTGCAGAATCCTGTCGGCCAATAAAAATAGCATAAACAGCCGGTGCAGAAAGCTTACATTGTCCCATACCCCAGCATGTCTTCTAACAACACTGATCCTGCTACGGACGTTTGATAGTATCACAGTGTTTATACTGTATAAATCTCCGCACCCATTCTATATTTGAGAAGATGATGCCATAGAATTTTGTGATGAGTGCCTCTGGGCAAGTCATTCGACGATTGCCCGTTCTAAGATCGAAGGGGGCGGGGTAGAAATCCCACAAAACTTGGACTGTATACTGTGCAAATGTGACATCAGCTAAAGAAAATACCCAACGGTTGATCAAGAGAGAGTGTAATACATAGGTGAGAATCTGGGCGAGAGAAAACATCCTCATCCTCGAGTCG
This sequence comes from Lecanicillium sp. G3, assembly GCA_037575805.1. NCBI lineage: Eukaryota > Fungi > Ascomycota > Sordariomycetes > Hypocreales > Cordycipitaceae > Lecanicillium > Lecanicillium sp. G3. The sequence goes on along the minus strand of JAZHPD010000003.1, from coordinate 433,695 downwards.
GACTCATAATGCTCAGCCTATCGGCAATCACTGGCATTGTAAGATCGAAATGTGCGGGGTAGACGATTTACACTCCATGCTGATGGGAACGCGACGTCAGTAAAGACACTCCCACATACCCTAAAAAGAGTAAGTATATGCATGAGAATCGAGCAAAATATCCTCATCGTCTTGACTTGAATTCATCGTGCGCAGCCCTTCCACGTGGGACATGTCCCTGCAGGCAAATCCTTGAGGTGGGGAAGAAGTGCGGGTGAATGGAGATTTTTTCAACGATGCAAGGCTCCTTGCTTTGAGCCACCACATCATCTCATTCTACAAATTGATCGTATTTTCGGTTGTCGGCCACCTGGAAGCTTTGGAAGATACGTTTTAGCAGACGGCGATACATCATGGCGCACGCGCACATCTCCCACAGCAACATCCACTTCAAGTGGTCACGCAAGCTCGCGCCCGCCCTCACAGTCAAGTCGGGTGCGGAGGTGAGCTTCGACCTGCGCGACGGCGGCAACAACCAGATCACGCCCGAGAACCAGGCGACCATCCTGTCGAATCTCGACTTTGACTCCATGGACCCCGGCTTCGGCCCCGTCGCCGTCGAGGGCGCCGAGCCCGGCGACGTGCTCCGCGTCGACATCCTCGAGCTCAGGCCCGGCGCGTACGGCTGGACGGCCATCCTCGAAAACTTCGGCCTGCTGAGCGACGAGTTCCCGACCCCGTCGCTCAAGATCTGGGACCTCTCGACGGCGGTGGAGGACGGCTACGCAGAGTTCAAGAAGGGCATCCGGATCCCGGTCCGCCCGTTCCTCGGCGTCATGGGCCTCGCGCCGCCGACCGACGACGAGCTCAGCACCATCCCGCCGTACGACTGGGGCGGCAACATGGACTGCAAGCACATCACGGCGGGCGCGACGCTGTACCTGCCCGTGCAGACGGCGGGCGCGCTGTTCAGCTGCGGCGACGGGCACGCGGCGCAGGGCGACGGCGAGGTGTGCGGCACGGCCATCGAGACGCCGATGACGGCGCGGCTGCGGTTCACGCTGGAGAAGAAGGGCGCGGGGGAGAAGAGGACCGTCAAGTCGCCGCACTACATCACGGCGGAGGGCGCGCAGCCGCACGCCGACAGGGGACGAGAGTACGCGGTGATGGGCCTGGCGGAGGATATGAGGGAGGCGGCACGTAAGGCGGTGCGCTCGGCGATTGAGTGGTTGTGTGAGGAGAAGGGTCTCGCGAGGGAGGAAGCCTACATGTTGTGCTCCGTTGTCGGGGATCTGAAGGTGGTACAGGCGGTGGATATGCCACACTATGGTGTTGTCTGTTCTATTCCTCTGGGTATCTTTGTCGAGGAATAATGGTCAAGGGGCGTTGGCATGAGGTCACGACGGCGTTGGTGAGTGGTGCGCGATTATGAGCCACGATGAAATGATTATACGGTTGACGATCTAAACAAGATGGATGAAGCTGGAGTTGCAAGGAAAATGAAAAGTCAATCGAATTTACGGAAGATATCGAGACATAGACGTCTTCAAAATGCAAGCCTCCAGTTGGTGTATACAAGGCTGCATGCCAAACCGGAACTTGCTTTAAATCAACACCTGTTGATGAGAACCATCACGTACCATAATATAGCTGTCAGAGATATCATATATGTCAGTGCGCACCTGAGTTTACACCTGCATTGACAATTTCGGGTTTTACGGGTTTCCCTTAACTGCAGCCTGCCCGAGGCCGGCGCCCTCCCATTGACAGCCGAGCCGTGCAGTATACGGCCCCGCTCCGCCGCTACGGGTGCCAGTCCCGAGCTAGTTACAACTATCGGCATGCAGTACCATTGCACTCAATCTCCCCATCACCATTATCAAACTTATAAGAAGTAATTTCTTGGCAGCATCACAAAAAGCCCGTGAGAGGTATCCAATACACATCATGAAGGTGACGGCGGTAAGTAAAATCCTTTGCTGAGAGCTCTAATCGCCGCGTTACGTTTGGCAAGCTGACCGGGTGCCGATGACGCATAGCTATATGTCTATCCCGTCAAGGCCCTCTGCGGCATCCGGCTGGATACGGCTGAGGTAGGGCCCCAGGGACTCCAGTACGATCGTACCTTTATGATTTGCCGGTACAACCCCCGGGGCGAGCTTGTTGGGGTGCAGATGTCGCAGATTGCTGCGTGTGCGCTCTTCCACCAGCGCATCGTCGACTACACCCTCCGCATCACGTACGAGCCGCCTGAAGATCGCGTTGTGGAGCATCACCCGCTGCAGGACGTGGAGCTCAAGTTCCCCGTCGAACCCGAGACCGACGGCCTTGAGCGGGCCGAGGTGAACCTGCACCAGAGCGTCGTGCTGGCTTACAGGATGGGCCAAGAGTTCGACGACTGGTTCTCGGCGTGCCTGGGGTTCAAGTCGACGCTCCTGTACATTGGGCAGCAGCGGCGGCCCGTCCTCGGCACATTCTCCCCGCGCAATCCCAAGCTCGAGGACCCGCCGCCGCCGAAAACCTGGCTGTCGAATCTCACCAGCTTCGTGACGGGCGGTGCCGGCGCGGCCGCGAAGGGGTGCGAGGAGCCAGACTGGCTGACGTTTACGGACTGCGCGCCGCTCATGGTCGCGTCGGAGGCGTCGCTGGTCTGCCTGCGCTCCCGCGTCGAGGGCGGCGCGCTCGACATGCGCAAGTTCCGGCCCAACATCGTCGTCGACGGCGACTGCGAGTGGGACGAGGACTACTGGGCGACCCTGTCGCTCAACGGCGCGGCGGCGCTCGTCCTGACCAAGCTGTGCAATCGGTGCACCTCGCTCAACGTCGACTACGAGACGGGCCGGTTCGCGACGACAGACCAGGGCAAGATCCTGAAGCTGCTGAGCAAGGACCGCCGCGTGGACCCAGGGTACAAGTACGCGCCGTGCTTTGGGCGCTACGCCTTCTTGGCTGACGGATTGGAGGGGTTCAATATCTCGGTGGGCGATGAGATGGACGTCACGGGGCGCACGGAGGAGAGGCCGATATGGGACTGGCCGCTTAGGAACAAAGCCGTGGCGAGATATTACCGCTACTCTCAGTAAGGTAGCATGACAAAGAAAAGCTTTATTTTCTTTTCCTTTTTTTGATGATAGATACGTTTTGATGTTAGGTAAAAACCGGAATGCACCAAATAGTTGGGGGAATCCAACAGCTATAAGTTGATGACCTGTCCAACAGGCACTGATTGCAGACAAAGTCGATGTAGAGACTGCCGTAACGGTACTCCGCGTTGACTCGGAAGTCACTGTTGGGACATGAGGAAGTGCAAGGCCTTTAGGATCCACAGATCATACAGATCGTGAAAGTAAATCGCGCGATGCAACTAGACTGCCTGACCGTGCCGCGCTGTCGAGGACATGCACCGCGCGAACAAGGTATCAAGATGAGATGGTGAGGGTCAAAAGGAGTATGTGGCTGGCTAATAGCCGTCATCATAGACAAAAGGGACAGAAAAAAAGAGGAAAATATGTTTCAATGCATATTGCCGCCACCACGATGTCTATATCTTGGAGCGAGATGTGCTGGCAAATAGCTAGATGGGGCCAGTGATCTGGACCTGGTATCGTCTTAACGGGAGGCTATCGTATCTTGGAAAGGACGAGACACAAAGCGATTCCCAAGCGGCATTTGCCAAAAACAAAAAATAGCTATCTCAGTATTAAGCAGCAACCGAAGTTGTGAGAGAGGGCTATATCCGAGACTTTGATCTGCACCTGCAGCTGGCTGAATACACTGGGCGAGGCTCTGCCAGCGATTACCCGATTTACACGGATAAGAAACCTTGTGAGAGTGTGAGGACCAATGCAAACACATCTACTTAAAGACCACGAATAGCCCAACTGCGGAACCTGATTTCCGCGCAATCATCCACCCGCCAAAGAACAGAAAAGAACCACCACACACACACACAATGCACGCTGCATCTGTCCTCGCCTCCGTCGCCGCCCTCACCGGCCAGGCCATTGCCACAGTGCACTAATTATAACGGCCGATCCTGCTTACTGTGATAGTAAGTGCTTGATCTGGAACCGCGGCCCTGGCACATCGACCAAGGAAGCCACCCTTCACTCCCTCCACTACAATAGGCGCATCTCAGACGACTGCTATAACGACCACGGCAATGCGTGCATTTACGGCTGGGCGAGGCTTTGGCGCGAGTCGCGCGACAACGAGTAAGTCCCGAACTGTGCTAGGAAACCTGAGTATATCTGCTAAATTTCTCTTTCTTTCCTCGTGAACTAGCGATCCTCCTACGTAAGTATTGTTGGGTATTGGAGATGATGAACTAGCCACATCTCCTTTGTCTAATCACTGTTGTGGATGGCGTAATAAGTTGGCTAACATGTTGCCCATTGCTCATACAGCAACCCCGAGGTCGAGTACGTATATATTCCTTCCCGCAACGTTTGCAATCCGTCGCTGGCTCACGAGCTCCGAGCCCTGTTTCGTGACACATCATCTCACACCACAAACTCATTCTTTCTCCTCGTATTTTGCATTGCCTCTTAACCATTGAAAGCCCAACAACTGATGTAATCGCGTAGTAGACTCGAGCACGGATATGCGTGTTTGCTCTAGACTGCCTGCCACTTCAAGACCCCATCTACGTGAAACCCTTTGAGCCAATGGCGCAGTTGCGACTCGTAGAATGTATCTGGTGACGAAAGTCAAAGCATAGACCGAGTGGAAGCCCATCCGATAGGCCGAGTAGCGTATCCTCATCTGCAGGGCCACCGCACCACATCGCAACTATCGCCGAGTTTAGACGGGAGGACGGTACCACGCACCGCCGCAAAATACGCCATCAAAGCTACGCAGAGTGAAAACGTGTAGAGATACGACGTGACAAGGGATGGCATACCACACCAGAGGCCCTTGTCATGTATTATAATGTTTCGCGGGGAGGGCATGCATGGTGCAGGTGGGCAAACAAGCAGGCGTGGTACAGGTTCTGATCCGTCGAAGCATCTGGTGTGACCTGCCCCTCAATTTGTTTTCCTTCTAGAAGCCTTCGGAGGGGCAGTAAAAATGCCGATTGTCTCGATTCCGTCCAAGCTATTTGGCTCAATGCAGTTTCACCCCAGTGCAGTGAGTGCAACATGCCAATGTGAAGTGCCCTCCTTCAGGCCTACGCCTTTGAAGGAAATGACATGAAGCAGAAAATGGTAGACTAGCATTACGCGGGAGGGATTGTTTATTGCTATATTTTGTACAGCCTATTGCTAGGTAAACTTTCTATATGTCTATGTAAATCAAATAACGTCTTATGCAGCCAACACCGTTGACAGAGCCTTCTAACTTGAAACGCCAAAACTCCTGTATAAAAAGCATATGAAATAGCAATCATGGCCAAGTGATGACAATACCAAAACCGCATCAACAGGTTTGATACCAACGCGCTGGAAAAAAAACAAGTCTTGCCACATTTAAAGGGATGCAAAGGCAAAAGTGACATAATACTTGCCTGTGCCTGGCAAGACACATGGACCGCTTCCGAGTAAAAATGCGACTGCCTTGAGATCAAGGAGTTCCTCGTAGCGGGAAACTCCTGGCGGTTGGTTTTGCAGGCCGGAGTCGACCGCAAAGCGTTGGAGTTGCAGCAGATTGAAGCTAGGATAGCCTAGACAGCATCTGTGCACACTCGGCAGAGGTGTAGCTTGCAGTAAGTGCACTCGTATATCATATGGTGCGGCCCGGAGTGGCAATATTGACAAAGCCACTGCATGAGGGTGCTGTCTGATTTGATCAGGGTAAAGGAGTGCCCGCAAGAGACAGACATGGTGGGAGCGGAATGTATGGACAGATATAAAGGATTTGTTCAAATTGTCGAGGAGGCAAATGGACGAAGAATAGTTGAACTCTCGGCTTATTCTCCGTAATGAAATGGCCGGGGGTCTCCGTCGGAGTTGCAAAGAGACTTGCTCTTTATAGTCGGATTCGGGGGCGTCGGATAAAGCGGCTTGCGATATAGTGGATGCTAACGTTTGTAAAAACAAAAAGAACCGAGCTGAAGAGACAATGATCAGGCGACAATAACAGTGTCAAACCACAACAGGAGTGAAACAAGTCCGTTTACTGGCGGCCGAAATGGCCAGAATCCCAAATAGTTTGTGCGTTTGGCGTGACGGGAAGTAGAAGGGGAGCGGTGACGTAGGGTCCAGTGATGGGACCAATGCGTCTCAAAAACAGCCAAGTCGCAGCTCAAAGGGCTGATGGTTGTAATACTCGCAGAACCGTAAGATTGTCTATCAGCAGAGACAGTCTTGCTGTCCGGGACGCAGGCGATGGTTCAAAGGTGGCCGAGGATGAGATGCTGCAGGTCGCCGGAAGAGGAAACCCAAGTTGAGCTGTGCGAGTACAGACAGGTCGTGTGTAAATGACAAGCAGCGGCTAGGGTTATATGGGTTCTTGTATCTTCTCCCTGGAACGAGCCAAGAGACGGCGCGGTCGAGCTGATATGGGCGTGCTCAGCCTGGCTTTGGATAGAAGGAATTGCCCACTCTTGGATACGGGACTGGCGAAATAAAAGGATATCCTAAAAGGGCGAGGAGCCCGCTTGGCCGTCCATGGTCCCGGAAACGTGGCTATGGGTGTGCGCTAGCAAGAGACTGGGACTCCAGAAGTTGCTTCCCCTGGCCGTATGGCCCTTGTATGGCTCCCGGCATGCGCAGCTTGGGTTGCATTGAGCGTCGGTGGCGCATCCTGGTCCTGCAGAAACTCTTGTCCAAAATTAGTCCGTTACTGGCAAAGTGCCGTGGGCGCTCGAACTATGTTTTTTACCAGTTATGCTGATCCTTGCATCGGCCCACAGCTAGGGAAAAGGCTATCAGCAGCAGCGCCTTACTTTCGAGCGTTTTGGAGGGACCTGTGGTTGAGGGATGCGTGATGGCGCAGGTTGAGCCATGGAAGAGGAGGCGGACACGGGCCAATGATAGTCGTAAAAGTGCGGCAAGGATGCCAGGCAAACGATGGCCAGTCTTGTTGCTCTCTCGAGCATTGGAGAGGCAGCGCCAGCGTCAGCTGTTCAAGCGGAGGGCGTTCGGGCGGTGCTGTTTCGGTCAAGAGGAACAGTTCTGTCCAAGCCGTGCAAGATGGTTTGATGTGATGATGGAGGAAAAGGAAGAGGCGGGAGAAATGGTGATGCTCGCTGTCCAAAGTGTCCAAAGTGCCAAAGTACCGCGTACCTGTTGCCAGCTGCCACTCATCTACGAACGGCGCCCTGCCAGCTGCAAGGTACAAACTGCCAACTGGCAAGCGCAAAAGAAAGAAACATCAGTTCGTTTGCCGCGGCTCGCTCAATTTTTCTTGCTGCATCATCATCACCATCATCACCAAACAATCCCGTGCAAAACAACAAATGCGCTGCAACCCTAAGCCATGTCATCGCTCGCTCTTCTGCTGTCCTCCTGTGGTCAGCAAGCAATGCGCCATCGCCCTAATTGGTTGCCGCCCTAGCCTCGCGTACAAACAGGGTAATGCAACGATTCACCCGCTGAGACATGCACAGAAAAAACGGCCGGCTTCTACTGGTACCCATGCCAGGGGGTACAGACTTCCGCCTGACTCGGTGGATAGCCAGTCGATGCCGGCTCTGAAAGAAGCTTCCGCGCCCTCGTACTGAGGCACGCGGCGTTCACCAGCCACATGCGGCCAGTATCAGTAGCAAGTGTCGAGACACCGCACAGCGTCCGCTTGCACTCTGCGGCTTACCAGCGCTAAAACTTGCCAGTACCGGAAGAAAAACCACAAAGCCACGAGGCAGCTCGGCCTTCAGTAATACTGGTACAAGCCATCCCCACTCTGCGGGCGACAAACCTTCCACACCCCGTTCCATGATGCTTCTAAATTACGGAGAAGTCGCACTACCGTCTGGCCCCTGTCGTCACCCCAGCCCGTTTACGAGCGAGGAGGCCCTCTCGATGACAAGTTCCGCATTGGCTCATTCATATCCTGAGCCTGCAAGCCCCGTCCTGCTACATGTACGGAGTACTCCGTCCGTCGAATACCTATGCTGCATCGTCGTCTTTTGGGGCGTTTCCTCCACCGAGCCGGACATTCCTGTGGCGGCTGGCGCAGGATCGTCGGCACCAAGGCACCAGCAGTCAAGTACCGTGCTGGCTGCGTAATTCTCAGCCGGGACCCCTGCCACAACCCCGGCTGTGTCTTGAGTTCTGAATTTTGCTCCTTTCACACGGCGCGGGATGGTAGCTTCAGGTCGCTCCATCGCTCCAGTCTAGGAAAGCTACACGGCAAAACTTATGACGGATAGGACGAGTAATTGGTCGCCAAGCCGCAGCTCCAGTCTTGGTAAAGCCTTATTACTTTGGGCCTCCTGGAACTGGAAGCCAACGTATCCGCTGCTAATATAGCTCGAACGGCATATTTCCCGTCAGCCCCCGTGCCACTGACCAAGCATGACGATGCCGCACTGCCATCCACATTACGAATGCCATTCGTTCCGGGATAGGTTAAACAGGACAAGGCTCGCGTCAGCCTCATTTCTTTATTGTCGTCCCGTCTTCCCTGTCTCCTGCGAGCGCTTGTGACCTGCATTGCATGCGAGCTGTGGTGGGTCGCTGTCCTGTGCTGGGCAGGTTTAAACGGCGACCGGTCGGCGCGGACAACCTTCTGCGGGCGCTATAGACGGCTGGCTCCGTGTTCGCTACGACCCGTTCAGAACAGACCATCCACTGTTGTCCGGGAGCTTCCTTAAACACCCCGAACCGACAAAGGCGAAAGATCTACAGATACTTAAGGTACGCCAATACCGGGTATGATTGCCTACAATCTACAGATTTCGGCGTTCGCGGGAGCTGTGATGGTAGCCTGGGCCTGGCTTGGAAACTCGCCGACACGACTGGGTTCCTTTCGCCGCGGCCGCTTTCTGTGATGGCGGAGAAAGATATTACCCCCCCCTTCTTCACTCATTGTCAGCTGGCTATGATTCAGTGGTGCCTAATTTATCTTGGCCAGCCATGAACGAGAAAGGCGGCTGAGTGGCATACAAACGCCATGCTTGGCCTTCCTCATGACTCCAGACGCAAGTCAGCTCAGCAAGCATTGCCGTTACTCATTGCGTATGTGTCTCGCCTCACCTACACCCGAAATAAGGAAGGAGAGGCATGTATATCGTTTGCGATAGGATTCAAGGCAAGCCGGGATGCCGGTTGGGCTTGGAGCTGCCAACCATCACCGCCGACACCGGGCCCACATGGGACGGACGCCAAACGCCACGACGGCGGAAGGGCTATGATAGCCTAAGCCGTCAAGGCAGAATTGTCAGCCGGGGCGAAACGACACACTGACCTGTTTTACGACGTCACTGGCTGGTAACCAAGGACAGGCTGGTTCTAGTCAAGCCATGAAAGGAGGGACTAATGTGTGCGCTGAAAGAAACATCTAATTACTTTCCGGGGCCAATTGACCCCTGCCCGCGATGACTATCTATAACTAGCTACGTCTATCCAAGTAAACACCACATACACGGACAAAGGAAACTTTTCTTTTTTTCATTCACCGTAAAAAGACAAAAGACCGAAAATGGAACACAAGTTGGTTATACACGCTGTTCGCTCGGGACCTGGTCCCTGTTCATTTTCGGCGAGGCTGGCTCTACCCCATCACTGCGCAGCCACCGACAGGCAACCCGCGCAAGCATTACTCTCTCCAGCTACCGCCTGTTCCGCCACGACACCATGTGATCGGCCAAGACATGACAAGGAAGAAGAAACACACCGACTCTACTCGTAGCCATCTATTCGTGCTTTACTCAGCGGGCCCCTTGTTAGCAGTCGGTGTCTCGCCGCCCTCATCGTCGTCAGCCTTGCCCGTCTCGGGATTGGGAGGCGCCGAGTCGGTCATGTCCAGCACCACGGGTTCCTTGGGCGCAGGCCCTTTCATCTCCAGCGGTGCGTCGTCGGCAAAGAGCTTGTCGCTTCCCTCAAAGTCGAATGCGTCGGATAGGTTGACCGCTAGAAATGTCTTGGGCAGTTTGACCCTGAGCGGAGACATTGGTTAGTAAAACACAATTCAGACGTTGCCAGTAGCTTAGTGGGTGGTTCTTACTGTGTAAACTTGGCGCGCAGAGTCTTGACGACTTGCAACCAGTCTCGGTGTGCTGTCAAGCTGCGTCGTGGTGCGCACCCAATGCAGTGTCGACTGTCTAGCTGTACGTGCAGAGGATCAAAGACGTGGCAACCAGGGCTTATTGTGATGCGGATGCTGTAGGTAAAGGCTGGATCGTCGCCGGGAGGGCTACCTGGTGGTGGCGCAACTTCTGATTCATACAGTTCAAAGCAGATCTGCGAGAGATAGTCCAGCTCCGGAATCGTGCTCCTCTTGATCTTGGTTTCGATACCGCCCTCGATGATACAATTGAGCAATGTGTAGATATGCGACTCCTTTGTGAAGTAGAAGAAAGACTTCGCGTCGTTAGAGGCCTGCATTTCTTCCAAGTCATGGACAATCTCCTTCAGCAGCGGAAGTGATGTCAGGAGACCAATCTCCAGCTTCTCGCTATCTGAGATGCCGTACTCTTGCGGGCAGATGAAATCAAACAGGATTTTGGCGAGCCTATACAGCTCTTGGAGAGGCTCATGGCGCGGATCCGTCTTGGCCGTCGTTTGGTTGGTGCCCTTATACAGACGGAAATACTGCTCAGGCGGGGCATCCTCACCAGAGCCCCGGATATTGTTGATGAATGAGCGTCGGCGAAACAACTTTCGAACAGAGCGGTTGTTATGATCCTTATCAGAGTTGTCGGAGTTGCCTCCCTTCGAGTCGTCACTACCCTTGCTATCCTTGCTATTCTTGCCATCGTCGTCCTTAGACCGCTCCTTAAGGCCGTATTCCTCTTCCAGCATGCCCTTGGGTGGGGTGAACACCCATTCAAGAAACTGTCGATTATGTAGGGCGTCGAACTTCATGGTGTCGTAAAGCTCGGATATCTTGCTTGGGTCTACCTTTTCGCCGTCACAGAACTCTGAAAATAGCTTCTCCCAGCGCTCACGGAAGAGTTCAGCGTCCTCGCCTGAGCACCATCGCGATTGGATGCTCGTAACAGCATTAGCGTGTGAAAGAGCCGAAGAGATAGAGCTGCTAGATCCCTCGCCGGAGAGCTTTTCCGTGCTGGGATTTGAGATGGCCCCGAGAGAGGTTGCCGCACCACTGTATAGCCTTCCGTAGTTGTATTGCATCACACGTCGGTGAAAGTTCATCAGCTGTACAACTCTGGTTTGGACTTCAGAAGGCTCAGGCATGTTCTCTGGCCAGGCAAACTGCTCGGGTCGCTCATTGCCCTTCCGAAGCAGTCCCTTCAATTTCTTTTTCACCTTGTCGGTTTCATCCTTGGCTGCGTTGGAGTCATCCAAAAGATCCTTGCGGATTGTGATGAAGTCTTCGGGGATTTCCTTTTGGCCTAGGAACGAAGCCGCCCATATCTGAGCACTTGCAGTAACTCGCCTTTCTGAACTGCTGAAAACATGAACCTCATCCAAGATATCTCGGTTCATAAGCATGAGGTCATTGCGCATGTTTTCGCCCAGTTCTTGAGCTTGATATCGCGCAGAGTGAGTCGGCTCGCCGCCCCATTTGATGATGAGCTGCAGTTTGTCCAGTACTAAACTTTCCTCGGCAGCCGTAAACTTGGACATGGTAACACCAGACAGGGAATCTTGTCTACGAGGTGCTGAACGGGTGGGGCCTCCATCACCAGGGGCAGGCTCTGGTTCACTCTGGATTGCGCTCTCCTCCTCTTCTTTGACGTTAGGGAGGCCCTTGCCAGCCTCTGACTTCTTCTTGCGGAACATGGGCTTGATCTGAACCTTCGTTCCGGCCCAACTTCCTTTCTTGACGAGCACGTTTCGCAACGACTTTAGCTTTCCTCGATCCTCCACACCTTCTTCAAAAGCGAGATCGACGGCATGCATAACGCTAGCGAGTGCAGCTTCACCAATGAGCAAAACCTCTTCTTGGTGGCCCTTGAGAAGAGCAATAAAGGGATCGGTATGAAATGTGAACTTGTACTTCTGTTTGGGCGTTCTATCAGCATGGCGAATGACTGAGATCATACCCTTGAGCTTCCACGAATGCTTCGGCGGGGGAGGAGCTGCAGGAGGGTCGTCTATGGGTGCCTGGTGTCCGGGTGTAGTTGCAGTCGCTGTAGACTTGATTGACCCAGGCGCCGATGGGGAAGTGGCGGGCAGGGTAAGTTCTGTCGCAGGAGGTGGGAGGTTTGGGCTTGTTGTACTGTTCTGCAGCGCTGCATTCAGAGCACTCTCGGTAACAGGCTCACTGCTGTTAATTGTGATAGGAGTCATGGAATCGGGCATTTCCACGGGTTCAGTAGGCGCAGGCGCCGTTGGTGTGCCCTGCACGATAGATGAAGACTGCAAATCTCGAAGAGAACCTGTAGTTTTGCTCATTGGATCAATGTCTGAGGCGGCAGGCGACGGAAGTGGTGGTGTTAGAGAAACCCGACGAAGCTTCTCTTTGATGAACATGTCCTTCAAAATCGAGGCGCAATGTTCGTAGTAATCTTCGTTGTCTTTGACAAAGCTCCAGCCATTGACGTCAATGACATAGCTCTTGCCGGCTGCCCTGAGCAGATCAAATCCACAAACGCGCTGACCAAACGCAATAGAGATCTTTCCGGCCATGTCCCGTTCTTCGGTGCTCAGTGCCGTGACATATCTGAGCTCTTTGCCATGCGTATTGCGTCGAACAATGCCATCAACGACGGGCGACTTTCGCGTTTCAGCGTGACAATAACTTGGACCAACAGTATACGTCTTTACGTCTTCGGCATTGTCGACTTGCATAAAGCTCTCATACACATAGCTGCTTTCGGGCTCTGTGATGCAACGGGGAGTGTTTAAATCCGCAACGAAATCCGAGCTCTTGTTACCAATTTTGCGGAACAGCTTCCGGGCACCACCACCAGCGCTCTTGGGGAAGTAGATGATAACGTTGTGATCTTCTGCGCTCGTCGGTTTCTCGACAAATGGTTTCCTGAGGACGGCCCCATCGACGCTGAGGGCGTCGCCATCTTCGACAAGCTCGACCTTCATGTGTGGAACTGTCTTTTGAGAGTCAACAGGGTCGAGTGTGACACCAGAGACCTCTTTGATGTACTTGGTTACATCAGGTGTAAGCAAGCTGGGGCCGCCGTCGCGGCTGACTTCGAGGCGTTTTGGCGTGCGGACATTGATTTTATCGAGGAGGCGAAGGCAAATGCGTCTGTCCCACAAAACCTGTTGCATTGGCACATCATTGACACAGAAAGGCTTTCGGGCCTTGACGTAAGCGATTGCTTTTTCGAGGGGAAAGCCATCGGAATAAAACGATATCAGGTAGTCACTAAATCTGTTAGTACCGGCCGGCATAGGCAAGTGGAAGCAGTGTTCCAAATGGTCGGTGCGCTTGTAGCAGCTATGCCAGAAGCGCTGACCGAGCTGAAAGTGATCGCTTGTACTTACCAAATCGGCCAGTTCTCAACCTCTGCCATGCATGTTAATATAAAGAGCCCAGATGCCCTGCGGTAATTTGTGGCGACATACCTTCGTCCAGAATGACCTTGTCTCCAAAAACTATAACGTCGAATTCTCGATTGGCAATGATGCGGTTGAGGATATTGCGACTAGGCTTGCTGCGGGCCTTGATGTCGAGAGCGCAGATGCCAATAACACCCCACTGTGCAGGTTTTGCTAGCACTTGAGTAAGTAGACTGTCACACGTTCGCGGGCATGGTAGACTAACAATCTTCCTTGTGGTGAGGTCCTCTGTCGCTGCTGGGACTGTGACTACTGTTAGCAGTACTGCCGCTAAAGCGGCGCTTGACCCTGCTACGGGATCGATCTGGCTGTGATCGCATTGTTTCGGCTCGCTGATTGCGTCTCATGAGGTCAAGTGGCTGCGAGTGAGGGTCGCGTGGCGTAAGCTGTGGCCCAGCGCCCGCAGTAGCCTGCGTGTTGGAAGATGTGGTGACGGTGACATTGGAAACACCACTCTCAGAGGGGCCGGAGCCGGCGCCAGATCCTTTGGCGGACGACATGAAAACTGCGGAAGCGGAGCGAATGATGGCTCCCTTGTCGGCTTGATGCGGGGGAGGATTGATGATGCCTCTGGCGGAAGCTAACGAGTATATCGAGTTTCCGGAGAGGCGTCGAGAAAAGGTTTCGGAGGACCAGGGGGATTTCGCTGTCGAGGCCAAGACGGAGTCGGGGATGTGTGTGTCGTCGATGGCGGCGGCGTAAACTCGGGCGGCGGAATATTCTCTGTCGTCGAATCTGGGCAGCTGTCCGTCGTCGGTCGAAATACTCGAGGCGGTGGACTGGCGACGAGAATGCGAATGTGCCAGGAGAGCTCGTGTGCTCTTTAGCTGAATCGAGCTGCAGCCGAGCGTGTTTGTGGGCAGGCTGGATCTCGCGGGGTGGATGTCGGAGGTGTCTGGCTCTGCATGCCGGCTCCTTGTATTAGTGACAGACCCTATAACCGACGGGATGGAGGCGCTGCGGGAGTAGCCACGGTCCGGAGGGCTGTTGGAGTCGATTGAGTGTGCACGGGAACCAGAGCTTCCTTTGTTGCGGGAGGACAAAGAGGAAAGAGTCGTCGAGGATGATGGAGGAGGCCTGGACCCGTTCACGGAGCCCGCGGTGGTAAAATTCGGAGGCTCCATGATGAACTGCTGCGCGCGCTGCTCCGGTTTTGGAGCCCACGCTAACGAGGCGAAAATCTGGAGCCAGGGCAGTAGCAGTGGAAGCCAGCGAGCCAGCGAGCCAGTGAGAGCGTCAGTGAGCCACCCAAGTTAGCAGACCCTGCCGCCGCCAAACCTAATTATCGTCCGTGGGCGATGGGTGACTGGACGAGCGACGAGCTTGCTGGCGAGTGTGCTGCAAGGCTCGTGACATGTGCAGCTTATAAGGGCAGGGAGCAAGCCACCACTAAGGGAGCTGCTATAGTCGTAGAGACGGAGACGCCGCGGAAAAGGCCCCGTGTGATCCCCCTTGCTTGCAGCACTAGACTCTGGTTCGACGAATGGGCCAAACTGATTGTAGAAAGGCTCTAGGCGTAGGGTCTAACGGAGACCAAGGCGGCACCATTCAGCGTTCGCTGATCGACTGTGCGTGATGCGCGATGGACTCGTTGGTGCATCAGCGCCTGCGGGGAATGGCTGGCGCTATTATACGTGGTTGGCGGTGTAGATGTAAGGCATCAATGGCTAGACTCGAATCCGGGGAGCCTCGAATCGGCCGATCGACTGTCGCGGTATTGCTATATCTGGCGTGGTCCATGGTTGCAGCTTAGATGATGCATTTCTGCAGATCGTGGCCGGACGACGAGGGCTTGAGACAGATTTGGGGTGCAAACGGAGAGCTGGCGGTTGACAGCTGGCGGGCTTGTACATATACAGTAGCCGGTAGCTGGCAGACATTCCAGAGCAAGCGGGCAATGGGGTACCATGTCTGGATGATCTATCTGCTTTATATAATGAGTAAAGTAGCTACCAACCAATTTCCAGACCGATTTACATGCATTCCCCTTGAATTACAATTAAGCCACCCATACAACTCGCATCTTGTAATGCCAATTGGCTCACAGCCTGACAGCACCTGTTCCAGCTTCCAAGCCAGCCCAGTGGACCCTAGGCGGTCTAGGTGGGGCACTTCCGGCAGAAAACCACCGTCGCTCAACACCGCCAAAATTTTCCAAGGTGATGCTTTTGGCGCCAGCAAAATTCGGCTGGAACCAGGCGAGACAATCAATTCTTCAAGACTCGTACGGCACCATGGCGCAATCCAATGCAGATGGGCCGCTGGCAAAGCGCCAGAGAGTCGCTGCTCCCGCAGTAGGCGCCAAGTCAAAGACCAATGCCTCGCGCATTTTTGCTCCGTTCCGAGTACGACTTTTTGCTTGCGATAACCACTTGCTGGAGCCTCACACTAACTGCATGCTGCTATAGACCGTCGGACTGGTGTCGCCTACTGGTGTTCCATTCACATCGATCCCTCTCGGAAAGACGACATTCCAGATTACCACCTCTGTTGGCAAGGCTCTGCAGACCTACGATCTCAAGCGTGGTCTCAATCTTGTATTCGTTACTCGACCCGAAACCCCGGCCGACATCACCGCGACGTTTGCATGGAAGGAAAAAGTTCTTGCTGCATGGGGTGGCCAAAATGAGGGTGACGCCCGCGGAATCTGGGCTTTCCAGAGAGGCAAAAAGGTTGACGAGCTCACTCTGCCGAATGACATGGATGAGCCGATTCAGCAAATTCTTGTCTTCGGCACCTGGCTGATTGCCTGCGCTTCCACGCGAATCGAAGTCTTTAAGTCCGCGACTTTGGAACACTACACTACCATTAGCACCATGACGGCTGCTAATGGTGGTAACATCATCACCGGTGGCGTGACTATGATGCCTACTTTCTTGAACAAGATCTTTGTCGGCCGCAAAGACGGATGGGTCGAGATTTGGAACGTCAGCACCGGAAAGCTGATCTATACCATCCTGCCGCCTTTCCCCGACGCTGGATCCGTCACTTGTTTAGAACCCAGCCCAGCACTTTCACTTCTCGCTGTTGCCTACTCATCTGGTGCTCTAGTCGTCACGAACGTTCTTACCGACAGGCCCGTGCTCCAAATAGAAGCTGGGAACCCTGATGCACCTATTACCTCCATCTCATTCCGCACCGATGGGCTTGGCGCAGGGACAGATGGGCGCAAAGACGGTGTCATGGCGACAGCGACGACAGCGACTGGCGACGTTACGTTTTGGGATCTGAATGGCGGCGGCCGCGTCATGAGTGTGCTGCGAAGTGCTCACAACCCCCCTGCACACGACGGCTCTGCGGTTCGCGGCGGTATCAGCAAAGTCGAATTCCTTGCCGGCCAGCCTGTCATCCTCACCAGTGGCCGCGACAACTCGCTCAAGTCTTGGATTTTCGACGCCAGCCCATTCTCTCCTGTCCCTAGAGTTTTGCACTCACGAAGCGGCCATGCGGGGCCTGTCAACTGTTTGACATTCTTGCCGTCTGATTTTGACGGTTCTGAAGCCGGCAACAAGTGGCTCCTTAGCGGCGGCCGTGACAGAAGTCTTTGGGGCTGGAGTTTGCGCCGTGATGGCCAGAGCACCGAGCTCAGTCAGGGCAACATCAGAAAAAAGGCCAAGAAGGTCGGAATTCTCGCCACAAATGCTACAGCCCATGGGATGACGACGACATTGGAAGACCTCAAGGCACCTGAAATCACCTGCATCGCAACCTCGATCAACCGTGACGGTGGCATCGGCGCACTGCCCGGCAAACAGCCAATTTGGCAAAAGGGACACATTTCGAAGAAGAACACCGATGCCGAAGTTAGCGGCATGACGGGTTGGGAGAGCGTCGTTACCGCACATAAGGGTGATGCGCACGCCCGCACTTGGTTTTGGGGTCGCAGACGGGCTGGTCGATGGGCATTGCCCACTGGCGATAGCGCCAACGTCTCCACCGTCACCATCAGCCCCTGCGGCACCTTTGCTGTTGTGGGATCTGAGGATGGCGGAATCGACATGTACAACCTGCAGTCTGGCACTCATCGACAACGGTATCCCTCTAGGTTGACGCCGGCCCAGGCTCGCCAGGTAAAGGCTCAGCAGCTGCGGCAGGGTGACGAATCAGTCCTGTCGCAGATGACGAAAGGCCCCAAGTTCCTCCCTGGTACTGGAAAGCACAGCAAGGCTGTCACTGGCCTGGTGGTTGACTCGATGAACAAGTACGTCATCTCCTCTGGCATGGATGGCAAGGTCAAATTCTGGGACTTCCTGACTGGTGCTCTTGTCGACCAACTTGACTGGGCGCCAATGACTTTCCCAACAAGCTGTCGGTACCACCCAGCTAGCAACCTGCTGGCCTTCGCGTGCGACGATATGTGTGTCCGTGTCGTGGACATGGAGACAAAGCGAACTATAAGAGAATTCTGGGGCCCCCAGGATGCCATCACCGATATATGTTTTTCAAACGACGGCAGATGGATTATTGCAGCCTCCAGGGACTGCCTGGTGCGCATTTGGGATTTACCAACTAGTCATCTGATCGATGCAATCCGTCTGAGCCGGCCGTGCAATGCTATTGCCATGTCTGTTACTGGAGAGTATCTCGCGGCAACCATTGACAACGAACCTGGTGTCACGCTGTGGACCAACAAGGCACTGTTCAAGCACGTACCAACAAGACAAATATCCGAAAAAGAAATTGGCTTGCTACATGGACCTACAGTATCTGGAGAAGGGAACGAGGGTGTTCTGGAAGGCGCTTTTGAGGACGAGGAAGAGGATGCCGACGCAGATCTTGTCGCTCCTACTGTTGACCAGCTGAGCTCGGACATGACGACGTTGAGTCTGGTACCGAAGAGCAGATGGCAAACACTTCTGCATCTGGATCTCATCAAGGAGCGCAACAAACCAACGGAGGCTCCTAAGCTGCCCGAGAAGGCGCCATTCTTCTTGCCTTCTGCCGGCAAAAACCAAGCTGTGACAGAGAAGACTCTGGATGCCGATGAAGATGGCTCAAGGTCACGAATCACCAAACTTGAGAAGGGCCGTCTGGAGGAAGTCTTTAGCTCGAAGCTTCGTATAGGATCCGAGACTGGAAACTGTAAGTTTTGGAATGCATTGGTACACTTTTTGGAATCATAGTACTGACTATCAACAGACGAGGAGTTTGTTGAGCATCTCAAAGGACTGTCGCCGTCGAGCGCTGACCTGGAGCTGCGGTCATTGTCCTTTGGCACCGGCGGCGACGACACGAACGAATTGTTGCATTTCATCCGCGCCTTGACGCAGAGACTAAAGGACCGCCGCGACTACGAGCTGAACCAGGCTTGGATGACTGTATTTTTACGACTGCATTTTGATCTTGTTTTGGGTAGCGCATCTCTGCTGTCGGCTCTTCGGGAGTGGAAGACGCAGCAAGAGCAGGAGGGTGACCGTCTGAATGAGCTGGTGGGATACTGCGGCGGCGTTGTGACTTTCCTTAGAAGCCCGAGAACCTAGAGCGGGAAAATATAAAATCTAGTTTCTAGTATATAACATTCATCTATTGCGTCATTCTTTATGCAAAGCAATTTTTTTTTCTTTTTTTTGACGTGATAAAAGTACACCGAGCAAGTTGGAGGTGCAGCGCTCCGCCCCTCCCAGCCGCGAATCGCGCCAGCCAGCCACTAACCGCAGTGGCACCCTTCGCGGGGCAGCAGCTCTTTTTTTTTTTCCCCTTGTCGGCGTCAGGAAATTTTCTTAGCGCAGAAACACTGTCCCAGCTTCAACCACATCAACAATCAACGAGAATGGGCAGAAAGTCTTTTAGAGTAAGTAACGGTCAGGCATGCACGTCAATTAGCGTCAAACTAAACCGCGTTCGCTCGGATACAGGGAAAAAACCGACGCGGTGGCGGTGGTGGTCGCGGTGGTGCCCAGGGCGGCGGCGGCAACACCTGGCGTGACTACCCTCCTCTGAAGAAGGAGAACGAGAAGCTCGAGGGCTACTACAACGAGCTCCTCCAGCTCCCCGAGGAGGAGCGCCAGCAGTTCTGGGATGCTCTGAAACGCGAGCTTCCCAACAGTTTCCGCTTCTGCGGCTCCAAAGGGTGCGTAGCTAGAGACTCGCAGACCGCTCGCGCCTCGTCGCAGATTCTGTCGCATACCGTAAAGATGCTAACAGTGTACACTGCAGACACGCCCTTGCCGTCAAGAGGCTCCTCCGAACCAGATATATCCCCGAAATCACCAAGATTGAGCACCAGGATGGCCGACCCGTCGAGCCTCCCATGCCTGTGCCGTGGTACCCCGACGAGCTTGCCTGGTGGATGACCACGCCCAAGAACGTCGTGCGCAAGTTCCCGCCTTTCTCCGCCTTCCAGAAGTTCCTCGTATCCGAGACTAGCGTCGGAAACATCAGTCGCCAGGAGGTTGTCTCCATGATTCCTCCTCTGGTCATGGACCTCAAGCCGGGCATGACGGTCCTCGACATGTGCGCTGCTCCCGGAAGCAAGTCTGCTCAGCTGCTCGAGATGATCCACGTTGGCGAAGAGTCGCGTGTGCGCAAGGTTCTGCGACAGAATGCTCAGGAGGACGGTCTTGTCCTCGGTGAGGAGACCAAGGACGAACTCGAGGCCGATCTCGAGGCCGACCCCTCTGACTCTGGTCGCGCCACTGGACTGCTCATTGCCAACGATGCCGATTACAAGCGCGGACACATGCTTGTTCACCAGCTTAAGCGTCTTTCTTCTCCTAACCTCCTAGTCACCAACCACGACGCCACTCAGTTCCCCTCGATCAAGCTTCCTCCCTCGCCGAACACCCCCAACAAGCCCAACTACCTCAAGTTTGACCGCATTCTGGCCGACGTCCCCTGCTCCGGCGACGGAACTCTCCGCAAGAACGCCAATCTCTGGAAGGACTGGCAGCCTGGCAGTGCTCTGGGACTGCACGCCACGCAGATCCGCATTCTCGTTCGCGCCCTTCAGCTCCTCAAGGTCGGCGGTCGCGTCGTCTACTCTACTTGCAGCATGAACCCCGTCGAGAACGAGTCCGTCATCGCCTCTGCTATTGAGCGCTGCGGTGGCCCCGACAGCGTCGAGATTCTTGACTGCAGCGACAAGCTCCCCGGTCTGAAGCGCATTCCCGGCATGAAAGAGTGGAAGATTATGGACAAGGGCAACCGCATCTGGAGCAGCTGGGAGGACGTTGAGAAATTTGCTGCAGATCACGAGGGCGGTATCCCTGGTCGCGTCGCCCAGACCATGTTCCCCAAGCAGGAGGGATCCAACTGCTACGGTCTTCCCCTGGAGCGCTGCATGAGAGTCTACTCGCACCTCCAGGACACCGGAGGTTTCTTCATCACGGTCCTGGAGAAGAAGGCCGAGTTCAAGGCTAAGAACGAGAACGAGCGCAAGCCTGCTACCGCCCCTGCCAACGGCACCGAGGAGGTCTCCGCGACCGAGGCGGAGAAGCCTGCCGAGACTGAGGCCGTTGCCGAAACGACCGCTGCGCCTGCTACCGAGGATACCAAGATGGAGGACGCCAACGGCACCTCCAACAAGCGCCCTCTGGAGGAGGCCACGGACGCTGATGCTGCCAACAAGAAGGCCAAGACCGAGGTCGATTCTTCGGCTGCTGCCACGCCTGCGGACGCCACGCTCGCCGCGCCGAAGCCCGATCCTACCCACAAGCAGAAGAAGCACGGCCCCGTCGAGGAGCCCTTCAAGTACCTCGATCCCTCGCACCCTACGATCGAGAACATCATCCAGTTCTACAAGCTGTCCCCACGCTTCCCCACGAACCGCTACATGGTGCGCAACGAGATGGGCGAGCCCGCCAAGGCCATCTACTACACGACGGCGCTGATGCGCGACATCCTGACGGAGAACGAGGGTCGCGGCATCAAGATCATCCACGGCGGCGTGCGCATGTTCATGAAGCAGGACGCGCCCTCGGCCGAGGTCTGCCGCTGGCGCATCCAGTCCGAGGGCATGCCCATCCTGCAGGGCTACGTCGGCGAGCCGCGCGTCATCCATCTCCGCAACAAGG
Organism: Lecanicillium sp. G3; assembly: GCA_037575805.1. Classification (NCBI taxonomy): domain Eukaryota; kingdom Fungi; phylum Ascomycota; class Sordariomycetes; order Hypocreales; family Cordycipitaceae; genus Lecanicillium; species Lecanicillium sp. G3. Next base: position 412,112 of record JAZHPD010000003.1, on the reverse strand, counting down.
AGACGCTGCGCAAGCTCCTCATCGAGATGTTCCCCAGAATCAACGAGGACGCCTGGAAGGGCTTCGACGAGATCGGCGAGCGCGTCCGCGACGTCGGCATGGGCTGCTGCGTGCTGCGCGTCGAGCCCGACGGCACCGACCCCGACTTCAGCGAGAAGATGGCCCTCCCGCTCTGGAAGAGCATTCACTCGCTCAACCTCATGCTGCCCAAGGAGGACCGCGCCGCCATGCTGCTCCGCATCTTCAACGACACCACCCCGCTCGTCAACATTGCGCAGCCCAAGAAGCCGGAGCCCAAGAAGGACGAGGCCCAGCCCGCGCAGGATGAGGAGACTCCCGCCGCGGAGGACTCGGCCGGCGGTGCTGCGGACGTCAGCGAGCTGGACAATGCGGATGTGGAAGACCTGCCTAGCCCCGAATAGATGAAGAGGGTAGGAGTGCCACTTGTCACCGACTCCATGGTCTGATTAAAAGAAGAAAAAAATGTTTGAAAGATTTAAATATGAGAATTGGGGTATTGTAACGATTTCAATGGGATTTTGGCTTTTCTTTTCTTTCCTGTATTTGCTTTTTATGTACTTGCACTTCCCAATGTTTCTCTGCATATGACTGGAACTGTACTCTAAAAAGACTTGTCGAAAACAACTGTTCCTAGCCAATCTAGACAGTTGAAAAAGTTCACAATTTTGGATTCAACGCGCGCTTTGATGAATATTAAATTTTATATTACAGAGTTTGTTTCTTTGGGAAGGGACAAGTTAATATGTAAATGTTGTACACGGTGCTACACTGATTAATATACATGGCGGTGACGCCCTAGATGTTGTACACGGCCAAGTCAGGCCGGCCAACGGGCCGGGCAAGGCATCCGGATCTCCCCCATCGCCCATCACTGGTCGTCGGCCAGTAGACCGACCGTCCAGTGGACGATGCGATCCACGCCCTGGCCTTTGATGGCGCTGACGGGAATGGCGGCGCACTTCTTTGTCCAGGCGGCTTCCACACCGCTGGGGTGGGGCTCGGTGCCCGCGGTGACGCCGTCGAGGTACGCCTTGAGCTTCTTGAAGTTTTCGCGCGTCTCGGGAAGGTCGGCCTTTGTGGCGACGACGAACCACGGCTTGCCCGCGGTGTGCATTGTCGGCGTGATATCCTGCGCGCCTTGTTCAGGAGTGGGATTCGTCAGGTTGACGGTGCCTTCAAAGGGGTCGTCGGGACCAGCGTCCCAGTCAATGGCTGCGCGGGCGCGTTCCTCCTCATCGCGCATCTCGGCGTAGAGGGCGACTTCGCGCCAGAGGGCCTTGAGTGCGGTGACAGCGTCGCCGGCCGCGAGATCAATCACAAAAGCAAGTACACCGGCGCGCTCGACATGTCTCAGAAAGGCGATACCTAGGCCCTTGTCGAGATGAGCACCCTCGATGAGACCAGGGATGTCGGCAACGGTGAAGCGCGTGCGTGCATCGGCTGGGCCGTCTTCTGGGTCAGGAGCGCTGCCAGGTGTGACGGAGGGGAGCGGGCGCGTCGTCGGTATCACAGGGCGGCCAGAGTACTTGTCCAGGACCACGGTACCAATGTTGGGCTGGAGGGTGGTAAAGGCCCAATTGCCAACGCGAGTGCGGCTGTTGGTGAGGGCGCGTAGGAGCGTGCTCTTCCCAGCGTTGGGGAGGCCGACGAGACCAACATCGGCGAGGAGCTTGAGTTCAAGCGTGATGCTCATGGTGACTGCCTCGTCACCTCTGGTGGCAAAAACGGGACGAGGATGCTCACGGGAGCCGAAATGCGTATTTCCTAGACCGCCAATGCCACCTGTAGCGAGTAAAATAGGTTGAGGCGTAGGTCGCGAGAGATCCAAGTAGATGGGGGCCGCGGGCTGGTGCAGCAGACGTGTCCGCCTCGGAAGCTTGGGGAATTCGGTGGACTTCATGTCGTTTTTAGACAATCCGGGATAGAGAAGCCATTTGTGGCGCTGAGGGTCTTCGATTTCGTTTTCTTCCGCCTCCTCTTCCTCTACCAGCTGCTCGTGTTGTGCCATTCGAGCGTGCGAGCGACGGCTCATGTCTTCCTCCCACTCATCCACGTCATTGAGGGTGTCATTTTCATCGAGAACCCGGTCGTGCTCTTCCTGTACCTCCTGTAGCTTTTCGAGCTTCCTCTGGCGGCGATTTTCCTCCTCCAGCTGAAGTTCCTCGCGTCTTCTCTGCTTGAGAGCAGCACGGTAGGCTTTCATAGCCATGGCTTCCTCCGCTGTAGGATCGGTTCGATCCAACTCCCGGACAATAGTTCCCACAGGAACTGTGATGATGACGTCTTCGCCCCTAGTGCCACTTTTTGCACTACCCTGGCCATTCTTGCCGCGACCAGCGCGAATGAACCGTCTCCTGGATACTTTGTGAAGCGATGTTTCACCGTGGGCAGCCTGGATGTAGATGTTGCCGCCGGCACCTCCGTCGCCGCCATTGGGTGGACCGTCCGGCAAGTATGCCTCGCGGAGAAAGGAAACACAGCCATTGCCTCCGCGGCCGGCATATAAGGTGAGCTCTGCTCTGTCTGCGAAAGACGGTGCGGCGTAGTCATCCGGCGCAGGATTCAAGCGTGACTCAGGGAGGTCGTTGACAGTTGCTGCCGTGCCACTGCTGCTGCTTGTCCAGCGACGCTGTGAGCGGCCGCCATTGGCTGCTCTGGAACGACACGAGTACAGAGACAGGGCAGGTTTTGCCGGCGGCACCGCGAGCAGGGCAGAAACACGAGATGTGCGATGCTGAATGAGAGAGGGATACAGAAACGGGGCCAGCGTGGCCAGCGCACCGGCGGGCCCGCGACGGCGTGCTGCGACGACGGCAGGCATTTGTGGTCACCGGACTGAGGCGATTGACGAATAGAAGGTAAGAAAATGTTTGCCTAGCGTCGGCGTGCGAGCATATGTGGGCGGGCGCAGCGCATCCCAAATGAAATTGGGGAGAGATGCCTTTTTGGTGTGACGATGTTGATGAAGCAGAGGTCTGCTGTCTGGTGGTCCGTCCCTGCTTTTTTTTTTACCTCTGAGTGGTGGTTGAGTCTGGCCGGACGCATTGGTGCCTGATAAGATTGGCGGCAGCTGCAGTTTCAGTGGGGGTGACGGTTTGACAGCCAGCGCCGTGGCTGCGGCCCGGGGGGGCGTGTGCAGCCGGTTACGGGGCGTACAGAGTGTGCTGCCTGGGGGAGAATGGGCGCTGTGGGACGGGCCTGTCAGTGGACGACGGCACGGTGTAAGCTGGGCTGGCAGGCAGCTGTGTTGCACGGCAGGCAATCGGGGATCCGGCAGTGAGGAGAGGATTGACGAGCTGAGAACTGCGCTGCATGCAACTCGTCAATTCATCCAACATTGAGGCCGTCGAAGCACATCTCATTTATATCGCATTATCGGCGTTGGCTTTGGTTGTCGTTGGCCTACAGCGAGTTATCGGGTACGTACCTGTTCTTGCCAGCTGCGAGCCCCGCCAGCTCGCATTCTCAGGGTAGGAACGAACCGAGGCCGAGCAAATCGCTCCTTCCTTCTTGGAGTGCCGCCTGCGAGGGATCTGGGTTGGTGTAACTAGAATTCAATTCAAGTTAAATAATAAAGAAGAGGAAATAATCAAACAGCAGGGCTAAGCAAAAGGCGTCTTTTTCCCTTCTGCCCCATCGTCCCCATCGAAACATCCCGGATCCTCTTTTGCTTGTGCAACTACACCTTTTTCTTGGTAGCGGTATACGGCGCGCCAACGGAGAACAAGACCAGCAATGCTCGCAAAAAGGAAGCTTCCAAGCCTCCAAGCTTCCATCCTCTTCCCTCTTTTCCCATTCATTCGCATTCCGTCTACTAATTACGAGTGGGCCCTTTTCTCTGTTGTCGGTCAGCTGCCACGGCTACCAACACTCATCACTCTGTTACCTCCAACTCCCTCACTTACACCACGTCACTCTCCCACCGTCACAGCAACGCAGATGCAGTTACTTTGCAGAATCTCATCACATATGCGAACCTTGCAACAATAACAGTACGAAGCCTGTCCGCATGAACGACGCCATGAGCCCTCTGATTCATCGACCGCCTGTCAAGGCCCTTCGCTCGTGCGATGCCACAGCCCCAGCCTACACCTACACTTGCTCTCCTCTCTCTCTTTCCCCGTGTATTACACAGCTTTTGACAGCATAGCTACACACCTGTTACAGGCCCGTTTACTTCATGTCAACCTTATTCTTACCCCTTGGATATCTAATTCACAGTCCATATCCTCCTCCTGTCAGCCCACCTGCAGAGCCATCACAATCTCACCGACTAGACTGCCCCTCCAGAATGTTTGCACGCATCCCTAGTGCTGGCTCTGAATCATCATTGCAATACTGATCTATATAATTTGGCCGTACCCACTGTCCTTCCCGTTTGTTTCGCCTTTAGTTCAAGTCTTGGTCCATTTGCGAGCCTGCTACAGCGCTTACCCTCACCGCGATCCCTCATCTGCCGAGTCGCACACAGCGATAAACGTTTTGCCGCCCTTTGAGAAGTCCCCAATCAATATAGTTGGACTCTGACAGTTACAATCTCGACGGGACGCTGCGATAGTTTTAAAAGCCGTCGTGCCGCCAATCACAAATACGGCGGCTACTTCAACTATTGTTTCGACACGACCAAGTTTGCCTCCAGGTATCGGGCTACTCTTGGTACTGCAGGCACATCGGAAACCGGATCCTACACAGAGGCACTGATAAGCATACCGAAATTATCATGGCCCCCGTATTCAGAGTTAACCCCCTTTGTGCCATCTGCCATATGCCATCAGAGAATGGTTGCCCGTGCGAGGCCCGGGCCCTGGAATCGGCCATTCGTGACGCAGAGGCGCAATATTTCAAGCCGGCGACTGAGAAGATCAAGTAAGTCCTATAAATACCACCCTTCTTCCCTGCTTCTTTCCGTCCGGATATAACCCATCCACTTTTGTTCTTTGGCATCACCACGCCATACACCACCCTTAGGATACAGCCAAGAGGAAGTTTGCTAACACATCTAACAGGTCTTGGGTCCGAACCAAGTCCAAGGACTCCGTCATCGCGTATTTCCACATCGTTGCCGAATCGTGCAAAGATGCGTACACAATGCAGTACGAAAAGATGACGGATTACTGCCTCCGGCACTACGGCGTGCCTCCCAACACTATCCAGTACGGCATGGCAGAGCGCGAGTTCCAGACCAACATCCAGCGCGCCTGGTCCGTCGCCGTCTTCTGCTACCCGTCCGTGGTCGAGTACTACTACTCGCTCGCGGGGTTCTCCATGCCCGACGAAGACCACTTCCCCGGCATCGACCGGCTGCGATCGGTGCCCCGGGACCGGATTCGGCGCCGCGACCTGCACGTCCCCGAGGCGCCGCCGCCCAGGTTTCCCATGCCCGCGCTGGCATCGATGGGGCCGACGCACTGGGCGCATCCGCAGCCGGGGTACGCGCGACCGCCGCCGGCGCCGCAGTGGGTTCCGGCCGGCGGCAACCGTTCCCCATACGGCCCGAGCATGTACTGATCGGGGAGGCAGCCGGAGCGCGGTATTGAAAGACGGCGGAGTGCGGTATTGAAAGACGGCGAAGTGCGTGTGACTTTGTTTGTAGGTTGCTTGTATACTAGGGTCGGCAGCATTGAAGTTCGGAGTTACTGGGGGTCCTTTACTCTTTGCATTGGGGGTTGGATAGAAAAGGAGCATCAGCACCGGAGTCTTGCATATAAATCTGTTTCGGCGTTTATGGAAACCAGGCAGTATTATTGGCTGTGCATGGGGAACGGGTGCGCGGATGTGTATATCATATGTTTTATTGTGTTTTCCCATGCTTAGCTAATTTCAATTTTTTCGCTTTTTAAAATGAGAATTCCTTTTTCGAGTTCCTTTTCCCCATCATTTCGATCCATCTGTTTCCTTTTTTTTTAGTAGTAGGTCTCGGTTCTCTCTTCATTAACAAAATCAATCGCTCTCCCCCATGAATCAGTGTTGTCACCTCCTGTTGAATTTTTTCGCCTCCCGTATTCGTACACATCTGAGCAAAAGCTTTGATATCCCAAGCATACGCCAAAAGAGTAGATGAAGAAGACTTGAACAAAAAAAACTTCCTTTTTTAGATTTTTTTTCTTCGAGCGGATATAAAAAGATAGGAAAGGGTGAGGGTGGCGGGGTCGTATTTTATGTTGCAAGTGTCGTGGAGATGAATTGTTAGTGATCGTGGCTTGGTGCTCGTCGGCATGGTTGCTGCTCCTCACGAAGAGCGCGGTATGGGCTGCTATTTGAAGTCATCTAAGCGTCCTGCTTCTCAGAGATGGTGGCCTTGGAGAGGTCCTCGGTGACCTTCTCGGTCTTGTCACCGTTGGCACCTTCAGCGTCGGCCTTGTCGAGCTCCTCGATTCTCTTCTTGGCGGCGTCGATGTTCTACTCAGTGTTAGCGCGTAGTCAGCATCTCTGGCATCCAGCGGCTTCATACCTTCTGGGTCTGAGCAGCCTGGTCAGCCTTCCAGCTGTCAAGCTTGGCCTTGACCTTCTCGATGACGCTGGGGACGTCGTCGGAGCTCATGGGAGGGTCAATGCCCATGAATGAGCAGTCCTCGACAACCGCGGGAGGGCAGTTGAAGCCCTTGGCACCAGAGGCGGCGGCACCGCCCTTCTTGCCCTTCTTGCCCTTCTTGGCAGCGGGGAGGTAGTCGTCCTCGCGGTCCTCCTTCTTGACGAGAGCGGTACCCTTGAGGCCGGCACCGTCGACAGTGCGGGAAGCCTGAGCGGTCATGCCGCTGGCAGCAAGAAGAGGGGTCTTCTCAGCAGACTTTTGGCTGGGGTCGAGGAACTGGAGAAGGTTGTTGGCGCGTCGGATCTCTTCGAGGTAAGCGGGGTCGCTGGCCTCGTTGAGCAGGCGCTCGGCCTCGGCCTTCTTGCGTTCAAGGTGGTAACGCTTGTTCTCGGCCTCACGGCGCTCCTTGGCCCTCTCGCGGGCCTCGCGCTCAAAGGCCATGGCAGCCTTCTTCTGCGAGTAGTAGTCGTCCTTGAGCTTGCGGATGGCGGCGAAGGTCTCCTGCTGCTCGTTGTGGAGCTTGGAGCGCTCGTCGCGGAGGCTGGAGAGGCCCTTGTAGGCCTGGTCCTGCTCGGCCTTGATCTTGTCGAGCTCGGCCTGGATCTTGTTGTACTGCTCGGACATGGCCTTTTGCTCGGGGTCCTCCATGCTGTCCTTGATCTCCTTGATCTTGGCGCGGAGGTCGTCAATCTGCTTCTGGGAGTCGTCAAACTGGCCAAAGATCTTGCGCATCTTGCGGAGGTTGGAGATGTCGGTGAGGGCCTTGCGCTCGTCGACGAGCTTCATGGTGCCCGAGTTGACCTGGGAGTCGAGGTTGGCGATCTGGCGGTCGACATCCTCCACGCTCTTGTAGGGGACCTTGGCCTTGGCAGCCTTCTGCTCAGCAATGCGGCTGCGGACCTGCTCGTCGAGACGCTTGATCTGGTCGAGCTTGGAGGTACGGGCGTTCTTGCCGCCGGCCTGCTTCTGGCGGATGTCGTTGGCCTGGGCGATGAGTTCCTGGCGACGCTTCTGGGCAGGGCTAGGCTGGTCCTTGTTCTTGTTGGGCATGGCAATATCGATCTTGGCCTTGACAGCGTTCTGCAAAAGGGAGAGGCACGGTTAGCGGGTGGACTGACGGGAAGATATGGCGCAACGGCCCGTTGAAGTTCCAATTGACTCGGGAGCGGGTAGCGGTTGCTGTCCGGTCCGGGGCATGCAATGACTGGGACATACCAATCGGTCCATGGCAGCCTTGTGCGCCTTCTCGGCCTGGGCGAGGGCAGCCTTGAAGGCATTCTCGTCGGGCTTCTGGGGGCGAGCGCCAGAAGGGGCGGCAGCGGGAGCGGGAGCGGGAGCAGTCTCGGCAGCCATTGTGTCGTCGGATGCAGTGCAGAAAGGTCCTAGAGGAAGCGAGGTCCGATCCGAAGCTGCAAAAGTCTCCTGTTGAAGATGAGCAGCAGAGGAGAAGGAAAGAAGGGGGTAGCGAGTCGTTCTAATATAGAAGACGGACGAAGGTGGTAGACAGTGAGCAGTGAGCAGAACGGGGAAAGGAAAAAGGACCAGCTGGCCCATCAGGCTGGGTTTAAAAAAAAAAGTGGTGAATGTGCACCGCTGGTCGCCCTGGTCTGGGCCCTTTCCCCCACCAAAAAGGTGGCGCTACAGAGCAGAGAAGAGCCCGTGGCAGAGGGTCTATTTCATTTTTTCTTACTGAAGAAAAGGAGTGGTACGAGAGTTGCCTGTGTCACGGGTTACAGTTTCGGTTTTAGGAGGGATTGCAGGCAATTGACGTTTGGCGAGGTCGGACGGACTGTCTGTTGGCCTGTTGAATTGCCAGCGTGCCTTTTATTTTTAACTTTTGTGGGCGGTACAAATATCGTCAGGTACGAGCGCAGCCAGCAGCGGCGGCCCTGAATATTGGCGCCGAGGTCTTGCGGTTTTGGTTAAAGGTAGGAGAGGACAGGTTGCCTGTGTCATAATATGCTGTGTGCTATTAGCCACCAATGTGTTTGGTACCACAGAACAATATTATCTAAACGAGATTAGGTATCACCAATTGTTCGTTTACAAGCCCGATATAACTATTGTACTCCGTACTTTGTACCTGTATTTCTGGTAGTGGCAGAGGCAGGTCGCTCCTTCGCAAACTTACTGGCTCCGTCTGGCAGGCGGCTCTCCAACGACAAGGTGGGGCTCAAAGGCGGCCCTTCCTTCCCAAAGAAAAATCGCGTCACATGACCAGCAGCTCAGGAAATTCTCAGCCTTTGCGACCGGCCAAGCAATCGACTCGCGATATGCGATGGGTAACTTTTTTTTTACCCTTTCCCGCCCTGCAAACGACGACACTTTGTATAACAAAGCCAGTCCCCAAGACCAGGAGTTCACTGGATACGGCACTTGCGAAGATTCTACCGTAATAGCGCATTCGGTCCTTTTTTTTGCATTTTGATTCTTTTTCTTCTTTAATTGCTCTTCTTTCACGCTCGACACGATGGATGACTCGGCCAACGACGCGCGCTCCAAGGAGGTTGTGAGACTCTGGAGGGCATGGAAGACGGCTCATGAGATGGTTGCCGATAGAGTACGGATGACACGGCGACGCACATTTTGGTTTCTTGTGCATCGCACGAGTATTGCGCAGTGGACTGACAAGTTCTGCAGGAGTACGAGCTCGCCGAAGACGAAATCAGCATCTCGCTAGAACGCTTCCGCAACGAATTCTGCAACCCCGACGGCACCGTCAAGTACGTACGCCCCGCCCGGCGCGACGCCTCGCTGCAGCAACAGTTCTATTCTCCCTTTTCCGGCCAGCTCTCTAACACTGCCACAGCCGCGGAAAGCTCCAGTTCTCCGCCCGCCCGTCCGACTCCATGCTCCGCAAGCACACGCCCCCGGCCACCGAAGCCAACCCGGACCCCGTCCCCGACTGCGGCCCCGTCTGGGTCGAGTTCCTCGCCGACAAGCAGTTCGGCGTCGCCCAGATCCGCCAGTTCGCCAAGTACACCATCACCAACAACTACAAGACGGGCATCATGGTGACGCACGTGCCGCTCTCCCCCGCCGCCCGCAAGTCGCTCGCCTCGGTCGAGAACCTCGCCAAGATTGAGTGCTTCCTCGAGGACGACCTCCTCGTCAACATCACCCACCACGAGCTCGTGCCCCGCCACGTCCTCCTCTCGCGCGACGAGAAGACGGCCCTGCTCAAGCGCTACCGCCTCAAGGAGACGCAGCTGCCCCGCATCCTGCAGAGGGACCCCGTGGCCCGGTACCTGGGGCTGAAGCGCGGCCAGGTCGTCAAAATTATCCGTGTCAGTGAGACGGCTGGTCGTTATGCCAGTTATCGGTTGTGCGTCTAGGCGATTGCGGCTCTGGGGGGCAAAGTCTTGACGAAACAAAAGCGACGCAATGGTTTAAGCTGTGAAGAAGAGCACGAGGAGATGTCGAGGGAGTGTCATGTACAGTTGGAGAAGGGATTGCGATATTACAGGTCGGCGTTTTATGGGGGAACACATATTCATTTTTTTTTATCCGTCATTTTTCACTTTTTGACTTATAATCCAAGCGTAAAATTCGCTAGGTCTCTAGCATGAACAATAAAAATATCATCAACACTAGCTTTGCTCCTTGAAATACTTGCAGGTTTTTATCGTAATTATACATGATTGACGTGATGTATTTAAAAATGTCATCACTTTGATATATAGTAGCAAAAAATATATATGTCATCCGTCTCCGTCTCCGTATCCGTATCCGTCCATCCATATGCACATCCATCCAATGCCCGGGGTATATATGCGCCAGAAAAAGCAAAATCCAAAAAATGCCTGTTCCAATCCAATCCAATCCCAAACCCCAGTGCCAGCTTATAAGCCCCCGCTGTAATATACAGTTAAAAACGGAAAAACAAAAAAGGAAAAAGGTGTTGCATAGTATGTCGAGGCAACTGCGTATATGTAAGTAGTAAAAAGCGACAGCATCTCATTTCAAGAGACCACCCGCATCCACCAGCTCGGGCTGGGACGTCTTGGCAGATCTGTCGTTTGGTTCTTGGGTCGACTGCGGAATCGGCTGCAGCTCGGTGCCGTTTTTCGACTTGGACCTGCTGAGGCGGCTTGATCTGCTGTTAAGAGGACCAAGCAGGCCGCCGAGATCCTGGAGCAGGGCGGACGAACCACGCCGTAGACCCGTCGAGCTTGCCGGGACTGCGGTGGCAGGAGGACCGTGGGAAGAGCCTGGTTCTAAGCTCGACGACGTGTAACTGCCGCGGCGATAGCTCCCGCTGCTTGTGCCGACTGAGCCGTCCAGCAGGCCGCCAACATCAAAGAATGTCATCTTTTTGTGGCCTTGATTTGACTCTACTCTTGAGAGTCTGTCAAATGGCAGAATGGCATCGTCACTGGCAGCCTCGCCGGTCGGTTGTCCATTGCGCCGAGCCCATTCGCCGCCTTTAAAGTCGGCAGGCTTGGCAGCAGTGTGCGGCTTTTGTGTGTTTTGGCGCAGCTCGGGGTCTACAGCCAATCCAACGTCTCTAACAAGATCCTCGTCGCTGCCCCAATGCTGATGTAGGGCTGGTCTTCGGTGGGCGCTGCCACGGTCAAACGAGTCGGCGGCAGAGGTGCGACGAAATTTCTGCTTCTTCAATCCACGATCGCGCACAAAGGAGCCAAGAACCAATGCATTCGCGGACGCCGTCGCAAACAAGATTTCGACAGAGGCCAAGAGTGACCGGTACTGCTGGCGACCATGGCTCGCGATGATGTGGGGGACTCGGTATAGCGTGACGCAAACAATGGAGAGGCTGAGCGAAAACAGCAGGACGAGTTGTATCTTGCGTTTGACCTGCATGTGGCTGTGCAGAATGATGGGGATGGGAAAGACGACAAGCAAAAGGTCGGTCACGACGTTGCAGGTGGCCATGGTGATGAGCTGGACATAGCCCTGCCGGCATTGGCCACCTGGATCGGGCAAGACTTGCCAGTAGTGGTGGAAGGGCTGGCACTCGACCAAGTCGCTTATGACGACGGCAATGAATGTGACGAGCAAGGTCCAGCGGAGAGCTACCAGGGTTGCCTGGTAGGAGCGCTGCCAGGTGATGCCGGTGATTCGGCGCAGAAATTCGAGAATGGCAGATTTTAGAATCCATAGGCTATAGAAAGTTGACTGTTAGTCCAGCGGGAGCTGAGGTGAGAAAGAGTGATAAAACGTACGTAGCAGCATAGAAGAAGCGACTGAGCAAGACAAGGCCGCTGGCTATGGACTTTTGGTGTATTTGGGAGGTTGAGAGGATGACGCCAGTGTAGTCGGAATTGTTGGTGCCGTGGGTGAGGATATAGTGAACGCAAGCCATGCGCAAGGCGAGGGGGATGACGGCCAGTGCAGCAATCTTGTCTTCGGGAAAGAGACGCTCGGTTCGTATAAAGCGGCCGGCGACGCGGAGGAAGATCATGACGGCGCAAAAGGACGTCATCCACCAGCAGACGAGAAGCGTAGGCTTGTCATGGCGAAAGGGCAAGAGGCTGGGTGGTTCAGAGTAGAGGCCCATGGCTGGATGAGAAACGCCGCGCCCGCCGTTTTCCTCGAGGAGGAAATGCGACGAGCGAGGTTGAAAGGCGGAAAGAGGGAGAAGCGCAAGGGCTGACGGTTGATAATCGAACTGCTAGGGCGCCGCTACGCTGCGAAACGAGATTGGTGCTGGCGCGGGGGCCGGGGTATCATGGGCGTCGTGTAGATTTAGCGAGGTGTCGTGGGACGATTTAGCGATATGTGCAGGCGCATGTGAATAGTGCCGCGAGTGGGGTGTCGGTGGTTGTGGCGAGTGTCGGCGATGCATGGGATATTTGTAGTAGAGGAAGAAGACGGCGAGAAGAGCGAGGAGAGCGAGGAGGCCGAGGAGAGAAGAAACAAGAGTGGCAGGAATATTCGGTTGTGTTGCGTATGGGCGGGCTCGAGATGTGTGGCAAGGTTGGGCCGTCAGGTTGACTCGTACATGGTGCAAGGCGTCTGTGTCTGGCTGTGCTGTGCGCTGTGTGCTGTGTGCCGTGTGCTGTGTGCTGTCGTGGTCGGGTCGGTCTCTTGTGTTGCGGCTGAGGCGATGTGTTGTTGGCGGACGGCACGGGAGCAGTGACGAAAGTGCACAGCGGGAGCGGAAGCTACAGCCGGGAGAGGACAAGAGAGAGGGAGGGAGAGAGAGAGAGGCGAGGCGCAGCAAAAGATGTGCGTTGGTGGTATTGCAGCGCGCAGCCGTGTGAAAGCAGTACTGCTGTGTGAGGTGACGAAAAAAGTCGGAGAGATGTTGGTGGTGAGAAAGCAGTCGGTGGTGAAGAGGGAAGCGGAGAAGATTTGACAAGGCGAGCGCCACCTTGGAAGCAAAGAGCCAAGAGCTGGAGAGTTTTTTTGGAGCGCGTGTGGGTTTGATGTTCTTCTTGACGTGACGGGGTGGGTGGAGGCGGAAAAGGGCAACAACAAGAGAGAGAGAGGGAACGAGGCTGTGATGGCTTGTGTTGGGCCAAAGTTTTGAGGGGCAAAGTAACGACCAGCTAGTTAGAAAGAGAGTACTCCGTACTGCCAGCCTAACCAGTAAGTGGCAGTTACTTGGTACTGGGTACTGGGTACGACGAACTAACTGGTTTACTGGACTGGGGTGCAGATAATGGTGACGCTAAAGAAAAGCAGCGCCGCAAAGCCCAAGCCTCGTTGGCACCTGGCAGCTGGCAGCTGGCAAACGGGGCAGGAGCGGGTGCTGGTGGCACCTTTGCCCGTCGGAACTGCAAACGCACGTTTTAATCATCTGTATTCATTTATTATTAATATCATCATCATTATTTCAACAATTACCCGACGATACAATTACAGTCTAAAGACAGCTGTCAAGCCAACACACAAAACGGAATTCCTCCCCCCCCCTCCCTCTCTTCTTCTCGGCACCAATTTCGCCGCGGCAACCGAAACCACACAGTTCAAACGCCGAACCCGCCGGTCAGTTTAATGAACGAGGAGGTGGCGGCGCCGGGCTGGCTGGTGCGCGCTGCAGAAGAAGGGGAGGTCACCTGGTCAGTATGGCAACTCACTAGTTAGTTACCTTTAACTAGTTACCTATAACTACACCTGTTCCAGCCCCTTGGCCTGTAAGCCATTACCTGCCGTCTATTACGATAAAGCTGTGAGCGCTAATCTGCAGAGAAACCGTTGAAATTCATCAGATAAACTGTCAGATGACCCTTGCCTTCTCCGCATCCCCGGTCAAGACAAGACACACACAAAAAAAAAACTCTAAAATAAAACGGGCGAGACAAAGCCAAGTCAACCCAAAAAAAAAAAGCCACCAACAGCATGGTAATTCACTGCAAAAATCAACAAACTACTGAGTAGCAGCGTACCGACGAGCACAGACAGTGGAACCCCCGTTGGGCGCTAGTCACTTCAAGGTACACTTTCCCCTTCCATGTAGGGCAAATATACTTTTTCAATACAAACCACCAACTTCACCCACCAGTAGTCGAGTAACTACTCCGTACAGCGAGCTAACTACTGACTCGACATCCTCTCTTACTTGTCAATGATCAACCAGACAATGAATCGATGATACGTCAGCTCCTGTTCCGACATGTTGAAAAATTCATGTAGAACCAACAATTTTTTCTTTCTTTCTTTGTTACAATTTCCCTCACACCCTCACAGCACCCAAAACCTGCTGCCTAGCCTTGGATCGACGGGCCACTCCTGTAAATCCGTACCACTGCCTCATTTCGCCCTCCCCCCTACTCCCTACTCCCCGCCCCCGCGCCATCACTCCTAATTGGGTATTTGGTCCCCAACTACCACGCGCCCAACCGTGACATTCAACTCGTCTCATGTATCGCCATACTGCCATTTTCATTCACTGTACTACCGTTTCCTCGTATCAATTCATCACGTAGCTTCCCAACATCTTATCCTGCATCTATCTTATCCTGCATCACGTATCCTTTAAACCACCGCGCCGCGTCCCCGCGAGTCAGCAACCCGCCTCGGCTCACCACTTATACTCTGGCTTCCCCTCAAACCCTCTTCTCAGCCAGCCATGGCTTGCCAGCTTCCATCATGTAGTTACCGGGGTACATGGTCTGTCAGTGATATTTCCCCGTCGGTCCCCCATATCCAGCCCGGCCCCTTCCGACATCTGCCCTGCCACCCCCGGAGCATCACAATAACAAAAGACGCCCTCTCCCAACTTTTACCAGAGCATACCCAGTAACCATACATGCGGAGTACGGAGTACATTCGCCGGGATTCGACAGGAGACAAGGGTTCCCCCATTCATCATCCCTGTCCGGGGGGCAGCGCTGCCAACTCGGGCGCTCCTAACTAACTAGCCCTGCAACAAGTATTTACCAAGGCTGACCTATGCGCTGCATTTTCCCCCGTACTGGATACCTCTGCGGCCCTTCTTTGCCGAAGCTCACCTGCAAGAAAATTTGCATTAACCCTGTTTCGCTAAAATATCCAATAAGCTGCTTACTTGCCCGATAAAGTCTTCTCTGCGATGCGACTTACCAATTCGTCAACTTGCAGCTCACTCCTCTCAATGCATAACACTCGGGCAAAGGGGTCAATTCATTCCATTGTCACTGCAATCAAACAGCTATAACACCGTTCCTTATGACAACTCGTCATTTACCAATGCCAAGCGAGTCGGTCGCATCCCGCCCCTTTGACGAATCTCCCAGCCCTTGCGCTCAAACCCATACATGCCCTTCATTTTTCTACTTGCCTCCTGCGATGCACATCTCCTTCTTCTCTGGGCCGATGTCGAGGTAGCACCCGGGCAGATCCGCCTTGTGACTTGTCAAAAGCGCCGCCACCTCGACAAAAGATCCAATCCTGCACGCATACACACACTCACTCACACACACCGCATGTGTGGCTCTGTCTCTATGAGCCGGTATTTACCGAGGCATAAGAAACGACAGGCGATATACAGAAAAAAATCTCTGATATATTAATTAAACCAATCCAATCAAAATTCGTACCCCGGACATCTGCATGTCGCGCCCCGCATAGCAGTTCCGCTGCCTTCGGATCCGATATGGATATTCGATATACCGCACCTTGACCATGCCCGTCACATTTTTTCCATCCCTCTTTACCGCTTCTTCGGCAGGGTCTTTGTGCCGAGATTTCAACGTCACTTTAGTTCTCGTCGTCACCCGGATATCCCGTGACGCGGCTCAATGATTCACGTCGGCAAGCAGACGCTCCCACGGGCCCCCCCGACTCGGCCGGGTGGCTGCCTGTCTTGGATGTGCGCCTACATGTTAAACAGATAACGGCACACAAAGTACAATATGAGGGAATAACGGCAATATTCTCAAGCTCACCGATATCTCTAGGCACGACTGACGATCCGACCTGTCATCGGCTGGCTCATCATTCATCCCATACAAGCATCATCCCGGCGTCGCATCTTTTTTACGTTCTACACACTCATCGCAGCGGATAGGAACAAAAATCGCAAAAATCGCAAAAATCGCGTTAGATTTCATTCAACTTTCGCCAATTCCCTTCAGAATTCAATTCACATTTTTTTATCGATTTTTCTTTTACCCAATGTACATACAACACCCTGCTTTTCCACGCCTTTCCGCTTTTTCTGTCGCTTCTCCGCACGCTCTCACTGCACGCACGCACCGATTGCCCTGTTGACTTGCCCACCTGGGCAATAACACGAGGCACCGACCATTCCTCTGCCGGCCAAAAGGGCCCGACCTTAAATTTTACACGGCACACAGTATGTACCCTTCATTAACTAGTTTCCTCCAACCTTCCCCAACCGCTGTTTAAATCCGGGCTCGCTGTCACTCCATCGCAGCGCAGGTCCTGACATCAGTGGCTGGCCCGCCGCTGATCCAAAGGTACGGGGTACCGCTGTTCGTACATGTACGCAACGTTGCCGGTAGCACTGCTTTTGCATAGACTGCTTCTTTCCGGCTATTGAAAATCTTGTCCGGAGAAACTTACCTCTTCTCAATGCGGTCACTTCTTCAAGCCCACAGAGCCCTGCCTCACACCCGCGACAAGTCTGTTTCATCACCACGCCACCAACAGCCTTCACGCACACACAGAGTCAGCTTATCATAATCGTAAAACAATTCTCTAAAATTCTAATCAGCGTCTTTGCGCATCTACCCTGCCGTCAGCCCATCCATCCCTCAGCCCTGAGCATTTCCATCACGCCAGCTGCAGCTTTTCCACCACCGCCCTCACGCTCCCCTTGTCCGCCCGCCCCCAGTCCACGCCCAGCAGCTCGTCCCCGACGTCCTCCTGCCCGCCCATCAGCGCCCAGAGCTCGTCCACCACCGCCATCCGCACCCGCGGCCATGGGTGGTACATGAGCGCGCCCAACCTCTTCCTCGCCTCCGGAGGGCCCTCCTCGACGGTGTCCGCTCCGTCGCCGCGGCTACCCAGCGCCGCCACGCACCCGTACACCTTGACGCACGCCATGATCTTGCGCACGTTGCCCGTCTTGTAGCCGGCCTTCTGCGTCTGCAGGCACAGTCCGCGCAGGCTCGTCTCTTGGCTCTGCTGGAAGAGTCCCGTGTGGAATAGGTAGGCAATGACCTCGAGCGTCGGGACCACGATGCGGTCTTCCGACTGGTACATCCGCAGATTGTAGACGAGCGCGCCGCAAACACGGTGCAGGTTCTCGGCCGACTCCTGGCAGAACTCGGTGATGGCGGCGCGGCTGGTAATAACGAGGTCTTCCTGGCCCGTGTCGGCGGACGTCACTAGCCCGGCCATGAGCTGCGACATCCACGTCACCGGGTCCGAGGTCGCCGTCGCTGCCACGGAGCTGTGCAGCTGGCCCGACGAGAGAAGCTCCAGTAAAGCCGTAAAATATGCCTTTGACGAGCAGCCCAGTAGGCCAAAGTCATTCGTCTCACTGCAGAAATCATTAGTCATTTTAATTACAGACGTAGTGATACGTTCTGCCAACGACAGCAGCGCAACGTTACCTCTTTTGTACGATGAGCGACAGTGCACTCTGGGCTTCGGGGCGAACTCGGTCCAGTTTCTCGACTGAAAGCCGCAGCGTGCGATAGAAGAGCTTCTCGACCGACTGTGTCACCCAATCCTCCTCACCGGTCGTTTCACCAACCTTCTCCCACAGCACTTGGATGGCCCGAAGGGCCTGCACGCGCACCTGCGAACCAACGTCACCTCTGGCATTCGTCGTGTAATCATTCAGACCGTCCACGAGGAGAGGCAGAAACGCCAGTGGCTTGTTGCAGAGAACACGGGCCCGGATTAGACTCTGCAGGATGGATGTGCGCGTCTCCACGTCCCTGTCCGAAATCCAGCGCGCCAGGAACGCTTCGCTGACCACGTCGTCCCATTCACCATCCTGCGACGTAGCTTCTGCGAGGGGCTGGGCCATGGCCAGAACGTGAAAGTAGCCTTGGCCGATAAAGGCAGCCCTACCCGCGGGCCGGTATTGAATAAGCTTTGCCCACTCAAGTAGCAGTTTGGTGCGATTTTCTTCTGTAGAGATAATGAGTAATAGCAACGCAGCTGTCGAAGCAGGGTCGATGGTATCTGCATCCGGAAATTCAAGCCATGGCGAGATTACTTGCGCCAGCTTATCGGTGAGAGTAGAAACGAGGGGGTTGCGCTCTTCCATGCCGTCAATAAATCGGAGGAGTTCGATATACACTCCCTTTCGAGCAGGCGACAGGACCTCTGAGCCCGCCTCCAATTTTATAGTCTTCTTGTCACCGGACAGTATAGCTTGTAAAAGCGGCACAGTAGAGACTGCCAGTCGGCTTGCCGCCTCAGCGATGAGCTCCGGTCGCCGGTAAGTGGTATCATGACAGTCTTGTAGAATCTCACAGACAGCAGAAACAGCGGTCTTCGCCATGGATATTTCTGCTGTCTCTCCAGCAAACTCGGGAAACTGGTCTAGCAGTGACGCAAGACACAGAAGAAGACCGTGGCGCTCCTCAATTTTTCTCGTAGCCAGGCCTTTAAGCTTTGATTTTATCAACTCAAACGAATCACGAAAGCGCTGAGCAGGATCGGAGGACTTTTCTCTTAAAAGTGATGTTAAAACACCAAAGGCAATGCCGGAATCTCTCCTTGACGGCGCATCCATGTCGCCCACGCCGCGCCAGCCCATGATGCCGTGGAGAAGCGCGTCACCATACTGACTTGCAAGCTTTGTGGCATTTGAAGCCACTTGCTTGATGGCCCGCGAGCGTCTTGCCACGGCGTGATAATCCACATTCTGCACAACCGGGATGCCCTGCTCGACTGTGTCTGGGTGACGACCAATGAGTTCCTGCAAAGCGGCTGACGAACCACGTCGGATATTGCCAAACGGATCAAGGCATGCGGCAGTGACCAGCTCTGTGGCAAGGACCTGTATGATGGAGCTGTCTGACGGATACGCCTTGGCCGCGAAGACGGACTTGGTGGGTACAGCAAGAAGTTCGGCGGTGGTGTAGCGGCGAGCGATCGCCCAGACGCCAAAGCACGCCGCGTCGCGAACATTGGCGCCGACGCTGCCACCCGACAAGGCCCTTTGCTCAAACGACAATCCAAGAAGCAAGGCGTGAATAATATCGGATAGCTGCTTTGCCGGCGGCGATCGCCGATAGAGGAGATGAGAGAGCGTGAGCACGAGGCCGTGCCATTCCAAGTGGTTCACGGCCGACAAGTCGCGCATGGGTCTCGCTCCTTGCTTGATTTCTTCCTTGTTCCAGAGAACGTTCCGGTTGAGGGACTCCAGAACTGCCTCGACTACCTGCTCCGCCATATCCGGGTCCAGCTTGAGGGTAATGACACTGAGCGACTTACTCGCCGACATGCGGACTGGCGTGTCGTTGTCCGACAGGCTTTCCAGGAGATATCCTATGGCAGTCTCCGTCACTTCCATGCTCTGCATATCCTGGTTCGTCTTGCGTAGAAATGTGACGACGACGGAGCGTATGACCTTAATAATCATCTTGCGCGCGAGCGCCAATGCGTTGACTGTCTTGGAAATGTCCGTGTCGTTAAATGTCAGTGCATGGACCGCGCTGAAAATGGACGCCAGGTGGGCATCCATGTCAGATGTTTCCGAGGAAGATCTCAGCACGCCTGCGAGGAAAGACAGAATACCAAGATAAAAGTACGTCGGCCGCGGCTCGACGTCCTTCTGGGGGCGGAGCGAGAACTGCGCCCAGCCGACAAGGCTGTCAAGGACACCCAGCGCCTGCATATCCTTTCTCATCGCCATTCTCACAAGAAGAGCCCTTGCGGCATCGCGCTCTTTTCCGGCCGTGGCCAGGTACTTGATGGCCAGGGGCAGGACACGCAGCGTGATGCCGGGCAGGTTGTCCCGCAGCTGCAGGCCCTCGATCTTGGGCACCGCATCCTCCTCCAGCTCGACCGACGAGATGGTCGACAGATCGAACGGCGCAAAGAGCAGATGCGACAGCCAGAGAAGCACAATGTACCGCTGCTCCCACGCCCAGCCCAGCTCAGGCGTGAACAGCGCGTCCGGGTCGGGCTCCGCGGGCGCGGCGGCGTGCAGCTCAGCCTCCTCGATGGACGACAGCAGCACCTCGAGGTACTTGGCCTCGGCGTTCAGGAACCGCACGATGACCTTTTCGCCGCGCACCTTGCAGAAGGTGTAGAGGATCTTGGAGATGGCAAAGGAGACGGGGACGAGGGCCTTGGACTTGGCGCTCGTGTCGCGCTTGGACACGCTCTGGCGCGGGTTGGTTAGGTCCTCCAGGTACGACTGCGCGAGAAAGGGGATCCATTTGGGTAGACGGGGGTCGAGCAGCTGGGGCAGCTCTTGGAAGGTGTCGATGACCTGGATGCAGGGTTAGCGGGCGCGCTCGAGAGGGACGGTATGACTCGGTAAGCTGGCTCACGTTGCAGGTCGCTGCAAAGGTATCTCTTGCGCGGACGTAGGACCGCACTCTTGTGCCGCCGTTGCCGTCTGGTTTGCGGAGATATGTCACGAGTGCCTTGTCGAGGTCCGCGATGAGGTCGGTGGAGATTTTCTGGAGGGTAACGTCCAGCTCGTCTGCGGCATTCATCTTGCCGATATTTCAGGGAGTACCGAATGTGAAATGGGTGAGTTTGTAAAATCAGCGCATGGCTCGCGGCTGCGGACAGAGCTGCCTGGTTGGACGTGGCAACGCGGTGAGTGAATAGGCAGCGGCAAAGGTGCTTGGGATGATAAACGAGCCGAGCCCTTCTGATGCTGCGGCTTGACTGCCAGACAAGGGTATTAGATGCAAAATTACTCACTCTGAAATCGGCACCGTCACTCAAATACACCGGAGAAGTGGCTCTGTGATGTAGCGACGGAGGTTCGAAGTTGAGGTCGCGGGGCTCATGAAGCTCGCGATCCACTTTGCGGCCTGGCTGCCGGGTAGCCACGCTGAGGCAGGCTATCATCAACATCTTCTGTCAAATAGCGCGAATAGGGAGCCCTAGGATGGTCTCTGGACTTTTGGCGTGTGAATTTAGCATTTACATGTTTATGGTGGCGATATTTAAGTTGAATCTCAAAGAATACTCGTAAAATTTCTGGACAAGCGCCGCAACGCAACATGCGTCGACCTCAGTCGTGCTAACTTATAGCTGTCACGCATTTCTAATAGAGAAGAGAATAACTGTTCAGATATTATTTCAGGGTATTCAGTCATTCAACTAGATAATATGAAAGTAAGTACAATTGAAAGGGAAGGAAATGCAAGTTGGGGTTTATTGGACGGCAACAGCCGCAACCAACGCGTCGAGAGCGCTGCTATGCGCCTGGCTGTTCGTGTCGTAGTAAGGTCCGGCCCAAGCAACACCAAGCTTGTCGGTGCTGGCATCGCGGTCATTCTTCCAGATTGAGTCGGCGTTGGCCAGGATAAAGGTGCGGAACTGCTCTTGGGGGGCAGCGCCCTGCAGGTAGCCCAGGTTTCGCACGAACACGCCCTTGAACTGCGATCCGTCGGCGCCACAGCGGCCGGGCTGGTACTCGCAGCCTCCGGCTTCCTGCAGGATACCGTCCTTGTTGGAAAGCTTGCTGATGGCGGCCGAGGCGATCTTGGAGGCGCTGTCGAGGAGGCTCCGGTCGCCGGTGGCGCGGGAGAGCTCGACCAGGCCACCGAGGATGACGCCCTGGTTGTAGGTCCATGTGGCAGCTCCGTTGTTCTTGCAGTTGCCGTCAAGCCCGTCGTTGATCAGATTGTCGGAGTTGATCATGCCGCTGTTGGAAAACCAGGCCCACTGATCCTTGGCGGTTTGGAGATATTTGGAGTCGGAGGGAATGCGGTTGGCGAGAGACGCGGCGACGGAAAGATAGAGTTCGTTGGCAATGGCATTGACATAGGAGCGGTCCTTGCTCCAGTAAATACCACCGTTACAGGGTCCACCGAGACCAGTTCGCATATCTTCGTAGATGGTGACCGCAGCATCAAGATACTTGCGGTTGTGGGTAGCGTCGTAAGAACGGATGAGAGCGAGAGCCCACCAGCCCTCGTCATCGTAGAACTTGTTGAGGAAGTTCTTGAAGCCTCGCTTCTCCAAGTTGCCGTCTCGTTTAAAAGGAGCGCAGATACCAGTTCCATTGATGCAGTAGTGGGACACGACCATGCCGCCATCGTCAAAGTTCATGAACTTGGAAGTCTGGACGTCGACGTGCTGGGCCTCGTTGAAGGTGTTCTCGATGATGCCATAGGGATTGGTCGGCCAAGCCAGGAAGGGTGCCTGAATAGCAAAGTCGGCAATGGTAGTGAGTGCATTGCCGCTGTTCCACCAGGCCTCTCCCCACAGGCCGCTTCTCTCGCTGTAGAAGTTCTTGTTCAGACTGTCCACCCCTCTCTTGGCCTCGGAACCATATCCGGAAGCATCGGTAAGAGAGTTGGCCCTGTTGCTAACACCACTTGCAGAGAAAAAAGGCTCCGCAGGAGCTGCGTTGGCTGTGAGAGCCAAGACGAGGCCGACGGCCCAGGACGATATCGTAGTAGGCAGCATGACGGCAATTGACAGCAAGAGCAGAATACAACAAGCCAAGAATAGGTAAAGGAATTTCGGACGGGACAGACGGGATTTATACACAGAGAGGTCTGTTGTGAAGCAGGGAGGTGGATGTAAGTGGGCGTGTGAGACACAGGGAGAAGACGGGTGTATGAATATATATATATATATAATACACACACACACACACCATATTTTGGAACCATATCTGCGGCGAAGCAACGGGTGGAACGCAACGCCATGTCCTCCGACTCAGCGAATTACGATCAGTGGGAGACGAGGAGTTGTCTGCTGACCAGTCAGTAGCCTTGGCCCGAAGGGCCGGGGTTAGGTGTAGACGAGCGTCACCGGACGGGTGCAAGATGCGGAGTGCATGATCAAGTGGCCTGTTCTGCATCTGCTTGTCGTGCAGAGAGAAGGAGAGCGTGCAGACTTGCAACAACGAGCAGTTCCCGTGGCGCCCCTTGCAAGCAGCCCAAAAGGTAAATGAGAGAGGAAGCCAAACCGGTTGTGGCATAGGCAGAGAGAGGGAAAAGGTGAAGGAGGGTGTGCGGATGAAGCTAGAAAACTAACTAGCTCGACCGAGTGCGACTTTGATGGGTTAGGCGGATCAAACTAAACAGTTCAAGTTGGGCACACAGTAAACACCGAGTTGGTGTACACGGGCGAGAAGTGTCCCTAGCGACGGAGGCGTCTTGGTGTTGAGGAGCAAGCAGCACCAGCGGTCAGCGCAAGCCGACGACCGGGAGCGGAGGGCGATGGTGTCGCTCACTTATTCGGCGACTATTTACTGGCTGTCTTTTAGTTCTTCTTCCGTTCTAGGCGCGATCGCTGCGTAGTTTTTTGCGACGGGGAGCGTGCACAGGTCGTCGGGCGATATGGTGCCCGATGCCGGTCCTGACTGCATAACGTCAGGGTTCGGCGGAGAGGAGAGAGAGTCCGGGGCGAGCGAGGCGCGCAGTTCGTGAGTGCGACCTACGCAGTGGCGTCTGGCCAATGAGGCCGGGTGGAGTGAAAGGCGGTTGCATCTAATCAAAGGTAGCTGGGAATAGAAAGGAAAAAACCAAGAAAAAAAGGAAAAAAGAAAGAAAAAAGAAAAAAAGAAAAAAGCAAAAAAGGGGAAAAAAGGAGAAGAAAAAAAAGGCCGCGTGGTGGTCAAGTATGCAGTTAATATCTTAAAAGTTCTAATACTAAGGCGGGCAGTTGAGCTCACCAGGAGCTAGAATAAGATGTTCTTTCTGACTAACTGGTTAGTTAGTTCTAAGGGGCAGAAGGCCGTTGGTTTAGTAGAGAGGATTGGAAGGACGGCCGGCAGCGGTCAGGAAGCCCGCCGACTGAGCGAACGGATTGACGAGTTTGCCAGCTGGCAAGCCGAATAGAAAGAAAGACGAATGATTGGTGGCCAGCCGAGCAAACACGCCTCTCAAGGAGTTGCCAGCTGGCAGGCCGAAAGAAAAGGAAGGAAGGAATGAAGCAGGGAAAGAGCGACTGGGCAGCCTGCCACCTGGCACCTGGCACCCACCTGGCACATCTCACCTTTCCAGGATACACATTCCGAGACACACAAGGCGACTCCCGCATCAACATTCACACTAAGTATATTCAACTTGACTTGCACCTCACACCTACACATGCATACACATACAATTACCACGCAAAATACAATGGCGATCAAAGCTTCTTACAGCCTAACCCTCCCCCCTCCATGTCTCACACTAATCACAGCATCATGTTTACTTTTTTTTTCTTCTGCTCCAACGCACGCCACAATCAACCCAACACCAACCCAAGTCGAACCAGACCAACCCAAAGCAAAGCAAAACAACCCAAAAGCAAAGCAAACCAGCCCAAAGCAAAGCAAAGCAAACCCACCTCGTCTGCCACTGCTGCATTCGTTCCGGCACGCCTGCAAGCCAAAGCCAGCCACCGCGTCTCCCGCTGCCACTAGTTACCGCCCCATCTTGATGCGGATCAAGACATGTGTCAGTTCGCCGTTTGGGTCGCAGCATGCAAAAAGCTTTCGTTCATGAACCGGCGCACGCGAAAAAACAAAGCGTCGCATACAGAAGTTCCTTTGCGTTGAAGCTTTTCCCCGACGCTCTGTTTCCCTTCTCGCCGCTCCGGCTAGCTACATACATGCAATGCAATGCAATGGGCCCGATAGCGTACCGTTGCATCGGCGCCATGTGCCAGTCCTGCTGGCTACTGCAAGTCTGTAAGGCGGTCACGCTCCAATTTACCACCACAGTGAGCCCTGCCAGCCTGCGCTGATCGACAGTGCATCTGAATCGCCCGCAATCATGATCGGCAGAGCAAACCTTGCCCAGGTGACGTACACACAGTCATGAATGACGGAAACAAGAAAAAAGAGGAAAAGCATTCACCTTGCACGACATGTCCAAGTCTATTGTTATACCGCTACATGTTACGCTACGCCAGACAATGTCGAAGTGCCGTGCTTGGTATGCAAGGATCAGCACAGTCGACGAGAGGAGACCAAAGGAGACAAAGGCCAAGAAACAAGAAGCTTCGCTCAGCACCATAATTTACCTTGTTAAACCTTTGCGGGCCACAAAACCTAGCCAGCCGATTGCCCCACGTTTCCACGCAGTGACGGCCGTCCAAACCGGATATCGGCGCGCCTGTGAGCAAGAGGAATGCGAAATCCGCCTACCGACGTTAGATTCGATATAGGCGTCTTGAGCGGTCGGGCTAGTGAGCTTGGTATCAGCTCAAACACTGCCATCCGCGTAAAATTACATCTCGCAAAACAGAGGCATCTGCAACAGTGGCAGTAAACCCATTCCAGCGGCTTTGTTGATTGGGCGTCGGATCAACCACGCAAGACTAAGCGCAACGTGCCACAATACTTGCCAAATTGAAGCATAATCACATGATGCTCAAACTATTCCTTCCATTTATGCTAGCCGTTTCTGCTCTTACCGCTTGGGGTGCTATTTAATTTAGCAAAGGTCACGAAACAATAGAGGCCCGTGATAATGCGTCGCGTGATTGCACAATTCTTTGTTGCTGCAATGCGACACTGTAAGCGACAACAAAACTGATAATTTTTCCAAGAGGCACTTTGTTTTGTCTCCATTACGTATATGTGACTGCGACCTCTGCATATTTCTCCATGGTGATAGTGCATGTGTGTGTTGTGAGTGTGTGTTGTGAGAATGTGTTGTGTGGGTGTGGGTGTGCGCCAACACACCCTCCCAAGGTTAAAAGTGGCGCGAGGCTATCGTCGAAAATTCCTCCCTCACCTACATGATTTTACACGCCATGCCCTTCAAGTCAATCTAGTGAAGAAAAAAAAAAAAAAAACCGAAGCTCGCTTATCGGATAGCAAGAGCTAAACGTTTTCATTTTCGAGCCGAATAGCTCCGACGGACCTTTCCACCCGCTGCTAATTGATGCTAATTGCTTGTCCTTGTCCTTGTCCCAACCCGGCGGGTGCGATTGACTTCCATGCGCATTAACCGTGATCGGAGCCGGCTTTTCTTTTTAATTTTTTTTTTTTTTTAAAAATTGTCGATGATGCCAACTACCGGCGATTGTGTGTACGAAATGCCAATGTGTTCGTGTGTATACTTGACCAAATTCAGACAAGAGCTGCTTCTCGCTTAACTTGAGTCAACCACACACACACACACACACACACACACAGCTTTTCATTTCTACATGCGTAATCAATTCGGGAATCTTGTTTTATTTCCCAAAGCATGTTGCTCGCAAGCAAAGGTATCAAAATAAATGTCTAGGTGGGCGTGTGCATATCTAAAGCGACATAAACAATAATGCAAGAAAAATTAGACAAGGAAATTGTCCGTCCGGGACTACAGTTCGCTCCGCGGTACCAATCAATGTTTCAATGCCGTGGCCTCGGATGCGGTCGCTTTGTCGACGACGAAGAAGACAAAGATCAACAGCCGCGAAGAAGACCAAAAAAAAAAGAAAGAAAGCTTAAAATATGTACACTGGAGAAACATTAACAAAGAAAAAGAAAAAATGGATGATGAAAATAAAAGAGTGTGGGCAGACAAGGTCTGACAAGCATATCAATGCTACAGACACGCCCCCTTTTCAAGTGAGACCTGTCAGGCCGTGTGTTGCTGTTACTTGCATTCTTTTTTTTTTTGTTCTCTTGGCGATCGGCGCCCCAGAAGATCCGCTTCATGCCCGCTCAGGATCGGCTGGAAGCTATACTGGGCGGGCCCTGTGTCTTGCGAACGGAGAACCGCGGGAGAATGGATGACGACTTGTTTTTCTCGCTGCTCAGGCTGCTCACCCGCTGGGACCCGGCGGCCGACAGCTCCTGCAACGTGTTGCTGTCGAGAAATGCTTGCGGGAAGATGCCCCATTTGCCCTTTGCATTTGTGCCCGACCAGCACCAGTGTTCGGGATATGGCCCTTTTTGCACGGGTTAGCTTTGTGACGTCTTAATGGGAGGATCGTGTGCTTCTTACAGCTGATGTTGGTGATGACCTCGTCCTTCTCAAACTTGAGCCATTCCGTCTTGTCCTTGTCCTTGTGCGAGAACTTCCATCTCGCTTTTGCTCTAATCAGACTCGTACCATCCATCTTGATATCGCGTGGGTGTGGAGGCTCTAATCTGATTGTATCCATGGGCACAGTGGCGTTGATACCGTCGTACCATCCAAAGCACCATTCACCACCGTACTTCGCAGGCCACGTCAAACCTGTCACTTTGGAACCAACAACAAGCTCCAGAGCCGGGGTACGGTCGCCCAACAGACGCTGGCCGTACATTTTGCGCGCCGGTTCCCTGGCGATACCGGCCGGCATCATGGATGTCTCCTGTTCGTGCTCGAGCGCGGGATGCGGCACGGGTGGTTTGGGGAAGTGCAGGTCGTAGTCATTGTGAAATTCCTCAGGCACTTCAGGCGAGTCAATGACAACAACGCCGGGAACTTCGGGGAGTGGTCTTGGGTGGCGCGCCAGATGGTTGAATAGCGCCTTGATGCTGAAGAAGACAGTCGCATCGCTGGGATCGATAGTGCGGCCCTGCCGAATACAGAACACACAGCCGTATAGAATGTCATCGACACGCTTCGTTTGAATATGACTCTTCTGCAAGAACCGGAGGCGATATCCAACACCGCTATGACGCAAATTTCCACAGTCTATCAAGAGTTAGCTGTGTATCCTGCCGCAAACATCTGCATTAAAGTCCTACCTTGCTTGCTGAGATCGTTTTCAATATCTTGAAAGGCCAGTTCAAAAACGCAGCTCGTGCATCTCGCGACTGTTGCTGACCCTGTAAAGCCCTTCTCCAAATGTTAGCACATACTGATTCCGACTGCGGATAAACTTCCAACTCACAACTGGCTTCCGGGTCTTTTTTACACCAAGACCTCCAACTACGACCTCCTCGGCTCCGGCGCAGAATCCCTTGCATGTATAAAAGGAACTGTTAGCTCCGATTGTGCAATCTTGCTGAGACTGAGCTGGCGGTGGCTGCGCCGGCTGGCGATCATTTTCGACGGGGATGAGTCCATCATCAACGTTGTGACCCGCCGCAATAGGCGGTCGCGCCCCTGAGCCGGCAGATTCTTGCGAATGGTCGGAGATACGGACGCTGTTCAAATACGGATCCAAAATACTCTCGGCGAGAGAGTCTGTTCTTGAGCGACGCTGCGGTGCCGCTCCAAATGTGTCCCGCTGAGGATCATGGGGTGTTGACCCCGACTCCAACGAGACTTGATGAGCATGGTGCGGCGCGTTAGATCGCTGGACTGGTCTTTGCGGCAGCGGTCCATGCTTGTATGCTAATTCTTCAGGGAACGGTTGCTGCTTCGTGTTGACTTGCAGCTGGTTCGGATGCGGGCTGTGTGCTCGATTCGCATAATACTGGTTTGTTAGACGTCGCCATTCGGCCTCGTCGTATGGATCTCCATCGGGGCTTCCAGGATGTACGCCAGCAGACGACCCGATCGGGCGGCGCTGCACCACGGGACTGTTTGCTTCCTGGCCCGGGCTCACGGGTGAAGTAGCCAGAAAAGATGGTGGGCGCGGAGATGGCGGCGCAAGCGGCCGCCTTTGTACGCCCTCCCCTCCCATGGCGAGGGCAATTTCGTCAGTTGATTCAGCCACCGCAATGTCCCATGGGTTGGCGGATGGCGGTCGTGGCGGCAGTTGCTGGCGAGGAGGCGGGGCAAGTTGGGAGGGGCTGACCAAGCTGGCGTCGTCTGTACCTAGCACGCTGCTGGGCTGTCTATCGCGGAAGTTCTCAAGCTCTTCGGTAGCATAATGCACACTCTGAAATACCCGCCTTGGTCCGCCTGGATATGGGCTGGGGTGTGTGCTGGTGGCGCTTTGTATCGAAGTCCGTGGTGGTGTGGGTGGAATAGGAAAGTTTGGCGGAGGCATGGGAGATGAAGGCGGCGACAGTTCGTTCAAGAAAGATTGAGGCATCTTGTCATTCGAAGCTGGTGCTTCGAGTTTCAAGCTGATCAAAAATTCGTAGATCTTGAGAGCGACCTCTCGCGTGAGAGCCTGTAACTCCGTGTACTTGTCGGCTTCGAACTCGTCCTCTTCGATGTATTCGTCAAAGCCGTATACCAAGCGGTTAAGCCTGGTCCGTGGTTCCTTGATCTCATCTGTACTAAGTCAGTATATGTATATATGTATGATATTACCCGGACGAGTGGTAGTCACGGGCGCTTACCGTTGTCCCGAAGAGTGGTGAGAAAGTTGCTGCCAAACTCTGTGTAGCGTTTGACGCATTGCGGCTCAATGAGCTTGATTGCCTTTTCTCCTTCTCTCAAGAGCTTCTTTGCCGCTTTTCGCATAACATCGTTCTCGGCGGCATTTTCCAAGGCCGTCTTTGCCTCTTCAACAATGTCCCGGAAGGGCTTGATCGTGAGTTCGTTGACCTCGTCCATGGCGCGCGACGGAGCAGGCAGGCTGCCGCAGCCAAACGAGGTGTGTAAGTCTTCCACCCGGCAGGCGGCGTGAATATTTCTCTTGAACGGTATATCGACTCTGGTAGAAGAAATTCGAACGGCGCAAAGCACGACACAGTGATCAAAAGAGGCCTCGAGCTGAAGCCCGTGGGGCGCCAGCTGAGATATTAGTCGTCGTCGGCTTTGTCGTCTGAAACAGACGTCGTGCGACTTGGCACTGTATGTCGGACAGGACAGAAAAGTAAAGGGAACAGCGAATTCGACGGGTGTTATGCGATGTTAAAGGTAAGAAAAAAAAAGGGACTGGGATTCTGGAAACATGCGGAGAAGGCGAGCATAGATTAAAAGACAGCGACGTTTCCGCGGGCTCGTGGCCCCCTCTGCCGCCAGCATTCGGGACAAGGCTCTCACGACTTGGGCAGGGAGCGACAAACATGCAGGCATCGCTGCAGAATGCGGCGCTGGTCAACGCCTCGTGGGCACGCTAGTGCAGCCGCATCCAAGCAAGCATCTCCAGGGCCTCTGGGAGACTGGGTAGCTGGGCGCATGGAGTTAGCTGGCTGAACCATCCATGCCTGCATGAAGAGTTGCGGAGCCCCCTCCTTTCTCGCGACCAGCCAGGCCATGGGGCCAGGATGTTTTGGCGGGGGAGGATGCCAGAATGAGGCGTCCACAACGCAGATATCTATTGGTGCTGAATCGCTGACGGGCGCTGGTTAGGCAGACGCAGGCGCACTACCCAGTACGAACCACCACCACCTTTGTCGTGGGCATGTTTGCCGGGTGATTACAGGACAGGTCGCCCGGTGGCCCTAGCCTTGCTCATCGTCTTCCCGACGTTGTGACGTAGATGGTGCCCTTTTGTGATGTGATGTGACGATGAAGGATCGGGCGCAGGCAGGCAGCAATCCCGCTCTGTCGCGTGAGACTCGACGAATACAGCACAGACTGTGACGCCCGCCCGCGACCGGTGTTGAGTGCGAACAGACAGTGGCCCATTGACACACGATGGATGGGCGGCGATTGTGCGCTAGCAGCGGTGGATGTCATCATCTGGTCTCTCGCCTGTGGTTGTCTGATTGTCTAGTCTCTTGTTTTCATCCGGACCCATGCCTGTCCATCTATTCGTTAATGGAGTGATGCTGGCGACTAAACGTGGTGAATAGCCAAGAGTCAAACTAACAATGGAGAGGGGACCCTTCCCTTTGTGTGTGTGGAAACGGGAGTAAAAAATTGGGGAGAGGAACAGGGAGTCTCCTTCTCGGTAACTGAATGGATGCTAGTTGCGTCGAATTAATAATACGTCACCCTCCATCTTCGTGGGCGGGAAATTTCAGCGTTGAACCTGAACCGAGTCCATGTACGGAGTAGTTGAGGCGTTTGCAATGGAGCAGAGATGGTGCTGGACTCGGTGCAAGGTACGGCATGCCACTGGTGGGCGTGCTAAGCTGCTAAAGTGGCTGCTGGGGTGCTAGCCTTTGCTAAAAGTGTGCCGACCCGCTTCAACCGCTACCGACTGCCCCTCCCTCCCAAGTCCCTGAAGCATCGACAGCTTCACGCTTCACCACGTGCGCCGGGCTGGCTGGACCCGCGGAGCATTTTTCTGGCCGTTGACTCGATACTCTTTTAGCTTTAGAGGGCCATTCACGAGGGGACCCCTGAACTCTCTCTCTCGCGTCCGCACGTCGACCTTTTCCCCAAACAAGATTAGCATAATGCGTGCCCCTGGCAGCCTGCAGGAATCAACTCGACACAACCAGCCTATCTCTGCCCGGCTATGCCATTCCATGCGAGACGCCAAGGGCGCTCTCATTTCATCGAATTCGATAGTGTTGGCTAGGATCATGCAACCCGGATCCTCGATCCCTGCGCCTTCCCCTTTCCAGATAACCCGTGCTCGTTGCGTCGTGGACTCGTAGTCAACAGCTGCGGCGAGCTATCGCCGGTCTCGCACCGGTCTAGACTGTTTACTTGCTCTGATATAGTTCTCCCGGACGTGTTTCGCAAACTGGTGACATTTATTGTTGATTTCTGGTCTAACTTTATTTTTCTTTCCAACTCATCAAAGAAACGGCGCGGGCCAGTGCCCGTTCAAAGGGTATTAATCCATTAGTGCCCGCGGCTCCAATATCAAACACCTTCCCAAGCTCAGCAACGATGCTCAAATTACCTTACGCCCTGGGACTTGGCCGCGCGGCGCTAGCTGGCTTGACGGTTTTCGTATCCTATATCGGTTAGTTATTGGTATGGTCCAAGCAAAGTCCGCTTGTAGCCCGTTAATGTAGCTCACCATTTGCGTAATGTATACGCGGCCAACATCAATCGTCTCCTGCATACCATGCTGGTGCTGCCAAAAGCTACGCCTAAATGTCAGTTGTGTGTGATCTGCATCTCAGCAGCTGGTGACTTACACGTCTGCAGCAGAGCCTTTGCCGCGGATAGACGTCTGACGTGCTTCTTCTTCCAGAGCCGCCCTAGTGATTTTCTCTGATGTTTCGATTCCGGGGGTCGCGGCCTTATCTGCAACATCTTGGCCCAGATGGTCCTGCAAAAGCCGCCGCTTCATTTGGAATCGCTCCTTGCGCTCCTTCTGCAATCCGGGACTCTCCAACCTATCAAGAACCGTCCGAACAATGAACTGCGCCAAGAAGTAAAAGTGCTCCACGAGCAAGATGCTAAGTAGCAGGCCCCATGCCGTAAAGTTGGAGGCGCCGCCACGTTCGCCGGTCCTATCTCTGGTGCAAAGGAATACAATGGCGGAGCTGGTAACGCTACCGAGCCACGACAGGACACCGAGAGTCTGCAGCCATGGGCCGATAGAGTCAGCCCTCCACGGGACCGGTCGTCGACAGCTCATGGCAATTTTGAGAGCGTCGGAGCGGAGTTCGACCCAGTTATTCACAAGGAAGCACACAGGAGCAAGCGGCCAAGCCACGGAAAACAAGTTCAAGTAGCCTGTTTTTTTTTTAGCCAAAAATATCATACACGAGCACGTGCATACATGACTTACCAAATTGCATCACCATTTCGCGGTAGTCTTCCGTAACGTCGTACACGTCCATTTCGCACTCATCACGGACGCGTTTCATAAAATCGGTTTCCTCTGCGTTGTCCTGGACCTTTTCCTCGCTTCGCTTTGCATGAATCTCCTTGGCTTTGGCGAATGCTCTCTGCTTAATGTACGGGACCACAAGCTCGGTGGCAAAGTTGACAATCTGAGCCGTAACTGTAAAGTAAAACATTTGAGCCGAAATGCGCTGAGGGTTGATTTGGAATTCGCGTGTCGGCAGCGGCGTCTTGCTGAAGGTGATTGTCTGGGCTGTACGTCGCCAGAAGTCGAGGGCGGGAGTGAGAACATGACCGAATGGCAGGTAGACAAACGTGGTGAAGAGCAGCGGCATGTAAGACGTCATAAAGTTGAGAACGAATTGCTTCTGGATGAGAGCAGCGTGGTATGCATCGACGGTGGCATAGTTTTCGCGGTCCGTCAGAGCCTTGGCCGCAGTCATAAGACCCGCAGAAATGATGGGCGTGCAAACGACGAGAATAACGGTAGGGACAAAGGCAAGGTACTGCTTTCCGGGACCGTTGTACACTTCGTTGATGAAGATTTCCAGCGAGATCGCCGTGAGCGATAGACTGCCAAGCGCAACGACACATGCCAGGGCAAAGGGAACCTGGAGAATCTGAGTCTGCAGACGCTTCATAGGCGGGTAGACCCGCTGAGGCTCGCCAGTAACGGGATCTTCCTTTTCATACTCCCATTGGAATTCGGGGCGTGGTTGCTGAATCTCGGAAACGTGACGAACACCCCATTGCACGGCAAGATCGACTTCCTTCTTCTTCCAGTACTCGAAGAAAATGACGGACCAGAGGCAGGTAGCGATGGCATAGATCATGGAGAACTGTCCCAGGCAGAGCCAGGCACTAAATCCAATGGCGGACGGAATGACGAGGAAGCGGAGATAAGATCGCAGGAAAACAAAGTACATGGTGATGTTCTCACCAAACTTGTCGCGAATCTCGTGGATGTCCGACTCTTCCAGCAGATGCTTGCCACCCCACTTGGAGACCCAGGCCTTGTTAAAGGCGCGATTCCGCAGCGGGAAGATGGATTCGACATACTTCCACTTCCCGGCGCCTTCAGTGATTCCGGCGCCGCCCTCGTTCTCGGGCTTGATGATCATGAGGTATACGAGTCGCAGGCGCTCGGCCTCGGTCACGGGTTCGTTCTCGAGCGTCTTGGAGACATCGTGATCGGGGCTGGCGGAGCGGACACCGTGGAGCCAGTCTTGAAGCCGGGATCTATAAATTTGCTGCTGGAGCAGGTCGGTAGAGGCAATCTTGACAAAGATGAAAAGCGAGTCCTTGCTTCCGCGGCGGACCTCACTGGCGAGCCCGACGGAGGTAAGGGCCTTGATCAGCTCGACATAGCCAGCTTCGGCTTCGGCGTGCTCTGTCTGCGAGTTAGTCGCATGGTCGCTGACTCGGACGCCATTGGCAAAGCATGAGCTACAAACCTTTCGCCGGGATTTTATAGTGGACGACGTAGTCGACGCTGTCTCGGTTAGCGAAGATGTTACTGAGCGGTCGGGGCTCTGGTCCTGTCCTACCCGTTATTGTCCTCGACGCTGCCGTCGTTCTTGGGAGAGGCCATGGTTGCAGCGGTGTTTTCCGTTGCCGACCATGCAGCGGCTTGGTGAGATGAGGATGAGGGGAAAGACAAGAAGCCGGCCAGGGGTCGAGGCAAGATGACGTGGTGGTCGGCAGGAAGCCAGTGGGTTAGGTCGAGCGACTCGAGAGCTCAGCTGCGAACGGGAGCTTTGGTGGAGTTTTGGCTTCTTCGCCAGCTGCACGGACCTAGCGCATCTACTTAGGGGTTTTGTGGAATTGGTTGCAGCTTGGGAGAGCGCAATGCAACGTGAGGTTGTAGTTGAGCAGAATGAATTGCCTGGATGGACGTTCTCTTTATCTGATGTTTTGAGCTCACCCAAACTGTCTGAATC
This sequence comes from Lecanicillium sp. G3, assembly GCA_037575805.1. Lineage (NCBI taxonomy): Eukaryota > Fungi > Ascomycota > Sordariomycetes > Hypocreales > Cordycipitaceae > Lecanicillium > Lecanicillium sp. G3. Next base: position 377,646 of record JAZHPD010000003.1, on the reverse strand, counting down.
AAGGAGGATGGGCAGCGCAGAACAGGGAACACCGCCACAATGACGCTGTGACTACTACGGAGTCCTACTCAGCTAGTGGTGAAGCTCTGAAGCTTGTTTCTGGTGTGGAGCTTGGCTGAGATGGGCACGCAACGTATCTGCACTGCAGTAACCGAGAGCATCAAGATATTGCAAGTCAAAATATTTATTGGTTGGAGGGTTTTCTCATTTACCAAAAGCATATGAGGACCACTCATTACTGTAAGGCTCTGCCATGCATCGTAAGATGGCTGCAACAAGCGTCAAGTACGTATCCAACTACTGGGTATCGTGGTGGTACGTACCAACTGTGGCGGTGCGATGCTTAGCCAAGAATGATCGCCGCCGGGGCAGGCCACGCAGCCACAGTTGCTCCTCAGCGCCACTATCCACTTGCTCGCCTACCGTGGCGGACGAGATGTATATCATCAGTAACTGGTGATACAAGTTACTCGTTCATTTGCTGGAACCTGTCTTCTGTCATTTTGTATATGAATTGCTCAATATCTCTTCTTGGATACGCCTCATCGTCTGCTTGCGACTTCAACAGCTATGGGCTACACAACACGTGAAGACCCTATTCCTGCCTCACATCACGATAAAACTCCTCTTACTACACCGCCTTGCTCTTATAACAAAATCATGAGTTTGGATAATTGACCATTCACAACTCTACTCTAGCAAGCAATCTCCCACTCTCACTTGTTATCCCTCTCTCCTAGTCATAGTAAGCAAGCGATCGGTATGGCCCGGCTATTTGTCACAGCGATCTACACCCTGCTCTGCTAGCCTATTCTTGTCTGCAGTCCGGGGTAGTGCAGAAACCCCGCTTCCGTATCGGTGCAGGTCTCGGCAATCATGACCCTGCCTCATAAGCAGCAAGCAAAAGTTCCTGGCTGACGAGATGTAATAACGTAGCTGTATGCTCACTCCTCGCATTGCGTGCTAAACTATCACACTTACTAGCAAGGGCGTCTTTTTCCAACTTGCCAAGATGGCGTAGCTGTAGCCCCATTGCTCAGTTCCGATAGGACGAAAGAGATGTCAAAAACGCCGTCTGATTCTGGTGGCGAGCGTAGTATCAGACCTTGGTGGTTTAGGAAGGAGACCTGTATCTGTCAAGTAACTAATACAACATGACATTGGTCTTAATCAACCAACCTTTGGGCCAGGCTGTGGCCCATGTACAAAGACGTCCTGCACAACGAAAAGTCCCCCAGAGATTAAAATAGCGGCATGGCAGTTGGCCCAGGGCTAATCATCAAAGACAGCGTTTAAGTGGACAAACTCATACGCTAACCGTGCTACTGCCGTGTCCTAATACTACCTTCCTTTCCTATGTTAACACTTGCGCTGAGCTGTTCAACGCCACTACGTAGGCGAGCTCAAATTTTTTTATAATTACATTTTGTCAATCCAATTCAACTTTTTCTTTGGCATATTATAATGACTTGCCTAGCAGACGCTACGACGTCGACCGCTTCTGCAGCTACAATTGACCCTTGCATCTTTGTCCAAATCAGGCAGTCAACTTCACAATTTCCATCGCCAGATGTTAGATTGGGTCGCAAGCGTCGCATTAACGCGGGGCCAAAAATGGACCTATGTGCCGATTTCCGTCTCGGTACCTTCTTTTTGGAGAAAACGGCATCTGCTGACAAGTTCGTGAAGGCTATGGCATCGACTCGCGCTGCACCCCGCAATGTCGACGTCTGCTATGTGCGGACGCTATATCCAGCGGATGACTAGTATTGTACTCAAATGCGAACCTTCTTTCCATGATGCTATGACATAGAGAAGTATTCATATTATTCTCCGGTATATAAAGCTCGAATGTTCCTCTCAATTACCGCTATCTTTTCCCAACTCGCATAGTCCCGACTATCCATTCGCCAATCTCTTACCAAATCCATTCTGATAGCTTATGATAGGCATATTGACGATGCTTGTCTCTCTTTTGCCTTTTCTGGCCGCCCTCGCGGCCGCCTCTCCGGCTAACCTGGAGATGGTCCTGAAGCAGTCGCTTCACATGGTCCCCAATGGCTGGGAAGTTCACTCTGACGCCCCTGCCAACCAGAAGATCAATATGCACATCGGTCTCAAGGAGCAAAACCTCGATGTTCTGCAGAAGCGTCTCTTGGAGATGAGCACCCCCGACCACGCCGACTACGGCAAGCACATGTCCAAGGAGGAGATTGACTCCTTGACCGCTCCGTCCAAGTCCACCATGGACGCTGTCACCTCTTGGCTCTCCTCTCACGGCGTTGAGGCCGGAGAGATCTCCAACGGCATGCTGCCCATTACCATCACCGTCTCCCAGGCTGAGAAGATGATGGGCACCAAGTACAAAGTCTACCACCACGCCGCCGGCGACAAGTACACTGTCCGCACGACGGAGTACAGCCTGCCCAAGAACGTGCACTCGGAGATCACCATGGTCCAGCCCACCACCATGTTCAGCGACATGGGCATGTTCCGCGACAATCTTGTAGCCTCTCAAACCAAACTGGAGAAGACCGACCACACCAAGCGTTCCGCCAACCGCTGCGGTCTGGCCGTCACCCCTGCCTGTCTCGAGGACTTGTATAACATCAACTACACACCCCGCGATGGCAAGACATCTCTCGGTGTTGCCGGATACTTGGGCGAAACTGCCAACGTCAATGACCTGGGTGACTTTATCCAGCAGTTTGGTGACAACCGCAAGTACAACGACTTGCAAGTCGAGCTCGTCAACGGCGGCACAAACGACGGCGCAGGCACTCTTGAGGCCGACCTTGATGTTGAGTACGCCTTCATTCCATTCCGAAATTATCTTAAGTATCCATGTCCTAACCAATGATATAGGTACACGGTGTCTCTGAGCTCTCCCATCACCAACATCTTCTACTCGACTGCCGGCCGCCCCCCGTTCAAGCCTGACGACGGTACTCCCCAGAACACCAACGAGCCCTACCTTGACTGGCTCAACTATATGCTTGCTAAGAAGGACCTCCCTCAGACCATCACTTCTTCGTACGGTGACGATGAGCAAACTGTCCCCAAGGACTACGCCGACAACGTTTGCAACTTGTTCATGAAGCTCGGTGCCCGTGGTGTCAGCTTCATGTGCAGCTCCGGCGACGGCGGTGTTTCCGGTGGCCAGAACACTGACTGCAAAGCCAACGATGGATCTGGAAAGACCAAGTTCCTCCCTACTTGTGAGTGAAGGGATTTTTTCCTATATAATTGCATCTGCTGACATTCTCTAGTCCCTGCCAGTTGCCCGTGGGTCACCGCTGTCGGCGGCACCCAGCGCGTTCCCGAGACCGCTGCCGGCCTATCCTCTGGTGGTTTCTCCGAGTACTATGGCGTCCCTGACTACCAGACTTCTGCTACCTCCAACTATCTTTCCAAGATTGGCAGCCAGTACTCTGGTCTGTACAACCCCAAGGGCCGCGGTATCCCCGACGTTGCTGCCCAGGCCAGAGACTTTGAGGTTGTCCTCAACGGCTACGACACCTATGTTGATGGTACTAGCTGCTCTTCTCCCACCTTTGCCGCCGTAATCGCCCTCCTGAACGACTACCGCATGTCTCAGGGCCGTCCTGCTCTGGGCTTCCTCAACCCCTGGCTTTACAGCAAGGCGGCCTCCAGCTTGAACGACATTACCAGCGGCAGCAACCCCGGCTGTAACACCAACGGTTTCTCCGCCACCACTGGTTGGGACCCCGTCACTGGCCTCGGTACTCCCGACTTTGGCAAGCTCAAGCAGATTGTTTAAGCGATTGACTAGTTGAAATTGAAACTGCAAATATATGCGGCATTGCTCTAGTCTCGTGCTGAGGTGCACCAAGTACATATGATTGAAACGATGCATGTCGCACACTGATTTTTTATGACAGTATAAATAAATAAGTATATCACAAAATTGTTACTCTCACAGACATCGTATTGTTTTTTGAAGACGTCTTAGAGCAGAGCGTCCAGACAATAGATTTGTAGGGACCCTTACACCCAAACAAGTCATCTGCTTCCTCACTCGTCAGCCAGGAACCATTTATAGTAACCTTTTCTACTAGAATTAAAAAGAAATTGTCAGAGCCGGTCATTTCCAAAAGCCAACATTGAAGACATGCATGGGTTAGCAACGTGGGCCACAGCACTGGATGAGCGCTGTCGGTCCACTGGGGCAAGCGCTAGCACTGGTACATTTGCGCCTGCAGTCCGTTGGTGCGTCCGCAGGTACACTGAAGCGCGTAGAACAGCTCCAACCCCTCATCCTGCTACATCACGACATTCATCCTGTGTCTCATACCCGATAAACGGCCATTGAGCAGGCAAATCGGTACAGATTACCGCGCCCATACGCATTGAAGCAGCAGAGAAGCCTCGAGGGTACACTAGCCCTCCCCTAGTCGCCATGGGCCTGCTCCAGTCTCTCGGCCTGCGGCGCTCATCGCAGTGGGAGCGCCTCACCGTCCTCGATCACCTGCTGCTCTCGCCGCTGACCTTTCTCACCGTCAACCTGTACCACATCCTCCTCTGGCTGCGCGGCCGGCCCTTCCGGCCGCCGCGCAACAGAGACGCCGTGCGCGTCGTCTGCATCTCCGACACGCACGACCTCACCGTCGACGTGCCCGACGGCGACATCCTCATCCACGCGGGCGACCTGACCAACGCGGGCACAGCGGCCGACATCCAGAAGCAGCTCGACTGGCTGGGCAGCTTCAGCCACGAGGTCAAGATTATCGTAGCGGGCAACCACGACAGCTACTTTGACCGCCGGTCGCGCAGCGAGGAGGATGTGCGCAGCAAGGCCAAGCTCGACCTGGGCGACATCCTGTACCTGCAGGGCGACATGACGGTGCAGGAGGTCAATGGCCGCAAGATTAGCATTTTTGGTGCTGGCGATGTCCCGGAGTGTGGCCCCAAGGAATTTGCGTAAGTGGTGCTTCAGTACGGAGTAATATGTTCTACTAACTAGTACTGACCGAGCCAGCTTCCAATACACCAACGTCACTCAGCCTTGGCTCAACAGAATACCACCCCAGACTGACATCCTGGTCACTCACACGCCCCCTGTAAGTCCCAGCTTCAAAATATTCATGATCAGTCCTAACACAAGACTCAGAAATACCATCTCGATCTCGGCATAGGCTGCAAGTACCTCCTGCGGGAAGTATGGCGCGTCAAGCCGCGCCTCCACGTGTTTGGCCACTGCCACTGGGCATACGGCCAGGAACCCGTCTACTTTGACGACATGCAGTCCGCTTACGAGAGGTTGCTTTCGCGCGACCGCCGCGGTCCCATCATGGACTTTATTCCCAACCGTTCGTGGATAGACATGTGCCAGGTGATATACTACGGGCTGCACGGCATCGCCTGGAAGTGGCTCATGGGTGGCCCTCGGGGCAATCAGGGCGGCTTGATGGTCAATGCCGCCCAAATGTACGGCAACTCGGGTCGTATCAAGTCACGAGCTGTTGTAGTAGATATTTAAATTCTATGTCCCATAATGTACACTGACGCGTCGGCCAGTTGGACCATGCCGTCAGATTTCTCAATGGCCTTGTTTGTCTCATTGAAACTTTTTGTCTTTCCCTTTTTGTCTCTTCACTTCCTTTCCATCTAAAATCCAGATGCTATCAAAAACTGGCCACTGTAATACAACACCCAGACCGCATGCTGCATCCACCCCCGGTGCCGCGACTCCCTCGCCACCACAAACTCCTCCGTCGCGAGAATCGAGTCCGACAGCGCAAACAGCACCGCGCCCGCGACAATCACCGCGCTCTCCACCGTCAGCACCGCCAGCACCATGGTCAGGATCGTCGCCGTGTACACCAGGATCGGCGCGCGCAGCGGCCCCGCGACCCGCGGCATCAGCACGGCCGCCATCCCCGGCGCGAGCAGCACCATGGCGCCCGCCACGCCCTGCCGCCAGGCGTCCTGCCGTATCGGGTCCGCGCTGCCGGCGCCGGAGCCCGCGAACAGCGCGACGTAGAAGAGGTGCGCGACGAGGAAGCTCGCGAGCCCGCAGAGGAAGTTGAGCTCGCCGGGCCAGGCGAGGAACGCGTCGCCGAGGGAGCCGAGGGCCAGCGCGGGGACGAGGTGTGAGGTGCGGCCGGCGCGGAGGGCGCCAAAGTACGCGAGCAGAGCGGTCGAGAGCGTCTTGTAGGCCATGCGCGTCTTGCTGGGCGGGGACCGGACATTGATGAGGTACATGACGGCCGATGCGACCGAGGCCGCGACGACGGCGGTCTCGGTGGCATCGCCGCCTTGAAGACGTTTGAAATCCATGATTGGTGCGAAAAGAAATGTGCAGCAGCTGTTGTAATGTCGTTGAATGAGGAGAAACGGTAAGGCGCTATGGTGTGGGTTAGCTGCGTTCGGCCCGGAGCCGGCGCCGGCTTGAGGTTAAATATTTCAAAGGCTGCCGGAAGCGGGACTTACACGCGTGATGTTTCGAAACAAAATCAAGTACCGTCGGGACGGAAACCAGAAAACTCTAGAGCGTTAATTTTCCGAGGTCAACGAAACTCCGACAATTTCCAATTGACACATGTATATTTAGAAGCGGCCCCCGGGCCATTTCAGCACTCCGCTCTTGGGGCCAAAAGGTCCAGAGTGGCGCTAGCTATAGCTGGGAGTGGAGGTCTTATAATAGATAGCTGGAGAAGCTGCAAACACACATTTCACAGATCATTGAGGAACCAGTCGAGTATTGTTTCGATGTTTTACCATTTATTGGTAGTTTCTAGCTAATATCGTTTTGTAGACGATCTACATATTAAGTAGTGACTGCGCTTGCAAGTCTGCTATAAGTCTGCTGTATGCTATTTAGTACAATGGGTACTCAATATAAAATTACCGAAAATAAAAATCGCTGAGATGCAGTGTCGGTCCAGTGTACCTTCTTCAAACCCTTCCTCCAAAGTACCCTGAGTAAAATCATTCTTTGTCTCTATGTGGTCAAGTCAATCTGTTCCTGATTCCCTGCTCTTTGACAAACCGCAATCTGCGAACGGAATAGGAAATACGCAATTTTCTGTCTTTTTCATCTCTTTCTTTGTTCGCTAGTTCACCTTGTCCTTTACAAAAGGAAGACCATGGCCAGCATGGTGGTGAAAAGCAGCGAAGTCACCTTCACACCAGAGGCACCGGCGACAATGGTAGGACCGGGCGTGGTGGTGGCCACGGGCACGACACCGGTAGAAGCCGCAGAGTGAACCGGAGCAGACGTCTCAACCGGCTTCCGGCTGCTGACAACGGGCGGCTCAGGCTGGATGGCCTTGCTGGCGGGCGGGAGGGTTGCGGCGGTGGAGTGCTCGAGAGTCGGGGTGTGCGGCACAGTGACTGTCAGCGTGTTCTCGCCATTGGCACCGCAGGACGAGCAGGGCACGACCTTGGTAGACATTGGGACGGTGGCAGGCGAGGGGGCGTTGTGGGGGCAGCCGCAGTCAACCTGGACAATGGTGGTGACGTACTGCTCCTCGACGACCTCGGAGGGGCGGTGAGGGTAGACAGTCTTGTAGGTGACGGTGGTGACCACGGTGTTCGTGCTCATCTCGGCAGCGGTATCCACGGCTGCGCTGGCGTGGACAGTGTGGACGCCCATGCCGGTGCTCATCGCGACAGCGGTATCCACGGCTGCGCTGGTGTGGACAGTATGAACGCCCATGGCGGGGGGCTGCTTCGGGGGTTCTTCCTTGGCGACGGCGGCGTAAACAGTCAGCAGGAAGTTGGCGGGCGCGCGACGGTCCTTCGTGCTGGCGTGGTTGCTCTTGAACATCATGGCGGGGGCGGCGCGGGCGCGGTCGCGGCTGAGGACGGTGGAGTTCCGCAGAGTGTCCGGCGTGTAGGTCGAGTTGGGGCTGAGAGACTTGCCGGACTCGGCCGCGGGCTTCTCTTGCTCCTCCTTAGGCTCGGGGTAGACGTTGACAGTGACCACGGCGGCGGCAGAAGAGCTCGTGGTGCTGGTGGCAGGAAGCAGGGTCTGGGGACCAGTAGAGTTGAACTTGCCAGCAGGGAAGGTACTGTTCTTGTTGCTCCTGGTACCGTTGCCGGAGCCGCCAGTGGGAACAGTCCAGCTGGGGATGCCGGTGCCGCTGGGGGCGGCAGTGTTGGGCTTGAGATTATCGGTGGCCGCGGGCATCAGGAGGCTGGAAACAACGCTGCTAGTCTCAGGCAGGGTAATGTTGGCCTTGGCGCCGATGCTTTCGTCCACAAACATGCCCTGGCTCTTGACGCGGCCACCGCAGTACTGCTCATCGTTACCTGGGCAGATAGTGTCGCAAGTGCCGGAGCTGACGCGGGTGTCGGGATCCAGCTCGGCCGCGCAGTAGCAGCTCGTGTCGAAAACACCAGCAAACTTCTTACCGGTACAGAGACTTGTGCACTCATTCAACGTCATGTCGGGCTTGTCAGCGACCTTGTCAAAGGACTTGAAGTCGCTGTTGGAGCCGAAGCAGCCCAGGTAGGAGAAGCCGTTGATGTTGGCCGGGTTGGACTTGGCGCCACCGCTGGGGGAGGGCAGGGCCGCGGTCGGGATCTTGCCGGAGACGGTGAAGGTGCTGGTGCTGGTGACGGAGAGCATGGTCGTCGTCCAGCCGATGGGCTCGGCTTGATTTATGCCGCTGCCGGCCTTGGAAGTGGCGTTGGGGAGAATGACGGAGACGCTGCCGCTCGGCTTGACGTGATTTGTGCCGTTGCCGGCCTTGGAAGTGGCGTTGGGGAGCATGCCGGAGATGCTGCCGCTGGGCTTGACGTTTGTGCCGTTGCCGGCTTTGGAAGTGGCGTTGGGGAGAATGACGGAGACGCTGCCGCTCGGCTTGACGTGATTTGTGCCGTTGCCGGCCTTGGAAGTGGCGTTGGGGAGCATGCTGGAGACGCTGCCGCTGTGGCCTGGGAGGCTGGTGAAGGTGACGGTCGGGATGTTGCTGGGCTGGCTGTGAGAACCAGTTCCGGAGGGGGTGGCGCTGCTGGTTCTGTTGCCGTCGCCGCCCTGGACGTAGGCGTCGATGTAGTTGACGTCCCAGTAGGCGTTGGAGAAGACGGCAGGGTTCTTGGCCACCCACTCGGAGCAGGTGGGAGCCAGGGCAGAGCAGCCGTCGCCCTTCCAGACAGCATTGCCGTAGTCACCGCAAAAGTTGATGTTGAGAACGATGCTCATGTCACGGAAGTGGGAGTTGACGTCGCAGCTGTCGCCTCCAAAGACGGCCGTGGGCTTGCCCCAGGTATCGGGGGCGGGCTCCTTGGCCGCGATGTCAGAGGGGGCCGAGTCGCGGTCAAAGTGCCAGACCTTGATGTAGTCGTCGTCCCACTGCATGGCGTAGACGCCGCCGCCGACAGCGTTGAAGGTGTCGCCGTAAGAAGAAGTATCCGAAGTATTAGGGACCATGCCGCAGCCAATGTTGTCAGTGCCGATGTCGCAGTTCTTGGTCTGGGCCACGCCTGAGGCCATGTTCAGTACATCGTCACCGAGCTTGCAGCCGGCTGTCGTGTGAGCGGAGATGATGTTGCGGTGGGCAGTGTTGGCGCCCTCGATGATGTCGATCTCGCCACTCGTTGGCCAGTTGGGTCCGTATGCCCAGACTGTGGATTTGCGTGTTAGTGAGCGTTGCGTGAGCGAAGTGCCTGTCGTTTACTTACACGCTGGCCATACACCGCACTGAGACGGGGGCATGTGGAGGAAGTCGGCGATGAAGAGACCATGGGTGTAGGCCTCTTTGGACTCGATGCGGATACTGGGACGGCCCTCGTTGAGGTTGTATGTGTTGTGGTGGTCGACACCAATGCGAACAACGCCGGTTTGCTCATCAACGGCGAAGAGGCCACGGCTGGCCGCGTTTTCCTGGCTCTGGTAGCGAACGAAGCCGTTGGAGTAGTCGCGGGTGTCGATCCAATTGAAGCCGCTGACCAGGGCGTCTCCGGCATACGAGTTTGCTAAAGAGTAAGCCATGCTGGGCTTGTTGTGTGTCTAATACAAAGGAGAAGAGAGAAAGTAGTAGTAGGTGGCGGCGGTGGTAGTAGCGGCCGGAGGCAGAGCTGTGTGTTCGTTTAACACTAGAGACTTATTGAAAAAGAGTTCCTCAAAGAAGAACCTCCCAAGTCTCCAGCGTGTTTGAACAGATGATGACGCTCAGAGTCTGATGAGAGAGGGAGGGAAAGAGACAAACGAAAGGAGAGCAAGTAGCTGTTGGACGGAGAGGGACACTATATACGCAGGCCCTCTAGACCCGAGGATCGCCGTCGAACCCTCGATCACGGTGAGACGGCAGGAGAATTCTTTGTTCGCCCAGCACCTTGTTGGAATGGCGTGCGACAGGCGAAGTGGCTGGACTAGAGGTCTCCGTTCTCGAGAGCCGTTCGACGAAATAAGCCAGGCGGTGCTGAGGCGAGAGGAGAATCACCGCACCGCGCGAGAGGTTGGAACGACCACGGCCAGCATTCCAGCGGGAGGCCATTCGCAAGGTGGTCCCTGGGGAGTGGAGGATTGTGTCTTCTTTCGGGGTGAGGGTCCCTGCGAACAATGGGCTTGGCCCGCGGTAACAATGGCCGGCTTCTGGGACCCAGCAGCGCGGGCGGTGCTCTCAAAAGGCATGGCCCGCCCTCGGCAGGCGCACTTTTTTGGGGAACAGGAGGAAGAATGAGCTGTGGAGAGGACAGCGGGAGAGGGGGAGCTGAAGAGATTGTTCCAGAGCCCAATCAGAGCATCGCGAACAGGTGAGACAATGGCATTTGGTCTCGGGTTCCTGGCCGTTTGGTCGCGACCAAAATGGTGACGCCCGTGTAAGTGATGGTGGTGGGTTTCGGGTGTCTTAGACAACGAGGCCCGAAGCGGTCACTGTGTCGACATCTGCGCTCTTCCCATCCATTTTCCGATGCGAGTTTAATTAGCGTCTCTCTCGCCTTCGTACTGCCGAGTAATTAGCCAGAAAAAGCAACATTGCTGCGGTCCCCTGGCGGTACCGGCGGTTGTCGTCACGCCAGCCACCGTGGGGTAGTCCCATACCCGTGCCTGGCAGGGGCTCCATCGCCAACATTCCAGTCAGCACCTTTGATTCCACAACCGCGGAACCTGACTGGCTCACGACACATTTTTACATGCCTCCGCAAGGTTATGCAGCTCTGCTAAAGATGGCACCGTCAGCTTCTTTTTTCTGTCATTGTACTAGGATATAGAAAGTTAAAACGCCGTGAGATATGCAACCCGCCACCCCAAAAAAAGAACACCGCCCCATGGTAATGTACATTGTGACTCCCCCCCCTCCTGCTATTCCCTTTCCCCAAGTCTATCTAGTCTTTCTCCTTCTTTTCCTGGTCCGTCCCTTTTCTCCGATCAAGCCACGTACGCATAATTGGGCTATTCTAAGAACATCTAAGAACATGTTCCTGACGCGCTCGGCTTAGTCCCAAATGGCCTTTTTTCGTTCCTATTCTCGGACCTGCAGGCTTCCAATGTTACAGGTTTCCGATTTCATTCGTTCGGCTAATCGTATTGGGAGGCGTTCAAATATTAGATCATGATGCGCCGGAGGCCTTCCGTCCCGCCAAGGACGCGTCGCCCCGTCACCGCGCAGCGACCCTGTCCACTTTCCCACTTGCCGTCCTTGCCCTCCATAAAGTCCTCCTGCTTCTGGTGCATGCCTTCGATCCACCTGTGGATGCAGGTGTAACAGTAGACGACCCCAGTCTGGCAGGCTGTCGGGGTAACAATGTCCTCGAGGCAGATGGGGCAGCATGACGAGTCCTCGGGAAATGGCACGACATAAATCGGCAGGCGAGAAGGTTTGGCGACGGGGGCGTCCTTGGCGGCGATCTCCGCCTCTTGTCCCGGCACGGCGTCCTTGTCCTTGTCGTCGCCCTCGGCAACGTGCGCCTGGGCCTTTTCCTTTTCGTCCGACGTCGACGCCGACGAGGGCTTCTTGAGGTGCTTGCCCAGGAGACCGGAGATGATGGGGGGCGGCAGCTCAATGTTCTCGGCCGCTTTCCGGGAGAGCTGCTTCGCAAAGTCGGACTGGTACCACCACTCGAGGAACTTGAGCGCAAATATGCTCATTGGCAGGGCGATGGAGAGGCTGGACAGCACCTTGGAGCCGATGTTGCGAGGTGAAAAGAGCGACTGGCCCCCCGGTCTGCCGTCGGCCTTGCCCTTGGCCGACAGGGCGTCGATGGCCTGGTAGTCGGCGGCCGTCATGCGGCGCAGGCGGGTGCCAATCAGCCACATGAGCGGGTTGTGGTACTTTGTGCGGTCGAAGAGGTAGGCGAGGTTGAAGGCCAGCATGGCAAAGTAGTAGGCGGCGTTTACGGAAGGGTATATGTTGGTCAGGAACCATCGGTAGTAGTGGAGGAAGCGGTCGCGCAGGGTCGGGTTGTCGGGCATGCGGGTGTAGGCGGCGCCGAGCAGGGCGCGGGGCGCGTTGACCTCGTAGCCCTCGTCGAGCTTGCGCTTGAGGTAGGGGACGCCGACGAGGACGGCGAGGTTCATCCAGACGTCCCCCGTCGTGAGCTTGAGGGTGTCGCGGACGAGGTGCGGCGCGGCCATGCTGGCGCGGGGCACCTCGCCGCGGAGGGCCTTTTCCCGCTTCAGGCCGTAAAAGTTCTCGGTGAAGGAGCCGCCGCGCGTGCGCAGGTAGTGGCGCTCGACGACGAGCATGAGCAGCGCGTAGAGCTCGTCGAAGGAGTTGAGCGCGCGGAGGAGGTAGCGCGGGTGGCGGTGGGTGGCGACGGTGAGCAGGTAGCGCAGCGTCGGGGGCAGCAGGGCGTTGAGCTGCTGCTCGGAGAGCACCTCGAAGAGCGAGGGCTTCTGGTCGTCAAACGTGCCCCGGAGGGCGGTGACAAACTCCATGACTGGCTGTGCGCGGCGCGGTGGTGATGATGGAGGAGGAGATGGGGCGGGTGATGGCAGGTCCGGTTACCTGCTTGCAAGGAGGTTGCTTCCCAGGGCGAGGTCGGAGGCGGCCGCGGGAGCCGAGAGAAGACGAGACAACGAGTGGCTTGCAAAGTGGACAATGCGGTCGGTTCGAAGTTTGCGACGAAAAGAGCCCTTTTTTGTCGCAGGTTTCGTAGGACTCTGACGACGGCGCAGAAAAATCAATTGTCAAAAATTCGTAAGAAAGCTAGAGGAAAGTTTGCTTCGAACCAAGGGTCGGGATGGTGACTTTGTGCCCCCCCGGCGTTTGTCTCATGTGAAATGTACCTCGGCAGCTGGGCTGGCAGCGCCCGCCCAGGCCCGAAGAAAGCGGCCCGGTAAAGTAAAGTACCGCTTGCTGACATTTTGGCTGCAAGCGGCAGGCGGTCCGGGCGGCCAGGGTACTTTGCGCCCGATTTACAGCACTGCTTTCTCCACTGTAAAAGCACCTGTGGACTTTTTTCCGTCCCCCGCAAACACGGGGCGCTGCTGTCCTTACACTGACTGACTGGGCTGAAGTGCCACTGTAGCTGTCTTTCCCCCCGCCGCCCAGGACTCACAGGACGGAACTTGTTGGCAGCAAACAAAACGCCGTTTAGCCCCGGCTGTCCCGTCTCCGAGGGGCGCTGAGTAACTGACCGAACGGCGCAAGGCACAGCCAACGACGAACCTCGACTCCCGACAAGCAAACAACTGAGGCGTGCTGACTCACCTCTCTTACTTGACATTCTGGCTTTTCTCTAGCTGTGCAATCTCTACGGGTCGTCGTATTCACACTATCGAGACCGTGCGTCGATTTCATAAATCTCACATCTACACCTGCTGGACCCCTGCTTCACATCTCGGCTATACGATCCTTTCATCACCAACAGCCTCGCTCACCAACCTCTCACCCCAGTCGCTCCTCCAAGTCGCCAGTCTCAGTCACACACAAACATGGAGATCGAAGGAACACCTTTTGAGCGCGTCCAGACGTACGTCGACCTCACCGGCACCAACAAAGAAGTAAGCACCCCTCCCCCCTTCTTCCCGCGGTCCCAGCGACGTTGGAACACGCAACAACCAAGAACCTCAGCATCTAACCACCGCCTCTTCCTCCCCCTCTCTCACAGAACTGGATGAGGGAAATATCCCCCTACGTCACCCTCCTCTCCGCCAGCAACGACGGCCCCCGCCCGACCGCCAACTTCCTCTTCACCGTGCACCAGTGCCACACCAACGCCAGCGTCAACATGCACGGCGGCGCCGTCGCCAGCTTCTTCGACTGGGCCACCAGCATGCCCATGGCCATCATCGCCAAGCCGGGCTACTGGAGCCTGCTCGGCGTCACCCGCACCCTCAACGTCACCTACCTCCGCCCCATCCCCGTGGGCACCGAGGTCGTCATCGAGACCGAGGTCGTCCACGCGGGTCGGAGCATCGCCCTCGTCCGCGGCGTCATGCGCCGCAAGTCGGACGGCGCCGAGCTCGCCACCTGCGAGCACAACAAGGTCAACACGGATCCTCCCGCTGCGGCCAAAGACTCAAAGCTGTAAATGTCAAGGTTGGGGTGGGACTGCAGGGCGTTTTTGGCTTTTAGATGTCACGATATAGATTTCCATGGTTATTAAACAAGGTATAGACATGCCGCTCGCACAATCTAGACTTTTTATTCCAGAAAATATTAGAAAGAAGAGGAAAATAACCTGTTCAAACAACTTGCGCCATGCATGAAAATATCACCGCTACCCCAAAGCACACATATATATACACCGAGGTGAGCAGCCCCATACTACCCTTTATCCCCACTAATGAGCATCTTCGTCCGACGGCGTTGCGTCCACGACCTCCATGTTCGCATCGAGTAGTAGCGCCGGCAGCTCACTTTGTAGCGTCTCGTAGTCAATCTCGATCTCTTCTTCCTCCTCATCGTCTTCGTCTGCCGTATAGTCCATCTCGGCCTCGGGGTCAGACTCGTCCACCGACACCAGTGCGCTGTACGCCAGGAAGCCCGTCGGCAGGATGTCTGCAATCTTGCCATAGGGCGCCTCCGAGTCGCTCGCCTTCCAGATGGCCGTCGGTCCCACGGGACCGTGCGCGTCGTACTCGCTGTCGAACCAGAAGCCCATGATGCCCCGCGCCGACCGCACGCCGCCGATTTGCACGCCCTCGCTCTTCCAGCGCTCCTGGCCGCCGTAGACGGACGACGACGTCCACCGCACCTCGCCCTCTTTGGTGAGCCGTACCGTACCTATAGCTGTTGTCAGTCACCAAGGTGAACTTTGGCAGGGTGCATTGTCGGATAAAAAAACTTACCATGTAGTTCTGATGAGCCATTGATATCCCAGATGTCGTCCAACAGGCGAGAATCACCGCTGTAGTGAACAACTGGTAGGTCTTGTCCGTCGTCAGGTCCCGGGGGTTCGATTTTTGTAACTCGCAGCTTCAAGAGAATAAGTCGCGTGGCTTCCCCGACGCTAATGCCCGGTCGAGGCAGGTCGGGCGGGAACGGGTCGCCCATTGGGAAGTTATAGTTGAAAAAGTCGTTGTAATCGAGGAAAGACACAACCTACTAAGTTGTCAGCAAATCCAGAGCCATCTTTACGGGCTTTATCACTCACCCGGTACCAGGTCCCAGTAACGCCATAGGGGTCTTCCAGCTCCAGTGACGACATCGGGGGCTTCGGCGCCGGCAAGTTCGGCGTCGGCATGTAGCTCTGCGGCCACGACCCCGAGAACGGCGTGCTCCAGACATCACTAAACAGCTTGCTCACAAAGCGCTTCGACTGGATGTTGTATCCCAGCACGACCATGACGGCCTCGACCTTTTCCCAGTCGACCTTGTCCGACCCGTCGTCGCGGAACGGGCCCCACCGCGTGCGCTCCGTGTGCCCGCGCATGTCGTACACGGTCGAGCAGGCGAACGGGTAGGTGCGCGTGGAGCGCAGGCGGCCGACGTTGAGGATGGGCGTGCCGTAGAGGCAGTGCAGCTGGGCGCTGCGCTGGCGGGCCTCGAGCGCCGCGCCGCCCTCGCCCGCCGAGGGGAACTTGAGGGGCCGCTCGCTGCGGACGCGGTCGAACATGAAGGATTTCTCGAGGAAGGCGGCGCGCGTCGAGTCGCTGCCGGCGAAGAGCGTCCGCAAAAAGTCGGCGTTGCGGGAGGCGCAGTGTGTGTTGGAGTTTTCGTTGGTCTGGCCGCTGGACGAGGCGTTGGCGAGGATGTCGGTCACCGCCTTGTGGACAAACTCGAGTTCGGATTCCTGTGTTTGGGCGAGGCCGTGTCAGCTTCTTGATGTCTTTCACATCACCCAGCATTTTCGATAGGGCTCGAGTGTACCTTGTCCGAAGCAGCCGGCCGAGCGCATATGAGCCTGAGCCGTGTAAAGTCACGGACGGCTTGCTGCCAGTCGATGTCGCGATCCCTTGGATTATCCTACACCAGAAGTCAGCATCATTCCCATCAAATATATCCTCGCAGCAACTCCCACGCACCAGGTGATTCAAGTAGACATCCTGGAAAAGCTTCCAGTTGTTCTGGACGGTGGCATGAAAGGCACGGCAGACGCGGGGTAGCACGCCGAGGTCGCTGGGGTCGAGCCATGCAAAGATGCCATGGACAATCTCGGCGGGCAGCGTTGTGAGCTGAGCCATCTTGATGAAGATCTAATGACTTGAGTACGGACGCGGTTTCAGCACCGCAAGAAGAAACGATCGGTAAAAGGGGGAGGCAGCTGGCTTGCGTGTGTGACTGCGCTGCGAATGGCAACTTTTTGATGGGGCGGCTTGCGTAGGTGTGGAACGTAAACTAACTCGTAGTGAGAAGGCAAAAGTCGGTGGGCTGCAAAAAGTTTGTTCGGAGTTTACGGGGTCACGCTCGGCGTGGCGGCACCTCCCACTACTGGTATGCGTCCCCGAATCCTCTTACTCTATAGTCGCCAGAGCTTATTTTATCATGGTCGATGGCATACGTGAGGACGTCCTGCATGTATTTATTCAACAACCAGGTCTCGTCACGATCAAAATATTCGTCCTGCATGGCGTCATGCAACATGCCCATCCCCGCTCATCTATAGCCTCGATGGCCTTATACCAGATCCGGCTCCACCCCCGCTTCGGCAGGATCGTGACTTGTTGCGGGACGTCATGCTAAGTAGCATTTACTGTAAAACAATCTTGTTCATACTATCTCCTTCTTCATGTAGATGGCAGTATATTTCAGTATATACAGGGATATCTAGTACTCTAAATCTGTTTCATCACTTTCTCCAGAGTCAAGCCATTAGCATGATCTCGCACCAACTTCCTAGTCTCATACAATCGCTCCTCCTTGGCTCAGCGTTATGCAGTTTTGTAGCAGCTTTCCTGCTTCGTGCAGCAGCTCCCACCGTGACTGGCCTAGCGAGTCCCGGAGCACCTTGAGTAATGAGAGGTTGCTATTAACACCCCTCATCATCTGCAGCTCGCCCGGGTCTTTGAGCCCTGCGTACGACGAGAGGTAAGTCCGCATCTGCGCCCACCTCTGCTGGCTCGAGGGCGGCTCCTCCGCGGCCGCATCTGCCGCACAAGGTCCCTCCGTGGCGAACCCGTAGCACCACACGACCAGGGCAGCAAAGTACAGCACCCACGGACGGTTCAGCAGCACGTCATTACGCACCTCGTAGGGCGGGCCCTGCATCTGCAGCATGTGCGGGGCGTCGTCGTCCTGGTCAATCAGATCCGGGGCCATGACGAATCGGAGAAACTTGAGGGCATAAAATGCGGCGTCGCGTGCCTTGGCAGACGGTGCCCATTCCTCTTTTACTCGTCGCTGTGCCGCTCGGAATTCGTTGGCGCCCACTGGTCGGCCGAGCAGCCGCGTCGCTCGCGCAAACATCTGACAGTCGACAATATCGGCATTCATGGCCATGTGCGCGAGGTGGTGCAGCACCGTTCGGCTTTCAAGCATACTGCAAAATTCGGAGCCCGTGTCTTCGCTCCGGTAGGGGTCCCGTGGTGGGCCGCGTCCTTTGAGCGACCTGTCAAAGTCGGCCTTCCAAGTATCGTACGCCCTTGTCAGAGCGATGCGCCATCCATCGCGCGCACCTGCCTGCGGCATGCCTCCTCCGAGCACGTTTGCTTGCAGGTCGCGCTGGTTCAAATGATAGGTGACGTTGAGTAGCCCTGCCGCTAGCACCGCGCGTCCAAAAGGCGTCGTCTTGACCTCTTGCTTGTTAAGTGTGCGTTTTAACCCCTCCAGGAACGACATCGGCTTCACACCTTGCGCCGCAAGGTTACTCTCCATCCTGCTAAGTTCAGCGGCGCTCGTAGCCATCCAGAGAGCGTCATCGCACGGCAATGGCAGCCGCATCTCGTGAGCTGCCATGACGGCCGAGTGGCCGAACATTGTTGCGTGAATGGAGTCAATGGAAAAGGCGACGCAAGCAACTCTCTTGGTAGACTCGTTTGTGATCCACTGATTCCATTGCTCATCTGCCGTCTTCGGCTGTGACGATTCGCTCGCATGGGTAGGCGAGTCGAATGACGATTTTCCTATCAGGCTGCGACCGCGTCGCATCAGCGTGATAGTAGTCGCGTGGTGGATATGGGCTCTTTCGTGCAGTTGTCTAGTCGAGCACATTTTCTCGTACAACTCGAGCAAGATAAGAGTTTGGAAAACCCACAAGGCGGCGGGTGGTCGAAAGCCGGGATCCATGAAAACGTCCCATCTTAGATGCGAGGCCAAGAAAGTGGAGAGGCGTACTCCAGCTCTCGTGACATCTGTTCCGCGCTTCTTGTCCAAGCACGCAGCACCAAGGGCCATGATGGCCAAGAGCAAAATGGTCGGCGTCTTGTCTGCGGAAAATGACGGCTTGTGCAGGATAGGGACCTGGTAGCTAAAGTGACGCCAGAACGAACCGATGTAGGCTTGCATCATGTGCTTGCTCAGCATATGGTCGTTTTTACTGCGGTCGCCTGAGATGATGGACTCTCTAATATTTCGCAGCTCGGAGCTCTCGTTGCCATGGAACCTCTCTTTAATGTAGTCGAACAAGTTTTGGCTTCGCTTGTCCGACATGCTCGCCTCAGGCATGTTTGGCTCCAGTAAGTTGTATACGGACATGATTTGCTGCGGTCCAATATGGTGGATGAGGCTAGGCTGATTTCCGAGATGAAAATCGTTGCCGGGGTACTGGCCGTGGTTAAGGTCCCCGTAACTGTATGCATGATTAGCAGAAGAGTCGCGCAAGGTCGCTCGTCAATTTACTTACTTCATGGGGGCTGAGGACAGCATGTGGCCAGGGCTAGTCGTTTGTGATGCCGAATCGAACAAGTATGCCATGAAATCCTCGGGCATGCCACCAGACGGCGATTTATGGAGTCTTGCGTCTGTGCCAAAGACGGGTCCAGCGTCGCCCATTGACATGTGGTCCATGATGATCATCTGGTTGGCAACGGGCGGCGAGGCCTGGGGAATATTTTGTGTCCCAGAACATTGAGTGTATTTATTTGCAGAAAAGCCGTATCCGGGATCAGCCTGATGAGGGTTGTGGTTCGGGATGTTTTGGAGCGGCATGTGGGCGTGCCGGGCATGTGTGCCTTGGGGGGGCGGATGAGAAGCGGTAGCAATGTTTCCAAACGGTCTTGGTGTGGTGTCGTCTATGGTGTAAGCTTGACCCGGGGGGGTGGTTTGGGCTTGCTGGTATATGGCGGAATCCGGTGAGCTGTGGGAGGCAGCGGTTCGCGGGGCACCATCCGGGGAAGGTGAGCGCGCCGTGGTTGGGCGCCTGTCATTGATACTGGTGCCCTTTGCGACATGTCTGTCCAAATGGCGCTTGAGCAAATCTGGTCTGACAAAGGTGCGACTGCAATCAGGGTACTCGCAATGAAAAGTCTGCGGCGAGTTGTGGTTGAGCTGGTGGCGCTGGCTGTATTGGCAATGTCAATGGGCATGCGTGGGAAAAACGAGAGGCAGTGGCCATGTGTACTTACAGATGCTCTGCTCTTGAGTATACTTTTCCGCATTCTTCTACGACGCAGACAAATCTTTTCTCCAGACCCTTGCGGCTCTTTCTCTTTCGCTTCTTTGGAGGGCCGGGGCTGATGGAGTGGTGACTGGGGCTCAGCGAGCCGGCTGCGCTGGCCATTGTCTGCGGCACGGAGCTCCGTTTTCAGGTCTTGTTAGGAGCAGTGGCGCATCATATACGCACGTCCCAGGTGATGACGGCAGACCTCGTGGGTTATCGGGGAACAGCCGTGCCGCGTTTCGCGCCGATTGAAACGTTGCGACGAGCAGCGTCGTCGGCGACGGAAGGCGAGTGAGGGCGAGAGATGGCGAGGGGCTGTAGAGCAGACGCTTGTTTCTTCAAAGTCTGGCGAGGCGTGGGGGTCTCTGCGGCATTCCGGGGAGTGCGCAGTTCCAAGTTGCCAGGCAGCCGCTGCGATGAAGGGCAAAGGTGCAAAGGTGTGTGAGCTTGGCGACGGCGCCAGTGGCAGCGAGAGTTGGCTGACTTGTGGTGCTTTGGATGTGCCGGCGGGCGTTTTTGGGCGAAATACTGAGTCGAGGAGCCGGGCCGGGTGGGAGTGGAGAGAGAGTGGTAGGGAAGTGCTGGAGTGTGAAGCGAGACGGGTATAATGGTAGAATGGATATAAAAGTGA
Organism: Lecanicillium sp. G3; assembly: GCA_037575805.1. NCBI lineage: Eukaryota > Fungi > Ascomycota > Sordariomycetes > Hypocreales > Cordycipitaceae > Lecanicillium > Lecanicillium sp. G3. The sequence goes on along the minus strand of JAZHPD010000003.1, from coordinate 357,119 downwards.
AATGAAAACGAAACAAGAATGAGATTATTTGGAGAATATTAGGACAAGAGCTCGGCAGTCTGGGACCATGTTGGTTTCAGATCAAAGAATGGCTCGACGGTTGGTGGTTCTGGCAGGAAGACGTGGGGAGTCTTTTTGATGTGGCGATGCTCGGCGGTGCGGGTAACCTAACTAACTAGTTAATGGCAGGATTGGCAGCAAGAGCAGCGCAGTGCACTGAGTGCAGCGCCTACCTATTTACGGAGTACAGGCAACGGGTTGGCGCAGCGCAGCACAGCTCAGGCAGACATGGGACTGGCCAAGTAAAGTGTGTGGAGAAGCACCCGGCCTTGGTGCTTGATGGTTACGAGTTAGTTACGAGTTCACTACGTTATTCAGCTAACTAAGTTAACCAAATAAATAGTTGGTTAGCCTGTAGGTATGTGCAAGCTCTTGGCAAGTGAACAGGTAGTTACCTCGACGATGAGGGATCGATGAGGGGTGGAAGCGTTCAAATCTCCATACACTTGCTGCACCGTAAAGTCTACAGCAAAAGTATTTACCGTTTAATCAAGGTACGTACGTACCGAGCGTCTCTGCATACGTAGTAATGCAAGTACCGCTCGCTACTACGTACCTTGGTATTTTCTCTTCTCATGCATAACTAGTAATAACTTGCATACCGAGGAGTATTGTGTGCAGTCTTCCCCAGCTCTCTCTCTGTCTTCTCTTTGCAAGCTCTCATCAATTGCGCTTCCTGCTTTCCCTCCCCTTCCACCCCTTCCACCACTTCCATCACTCGCCGTCACCTTGTTCGTCAGCTCGGTAGTTTTGACAAGCTGCGCACGCACAAAGCACTCATTCCCCGGACGCGGCCCCCCGGGGTACCCTCTTTCGTGCCTCTCCCCCCCCCGGGCAATTTCCTCGCTGCATCGCCATCCTTCAACGGCCTCTCCTGTCCAACCACAGACTCGGTCGCTCCGGCTTGTCCACCTTGAACTGCTGTCGACGTGCCCGTGAGAAACAGGTTTTGCGCGTCTCTGGTTCGACGGACATTACCGACTATATTGGCTGGGCGGTTTGGGCAGTGCCGCCGCCGTACGGAGTACTCGCTGCTCTGAGTTTCTGAGTTTCGGCATCACCGTCTGCCCCACTCAACGCGTCAGTGGTGATGTGGTGTGCGGGCGCGCCGGTGCAGGAGGGACTTGGAGTAGTTAATAGCTGGAGATGGAAGATGGGAGATGGGTAATTGCGGGAGGGGGGGGATATGCAACCACCCGACCATGCACAACATATGCGCATCTGGTGATTGAATTCCTCGCTGCCTTTGCCGGCGCACTGTTTACAGATGCACATGGCGTGATGTGTGGGATACCAGCACGTCACGATATATATATGTATATATATATATATATCTATGGGGTAAGATCACTGCTGTGGCGCCAGTATCGAAGATTATCGAATCGGTAATAAGAAGAACAGGAATAAAGAAACCATCAATCTCGCCAAGTCTTCAACGTGCAGATGCATCTCCTCCTTATCGATCCATGGCTTGGAGCTTCAAACTCATGCGATTATATCCGTGGCAGATGAAAAAGGCACCTATACACCCTCACCAGTACTCCCTACTGGAGTGTATGTACAGGTAGTACAGAGAGTACTCCGAGGGACTCGCTCCTAAAAGGCACGATACCAGTTCAACGACTCATCTTGCAATTAGCGCTGTTGCACATGTAGTATCCGCCACAAATCCTAATACCGGAAAAAAAGACCTAAAATACATCAAAATCCCCCAAGACTGCAACGGCGCTCTCCATTACTCCAACCTAGCTACGGAGTACTTGGTACTGAACTAACAACCAACGTTGGCCAGTGCCAATGCTCGCTCACTCGCCGCCGGGTGCTGTGCGCCCCCACTGCGCGAGTCACAAAAGTACCATTACCAGCAAATGCAGAGCAAAAAGGTACTTCCATAGTATAGCCTCTGCCTCGCACCAAGCTCCTCCAATTTGTTAGCGCCCAGCCCTGCACTTTTGGGGGCGCCGCGCTACCCGCTGCCCGCTGCCCGCTGCGCCCGTTGCCCACTGCCCACTGCCCGCTGCCCACTGCCCGCGCCCCAAATCAGAGTCCCCTCCTGCCTGCTGCTCCGGCCTCTCCTCTTCCCACTCAACACCACACAGACGACTCCCGACCACCACACACACGCAGAAACCATGCCTCCCAAAGCTTCCGCCCGAGGGCAGGACGACAAGCCAGACGGACCTGCTGCCAAGGAGCGCCCCGCGGCCTCCTCTGCTAAAATGCGCCGCGCCGCCAGCCAGAACAGTGCTACGCAGTCCCGCGAGGCGCCCACGAGCGCGCCGACCTCAGCTCCCACCACGAGCGCTCCCCAGACTGCACCTCCTACAGTAAGTATTTCCCGTCCCCGGCGACCTCGGGAATCATGCTGCGGCTCTCGTTGCAACCCCGGCTCTTCTCCCCCTCGCTCCTCGCCACCAACCGTCGCTGACCTCGTTGCCCTCCCCGCGCCAGATCAACTGGGCCTCCTTCGACCGAGACGCCCTCCACGCCTACCGACGAGAACACTCCCTCCCCTCCTCGACGTCCTTTGCGAGCACATATCACCAGTGGATCCTCTCCGAAAAGTCCGGCATCGGCCTCTACTCACCCACCATGGTCCGCAAGAAGAAGCTGCGCCGCCAGAACAAGGACAGCCTCGCGCTCGCCGTGCGAAAACACTTCAACGGCGTCGGCATCCAGGAAAACGACGTCATTGTCGACTTCATATGCAAGGTCCGAAACGGCAAGTCTGTCAAGTTGATAGGCCGGAGCAAAAGCGAGACTCTCTTCGCCGACTAGACCCGACGGACGAACTCGACTCTACAGACACGAACGATTCATGACAACACTGGCGTTTTTTTGCGGTTCTTTTTGATACCTGGCATTGGGACATGTACAATACAATTGAGTAGCACTTTTTCTTTTATTCACTCTGGGCGGATTACATTTGGCAGAAGCACACCCCTTCTGTTGCGCAACTTTGTTTTTTTTTGGTGGCAGCATTATTTTATGGCATGGCCACTTTAGCGTGCAGCCGCCAGCCTCTCTGCAAAAGAATTTACTAGCTGCCCTCAGCACTAGCGATTCTCAATAACAAGGCTTAAAAAGCCTTCACAATGCATACCGAATACAATGTATTCTCTAAAAAATTATAATTCGTCCCGCGTCTTTATCTCTGCATAGCTGCTCTTGACCAATCGCATGCTCTCTAATTCAGGACGGTATCTGGCGGCTTATGACGGCATTTACGCCTCAGGCAGCTTGACCCGGTTTAAGACCGGCTAAAAAAAAGTCGAGGCCCTCCGTCCGCCGAGAACCTCCTAGAACCACCTCCCGGTCGTCAACGCCAAAACCACCACCCCCCCCAAGCTTCTCATCCATTGCGTCGCCGGGATACTCGATTAATCAAATGAATCGCGACTTCTCGATATGAACTCCAGCATCCTGCTAAAAACCACGGCGCCAGCCCGCGCCCTGGCGCACAACCACGCATCGTCCGCGAGAAAGATTGCTGGCCCCTTGACGAAATGCGCCAGACTGCACACGGCGCGGCCGCGGGCGACGTCGCCGACCGCGAAGCGACCCGGCGTCAAGAGCTTCGAGAGCCCTTCGCCATCACGCGTACGTCGTTCTTTCCAGGCACCCGAACAGCGTGGGCGGCTAGCTAACGTGATGTCTAGACATTCCATACGACGAACAGGCTATCCTCCAAGGACCCGTACAAGGCGCTCGGCGTCAACAAGAGCGCCTCGGCCTCTGAAATCAAAAAGGCCTACTACGGCCTGGCAAAGAAATACCACCCCGATACGAACAAAGACGCCTCCGCCAAGGACCGCTTCGCCGACATCCAGTCCGCCTACGAGATCCTCTCCGACCCCAAGAAGAAGGAGCAGTTTGACCAGTTCGGCGCCCCGGGCTTCGACGCCAACGGCAACCCTGCCGGCGGCGATCCGTTTGGCGGTGGCGGTAACCCCTTCCACGGGTTCGGCGGCGGCGGCCAGGGCGGCTTCGGCGGCGGCTTCAACTTTGACGATATATTCTCCGCCTTTACCGGCGGCCAGGGCGGGCCCTTCGGCGGCGGACGACGCGGCGGGCGCCAGAACCCGTTCCAGCAGGAGATCCTCGTCGGCGAGAACATCGAGGTGCAGGCCAGCATCACCTTCATGGAGGCCGCCAAGGGCACCAGCAAGACAATCTCCATCACACCGACCGTCGAGTGCGGCACCTGCACGGGCAGCGGCCTCAAGACGGGCGCGCAGCGAGAGCCCTGCAAGGCTTGTAACGGTACCGGCACCCGCCTGCACTTCATGCAGGGCGGCTTCCAGATGGCCTCGACGTGCGGCACCTGCGAGGGCTCCGGCGCGACGATCCCCAAGGGCTCCGAGTGCAAGTCGTGCTCCGGCCACGGCGTGGTCCGCGAGCGCAAGACCATCACCGTCGACATCCCCGCCGGCATCGAGGACGGCATGCGCCTCCGCGTCGACGGCGCCGGCGACGCCCCCGCCACCGGCCGCTCCGCCGACCCCAACGCCAGGACCCAGCGCGGCGACCTCTACGTCTTTGTCCGCGTCGCCAAGGACCCCAAGTTCACGAGGGAGGGCTCCAACATCCTCCACACCGCTAGCATCCCGCTCACGACGGCCCTCCTCGGCGGCCAGGTCTCGATCCCCACCCTCGACGGCAACGTCAACGTCAAGGTCGCCACCGGCACCAACACCGGCGACAAGATCACGCTGTCCGGCATGGGCATGAAGCGCCTCGGCTCCCGGCGCAGCGGCTCCGGCGACCTCCGCGTCGAGTTCCGCGTCAACATGCCCAAGTACCTCAGCGCCAACCAACGCACCATTGTCGAGATGCTCGCCGACGAGATGGACGACAAGACTGCGCGACGCGTCATGAATGTCTCGCCATCTAGGTAAGCCCCAGCCGCCGCTTCTCTCAACGCATTCATCAAGTCAGTCAGTCCCACTAACTTGGACGGAACAGAAACACTGCCACTAGCGACGACCCGGCATCACACGAAAACGAAGGCTTCCTCAAGTCGGTATGGCACAAGATGACGAACCACCCGGCCCACCAGAAGAAGGCTGACGGCGAACCCGACGCAAAGTCGACTGACGAGCGCTCCACGAAAAAGAACGACGGCCAAGACGAGAAGAAGAAGTCCGACTCCGCCTAAGCCCGTGCACGACGATATACCAAACAACATTTCTGTACCATATTCAGGGACGCCTACCACCCTGGCTTCCACCTCTCAAGACGGCATCCTAGCATGCGGCTTGCTATATATTTTTTTGTTTTGCATTCACATGGTGTTTTAAAAATGGTATTCATTTCTAGTGAGAGAAAAATTTAAAATCAAAATAACAGAAACAGAGCGGGAGATATCAAAGGCGTTTTCTTCACTGGTGAGCGCGCGTTCTGCGTGCTACGCAGGCAGTTGGTCGGTGGGCAAAACGAAAGGGCTCGATGTGCCCGTGTATGCTATAGAGCGAAATGCAATTGTATATGAAGAGATACTTTAAACTTAGTCGGAGAAAAATCCCCTCCTTCTTTAAATGTAGTTCTTTCAACGTCTCTCGACTCGGTCCTTCCAATGAAGTCGTGAATATTTGTTTCGAAAGTGTGCACGTCCCTGTAATAAAACGTAAGGAATGAGGCGAGCTCTCTGCTCGTCTTTGGGTATCTATCGCCGTTTCACCAGCCTGGTCACGGCGCTCTGCACGCATCCGGGCAATGCATCTCGGCGTCGCACAGTATGTGTTGGCTGTCTGGATCATGCCACACACACGCCACGTAATGTAGCAAACAGCAGCTCTCTGGCTCTCTCCGCCCTCCGAAACCCCGCCCCCCTCAACCGATGGGCTTGAGCTTCTTCTTCTTCTTCTTCTTCTCCGGCTCGTCGCCCGACTTGCCCTTGTGGAACTTGCGCCAGCTGCTGATGCGCTCGTCGCGCGTGGCCTCCCAGTCCTGGTCGTGCTGGCGCTTCCGCTTGCGCTCCTCCATCTCCTCGTCCTGCTTGCGCTGCTCGCGGCCCTCCTCCTGCATCTGCGCCTTCATCTGCCGCCGCCGCCGCTGCTCGTTGTCGATGAGCACCATCTTGGCCTTCTCCCGCCACTTCTTGGCAAAGTCGTCCGTCTTGAGCTCCTCGCTGTCCACCGTCCACTTGTTCTCGCGGATCAGGAGCATGCGCGCGTCCGCGATGGCCTCGTCCAGCCGCTCGCGGTGCTTCTCGTCCATCAGCTCCGTCTGCGCCTTCTTCAGCCGGTCGAAAGCGTCGGGCGCCAGCGGGTTCTTGCACTTGTCGGGATGGATGAGGAGCGACTTCTTGCGGTAGCATATTTTGATGTCGGACTCTGGGACGCCGGGTTGGAGGTCGAGTACGGCGTATCTGTTAACCGAGTTAGTATATTAACATAGAGAGTACACGGAGGGTGTTCGGAAGCAGGGTACATACGCATCGAGTCGGAAGGCTTTCATTATTCTGTCAATTTCAGCATCCTGTAAATCGCTGGTTAGTGACATGGTCGCGCGACACAACCGGAGGGGAGAGTTGTAGCCTTGCCTTGTCGAATTCCTTGGCCTCGGTCTCGAGCGCATCAAGTGCTGCCTTGTCCTCTTTGTCCTGGTCGCTCGCCATTGTATAAAATCCCTATGCGTCGCGCTGTTCGATGTCCGCAAGCCCAGTCGAATCTTGTATGTTGGTGATTCTGGCAAACGCCTACAGGCGGGCCAGTCTGCTGCAGCGCCGCCGGGGGCCCGCTAAAGTTTTAGGCGGGAACCTGGACAGGCACCAGGCAAGCCTTCGATTCAGCCGCCGGAGAGCGAACCGCCTAAAAAAAAGTCACCCCGCGGCGATAAGATAAGGCGGCCTTAGACCCAGAAAAAAAATTGGCTGGGTCTCGTCTGTCCCAAAGGTCGATTCGGCCCATCAAGGAAAAAACGGTGCAGATACTGTTTGGACCAGTTCAAACTCCTTTGCAACCTCCAACCGGTCGCAATGTCTAGACGCGCAGTGTCCCCGGCGGCCTCTGAGCCCGAAATGGACATCTTCGGGTCCATTTACCCAGGAGACGACGCGGGCGGCAAGCAGAATGGAGCTGTCGACGACGCCGACTTCGACTTTGGCGGCCTCATGAACGGAGGCCAGGACGATGGAGATGACGACGGCGACGAGGCGTTCATTGCTCTGAAACAAGCTGCCTCGTTCAGAAAAGCTTCAAATCTGAAAGGAAGAACCGTCAAGAAGGGTGGTGGTTTCCAGGCCATGGGTAAGCAAACAACGACTCTCTTCGCCTCTGATTCGCAAGATTGACCAATTCGACAGGATTGAACGCAAACCTCCTAAAGGCAATCGCGCGTAAGGGTTTCTCGGTCCCAACCCCCATTCAGCGAAAAACTATACCCCTGGTTCTCGACAGAAAGGACGTCGTCGGCATGGCCCGAACTGGTTCCGGAAAGACGGCCGCCTTTGTCATCCCAATGATTGAGCGCCTGCGCGCGCACAGCGCAAAGTTCGGTTCTCGCGCCCTCATTATGTCGCCCTCGCGAGAACTGGCGATCCAGACGCTCAAGGTTGTCAAGGAGCTCTCCAAGGGCACAGATCTCAAGGCCGTTCTGCTGGTCGGTGGTGACAGCTTGGAGGAGCAGTTTGGTTTCATGACCGGCAACCCCGATATCGTTATCGCCACGCCCGGTCGATTCCTGCACTTGAAGGTCGAAATGAGTCTCGACATCTCCTCCATCAGATACGTCGTCTTTGACGAAGCCGATCGCCTGTTCGAAATGGGTTTCGCTGAGCAGCTCACCGAAATTCTCCACGCCCTGCCACTCAACAGACAAACACTACTCTTCTCCGCCACGCTTCCCACATCGCTTGTCGAGTTTGCTCGTGCTGGTCTGCAGGATCCCAGCCTCGTGCGACTCGATGCCGACACAAAGGTCTCGCCGGATCTCGAGAGCGCCTTTTTCAGCATCAAGGGAGATGAGAAGGAGGGCTCACTGCTACATATTCTGCACGAAGTTATCAAGGTTCCTGTTGGTAAACCAGAGGGAGCTGACGATGATAAGAACTCGAAAAAGAGAAAACGAGGTACTGACGGTCCGGCTCGTCCTACTGAGCACTCTACCATTGTATTTACCGCCACAAAGCACCACGTCGAATACTTGGCCAACCTCCTGCAATGGGCTGGCTTCGCAGTCTCACATGTCTACGGTTCTCTCGACCAAACAGCGCGACGCATTCAAGTCGAGGATTTCCGTCACGGCAAGACGAATATTTTGGTAGTTACCGACGTTGCAGCCAGAGGTATTGATATCCCTGTCCTGGCCAATGTCATCAACTACGACTTCCCCTCACAGCCCAAGATTTTTGTCCATCGTGTCGGTCGTACTGCTCGTGCTGGCCAGCGTGGTTGGAGTTACAGTCTGGTCCGCGACACGGATGCCCCCTATCTGCTGGACCTGCAGCTTTTCCTCGGAAAGCAGCTCGTGGTCGGGCAAGAAAAGGAAAACCCTTCATATGCGGATGACGTTGTCGTCGGCTCTCTTGAGCGGAATACTCTTGAGACGCATGTTGAGTGGTTCAACAAGACCATACACGAGAGCGACGACATCGCTGCCCTTCGAAAAGTTGCTGGGAAGGCAGAAAAGCTATACCTGAGAACGAGAAACTCGGCGTCTAGCCAAAGCGCCAAGCGCTCGCGCGAAGTCGTGGCATCCGGCCCCTGGGTGCAGCTGCATCCTCTTTTCGGCCAAGACGCCGCCAAGGACGAACAGGCGCGCGCGGAAATGATGGCCAAGATTAGCGGATTCAGGCCCAGCGAGACAATTTTCGAGATTAGTCGCACGGATAAGGCGTCCAACGAAGCAGCAGACGTCATGAAGCAGCTGCGCAAGAGAATCACCCCCCGCAGACAACAGGCAGCCGATGCCGAAGCCAAGGAGGTATTCGACGACGATATCCCTGCGCAAAAGGCCGCCGTGGATGACAACGACGACGACGATTCTATGGGCGAGCTGGAGGATGAAGACGGCATGGAAGAGGAAGACTCCGACGACGGCCTTGCAGTCACCGTCTCCAACACCAGCAAGCCCAAGAAGGACCGCGACGACTGGCGCGACTCGGACGTCTTCATGTCCTACACGCCACGCAACACCAACGCCGCCGAGGAGCGCGGATACGGCGTCCACTCTGGCGGCGCTGGCTCCAGCTTCGTCGAGGCCGCGCGCGACGTGACCATGGACCTCGGCAACGACGAGTCGGCCAAGTCCTTCGGCGAGGCCAACAAGCAGCGCCTGCGCTGGGACAAGAAGTCCAAGAAGTACGTCTCGCGTCAGAACGACGAGGACGGCTCCAAGGGCGCCAAGATGATCACCGGCGAGTCGGGCGTCAAGATCGCCGCCACCTTCCAGAGCGGCCGCTTCGACAAGTGGCGCAAGGCGCACCGCATCGGCCGCGCCCAGCGCGTCGGCGAGGACGAGCGGACCTCGGCGGCGTCCATGCTGCCCCAGCAGGGCGGCGTCCGGTACAAGCACAAGCAGGAGAAGGCCCCCAAGGAGGCCGACAAGTACCGCGACGACTACCAGGTCCGCAAGAAGCGCGTCGCCGAGGCGAAGGAGAAGCGCGTGGGACGCTTCCGCGACGGCGCCGGCAGCAAGAAGGAGATCAAGGGCGTGCACGACATCCGCAAGGCGCGCGAGGAGAAGCAGAAGCGCAAGGAGAAGAATGCCCGCCCGACGAGGAAGCGATCTTAGTTTTTGCCCTCTCATGTCAGATCTGGAAGTCACATAGGAGTTTGGGTGTATATAAGAATAATGAATTTCCTTTTTCGCATTTTCAAAAACAGTTCATGGTCCACAATAAAGCTGTAAAAACTGTTAAGTCTATTATCTATGAAATATTGCTGTTGGGCTTCTTTTGCCTCTGAAAATCAAGACCAATCATCTGGCATCCTAAAATGGAACAACCTCTAGCCGTGCTCTTGCGAGGCCAATCAAGCGTATGGCCGTCAGATAGTAACGACGGTAGATGCATGCCCCCTGAACTCCGACCCGCTAAATGAAAATGCAAAAATGCTAGTAAAGCAACAGTCAATATCAAAACCAAAGTCTGTATCGAAAAAGTGTGTCCTTGCCCATCAACATCTGTCAAAGCGACATGCACCCAGAGTATTCCCGAATAAACGCCCTGCACCACTCTGGATATAAAATAACGATGGTAAAAGGCAAATAAAAAAAATCCCTAATAGCGTCACATCCGTCAAGAGTTTACGGCATCGATGAATGTCCGTCGCCGTTGCCGAACCCTCGGACAGATCCCAATAAGGATAATATGGGTATCAAAGTATTATAGTTGTAAGAATGATGAGCGCATTGAAAATCAAGTCGCAATAAAAAAAAATGCCGCGGACAGAGCGTAAAGCTCGTTACTCCGTTGCCTCAAGTTTGGACACCCACGACCTGACAGCATCGCGAAGCAGATTTGGTCGAGGCCTGGTATTTGCGCCTGAATGTACATCTCCATCTTCGTCGCGTTGATCAATGACATCGTTAATGATGTCTTCGAGCGCGGAAAGCATAACCGTTTTGCACTGCACGCGGGGTACATCAATGGAGGGATTGGCCATTTCTGTCGTCTCGGAGAGCGAATCAGGTGTAGTGTCCGCTTTGTCACCAAAGTCATTTTGGTCTTGTGAAGCCACGACGACGGAGGCGCCATCTTGGCCAGCATCGGGGCTCTGATTAACGACTTTGTCAAGCGCTTCAACGAGAGACTGGTCTGCGTCCATTATGGTCTCCTCAATCCATTCCTCGTCAAGCTGAGTCTCGTATGGCAGCACCGATGGCGTGTGCGCCGTGATGGGCTGCGAAGTGGGAATGTCGGACCCGACTCTCGGTTTCACCAATCTGCGGTATACAAGCCGTGAGACAGTGTTCGTGGTGGTATCAGCTATGATGGCAGAGCTAATGTCAACCCAGCGTTCAGCCACTTCAGCGTCTTCGGTGGAAGGTGGCGCAGGTGTCGGTTCTGACCGCATCGCATCTTTGACTTTCTCTAGTAAGCTATCGTGCGGCGGAACTGCTTGAATAGCAAAGTCCGGATGGAAACGGCTTAACCATCCGGCAGCATTCAATGGAGTATCCCCATCGATGGTGATTCGGGCGGACTGTTCAAAGAAATCCAGATTTCCAGGAAGTCCAGGCGTGGACAGGTAGCCGCTACTAGACGGTGAGCTGATTGCGGATTCGAATGAAGCGATGTAGTCAGGAAATGGAACATCAACATCAATGATACCATCGTCCGGATTAATTGATGTCTTCACTGGAGATTCAAACACTCCAGTAGGGTCCGGGGTGCGGTCCGCTTGCGAGAATGAGGCGCGAGGCTTGGTGTTGGCGCTTTGCCGTGCCGCTATAGGAGGTGCATCGACAGACGCGCGAGGAGACGGTGCGCTGGGTAGATCACCCGTTTCTTCGAGCACAACGGACTCTTGAACCATCTCGGCGAGTCTGTCAGTCTTTGGGAACGCTGGCTTGATTGGCGATCTTAGTTCGCTTGTCTGGCTTGCAGTGTTGCTATCCAGAGAATCTCTCCTGCGCTGGGTCCAGAATCCACTCATGAGGTTGCCCCATTTCAAACCCGAGCTTGGCGGTCGCGAGCTGGTCGTGCTGATGCTCGCATTACTTTCACCGCGCTTGAGAGATCGTTTGAGATCATCCGCCGCAAAGCTGCCGCTGCTCCCAGGGCGGTGTCGCAAGTGGCTCTCACTTCGTTGAAGGCTGATGAAGTGAGGCATAGTGGGCTCCTGAGTGATGGTCGCGGTCGTTGCGGCACCGCTTTTCCTCGTGACAAAGTCACTACCGGCCATAGGGAGGTTGGTAGTGCGGATGGATGCGGCGTCAGATGCGCGTCTCTGGTGACTGCGATCGACCCCGTATTGGGCAAATTGAGGAATTACAGTTGAGTTCCTAGCACTTTGGCTACCGACACGCGAGTGGGAAGCTCTTCGAAGTCCGCTTCGGCGATTTATCTTTCGTCGAAGGGACTCTTCTCGGAGCACAGGGATGACGAAAGTTGGCGGAGAGTTTGAAAACGGGCCAACTGACGTCGACGTGCTTGCTCGATGCGCGCGAGGTGCGCTCATATGCTGATTGGACGGCAGAAACGCAGACAGGAGGAATATTAGTCGTCGAGCAGCCATCTTATCATCGGATACGATGATGGTTCTTGTGGGCAAGGACATATCGTCTTCATGCTTGTGGCGAGCCTGGAGCGCAGCTTTTCGGCGGTAGGAAGGGCTTGAGAGCGCCGAGAGCCAATCGACATTCGTTGCAAGGAAACCAGTCAGAACATTATACAAGAACGGGCCTTTGTTCTCATTTTGCGCCCATTTTGCTGCCCAGATGGCCTCATCCCGCCAAATGCCCCATCGGCCCTGCCCCGTGACGACACGGGCTGCGCCCAAACCCATGACAATTCTGCTTCTCGCCAGTCCCACTTCAGAAGCAATGTCTACATCAGCCGCAAGACAATTGGGGAGAAGAGATACCAATTTCGTGGTACTCTTAACCGGCTTAACCCTCGGGATTTCAGCACTGCGTCTGTCATTCATGATGGCGTTCCTTGCGGAATGACTCTGCTGCGAGTGCATGGGCACTTGCTGGCCGGGAGATGCAGAATCAGCTTGTTTCAAAAGCTGGTGAATTCGAGTAGCAGAAAGCGACTGCAGGTGCGTCAAGGTGCGGATGATGATGTCCCAGTGTTGCGTCAACGAGTCAATCCTATCTTCAACGTCAAGCGCAAAGGGGGATTCATGCGGATCGGTGGGCATTCCGGACCCAAACATGTTCCATCCGCCACCGCCAGCGCGTACCGAATTGTATGAAGAGGAGTACACCTCTTGCTCATTGTACGATCCAGGCTCACGGAACGCCGACCTAGATGGGGCTGCCGAAGACAGCCGTGAAGAGACGGGAGGTAGCTGGATGACAAGCACAACAGCGTACATAGGAGTACGCCGCTGTTTGGGTTGCTTCTTCTTCTTGCGTGCGCCAGACTCATCAATGGTTGACGGAAAGGGGAATCCCGCGCTCTCATCCGTGAACCTATTCTGCGGCGTGACGTCGGGCTCAACCTCTTCGGTTGCGAGGGTAACCGGAAACAGGCGAGTGATAAGAACCTTTTTACGATCGCTCTGTCGCGGAGTGGTGCTTGCTGCAGGGGGCATGGACGCAAAAGTTGGCGACATGGCCTGTGAAGAAAACGACTGTGAGAGCTTGCTGGAGCGCATACTGGAGCGACCGATGGAGCTGCGTCCATCACCGATAATAGAGGCAGTCTCGCTTGGGCGCGTATCGCTGGGAACAACGTGGACCTTGGTCGACGTGCCTTTGTAGGCCATGAGTTCAGAGTTGCCGAAGATGCAGCTCGAGAAGGTCGTCAGCTCCTCTCGATATTCGCGATATGCTCTTTGCCCATCCGTCTCAGCCTGGCTTTGGTGACGTCCATGTACAGAAGAGCGGCGATCAAAGGCTCCTTGGCGAAACTGCGTCTGGGTGCTCTCCGTGTGAATCGACACGGGCCTTGAGTGGCTTACGCTACCTTTACGAGGAGACAAAGGCGTCCTTCTGGAATCGTTGGACGGCGTTCGATCAACCTCTGCAACGGGGTGGCTGTCGAAAAGAAGAGAGGCCGTTGTCGCTCCAAGATTGTCCTGCATGATCAGGATGCGCACATCGCGAACGTCAAGGTCGATTTCGTCGTTGAAATCGTAAGCACTGGCGGGGCCAGCCGACGGCGTAGGGGGTGCCGTAGAGAAGGGAAAGACTTGGTCATTCCGGTGTTGGTATAGAGCTTGTGCATCGGGAAAGAGAAGATTACGCGTGTGAATATCTTCCTGCACCGAGTCGAGAGAGAGTAGAGGGCGGGGTGCGCCGTTGGGCGTCTGGTCCTGAGCATTGGCGGCACCGTTGCCGCCGCTGAGATTTAAGAGCCGACCTATCATGATTACGTGCGACGATGGCCTGGTTCGTGGAAGAGCGCCTTTTTATTTAGGTGAATGAACTGCCGTCCATTACCGGGAACGTATTTGATTGTTGCCGGAGTGGACGCATAGTCGGAAGGCGGGAAGACTTGGAGCTGTTTTTGTGCAGCAGTACCACGGCACACTTGTAAACTCGACCGGTCGTCGCCGGCAGCGCTATCAAGGTGAGGTCGACTCTGGGGTGCGGATTCAGTCGCGCGTCGTGGAGAATGCAAAGGCGTCGCTGCGATGTGTGCTTTTTGTTTGTGCGACGACCACGATATTTGTGTTGAAGAATGTGCTCGCTAGGGAGCGCCCAAGAATATTGCGGGTATATTGGCGTGGATCAGGCCGGCGGTGCGTGTTATGGGCAGCGTGTCGAGGGAAATCGATGTGTTGGAGGGATGCACATGCCCGGTGTGCCGAATCGCGGTCGCAAACGCAAGTGGAGGCAGGTCTTGCAGTCGCTAAATCCGGGTCGTCGGTTGTTTATGTAGAGGCAGTGCTGTGTAACACCGAGGGCGCAAAAGGCGGGCTGCAACACGAGGTGACAACCGACAGCAGAGGCGGTGATGGAGGCAAAGAGGAGCAAGCCTGGAAGTGGATGGTGGGTTGGTGGTGGTCGAAAATGGGTGGCCCGAGGTGGTTGTGCGGGTGGTGGACGTGGTGGCGGCCGAAAGACGGACCCAAGAAGCTGGGACAGCGGGAGAGACAGCAGGGGCCACCAGAGAGAGGGAGACCGAGCAAGGGAAGCCAGACACTCCCAGTCACCCAGTCACCCAGTCAAGGCAAAAGGCCTGCCGCCTTGTGAGGAAGCAGTGGCAGCACCAGCGAGTTAGCGCTTTGGTGGCGCTGGAGCGGTGCCGTAATTAGCTTCAAGGCTGGTGCTGGTAGGGATTAGCGCCTGGACACTTGGAAAAGTTGGAGGGCATCCCTGGTGCCCTGGCAGTCGCTGTCGAAAGGTCTCGCCCCAGAACTTGGGCGTGTTTGGGCAGACTTGGCCTGATGTGGTGCTAGCTCGAGTGAGTCGGGCAATACTAGAGGCAGGGAGAGGGTGGTTTGTGGTTGGTTTCTTGAGCGCTCCGGAGGAAGCGTGGAACGGGAAGCCGGTCGAGGAATGTCGAATGTTGCTAGCGGCGTGGAGGCATTGGCATTGGCATTGGCATTGGCTCAGGCTCAGGCTCAGGCTCAGGCTGTCAGGAAGAGGCAAGCCCAGGGCGCAGACCGGGAGGCGGAAGAGGATCCAATCCCAGTACAAGTCTCCGTAATGGTGCTGGTCATGAGGACGAGGGCCCTGTTTCTTGCCGTGCTTGGTATATTGAGTGCAGAGGTGCTGATCACCCACATTATTGGAAGGCGGGAAACAATCTGATCTTCAGAGAGCGGGAAGAGCGGGATGGCCACGGGCTTTGCTTGTCGGAGCTGCTGTGGTGATTGGTGAAGCGTCAAGACAGCATGGCAGAGTGAGCAAACGGACAGCCGATGGTGTTGAGCGACCACACTTGTAATCAATGTAGCAATGTACCTACAAACGGAGGCTTCAAGCTTCAAGCTTGCCAGCTGGCAACCAAAAAAACGAATGAAGCAGCCTCTTGCAGTTTACAATGTGCGGCTCCCAGACCTGCCAGCTGCCAGCTGCCGGCCGAGCCGTCTCGTTACTCATCATACATGCATGCTGGCTGCATCCATCTGCATCTTACATTAGCACAAACGCAAATGCTGCATCACCAACGTCAACTCAACGCTGCTAGCCAACTGTCTCGACGCGCCACCTCCAAGCCATGGCCGCTCGCTTCATGCAATGCACGACAATGACAACTCGCTCCCTCGCTCCCTCGACAACAACAACTCGCCTCTGGCTGCACCAATCCCGATGACGCATCATCGCCACCCCCTCCAAATCTACGTCGCTCCACGTCGCTCCGCGTAGGCAGGCTCCTGCTGGAGCGTACAAGGGTTAAGCTACACGTACAGGAGCTTGTGCCAATGCAAGTCGCAGCCTTCTGGGGTTCAGTCTCCCGTCCCCCAGGCCAGAAATGGCGCCATGTCTGGCTTGTCTGGGGAAGGACGAGACAGCATCCCTCCGACTCTCCTCTCGGGCCTTCGCACCGCGCTCAGCGCTCTCCTGCCAAGGCAGAGCGGACAAGGCATCCCAGCCAAATTGCGGTGAATGACGCCTGATTTCCCTGAGCCAGACAAGGACGCCTGCCTGCGATAACTCATAACTAATAACTGACTAGCCAATTACCGTCGACAGCCCACACGGCACATCCGCCCTCAACCAGCCAACCAGCCTGATGCTTTTTGTCCTGCCCGCGCCGGGTTGTCTAACTGCCAGCCCTTGGTGCCCAATCGAATGCTGAGCATTAACTAACTAATGAGAAGCCCCGCCGCTTTTTGCATGTGGACCACGGTCCACGACGTCCTGCAAGCCCGCAAGCTCGTTCCACCACAATATGCCGCACAGCTTCAAACCCCGCTGGAAGCTGTCCAACATTGATCACGCTTATGCTGCGGGTAATGCGGGCATATTACATGGGCCAGACTGCAGGGGATGCTAATTGACTGCCTACATACTGCCTACTCAGTACTAATATCAGCTGGACATGCCCGTGTGCACACTGTCTAGCCTGCTCGCCCGACCCGAGGGACAAGACGCGCTTTGATGGCCCGGTGAAACTCGCATTTGCATTGACCGCTGGCCGGCAAATCCCATGAAATGATCTTGACAGGGAAGCGCCTCTCTCTTACCATGGACCGCTTCCTGCCAGAGTAACAGACCGGCAATGTCTTAGTGCATGCGCTGCCACAGCGGTCGCATTAGCGTAGTCAACGACTTTAGCTTGGGTTTCCGGCAAAGCTTAGCCCTCGGGATCTCGTGGAGGAATCGCCCAGATGGTACTCCGAACGGAGTAGTGATTCATGCGGCTCGGCACATTCCAGTAATGGTAAAAAAGCCTTTTGGTCTGTTAATGCGCCGCTGATATCAGTTCAACAAGAGCATCGTTGCTAAAATTTACAAAGCAACAAACAAGAGCAGCAATGCGCCGAGCCGGTCTGCTCTCCGTCGCGTCGCAACGCCGCTGACTCGAGCTGTCCTGATCCCTACTCTTAACGAGACCGGCTGTCTTCGCGCGCAACTTTGGAGTCTCCGATGCTCGCCATCCGGCACATTTGTCAGCTCGCCTTTGTTGTTACCGCCTTTCTCTCTTTGCACGTGTACCGTCTCCTTTTCACCTGAGCAACGGCTTGAGCGTTGGGTTTGTTAATTAGCGGATCGAGCGTGTACAGGTAATTTCTCGGCTCAACCGCTGGGTAACTGCAATCTGCCAACGCTGGCAAGATCGTCATGCTTTCTTTAGCCTCCCCAGTTTCTTCCTTGGTTTCGACATGCCAATCTTCTGTAAACTGGTAAATTCCCCGTACTTTTCAACAGCTACTTCCATCGCTCGTTTCACGCTCTGCAAGGCCGGCCCGCCCCGCAAAAGACCCTGATCGGCTTCGCCACTTACGGAGTCCGCTTCTGGCCATATCACGACTTTGCCCCACACGTCGCCGAATTATTGCCCGTTGTAAAGTCTTCTCCAAGGTTCTTTTGGAGGGTAACACGAACTTGTCCCATGACGGAAAAGTCACGCATGCATTGTGCCTAGTTGGCGAGATTGGAAGGGTCTGTCGTAACAGCATTCGCGTCAAAATACATATATTTCTCTTCTTGAAACTCTACCTACAGCCCTCTCACGCGCACGAAACCAAGGAATTGCTCGTGTGTCGCCGTCTTTGCAGATTTGACCTTTCTACTCGCGATAGAAGTAACATCTCAATGCAGCCTACTGGCAACATCTCTTTGTACTGCAGAAGCTCTTGCACAAGAGCTGGCATCCACGGCTCGGCTTTTTCTCTTTTTCTGGCCTGTTTTCGGTCACCGGGATGTCTGTATGTGCCGTAATACTGTCAACTGGTGATAGCGGCGGAGTCGTCTCAGGCTGAAGTGTAACCGAATGAATGCCGTAGGCGTGAAAGCACTCCAGAATCGTCTTTGCCGTGATTGCCCATTTACCGCTGAGCCCATGATCAACTACAATGTGAGCAGATGCGATGGATTTCTTTTGGTCGAGTCTCCAGATGTGCAGCTCGTGTACCGAGTCGACTCCGGGTATCTATATCAATTATAAGCCATGGCCGTGGAGGTATAGGTTGCGTTCTTACCATTTCGATGTCTTCTTTAACGTCCTGGATGTCGATTTCTTCCGGCGCCGTCTGCATCAGGATGCACCCGGCCTTCTTGGTCAAAGGGATAGCAGTGAAGAAGATCATGATCGCGATGAAGACCCCGATGGCTGGGTCCGCGTAGTACCTGTTCTCGCCCTCAATTCTCCAGACAATTAGAGCCGAGGCTATGACTCCGACATTGTTGATCGCATCACCAACAACGTGAAGAAAAGCGCCCATCATGCCCAAGTCCTTGTGACTGTGCGTTGGGGCAGAGACCTTGTGCTTGTGCTCGACGTGGGTGTTGACCGACTGTCGAGCTTGTTAGTGAAGTATTCGACCTGTGCAAGCACAGCCACTCACGCTCAGTTCAGAACCGTCTCTGTCACGATCGGTTGCCGCGGTGTCGGACTCGACGGTCTCTTCAGACACTTGAGGTTGGTTCTCTCTGTCTTCGACATGACTATGGTCTTGTTCGTGGCTGTGGTCGTTGGCGGGGGAGAGTCCGTGGGAGTGACCGTGGTCATGGTCATGCTCTGCCGAGAATTAGCCTTGTTATCCATGTGCCTAGAGCCGCAGCAACGTACCATTCAGAAACGACATCACCAAGACGTTCAAGGTAAACCCGACGCAGCCAATGATGAGGACCAGCTTGGGGTCCTCGATTGCTGCGAGGTGTTAGCATCTTCAATCCAAAGTGCGACATTGTTACTAACGTGAAATCTGGATGAAGCGCTGGATAGCTTGCACCAAGATGCTGACTCCGAGAGCCAGCAAGAACACGCCGTTGAAAAAGGCTCCCAGTAAGGTTGCTCTCTGCCAACCAAATGTATATCCCGGTGGTGCTGGGGTAGATCCTTCGGAAACCTGCGCGTATGTTAGAGGGGCACGAGATAATCGCGGCGTAATACAAACCTGTAGGGCTGTCAGTGCGACAACGAAACCCAGAAGATCGCTCAGCTGTAGAGGGTCAGTAAGTGAATACGGGTCGTCTTGCGGGCTTCATACATAATGGAAGGCGTCGGCAACAAGAGCCAAAGAGTGCGTGTAAAAGCCAGCTGCAGAGGTCAGTAGACGACCCTCTACTAGTCATTCAAGCAACGAACCTGCAATTTCCGCAACAAAAAAAGCAAATGAGATCGCAATAGTCGCAATGAGGCGTTTCCGGCGATCAAAGCGAAAGCAAGCCATGGTGACGAGTTGCCGTCGGATACGGACAGGGACGAGACTGAGTCCTTTCAGATTTCGCCTGGATCCTCATTCAGCTTTTCAGCGATTCCGCAATCGAAAGTACAAAAGTTGGGAGAAGAAGATAAGGTAGTGAGGTCTCAGCATCTTGCCCTACAAACTTCCGGGACTCGCAAAGAATATAAAGATATAGCGCAAGCCTCACGTTTTACGTGGTCTCGCCCAGTCCAACGACTGTCAGGTGGAACAGATCAGTCAAACTATGTACTTCTGTCTCCTTTCCGCGTGAAACGTCAATCCAGTGCTATCGCCCGCATGGATGGTAGGTGGTGATTCACATCTCAAGAGCAAACTCTGAGGAATGGAACGCAAAGGGGTGGGTGGCTAGCTCGGCGGTGATAGGCCCACCCACGGCAGTGGAATCACGCAGAGCTCATGGCCTGCAGCTCTGGCATTCCTCTGCCAGGGCGGCTGTCGCAGGCAAATCGTCGATTATATCAGAATTCACCGATCCCATGGCAGATTCTGATACATTAGTGCTGCGACAACGTCCGGTCTCTCGTGCAGGGCCGCCGCAGGTTGTTTGCGCTCAGGTGATCGCAGTGCGAGCGCCCGCGCCGAGGCGCCCGGTTTTATTCCCTCAGAAACGGTAGCACATGCGGTATCGCATCCTGACGGCCTGCGATAGCTATACTGGAGACTCATCTTCCGGAAACGCAAGGTGACATCGCCATCTTTTAACCTTCGGCGCTATACTGTGAGGGAAGCAGATGAGCAAAGTTGCGATGGCAGCCTCGGGTGAACCATCCGATCAAGGAGCCGTCGGGACAGTTGATCTCCCCGGAATATGGTCTTCCACTTTTTCCTCTAGTCGGGACATGAGACGTGGCTTGCAGGCTGACGTCTTTGCGCGGCTGGTGATTCACATTTTTGGCTGCAAAGATGTCATCGACGCATTTGACAGGATGGCGGGTTCGCGAGATCTGAAATCCAGAAGAGGAAGGCGGTGAATGGACCCAATCCACCATAGCTCTGGGTTCTGCCGCGCCAACCAAGACGACGCATCGCCAATCGCATTCGCAAGCTCGCCAATACTTTAGCGCTGTTATAGATCGCAGAAACGGCTTTTGTTTCGAAACGAGAGCCATGCCCCAGCCGTCGCTCCCGGCGCACGACACTGATTTCGCGACACGTCGCTAAGCCGGTGCCCTCCCACCTACCCCCCGCACGCCATGTCCCGCAATGTCGGCGGCGCCCCGTCGGGCCCGCGCAAGGGACCGCCGTGGTCTCACCTCCGCGAGTCGACGAGGCCGGGCGGCGTCGACCGCAGGCGCACCGCATCGCCCAGCTCCATCACCAGCACCTCGACGCGGTCCACCGTCCGGGAGGACAGGCCGCGCCGCCTCGAGCGCATCTGCAGCGTCGCCGTCGCCGACGGCTACATGCGCGACGAGGTGCTCCTCAACCTCGACGTGGTGGGGCCGGAGGCGCGGCCCGGCACTCTCATGGCCATTTCCGCCATCAAGTCCGACTCGGGCAAGGCCGCCAGCGGCCATGGGAGCCTGGGCAGGCAGTCGCAAGATGCGAATGATGCATCAAAGGCGGCTGCGGCGCTGGCCAGGGACCCCGCTGCGCTGGGCTATCGTTACGTCTTTGTGGTCAAGGATATGCCTAGGGAGATGAAGGCGCGCAACCAAGATGCGGAAGTTTGTATCGTTCGCCATATATCAGATGCCTTCGGTATGAAGCGTGGTTCTCAAGTGCTTCTAACCCCAGTATGTTACACTGCTTTTCACCCAACTGCACCTGCTAACAAGTAATAGGTGGACGAAGATCATGTTGCTCTCGAGGCGTCGCATGTCGAATTGTGCTTCCGAGACGAATACTTATCTCGCTCAGACATGTGGCGCCTTTCCGTTGACGAACTTACAGAGCGCACAGTCTACAAGGGACAGTCGGTACTGTTCATGGGGACTATCAAGGCTCAAGTCACGGCCGTCTTTGTCGATGGCGAAAGTGTACATTCTGGCTTATTCGTGCGCAATACCCGGCCCATATTCCGAAGCGAATCCGCGCGATACGTCTTGTTCATCCAGATGGCGCGAGAGATGTGGGACTTTGATACCGAGGACTCGGGCGAAATTATGTTCAATCGCGTGGTGAACGGATTCCTGCCGGCTCTGTTCAAGCGGTGGGCCTTGCTAAAAGTCAAGCATCTTGTCAGCATTGTCCTTTTCGCGCGCGTGGAGTACGATACTGGTCTTACGTCCGACTTGGCCAGCAACACTCTCCTCGACGACTACTTTACCGGCACACAGCCATTCGGAAACAAGCGTCCCTACAAGGACTTCTACCGAGTCGTTGTCAGTGACATGTCCAGTGGCGAGTGGACAAAGATCCTATACCAGCTGAAGAAGGAATTCAATTTCTTCCGGAGAGACATCAGTCTTCATCACCAAACCGTCGCGGTCGCAACAGGCGAGGCAGACGAGGCCTCCAGAGAGGAAGAGTTGGCAGCTCTAACGCGGATCAAGGCTGAACCTTCACTGGCCATTCATGGCAACGTTCTTGAGGCCATCCACCTGGCGTCGTCCCAGTATGCCCATGATTACATCGATCGAGATCTCAATAGAACTGGAATCTCCATCGCTGTCATCACGCCTGGCCCTGGCGTTTTCGAAGTCGACTACGAGACGTTGAGACGGACAACAGAGGCACTGGTAGGCAATGGCATCGGCATCGATTTGATCTGCCTGCCAGGAGTACCACTACACTCGGTTCCGCTCTTCAAATACAGAAATCCACATTATTCCGACGATAGCACGAAGAACCAAAACGCACTTTCACGGTCATTTCACAGCCACAATAGTACTGGAAGCCATGCGACCCCCATAGTTGGAAGCTATCAATCCTATTCGGAATCATTTTCACCAAGCAAAATATCGCAGAACATGATGAAGCACGTCGAGTCGCTTGCTTGGCTTCGCAACTCCGAGGAGTGGAGCTGTGCGCTGCCTCAGTGGCTGCACGTTTCTTTTTGGACTGGCAGGGCCGACGAATCTCTCGCATTTGAAGGTATCGCCTTGTCTGTGTCAGCAGCAAAGGACAAGAATGAGGACGAGTTTGAGATGCGTTGCCGAATGTACGGGCTGCAAATGAGGAGCGCACTCGATACCAACGAGATCGAGACTGCAGCCCTGAGCTCTGACCCAAATTTCCCCTCGAGTACGTCTATTTCCGCAAAGAAGCGGCAGGACGGTGCGTCGGGAAGCCTTTACGTGCCCTGCCGCCGGGCCCAGGAAACCCTCGGAGACACTGTATACGGCTTCCAGAAGTTTGTCCCAGAGAAGATTGCCCGCACAGGAGATCTCACGCTCTGGAAAAAGTTGCAAGCTTTTGACGATTCACGAGCCAAACTCTCAGCAAAGCCTAAGCGCCGCCTACACCAAAAACCAGTGCATGACGTGGACGAGTTGTCGAGGAAGTACCAAGCCGATGATACCTCGGTGCTTGGCACTTCCGTCCCAGACAAGACCCTTCAACCTCAAGTATCGGCCGCTCGCAAATTCTCAATGGCTGATACGGAGCGCCCGCCGACGGCGTCACTTCAAAAATCACCAGAACCTCCCAAGAAGACCCTGAGCAAGGCGCCCTCGACTTCTTCTTTCACTGCCAGACAGCCCAAGCTCATGCGCCACATCAGCCTTGGCCAGCGCGGCTTCGGCATAGCGGCTCCAAAGGCGTCTATTGCGGAGCTCAAAGTTGAGACTGTGAATGCGTCTCCGGCGTTTTCGTCAGAGTCGCGCCCGCCTTCCAACTCACGCTCCTTGTCCGAGATGCGGCCATCAACACCGCACAGCTTCAGAAGCCAGTCATCGACCCTTACAGCTAAGAGGGCCAAATCAACCAAGCCGGAAATGAGCGATCACCTTGCTGAGAACCTGCCTTCTACGCCAAGTATCCCCATTGCTAGCAAAGAGCTGCAGGCTCATGCAGAACCCTCAAATACGCTGAAGCCTCCTGCGCCCGCCATATCTCATTCCAAGTCACGGGACAGGCTACGAGACGACCAAGATTTCCGATATTCAAACGCTCTCCGGGCAGAGGATGCGCAGAAGGTGTACACAAGCAAATTGAGGGCTGGCGTCGCCCCCGGCCCTCAGCCCGAGCTGCCAACTACTCTATCTCCCACAGCAGCGATTACTCCCTGGCTCACTCTGCTGAACCCGTCCCATCCAGAGAAATACCGCATCGATGATGCGATCTTATACAGCAGATGGCAGCATGTGTTTCCCCGGCCCTCCGAAATGAGAACTCAGAAATGGAAGACGCTGTGCTGCCCTGCATCTGTGCCGCTGACCACCGAATACTTCCCGTCAAAGGCGCAGTTTGATGCTGAGTACCAGCGGCACCCTTACATCATTGATCAAAATGCGGATGGCGATGACGAGCCCATGTCGCGGAAAGATTTTATGAAGGAGCTCATCAGCCTTCGCTTCTCGCAAGGCTTCCAAGTCGTCGTAGGTTCTGCTGTCGCCAAAGCGTTTGGTCAGAGGGTTATCAAAATTGCCGACATTTTTTCACGCGATCAAACGTTCGAGGACGGCAACAGCGTCTTCATGTCCGTTGGCAACACGATTCATCAGCTCTCTTGTGCAAACGGCAGCGAGGTCGAAGTTAACATCTTTCTGCGGAAGCCATCGCAAACGCCTGAGTCACAATTCTCGACCATGTACAAGCCAGCCATTCAGACGTTGCTCGACTCGTCCTACGAAACCCACCCCATCGAGATCCTGAGCCCAAAGCCTGAGAGAAACTGGAACACGATCGACTCATACTTGGCCGGCCACCACGAAGAACTTATGGAAAGCTTGCGGTTCTGGCGAACAAGATATGTGCTCATCCCTCTGAGCATGAGATACTCGGCCTCGACCAAGAGCCACCTAGAGGACAATCCTGAGGAAGTTCGCATCGAAGGCATCCAGAAGCTCGCGCAGCTTTGGAAGAAACACCGCTACGTGGCAGCCGAGGAAAGGAAATTCCAGGGCCAGGCGCGCAGCCGCATGCTAGACCGCAGCCCTCTCAATATCATATACAAAACCGACGACCCGTCCCAGGTGGTCGCGGCAGAGCTTGGGACACTCCCGCTGCTCGAGAGCACCGAGGGCTCTCGAAAGGGGCACCTGATTACGAGGAAGGAGCTGTTCCAGCGCGCGAACCTGAACCTGAATGCCCTGGCGGAGGCCATGCAACAGCCGGTCGAAAACGGCGGCGTGCCGCTACGCAACCGACGCTGGCACTTGCGAACACATAACAACGCGTTCATCGGTTCAGACATGACCACATGGCTGTTGCAAAACTTTGAAGACCTGGACAGCCGCGAGGAGGCGGAAGATTTGGGCAACGCGCTCATGGTCTGTGGCGAGGGCAAGGCGAAGGACAAGGAGAAGGACGAGCATGACAAAGCCTGCGATGCCAAAAATGACAAGTCCCGCGGCCTCTTTGTTCACGTTGAGAAGAGACACCAGTTCCGCGACGGCAACTACTACTACCAAATCGCGCCGGAATTCGCCAAGCCGCAGCTGGGGTGGTTCGGCAGGAAGAAGGAATCGCTGGCGTCGATGGCCGATAACAACGGCCGCGACTCGCCGCGGTCCGCGGCTCCCCGGCCCGTCTCCACGGAGGAGTCCTCGTCGAGCGCGCCGTCGCCCGGCGCGAACACGCTGCTCGGGATCGGCGGCGGCAAGTCCTCCTCGGGCGGCAACCAGCCGATCGTCAAGCTCAGCAAGGTGATCAAGTACGACGTCGACCACCGGAAGCGCTCGTACCGCGCCGAGAGGATCGACCTGCACTACGACCGCCTGCACAACCCGGACAACTGCTTCCACATCCGCATCGACTGGATGAACACGACGGCGAAGCTGGTCGCGGACGCGGTGGAGGGCTGGGAGCGCGAGGCCGGCCAGTACGGCCTGCGCCTGGTCGAGGTCCCGATCAAGGAGGCCAGCCGCATCACCGAGGTCAACCCCTTCCGCAAGCCCCACCAGATCAGGCTCGCCGTGCCGCCGCCCGACCAGGTGCCGGAGACGTACCTCGACCCCAACTCTCTCGGTCCGGCGAGGGTGCATAGCAAGCACTTTTACCAGACCGCGATCCTGAAGCACTTTGACTTTGTGCTGGACACCGAGGCCGCGTCGAGCTTCCCGAGCAACGTCGACGTCCGCTACTCCTGGGGCAAGCCGGACTTTAGGTACACGCAGTACATCCACCGGTCAGGCCTCCTGCTCGCCCAGATCACCGACGAGGGCGACTTCATCGTGCTGGCCAACCGGCTCTACAGCAAGAGGGTGTCCCTGGCGAGGGAGAAAGAGCTCCGTGCCCAGTCGAGCGTGGACCTGGCGCCCGCATCCGCATCCGCATCCGCCCACCAAGACCGCAGCGCCCGCCTCCTGTCCATGGGCGGCTTCGCCTCCTCCGCCGTGGCGCCCAATGACCCCACGCCCGTCTCCTCCCCGATCGCGCGGCCGACCTTTGGCCAGCTCTCGCCGGCCATGGGCCCCAGCGACGCGCCCGCGTCCGCCGTCGCCGCCCACGCAAAGACGCCGCTCCCCCGCGAGGGGAGCCAGTCGCATCCACCACCACCACCACCACCACCGCCACCACCGCACCACTACAACCGCTACCTGCACCCCTTGCAGCAGCTCACGGAGCCGGAGGCGATCAAGGACCTGCTGGAGGAGTTCTGCGGCGACGCCGCCGCCCTGGAGTCGTTTTACGGCGACCTCCTGGAACGCGGCGAGCGCGTGCCGGGCACCCCGATGACGGCGTCCACGGTGCTGTCGGCGCCCGTTCTGGATCCCGTCCCCGAGGCCAGCATCCCGTCTCTCGGCCTGCCGCCGGGCGTCCTGGCCGCTCACCACGAGCACCTCAACGGGCCGGACGGTAATAACGGGAGTGCCGGGGCGGGCGGTCTGTCTGCGAGCGTGCGCAACAGCATCGGGAGCCCGCGGTCTATTCTGCGCCGGGGCAGTGTGCAGTACGACGGAATGGGCCTCGGCTCGCAGGGGAAGAAGTAGAGGCAGTCAAGAACGCGGCGATGCTTATTGTGGAATGAAGGAGCGGTAGGAACTGCTGTTGGTGTAATATCATGGTACATTCTGTATGTTAATATGTAATTTTTATGTAACCTGTAAGCTTTCGATCCATTACTTCTGGTGATTCTGTGTATCTGCTGTCCGTCTCAAAGTGAGCATCAAACGACGCAGACTTCGATCTTACCTTGTCGGAGAGAGGTTACCGCGGTCAGTACCTTCCATCCTGAAGCCAGCGACACGAACTCGTTTGCTGGTGCGCGGGAGGACAGGCCTCTGCGTAGGACGGGGCCCATGTGGAGGCTGCTGCATCGCTGCCTCGTTCATGGTATAGGACGCCGCCGATGTGCTGTGCGTTCGGCGACTCAGGCATGTCTTTATCAAGCTGCAGCAGCCCGTCGAATCAGTAACATACTCTCTATTCCTCGTCCTGCTTCTCTCTCAAAGGAACCAGTGAGGGGCCTTGTCACGAAAAACCAGTGATCAACTTTGTTTTGTCATCTTAAATTATGTATTGGGGCACGCGTATGCCCTAAGAGGTGTCTGTTTAATACAAGATACTTTTCTGATGCTTCTTTCCAGTTGAAGCCAAAAAAGATGCAGCAGCAGCGGGATAGAAAAAAGTAGATGACCAGAATCCACTGCAAGCAACATGGTGGTAATATGAAAAAAAGAGAAAATCGCTAGATATAAGACAAGATGATAAAAGAAGAAAGAAGAAACGAGTTTCCAAGCCTTTACATGAAACTGGAGAGAATTTAGACCTCACCGACGTCAGGGTAAACTGTAGCATGTTAGTAAACTGATGCGGACAACAAGGGATTGGGTGAGGGGTAAAACGTACAAAATGTGCAGACGGCAATGATGGCGTAGAGGCAGATGAGCAAGAAGCCCTCGAGCCAGTGACTCTTGCCATCACCGATGAGGTAGTTTGTCAGCAAAACGGCGACAAACATGACGGCAACCTGGAACTCGTCCAGACTTAGATCCATCTCAATGTCGCCCATGCCCCAGCCAATGACGACGAGGAGAGGAATGAGGAAGAGAGCGACCTGCATGCTGGAGCCGACGGCGACACCGATAGCGAGATCCATCTTGTCCTTGACGGCGACGGTAACGGCCGTGGCGTGCTCGGCGGCGTTGCCGACAATGGGAAGAAGAATGAGACCAACAAACTCCTTGCGCAGGGCGGTGGTGCTGGTGAGGTAGTCGATCGAGTCAACCATGAATTCGGCGCAGAGGGCGATGATGACGGTGGAGGCGAGCAGGGCGCCGACGGCGACAAAAAAGTGCAGCTGGGGATCCTCGCCTTCCTCCTCCTCCTCCTCTTCCTCCTGAGGCGGCGGCTGGTCATCGGCGACCATGCCGGGGTACTTGTTCTGTTCCTCCTGGCTCGACATACCATGACCCATGAGCGCACTCGCACCGGGGACGGAGGCGAGGCCTTGCTTGAGGCTGTAACCCTGCATGAGAGGGCCGTGGCTCCAGGGTCTGGCCTCGACTTTTTGGCTCTCCTCGCTGAAGACGTCGAGATGAGTGTGGAGCTGGAAGTAGAGGTAGGCAAAGTAGACGAGCAGGAGGATGACGGCAGTACCGCGGGAAAGCTTTGCGATTTCGGTCTGGGCAGCATGTGTCTTGAGCTCGAAGACTGTGGGGACGATGACGGAGGCGACGGCGAGGGCAAGCAGAGAGGCGGCGGTCTGGGCGACGGTGGTGTTGAAAAACTGCTCAGTTCGGCGCAGACCGCCAAAGAAGAAGCAGAAGCCCATGACGAGCAGCAGGTTGGAGAGGATAGAGCCGACGAGAGAAGTCTGGACGACGACAATCTCGCCCTTGATGAGGGCAATGATGGCGACAATCAACTCGACAGCGTTACCGAACGTAGCGTTGATGAGACCTCCGAGAGTCTCGCCGGTGCGCAGGGCGATTTCTTCCGTGGCAAAGCTCAGCATGGCAGCGAGGGGAATGATGGCGATGAAGTTGACAACGAAGACGACGGTGCGGCTGACGCTGTGGACGTAGTTGAGCGCAATGCCGACTGGGGCAGCAAGCAGCAGGATGTTGATCCATGAGCTGAGAAAGGTGCGCTGCAGCTGGTTGGCAACGGTAAAGGGCTGCTTGGGGTGGACGGGCCGGTAGAGGGTGGGCTTGTTGCTCTTCTTCTTGGACTTGTCTTCTTCGGCATCTTGGTTGGCCTGGGCGGCGCGGGAGGCATCGTCGTCGGGTTTGCGATTTCTCATGCCACCGGCTAATACGCCATTGGGGGGCGCGGTGTGGTCTCTGTCAACGCGCTTCTCGTCGGCGGCGACTTGTGTGGCGTCGGGGTCCTGGGAAAGGTCCTGGGAGGGGTCTTCAGTCGAGGTAGAAGTCGTGCGCTCTTGGGGCGCGGTGGCGGCGTGGCTGAGGCGTGCACCATCGGTAGAAGTGGCAGCATCTAGATGGTGGGAGCGGCCCTCCTCGAGGCCACCCCAGGTATCTCTGCGCTTCTCATCGCGGTTCCAGGAAACGTGGCGAAAGGGATTCCAGGTCTGGTCGGCGCTGGAACGGCTGACGGAATGCGCGAGGCGCTTGATGTTGTAGTGGTTGACTGCCATTTGGCAGGCAAAAGGTCAGCGTGTGTCTATGTCTATGGTGGTAGTGGTGGTGATGGTAGGCGGCGGCGGAGTCGTGTGTGTGTGTGCGTGTGTGGTGAGGCTGTGTATGGGACCATTCGGCCCAGGGAATTGCTTCAATATGACGGCCGGAGCATCGGAAACATGTAATGTGGGAATAATGTATGGTTTATATTATGATGTTGAGAATGAATGGGAAGCGCCAATGGCCATGGATAAAGATGATGATATGGCTGGAAAAAGTGATGTGAGGTAATGATGGCAGTGCTGGCTGGAGCTAACAGAGGCGAATCGCTGTGTTTGCGCCGGGCGGCCAGTCTCCAGTCTCGTGAGCAGGGCAGCGGTTGGGCGTTGCGTAAATGGCGCGTAAGCTTTTGGTGGTGGGAGTGAGTGAGATGGGCGGGGAGGGGGGGATGGGGGTAGAGAGAAAGAGCAAGCGAGCGATGGTGAATGGTGAAATGCGGAATGCGGAATGTCGGATAGCAGAATGAGAGTTGAGAAGATGTAGGACGTAGGAGTAGGAGTAGGAGAATCCAGGGTAGGAGAGTAGGAAGAGGCGGAGAAAGGTAGACTGGTGTTTCCCTGTGGTTTGACAGGTCTGTTTTGTGGCGGGCTGGTATGGGAGTGTTTTGACGGGAGACGGGTAACTTGTGATGGGGGGGGGATGGGGACGGCCTGGCAGGTTTGGGGGGACCGTCAGTTTTGCCAATTCTGCCAGTTCTGCCAATTCTGCGCTTGCAGAGCTTCCTTTCAGAGCTTAGCTGACCTTTTGCTCCGTAGCTGATTGTTAACTAGTTAGTTGGGCAGTGAGTGAGCTCGCTATACTCCGTACCAGGCACTAACCAGGCACGGAGCACCAACTGTAACTGTACGGATTACATGTAACTGTACATGCTGTACATACATGCAACTGTAACTCTCTCCAGTAACAGTAACAGTAACAGCGAGGCAGCTCAGCCACGATTGCAGCCACGATTGCAGCCACACCTTGCACTTGGCAGGCACTGCACTGCCCCAGAGCAAATCAAGTCATAGAGCTAGTAAACCAACTACCACTTGGCATGTACAGTTTTGTGCTTTGCCCAAGTTGTCCCGCCTGTGTCCGTGGGCGTGCAACCTCGATGAAACCAAACCTTGTCGAGATGAAGAAAATTTTCTTTGTTTTGGTGTACTTTTTTTTTTTTTTTCCGCCGCGCGCGTAAAGGGAAAAAAACAAAGGGTAGTTGGGTGAAATCATGTGTGACAACAAAGCAAAGTAGAACCAATATTCATGAAAAAAACTTTCTACTCACAGCTCATTGTTTCGTTTTCCCTGCAAAACGCAGCAGCACTCTCCCACTCAAAATTGAGTTAAAAAAAAGGCAGTCGATGTAGTCGAGTGAGAAATATGAAGTGAGAGAAGATTCGCGCGTGTGCCCAACAGTAGATAAACAAAAAAAAAAAAAAAAGGGGGGGGCGTTCGACCGCGGGAGCCAAGAAAATTCCAAGAGATCGATCAGCAAAAAAATGCGAAAATCCAGAAACCTTGGCAAGCTTGGCGATGAGATGGGTTTGAGATGAACCGAGAGTAAAGAAGAAAAAAAAAATTGCCGGCTTCTTGTAAATAAAACTGAGAATCGTCGGCGGCCTCGCGCTTCTCAGTCAAGAAATGCTTCCCCTCTCAGAAGCTTGTTTTTTTCACTCGTCTTTCCAGTAGCGTGTTCCTGTTTCGCCGAGGCGCAGCGCCGGAGAAACCAAGGACACAAAGAGAGGCAGCTCAGCGTTCTGAGTGAATGAAGGAATGGATGACTGAATGACTGAATGGCGTATGCGCGCGCGCAGACCCTGTCGAAACACCTACTCCTTTGAGCAGTGGTGCTGAGGCTCTTGTTCGCTTGTTTGTCCGAGACGCGCAATCGATGAGATGGTCAGACTTATGAGCGCAAAAAAAGCACAGCCCAGGAAACAGCTGCAGATGTCGATGCCGCGTAGTCTGTAGTCTTTCTTTCTCCGGGAACAAAAAAGCGAGCCCTCGAGAGAGAGGACAAGGGGAGGAGGCGCTGCTCCCCTATATTTGTTTCTGGCAACGCAAGGCCTGTATGGGGCGATCTGCAATGTCGCCGTCAAAAAAAAGTAAAATCTCCCCGATTCGTGTAGAAGCGAATGATGCAAAGTAAACAGACGCAAAGGCGAAAAGACCAGCAAGAAGAAAAGAAATGAAAGGAAATGAAATGTGAAAAGGGGAAAGCGTTGGTATTTTGAGACGCCGCCGAACGAAAAGCAAACAAGCCCCCAGCTCTAATTCCTCTCACTCAATCACTCACTCACTCACTCACTGGCCTGACCTCTTCCCCTTGTCTCCCCCGTCACGCACGCTCAAATCGTCCATCATGTCTCTGGTATCCGTACTGGTAACCCGCCCAACAACTGCCATCGTCACCGCCAGGCCTGTGAAACTCGGGCTGCCACCAAATTAGCGCTCCACGGTGTGGGCGGCCTCCAATGCCCCAAAACACCCACCACCGTGGTCCTGAGCTGCCTCATGGATCGCCCCAAACTCTCAGCACCCGAGTTAGTCCCCTACTAAGTTACTTACTCCCTACTCTTCTTGGTTTGGCTCCAACTTGCAGCCAAATCCTCTTGCACAAAATCTCAATATCCCTAGTCGACCGCTAAACAGGGCACTGACGGCCATGGTCCGTGTGTAAGGTGTACAGTAGGTGCCCAGCAGCCTGCAGCCAGCAAGGGGCCAGCAATCTATCTAACTAGCGGCTCAAGCTGCTCGACTTGGGGCCCATGACGCGCTCCATGACAGCCCACCAAGCCATGACACACCAGCAATTGATGGACACGACACGCGCGACATTCAGACCATGCATGGCGCTAGACATGACAGCCATGACAACCATGACAACCTGCGCTAACAAATCCTCCCTGGGCCTTGGGGAAATGAGCTGGCCTGACGCCCACATGGTCTGGTTATCCTGCATGCCGACGTGTACCAGGCTACCCGTACGGAGTATACCTAGTTAGCTCCAGCCTTTATGCACACCTCCTCCATCTTGCCTGCATGCATATGTGGCGCCCTTCTCTTTCCTTTCCAAGCCTCTTTCAACGCTCTTCCAAGGCTCTTACATCAATCTAATCGTCATCATCCTGGCCTTACCTCCGTGCCGTGCTGTGCCTTGTTGGGTACCGACCACATTCACACAGCCAGCAATCCGGTACTCTCAACTTCCCTTATAGCCATAATCATCAATATATTATGTTCTGTTTAGCAAAATGCTAAAATGCTTCGTTACTTGTCAAACGTAAGGGTATGTAAAACGCCATATTCTCCCCAATTATCCACTCCCCGTCATCCCCCACTGCCCAAAGCAACAACCCAACTTCTTCACCCATCTGAGACATTCCCCATCCTTGTCCCCAAAACATTCAGAAGAAAAAAAGAAAAATGGAGAAAGCAATAAAGAAAGAAAGAAAAAAGGCAAAGCGCCTTCCCATATATACCGCAAATCAAAGCGCCCAGTTCGTCAAGATTAAACCCATGATGCGTCACCTTCGTCGTCGTCAGGCTCCATGCTCGACAGTCGCGGTCGTCCTCGTTTCCGTGGCTGAGAGC
Organism: Lecanicillium sp. G3; assembly: GCA_037575805.1. Taxonomy (NCBI): domain Eukaryota; kingdom Fungi; phylum Ascomycota; class Sordariomycetes; order Hypocreales; family Cordycipitaceae; genus Lecanicillium; species Lecanicillium sp. G3. The sequence continues at coordinate 324,352 of JAZHPD010000003.1, read as the reverse complement.
TGGATCGCTGTCGCTTCTTTCGACCCCCTGGTGTAGATCCTCCTTTCCTCTTGCGTCCCCGCTCTCCGCCTTCTTCATCGTCCTCTCCTTCACTCGGTGTGCCCGCCCCGTCGCCTTCCGCCTCGTCATCTTCGTCCGCGACCTTGAATTCCTTGTCCACGTTCATCAACTCGACCAGAGCCTTGCACTTGGCAGCCGTGCCTTGCGGCGTGTCGAATCCAGAGTTGTGCACTCCCAATTCTTCCCACACCTTGTCGCCGTGAACTCCCTGCACCTTGGTTGGCGTCTTGTTGAGGTCTTTTGCCAGAACCTTGGCTTTGCTGTCGTGCCTGCTGGTGCCCATGTTGTACAGCTTTCGCAGATGCGTTCGTGTTTCCCAGAGCATGAGCAGGACCACCGACGCCGACGCTAGCTGTCGGAATCGCGCCGGTTCTACATCTGCCCCTACCACAGGCGCAGCTGCAATGTCCACGGGTTCTCCTTCAGCGTCGCCAGACGGCTCTTCGGTGCCCGTACCCGTGCCCGTACCCGTTCCGGCGCCATCCTGTCCATCCAGGTCCATTCGCATGTCAAAGATTTCAGACTCAATCGCTTGTGCAACAGTAGCTCCGGTAGTCGTGACAATCTTCTCCAAGGTATTCACAACCGTCTGTACCTCGCCCATGGTATGGTAGTCGAAAAACGCCAGGTTGTCCACAATGAATCGGCCAAAAGCGACGTGCTCCGGAACACCGCTCTTAGCACTGAGCTTGTTGAGGTCGAAGTCAACCTGATAACAGAGTTTTTGAAGGAACCTCTGCTTGTTCTTCATTTTGCTAATCTTCAAGACCTCCATCATCAGATGCAGCTTGGCTTGGAAAGGATCCGTCGTAGCACCGTGGGGGTCTTTGACGACATCACGCTGGTAGTTGTATGCCGATTGCACTGCCTTGACGTATTCTCGTTCCAAGACTGTCTCGTGCTTCTCGTGCAGCGACCTGTGTTCCATGAATGCCAGCTCCGCAATCTTTTTGTTGGCCGATGTCTCGAGCGTAATCAGGGTGACGCCCGTCTCCTTGGGATGCGTCAAACCTTGACGGTTGATGCTCCCCAAAACTTCCATGGCGAGGAACGCGTGTTCGTCTTGGCTGCTGAGCGCAATGCGAGTAAAGTCCTTGAGAAATCGCTGGGTCGTCGCGCTGGCAACATCATCAAAATTCGTGCCACCCATGATTGTCAGCTCTTTCTTTCCGCCACTTGCGGCCGCTTGCGACGAGGCTTCCGATCGTCGCTCTTCTCCCACGAGGAACTCCTTGAATGATCTCAGAATCATTGTCTCCAGGATAGGGACCTGGTCTTGGAAAACTTGTTGGAATGCTGTGTAGACCTTGGCGAGAACGTAGTTGCGAGGCCATGACTGGCAAACGAGTCCAATGGCCTCAAGAGCTGCTTTTCGGGCTTCGAGCAGCTGTTTCGGGTTGGTGAATGGCGACATGACATCGACAATCAGTCGCGGGACTGAGTCGCCTTGCCATTTGGCAAATTTGGTCTTGAAAATATCAATTTGCTTGTCCAAGTCGCAGTGCTTGGCCACGTTGCCGACAATGATCGCGTACGCGCACAAGTGATTGAGTCGCTTGGGGTCCAGCTGTGCGACACCGAGCTTTTGGATGCCTGCAAGACCAGAAGCAACGAGATTGGCCATAGGGCCAAAGTCATTGAGCAAATCACAGACGACCTTGGCACAAGCAACAAGATCGTCCAGTGCACCTCTAGATGAAATCTTGCCTACGCCTTTGAGAAGCTGCAGGCGTACTTCGGCCAAGAACTGCGTGTGGACAGTGGGGAGTTCAGGAAGGACTCTCTTGTAAATGACCGTGACAGCACGGAATGCAGCCAGTTCTTCTTGGCCAGCAAAGCTTGCAAGTTGCGGCTTCAACAAGCGAATTTGCTCAAAATTGAAAAGCTTCGGGTCTGCCTTGGCAAAAATGGTAAGAACCTGAAGGGCATCCCGGCCGGAAGGTCCCGAAGAGTCTTCCGAGTCCGGGTTGTCGAGTAACCCAAACATGTCGCTGACCAGCTTAGAGCAAACTGCAAATGGCCCTTCCAGCGATTTGTTGTTTGGTCGGAGAATCGTCTGGAAGACTTTGTCGAGCACCTCAGTTGCTGTGCCTGTTTTGACGGTTTGGATGATAAGAGCAACATGCTCTGTGATTGATGTTTGGTAGGCAGCGGACCCGTCATTGGAGTAGAACGGAGCAAACCAGACTTCTTCGATCATTTGTCGTGCGAGGTCTCGTACACCGTCATCCGGATCTTGGACACGTCGGAGAAGCCCATTGGCAATAGCGCATCGCAACGTCTTGTTCCTGTTCCGCAGATAGATGTCTCTGGCCAGTTTCATAGCACGCTTTCGTACACCTACGCCGGCGTCTTGGAATCGATCGATAATTTTGGGGGTAAGTGAGGCCTCGAGAGCTGGGCGCATCGCGATACAGCTGCCTAGCAATCCAAGGGCAGAATCTCTTACTTGCGTAGAAGAGTCGCTCGAGCATTCCAATATGAGCTGGATCACACTGGAATCGCCATCTAGGATGGATGGGTCGGTCTCCAGCACTTGGTTGATACTCTTGAGGCTCTTGCTTCTTACAGTTGCTTGGTCGCTTGCCATTGAGCCCAAGAGGATATTGAGAATCTTGCCAAAAGATTCGCAAAGCGGCGATCGCAAAAGAATGATAGCAAATGCGAGCTTCGCCTGGTTGGTGCTAATCGCTTTGAACGAATATTCACTGGCAAGCCACTTGCGGTCCTCAACCATTTTCCTAAGACGGTAGGCTAGACGACCGAGCTCACTATCTCGCTCCAAGTCCTCTTCTTTAATAGAATCATAGGCGAGATGTGTTCTGTTCGCCCAGTCTGTGATGACGTAGGCCACAGCGCTGGCCAGGTGAGGATCTTCGGTACTGCGGCTTTGCAGATACTCCAAAACAGCCCGAAAAGGCCCCGCCCAGTTGACAAGATGCTCCGGCTGGCTCTTTTGTTCAAGGACATGAAGTGCAAGGTCAGATAGATAGCGCGACATCTCGTCTGCATCAGTACCTTCAAATGTTATAGCCGTTCGCTTGACATGGGAGCGTAACCTGGAAATGGCGGCGCTCATGGACCCCAGGAGCTCCAATGCCATGTTTTTGGCAGGAACAGCTGTCTTTTGGCCTTCAAATAGCTGTACCATGCGCAACATGAGGAGTCGAAGTAGGAGCTCAGCGCAAGGCCAGTCCGGGGAATCGAGACACACGGTGAAATCGTCCACGAACAAGTCCAGCAAATTGCGATATGGTGTGTCGCCGGATTTTGTAGAGCCAATAGCCCGCTTGACAATGAAGTTAATGACGTATGAAGCATTTCGGGTGGCCGTTTCGCTCAGAGGGGTCGAGGTCGTATCCAGTTCTTGTATGGCAATTGCGTGTTGTTGAGAAGCATGGTCATCGCTCGTTAGCGACGAGACCGAGTGACCTTGTCTGGGTGCCTCGCCATTTCCGCCCTGTTCAGGTTCCGGTTCGCCTTCTGCATCGCCGTCAATATTTTTTAGCAAAGCAGCGCGGCGGCCCTCGCCGCTCTGGTCGACTTTCCCTGAGCTCGACTGAACGAGGCGCATAATGAGAGCGGAAACTGGCTGAATGCTGCCGCCGTCTGCCAACTTGAACTGTTTTGAACTTTGTTTGCCGACTGGGAGTTTTTCTAGTGAGGTGAGGATATCGTCGATAATACCTTGTCGTTGCTCTGGCTTGTTGACAAAGATTTGGCTGAGGATATCCATTGCCACTGCACGAATGCCGTCAAACTTCTGGACGCCGACAACAGACTCGCGTTCCACGTAGGCATTTTCAACGAAGATGAGCTTCGATGCGGTGTATTCAAGCGTGTTAATGGCAGTTTCTGAGAGTTCAATTTTCGAGACGAGTTCTGCCATCAACGCGAAGAGCTTCTGGCAAGTGACAAAGACTGTCGACAACGTCTTCTTGTGTTTGAATAGAAGCTTGAAGATTGATGCACCTGTGCCACTGCTTGCAAGCTCCACAAGAGGCATGACAATGTCTTCAGTTACGCACTTGCAGAGATTGACACATCTGAGAATCATTGCCTCGGCGTAGAGCTGCTTGTCTTCTCGGCCACCAGACAAAATGCGCAGACAGGTGCGGGCGGCTTTCATGGCAGTTTCCACCTCGGAAAGCTGTGTAACCCAGGCATCTGCAGCAGCTTCGTCCCATTTTTCGTCGACGTGAATGTCGATTACGTCCATGTACTTGAGACTAGTCTCACTGAGCTTGATGACTTGTAGAAGGCTCTCAACAGGGACTTTGTCGAATGACCGCAAGTCAATGACTTTTTGTATGGCGACCTGAAGTTTTTGGTGCGTGCCAGCTGTCATGGCGATATCCTGATCCGGCATCATTCTTACGATGTGGTCAAAGCCCGGCTCCATGCCGAGCACATTCCCAACAGCTGAAAAGATGGTTCGCAACTGAGAATCCAACGAATCCAACGCGGCCTCTCCGCGCTGACGCTGGTCCAGGCTTGAGCCGATCAAGTCCTGGCCATCCTGTGCGTTCCCATACCGACGCACGGAGAGGTTGTTTGGAGCATCCGGAGCCACTGTAACGTCGGCATACTCGTCTCTTGCGCTCAAAGTAGGAAACTCTATCCGTAGGCCGCCGGCTGGTTCTGACGTGGCGACCGTTATTTCGTCTGCATCATTGGTAGCCGGGGGTGCTGACGCCTGCACAGTCTCTGGTTTCGAATCGACGGGCTGGTGAACAATAGAGTCGCCATCTTCATAGGCAGATGGATCAAAGTTCTTGGAGGCGGTGATGGCGATCTCAAGTTTGGGCGCATTCGACGAGCTGGCTTCTGTGTTGCCAGGTTGTGGCTTTTTCGCAGCGGGCGATGCGTTTTCAGAGTTTTTCTCGGTCTTCGTTTTCTCGTCGCTCTTATCGGGTATCTTCCCACCATCTTTTGACGGCTTTCGGGCTTGTGAGGGAGTTGATCCATTGACAGGCTTGTCGGGCTGGGCCCCATTCTTGCTCGCTTTGAAGTATGTCTCGACTCGGTCGTGAACAGCCTGTGCTACTGGCGTGAGACCATTTGTTGGAGGCTTTTTTGAGGACCGGGTGCGGCCAGCGGGAACGGCTCGGAAGTTGCTGGTAATGTGGTTAGTGACGAGGGCAAGGGGTCGCTACAGGCCATTCAACTTACTATTGCGTGCGCTGCGATGGTTTCACGTCATGCACCACGTAGTCTACAGCCTGCTTCATGGTCTTCGATGTTTGGTCTTGACTGGCTGCCTCGTTGTTCAGATTGTCAAACTCATGTCGGGGGAAGAGGTTGGAAACGGGTTCCGCCGGTGATCCTGAGCCGATAGTAGGGTCGGGGATGATATCTTATCATCAGTTAGCCATGCCAGTACGGTGTATTGCTATCTATGTCAACTCACATGGAACAAAGGGTACCGTTGAGGTTTGTGGTGAGTAAGGAAGAGCTTGCTGCAAGGTGAACGGTCGTGAAATGGTCGCCGCGACATTGACCTCCTCGCGCTGGCTATTGACGCCATTCTGAGAACCATGCATTGTGTCAGATAGCTTCAGCACCGTTCTTATTCGTGATTACAGCTGTCTGCCAGCTGGCATTGCGGGCAGAAGGAGTTGCCAGGCAATGGCGCATCGAAGATGCAAACGCAGGGGCAAGGCGGTCTCGGGGACAGCAAACGCGCGCGGACGGTTGCAGGGAGAGTAGCGGTCGGGGGTATTAGACGTCGCTCGTCATAGCAGTTTCGGACCGTGTATCGTAGATCCCAGGTAGATGCGACAGGCCGTTAGCAATGGGATCGCATCGGCGCAAAGATGTGTCGTTTGTTGAGGTCTGTTTGAGCAGCAAGGGAACGGACGAAAGCCAACTGCAGATGCGCTAACCGTGCGAAGCAATCCCCAGGCAAAACCCCCGATCGGGTTTGGTTAGCGTCCTGGTTGACCAGTCAGCGCATTTTTCTCGCTACGTTTTGGGTATGACGCCCGTAGCACCAATCATGTGTCCCATAGCTGAGGCAGCTCCATATATTTTTTTCACCTTGACCGAGCCGTTGAGCTTCGCGACAAAAAAAAAAAAGATTTGCACCACAACAAACCAGAATCTTCACGATCAAAGAGATATTAATATTCAAAATGGCAGCAATCGGATCTCTCGTCTTCTGTACCGACTGTGGCAATTTGCTGCCGTCCACGAAAGGTACTGACCGAAACGTGTTAAAGTGCGAATGCTGCGGCGCTGAGAACCAAGGTAAGTCTCTTGAACACTCTGCGACACAATGAAGCCGGTTTAACATTGTTCTCTTGATTAGATACCGGCGCAAAGGCAACCGTCACACAATCGAAGCCCTCCGACTTCCCCTCATTCCTCAGACAGAAGCTGCAGTCCAGCGTTCAGGCCGTCGAGCGACACAATATTCAGACCGATAGCACTGCCTTCGAGATTTGCCCCAAGTGCGGTCGCGAGGAGGTTCGTTACACCAACTTACAGCTTCGCGGTGCAGACGAAGGTTCAACAGTCTTCTACATGTGTGACTGTGGTTATTCGTAAGTCAAATCAAGCAATACAGTAAGCCACAGCACCAGCTAACCTAAGCGCTTGACAGATGGCAACAAGACAATTAAGATGTTATTTATCGACGTTTTATTGTATATATAATCTATATTTTAAGCCGAAGCGCCAGCTACTTCCGGAATCAACGCATACTCAGTCTCGCCTCCTTTTTCATATTCGGCCATGTCAAGGGCCACAATCACGCTTTCACGAACCACCTTCTCCTTGTCGTGGAGGAAACCCTTCAGGATATCTTCGACACCATCCTCTTCGCCAAGACTACCCAGAGCCTCCGCTGCCTCATGGCGCACCATACTGGCCTCATCGACGTTGCTCAATGCCTTGGTCAGAGCAGGAATCGAGGCAGGATGCGACAGCTGGCCGAAAACAAAAGCAATCTCGTGGCGGAACAGGGCAGAAGGGTCGTCGAGGCCCTTGGCGAGCGCGAGCACAGCGGGGACCGCAGTGGGCAGGTCAGGCGGGGATGCCAGATCGCGGAGGGAGAACATGGCACGGTATCGGAGGAACAGAGGCAGCTTCTCGTCCAGTAGCTGCTGGCCAAGCTCTTCGACATTTTGTTCGGTTTCGGCGGCGGGGGGCGCAGGATCGATGGATGCAAAGTCACTACATAGACGTTAGACAGGGAACCAAACAGAACCATTTCGGCGTTATCAGCGACACTTACCTCTGCTTAAGCTTTTCTTGTTCTCTGGCCTTGGAAGTGGACCAGGCAATGCGGTCGATGGCGATCTCGCACGTCTCCTTGACCGAGACGTCTTCGCCCTCGCGATCACGAAACTGCTTCAACAACTCCAGGCTCTCAGCGTGGCCCAGCGCACCCAGCGCCTCGGCAGCCTCGTGGCGCACCATAGGGTCCTCCTTCAGGTTGCAGAGGACATCGCGCAGGGGCTTCACGGCAGAATCGCTGCCCGTCTGACCCAAACAGTAGGCCAGCTCGTGCTTGAGCAGGGCAGAGGGGGAGGCAAAGCCAGCGGCGATGCTCTCGATGGCGGGGCCGGCGGCGCTCTCGTCAGTAACAGCCAGGTGCTTGAGCGAGAAGAGCGCGCGGAATCGCACAGGGAGCGGCGTGGCCTCGGAGACCAGGCTCTCGCGAAGTTTTTCCACTGTGACGGCCGCCATGGTATATAGTATTGTCTCGTTCGCACAAACAATTATTCGCAAAAGCGCAAACTGCCGGCACTGAAAGATCTGATTAAAGAAAAATTTAGGTGGGGTGGTGCGCCGATAACACCGACCCCACCACTAGCCTGGCCCGAGGATTGCAAGGTCTTTATAAGCTAAAGTAAGAGCAAATTCGTCAATCAACCATGGGAAGTGGTCAACCACTTCAACTTCCGGTTCCATGGTCTAACGGTTATGACTGCGGATTCTGATTCCGCCAGCGAGGGTTCGACTCCCTCTGGAACCTGTTTTTTTGGCTTCGTCTTGTTTTTTGCGTGTGCGCCCTGCGATCCTTATTATTATAATAACTTTTTTTTTTTTGGTGATCGCGTGTCTTCACTTGATTGTTTCGTCTTGGTTTTCCTTTCAGTCCATGCTTTCACTGTGCCCTTCCCGTGCCTCTTGAGGCTGGCGAACGCTGACTTTCTCGAACGAAGGCATACCCTGGAGTGCCACAATATTCTTCATCGGGCCTGATTTCGCCTAATAACCATAAGTTTCCCTCCATTGGCACTTTGAAAGTTTAGTCATGGCCTTCATCATGTTACAGTTGATTTTAGAGGTGATTTTTTTCCATTTAGGCCGCCGGTGTCGGATTACATATTCGTCGCTTGTAAATGGGCATTATTAAGCTTGCGCTATCCACATACGCCATCGCCACTTTCTCGAGCGGCAGCTGGTCTTCGTTATCGCTTCAACCCGACAAAACGACATTCAGTCCCGCCACGAAACAGTCGCGAAAAAATCGCGCAAAATTGTCGACATGGCACCATCACTTGAGCAGGCCGACTCAGCAGAAGATGTGATCGCCAACCCTCTAAAATCAAAGCCCCAGCTCGTCGCCCCGGAGCCGGAGCACTGTCCCGGGCCTGAATCTGAACAAGCCGGTGCCGCCTCGTCCTGCGATGGCTGCCCCAACCAGGCTATTTGCGCATCCGCGCCCAAAGGGCCGGACCCCGATATCCCGATCATCTCGTCGCGCCTCGAAAACGTCAAGCACAAGATCCTCGTGCTTAGCGGCAAGGGCGGTGTCGGCAAGAGCACCTTCACGTCGTTGCTGGCGCACGCGTTTGCGACGAACCCGGATAGCAATGTCGGCATCATGGACACAGACATCTGCGGACCGAGCATACCCAAGATGATGGGCGTCGAAAACGAAACTATACATGTCAGCGGCACCGGCTGGACGCCTGTATGGGTCATGGACAATCTGGCCGTCATGAGCATCCAGTTTATGCTGCCGAGCCGCGATGAGGCTGTCATTTGGCGAGGTCCCAAGAAGAACGGCCTCATCAAGCAATTTCTCAAGGACGTGGAGTGGGGTGACCTGGATTTCATGCTTGTCGACACGCCCCCCGGCACGAGCGACGAGCATCTGAGTGTCAACTCGTTCCTCAAAGAGAGCGGTATTGACGGCGCCGTTGTCGTCACGACGCCGCAGGAGGTTTCACTGCTTGATGTGCGCAAGGAAATTGATTTTTGCCGCAAGGCTGGTATACGCATTCTAGGCTTGGCCGAAAATATGAGCGGCTTTGTCTGCCCCAACTGCAAAAACGAAAGTCAAATATTCAAGGCCAGCACCGGAGGCGGCGCCGCGCTGGCCAAAGAAATGGGTATTCCCTTCCTGGGTGCAGTACCGCTAGACCCTCGAATCAGAATGGCATGTGACTACGGCGAGAGTTACTTTGATTCATTCCCCGATAGCCCAGCGTGCAAGGCTTTCCAAGGGGTGGTGCGGACTTTAGCAGAGCAGCTGGGGCTGGATACCCAAAGCATATTACCAGAATAATGAATATAATAACGAGATAAAAATAATGAAGTAAAATACGATAAAAGATACCTCTATATCCCAATATGTGTATAGTTATCGCAAGTGCCCAACTGTTATAGCTGAAGCTTACTCAGAAGCGAGCTTCTGGGGCAAATCCACAAGTTCTTCGGTTGACTCGACGTCGATAACGCGGCCTGCCTCACTGGTGCTGCGCATAAGCTCCTTAGCACCGGCGTATAACATTTTCATCTCGGCATTGCACGTGTCGGGGAGGTAGTATATCAGGACGTAGGGGGCGGAGGCTCGGCCGTCACTCTGCGCGTCAGTTAGCTAGGCTGCTGCAGCTTGAAGTTTCGCAAATTCACAAACCAGTGTCAGAGGGTAGCTGAGAAGAACAAATCGAGGAGAGTGGTCAGGAAGATCATCCCCAATCTCCTCGAGCGTGCTGTAAACCGTCCTGTCCTCGTCCTGGCGGATTTCTTGCGTGTTCTTATCGATCAAATCTGGCAGACAGGGTCAGAACCTGTCGGGTTACAGAAAGATAGGCTGTGATGTGTGATGTACGTACAGATAACAGCTTGGGGCTTCGTGACGCGAGACGTCGACAAGCGAAACTTGCGCAGGTGCTCCTTGGTCTCCCCAGAAAAGCTGTACAGCCTAGATTCGGACGCCTGCCGAGCGGCGTTAACGCTCAAGTCGCCTTCAAGCCATCAATGGAAGGTACCCTAGCGTTACTTACCATTTTGAAAACTTTGGTAAAGGCTATTGGGCTGCAAGACTGGATTGTGCAGCTGCAGCTCTGTCGACGAAGCTTCTTTGGACAGTGTCGTCATGCCCCGCGTGGCTGAAGCAGCGCAGTGGCTGAGTGAGGGGCACAAGAAGTGGCTGACACCTGCGCTCCATTGGCGCGACTCACGCGACATCACTTTCTTCACTTTTATTCCCGAAGAAGTCAAAAAAACTTTTTCAAGATAATTAGAGTAAAATACACGGTAGCTAAAAATAAGTAAAAAAATTACTGTAAATACGGTATGAGTTCATTTTAACGCCTCCCCTGTGGCGCTGTGGGCTGCTGATGGTATAAGGTCCCGAAGGAGAAGTATGGGTGAGAAGGCGCACAGCTTTGCCTTTTTAGGCAAATATACTGAGAAAATAGCCGCCGAGAGTCGGAGTCGGTACCGCAACATTGTCTGCTTGGCTTTTGGTTTGCAAGTGGCACACTTGTGATTTCTCACTCGGATGCCTCCTTTTGGTGAATAGGGCGAGAATCCGGGGTTCAATTGCAAATGCGTTGCTTCTGGTTGGGCTATATAAAAAAGCATCAATGCCAGCTTTCAATAGATAATCATCATACAGTTAATACTATAAATTCTCTATTATATTCCAGGCCCATTAGAATGACCTGCTGCGCAGAGCACGAGGCTGGCAAGCCCTTTCCCACCGAGGCGGGTACAGAGCTCACTACGGTGTACGCGACCGATCCAAGCATCACCTCTGAACACTTGGAAGCCATCCTACAACGGGACGGTGCGCTGATCGTCAAGAATCTGGTACCCAAGGAGCTCTGCGCGCAGATCCGGCGAGATCTCAAGTCGTCTTTTGACACCGACCGAGTCGACCCGTCCGGCTTTTTCCCCAAGACGACGAAGCGCGCGTATAGCATCCTGGCTAAGTCCGACGCCTGCACCGAGCTCGCCGTGAACCCAGTCTTCCTAGGTGTCGCCAACAAGGTGCTCACCAGCCACTATACCTATTGGGAGGGCCAGCAGCAGCTGCGAGTGAGCGGGAAGCCGCAGATTACGAGCATTGTCGGCTTCCGCGTCGAGCCCGGCGGCACGCAGCAGTCTCTCCATCGAGACGATGCGGACTATCACACGCGAAACTGCGATATGCCCGTGATGATGGGCTGTGTCACGGTACATATTCCGCTCTTCGACCTGGGACCGTCTTTGCTAACCTCTTTTCGTAGGCGTTGACCAAGACCACAAAGGAGAATGGGGCCACTGTAATTATCCCCAAGAGTCATCTATGGGGTCCTGATCGATGCCCTTTAAACGAAGAAGCTATCCCGGCGGAGTTGGAGATAGGCGATGCGGCCATCTTCCTTGGCAATGTATATCATGCCGGCGGCGCAAACGTTACAGTCGACGACGCGCGTGAGACGATTGGTATTTTCATGTGCAAGGGTACTCTGCGGCAGGAAGAAAATCAGTACCTAGAATTGCCTCCAGAGGCCGCCAAGGAGCGTAAATTCTCTCCGCAGCTGCTTAGACTCCTTGGCTATGGCATTTTTCCTCCGGCGCTGGGCCTGTATAAGTACCAGGACCCAATGAAGGTCATTTTTGATGTAAATGATGCAGAGACAGTTAAAAAGTAGCAAATCATACTGGCATCTAACGTTTCGTGACAACCATACTATGTGCAGCGATTACACAACTAAAACTCGAAATCCTGTTATTTGAAGCTCTTGAGCTAATGGCCGCCAATCTGGCCGAGACCCTGCCCAGAAAGCAGTGAGAAAGCTCAGCACTCCTTCGTAATGCCGGAAGCTGGTAGCGGCAAGGATCGTCTCCAGTAGTTGTTTGACTGTACGCTGTCGCCCCTCGTCGCCCCAGCACTCTGTCCCCGCCACAAAAACCGGCCATGGCAGATTTTGGATGCATATGTTAGGGTCCTCGAAACATGCTAGTTGCTCGAATAGCTTCGTCACCGAGGCCTGCCAGTCGGGGTTGTGCGCGGTCGCGTATCCTAGGCAACGGTAAGAGTACAGTACGGCCGCGTAATGATATACATCTACCAGCCGAACAAAGTCTTTTCGCATAGAAGTTTTTTCTATGCCAAGCCGGCCAGCTGCCAAGAGGGTAGCGCCCCTAGCTTGCGTGAACCTGGAGCGAACAGAGTCTTCTGTGAAAGAGGAATTGTTGATGAGATGTTGAAAATCTTCTGGGACTGGGAAAGGCTGTCGCGAGACCAAGGTAACCTCGTGTAGATATTTGAGGTAGTCTGCAAACAAGACATTTTGGGCGTCCGGCGTGGGCGTAATAGTATTCCGTATGTCTTCCAGGTTGAACGAGGTTGTTGATACCAGAACATCATAAATGGCAAGTTGATTTCGTAAAAATGCAAAGAGACCATGGCTGTAGCCTTTCTTTGTCCCAAACACGTTCACCAACCTTCTTGCTGCTAGCCTATGTCCCTCCGCAGCTGACGACTGGGAGTTGGACATCTCATAGCAGGCAATCATCAGGATGCATGCCAGCATCCACTCCGCCTCCATGACGTCCCTTTGCGTGTCGAGCTCGGCACCATCAGTTAACCTCTTCGTCATGTCTGCGACGCTTGTGTGGATCATTCCTAGGCAAGCATCCCGTGCTGCTTCGGGAAACAGTTCCATGGCGTGCTGGAAACGAGAAGAGCCATGATGGGAGGCAAAGGCTGCCACTGCAAGCCGCAGTCCAGGCGTATGCATCACCCTTGGGAGTACCCGTCTTCGATAGTCGTTTTCTGCAGAGTCTACCCAGACCATTAGACCGGCAAGATGTTTATCGTAATACTCAATAAAGAGTGGGAGTGAATGGCGCAACGTCGTCTGCACCATGTCCGGGGCTGTAAAAGATTGCAGCGTCACATACTCTGCAGAAACAATCTCTCTGCTCGTCTCAGTTGGTGCCGGGGTATCTTGGACCAAGGGCACGCGCCGGCCCTTGAGTTTCCCTCGAATGGCAACGCCATCTGCCCATCGGAGTCGTGGCCCATAACCTGGACACGACAGACCCTTTTTGGCACACTTGAAGCATGTAGGTCGGCCGCCATCACAGCGGATTCGCCGCCTCGTGCATGTACTACAGCCTGGAAACAGCTATTAGCATACAGTATTTGATCGGTGCCAAAGTTCCCTACCCTTGGAGGCGTTGGGTGCAAGTGCGCTTTCCATTTCAGGCAGCAGACTATTAGTAACCAGCCGCGATTGACGTGAGATGTATACTCTGCTGTGCAGGCGAGAGAGCGTAGCGCGCCCTACATTTCCACGACACTTGCCCGGATGGTGATGAAAAGTCGAAGCTCATGGCGGCGTTAGCTAGTGGCACTAGGTGGGTATACCACACAACCGTTGTGCTGGGCGGTGTCAACTATCACAAAATAGAAAGAAATAAAGCCAAAGGGGAAACTGCAAGCCATTTAAAAAAGAGAACTAGAATGACGGGAGACAAGCAAAACATCCCTCAACCGTATCGCACTTTTTTTTTTTTTTTTTTTTTTTTTTTTTTTGGGAGGGGGAGGGAATATAGTCAATTAAAATTAGGCGCTGCGGCCTGACAATTTTTCTTGCTAGTTGCCATGTGTTGCTAATCTTCGTACGTCAAGCAAGTATCCCCCGAATTGAGCCATATCTTCCTGGATACAAGTTCAACCCACAATCTATTTCAATGCGCCTTCGTTACTGTGCCGCTGCCACAGAGCGCTGGTAATAAAGGAGAGTTGGTTTTCAGAATGACAAATAAAACTCGTCTCAAAAAGTTGTTATATATGTATGCGTATGTCGTGAATAGATTATTATTAATGTAGTCGTTCCTTGATGTAAACCATGGCTGCCAGTCCAGCACAGCAGTTTGTGCTCATGGCGTGCTTGCACCACGGGCACTTGACCGTCATGGAGATGGTCCCAGAAAACTCTGACCGATCTTTGGGACTCAGGACGTTGTTGGGGTTGACCATTGCGTCGTATAATTTGCTGGGCATGTCGTGATAGTACTTGCATCCGCAGCATTCGACAAAAACCTTGGCAATGGTGTCTCCGTTGAACTGCTTGGCGGTTTGGTTCTTTTGAGCCAGCTTAGAGATCTCCATCAAAGATGAATCCGAAATGCCTGAAGTGTCTGTACGCTTAGGACGCAATCGCAAGGGCTCTTGCTCAAATCCACGTGTTTCTGAAGGCTTCGCGGATGGCATGGGAGGAAGGGCTGCCATGACCTTCCTAGCAGCTGCTTGAATTGGGTCTGCTTCACGATCAGTGTCATAGGCTGCGGTGAAAGAGCTAGCAGAGACGAATGAACAGGCCTCACTGGGGTAGGCGTTGTCATGGAGCTCAATTCTGGGCAAAGTTCGCCGCTCCGATTCACTCGAGAATCGCGGAAGGCCCTTTTCTGACTGTGGTCGCGACGTATTGGGTGTGCTTGGCATCGATACTGTATTGAAGCAGTCTGAACCAGAGTCCTCAGACGAGCTGGAGGTAATGGGAGGAAAGGCAGAGCGGTGAATAGCCCACTCATGACTGTTCCAAAATGCCTTCTCGCCTTGCTCCTTGGCATCTTCCATGGGTTTGATGGTCTTTTCAATCGTGTTCATAACAGAAGATTGAAGGTTTTCCCAGGACGGGCTTGCGCTTGGTTGCTTTGCCTCATCATAAGCTGCTGTAGACGGGAGATCGTAAGTTGAAGACGATGCAGTTTGGGGAGGAACCCGGAGCAGAGCTGCATTGAGAAGAGGCATGGAAGGACTTCCATTCAGGACAACCGAGTTGCGCTTTGAGCTACGACGCGGTGGCTCTGGGGGCAGAGGCGTCTTTCGTACGGGTTCTTGGTTGACTGATGCCACTACTTTGGGCTGTTCCACTGCTGGCTCTCCAGGCTTCTCCTCTTCATTTTCGCCGTTGCTCGTCTCCTCGGCGCCAGTAACTGTGTTTGCGGACAAAGCGACGGGACTTGAGGTCTTTGCACACACACCAGGCTCAGGGCTCTGCGAAGGTGATGAGGATGGCGAAGATTTGGGAGGAGTCTTGAGGCCAATTCGCATCCGCCACTTCTCAATTGTGCTGAGATCGGGTACAGCAGGGGCTGTCGGAGAAACAAGAGACATTGACTTGGATTTTGCTGTTCTAAACGTGTTCGGCGGGTAAGAGCGGGAGCTGGGCGCGCGGGGAGGAGGTGGTGGAGACTTGAGAGGACCAGAGCTGGACCTTGTGTGGGATGTGCGAAAAGCGGGATGCACTTCGGCTTCTTCACCAGACGTCTCATGGTCCGTTGCGTTTTCATTTGCGAGGTGTTGCTGATATTCGAGCTTGATGCCCCCAATGAACGGACGCTCCTGGGACTGGTCGATGGATGAGCGGCGTTTGAAGAGAGACGAGAAGGACCCCGCCCGAGATCGCGGCTGCTTGTAAAATGGTTGCTCCCTGGAGGGACTGTCCGAAAATATTACGCTGGCAGGGCGAGGCTTTTTCGCACCATTTGTGATGGCCGTCTCTGACTGATTGACCTGGCTGAAGGCGTAGGGAGACGACGCCGGAGGAGCCTTGCTCAAGCGGCGAGGCTTCTTCGCTGCCTTTGCTTCATCCCTGGCCTTTTTCTCATCCTTCTTTTCCTGCTTCTGCCTGTCGTAGGCCTCCCAGCTGGGGGACTGACAGACAGAGCTCTGGCTGCCAGAGACTGGTGGTGGGGAAGCTTCGACAGTAGAATTGTAGGGCACCGACGGCGGGGAAGTGGCAATATTCTTGGTGCTGCGGCGGACCTTCATATTGTTTTGAGATTCTCGGGGCGCAGTGACGCGAGGCTTAGGAGGCATGCTGTTAACGTCGATGACCAGTTGCGGCTTTTGCGGCTGGGCAGTCTGAAGCGGAAAGCTCCTCTGTTGGTGCTGGCTTCTGCGACGCTCTTGAACCGTGGGGGTTTCGATTTGACGGCCTCGACTCATAGGACGCTGCTGCTTTCCGAGGTCGTTGAAGGTCACGCCAGTTTGGTTGGGGTTAACCGGGGCGCCGCGTAGTCTTTCGTTCTGCGAGGAAGGGGCATTAGCGAGCGAGTTCGGTTGATGGCGGCAGGAGTGAGTGGCTCTTACCATGTACTGCTTCTCCAGGTCCAGCATGCGCTGCAAGCTGTTGGAACGAGCTTGGCGAGTTGCAGTGTCGGCCATTTTGTGTGTGTTTTGATTGAAGATTTTTGAAATGAAGGAAATTCCACGGTCGGCGAAAAGTCGTGTAGTGTAACACAAAGAGCAGGTGCCTAGACCTGATGGCACACCGCAGGAAATTCGACACGAGGAGAAAGAACGGCCAACGGGAAGTACTGCAGTTCGTACATATGCATGAAACCGAAATGCACCCGTCAAGTAATCCAAGATTCAGTCACTGCAAAATCGAATGTGCAGCGAGAAGCAATTGCGAGAGAGGGCGAAGGTGGTGCCCGTGTAGCTGTAGCCGTAGCTGTGAGGTGGTGACACGGCGCGTGTCAGTGTAAGTGCAAGTCGGGCAAATATGAGCTCAGCACCTTGCTCGAAGCTCGGCGACAGGATAAAAAAAGAAGCACGGTAACACGGCAGCTTCCAAGAAGGGGCAAAAAAAAAAAAAAAAAAAAAAAAAAGAAGAAGGTCGGGGAGACCCAGGTGTATATAGCTATGCCTCGCTAGTATCGCACGGAGCCAGGAGTAACTAACTAGTTAGAAGAAAGGCTGTCGTCGGTATTGAAGGTGTGCGGTCGGACACTGCAGGTCCCAGGCTGGGAGACGATCTCGCGCGGCGCAGCAAAATAAAATACGAGGAGGCTTGGGACGTGGTTGGCTGTGGACCTGGTGGTCGCTGTTGGCGGAGTTCTTTGCTGGCGCTATGCGAGACCCTGAGACAGCTGGTAGTGGCGTGGGCTGCTGGGCGCTAGCTAGCGGCGAAGGGAAAGAGGCGTTTGCTGGCCAGCCCCGCGACGAAGCCATGCGATGATTTTCCTTCAAAATGGCTTATGGCTTGGTGATGATGATGAAGGATGGATAAGGGAGGTTTTGTCTCGCAAACAATGTTTTCTCTTGTCTTTGTTTGATTGTTTGATCCTGAGGCACGCAACGCATGCAAAACATTCTGCCAGCTGGCAAAACACATTACCGTATGTCAAGTCGTCTGGCAGCTGGCAGCTGGCAGCTAGGCAGCTGCAAACAAAAACGCCGTGGGCGTTGTTCGGCCCTCCAGGTAGGTACTTGCTTACTGCCACTGCGCCGTCAGTAACTAGTTGCTCCGTACTCCGTATATGGTGGTGATACGTCCACCGCATCCTGCAACGTCGATGATGCACTCTGACAGGATACGGGAAACCTCAAAGGCTCAAAGGCTTCAAGGCCCGGCACCCGCACGAATCACAAGGACTTTGCTTCTGTGCATGCAAGGATGCAGGGATCTTGACCCGCCCACCTCGTGTCGCTTCCCGTGCTGGGGCTTCCAAGGTGCCCAAAGAAATACGAAGTGCGTCCACGGCTGGCCAATGACGACGGCGGGGTGGCCCGATCTGTTACGACGGCGCGCCACAGCACAACGACTGTAAAAACCGGCACAAAGAAACTAAATCCTAGTTAGTTAACTATGCAGTAGCGGAGTGGTATGACCAACTTGGTAAGTGGCCAGCTTTGGGCTGCCTAGACGGTTGAGTTTGGTACACCTAGTACCCTCTTGGGCTGGCTGATACAAGAGCCTCGCCATGTAAGTTGGGCCCGGCATGATGAGGTGACAACGTTTTCGCGCCGTCCCTGCTAATCAGGTTCAACATGGCCTGTACACCTCGTATGCGTCCTACTGCCAATTCTTGCAACCTTTGCTCTCACATCCGGTTACCGCCCGTCCCGTGCGGTGTTTCCGGTGTCAGTCGTCATTCATGTTGCCAAAGCTCGGAACATGTACAAGACCTCCTCACGTCTCTCGAGTACGAACTGTAGCCTCAAAGGTAAATCAAAGACATTGATTGTCCCCTCCCCCGCCCGCTCCATCCGAACCTCTGCTCCAGTTAGTTGGCCCATTGCACCCGGCAGATGCGCAGGGTTGCTGAGCTTATTAGTCTTTAGTTCCAGTAGCCTGGCCCGGTACAGCGTCCATGACGGCGGAAAAAGAAAAGAAGAGAAAAAGAAGAGTCTCGCCCCAAAATACGAACATGCACCACCGGTCAACACAGTCAGCTCGTAAAATTGACTTTGACTTGGATATACTGCCCATATCGGCTCAATATCCTCTACAACTCGTACAAAGTATAGGCCATTACCGCCCGTAGAATTTGTACAGACCGAGGCCTGTCTATTAATCCACGGCTATCTGTGTGTCTCATCACGTATCACACTGCTTCTCGAAGTCACCCTAGATAATTTATCTCGGAGAGCTCTCGGTTTCAGGCGGGCAGGGATCCTGCCGCAAGCCACTGCTACACCATTGACACAGCGGAGCGTAAAGCCCTTTTGACAGCCCCAGCTCCAAGTGTCAGCCGCAACAATTTCTTTCTTTCTTTCCTTCTTTTTTTTTCTTTCGCACATGCAGCCACTGTATTGTTAAAAAAAAAAGGGCATCTTGTCTCTACTTTTTCCCCTCTTCTCTTTGAACTGCGCGGTCCATCCCGTTACAGGAAATAGTGGCTTCGTCGGGCTGTCCCGCCACCGAGTTTAGCCACACCTATTTCCCAACCCCACGCCTGCGTCAATGACTACACAGTGGCTTACCTGCACCAGCCGCCACACTAGTTATCAGCACGATGTACTCCGTACATTGCCAACGCCCATCGTTCGTCTCGACGTCCATAGCCAGCCATCTCTATTTGCATGAACCGTCATAAACTGTTCCTAGTCGGGTATATTTTGGGATATGAACTGTGCTGAGCGTTGTAGTATCAAAGAACCATGCTGCTGCGCGAAATAAACGACTTTTGTAACTAGTGTGGCGTGTCGCTTCGTACTTGGCAGCACTTCAAGTGACTAGCAACCATCGCCAAGAGCACATTCGTACATAAATTCGAGCGTTCGGGTTTCAATCTCACTTTAATTATTTAATGGAACAAAACTGGCACATGTTGCTCCAGCATCCACAGTCAGCATCGTTCCAGTAATCCAACGTGCTTCGTTTCCGGCGAGAAATCGTACTGAGCTGGCAACGTCCCATGCATTGCCTTCTGTTCTCAAGAGACTGCGATTCTTGCGAGCTTGGCGCATTTCTTCCGTCATT
The DNA here is from genome assembly GCA_037575805.1 of Lecanicillium sp. G3. Taxonomy (NCBI): domain Eukaryota; kingdom Fungi; phylum Ascomycota; class Sordariomycetes; order Hypocreales; family Cordycipitaceae; genus Lecanicillium; species Lecanicillium sp. G3. Next base: position 304,835 of record JAZHPD010000003.1, on the reverse strand, counting down.
CCGCCGCCAGTATTCCTTACCATGGGCGTATAAACCATTCCTGTATGCCGAATTAGCCGCATAAGCATGACCAACAGAACCGTCTGTAACGTACCTGGGCATACACAGTTCACTCTTATGCCGTCTTTTCCATGGTTTGCAGCCATGGCTCGAGTCATATTAACCACGGCCCCTTTGCTTGTAGGATATAACAAGTGTGGCGTTCCACCCTGGAGGCCGGCCACGGAGCCCATGTTGATGATACTTCCTCTGATACTTCCATCCCCCGGTTCATTTTTCAGCATTGCTGGTATAGCATATTTTGTCATGATCATCATGCTCGTGACATTAACTTCCAGTCCTTTTGCCCATTCTCCTATATCGACTGTTTCCGCGGTTCCGGCGGGACCGAATATCCCCACATTGTTTACCAAAATGTCGAGACGGCCGTACTCAGAAACAGCTCGCTCGACGCACGCAGCGCAATCTTCTTCCGAGGTGACGTCTGCTTTCAAAGCTATAGCGGAGCTGTTCCCTTGCTCTTTCACCATTTCAGCCGTCCGTTGTGCAAGAGACCCATCTCGGTCTACGCACAGCACCGTAGCCCCATCTTCGGCGAGGAGCAAGGCAATGGCTCTGCCATTGCCAAGGTCATCGCCAGCCGCACCGGCACCAGTGACGATTGCAACTTTTCCTGCAAGGCTGCGGATAGGTTTGGGAGGAAAGTTTGAGGTCGACATCTTTTAGGGAATTTTCCACGATAAGACTCGTTGGATGTAGACGTGGAAGCGTAGAGTGACGCCCACACCGGAGCGGGCGGCGTGGAGCCGAGGCGGGCGGACCCCGCCCGCTCCGGCCGAACACCAGCCCCGTTATTAGTGCGCCCGTCACTTTCACTCCTGCTTCTGCTGACTTTAATACCGAGTCCCAATAATACAACAAAAACCGTGGAAATAGACCGCTCAATCTATGGTTTCATGCCACCTCGTGGGTTTTGTGCCGTACAGACAGGCTTCAATAACTCTGCGTTTTTTCAAAGAGAGAACTCGTAACTGCAGGCTTGTATGGTTTGAGCATCAAAAGTGGTCTAAAAGCCGTGTTCAGGAAAACATCTGTTTCCTAGAATATCGCGGCCCGAAAGGGATGTGTCTGGGTTTGTTTTGATTCATGAATAAAACGGCACTTCTATTTTTGCTACATCATCACAGATCACAGCGATACAGAAACAAGTACTCCGTACTTCAACTATGTTAACCTGTACTCTGAAGCACAACTCAGTCGCAACTGGCTTCCTCCACAGTTCAAATTACCCAATCTACGGAGTAAAAAAAAAAAGACAGCAGCTCCTGCACGTGCCAGAGGTTCCGCCCAGCCCCACGCCTCGTGGAAGGCTGAGGGTCCCACCAACACCACCCAAAAGCAACCCACACCACCCTCAACTCAATATCACTCAAAAAATGTTGAATAATTCAGCAAAAATGTATGACACCTGTGGGATTCGAACCCACGCCCTTTCGGACCGCGATATTCAAGGAAACTATGTTTTCCTGAACACGGCGCCTTAGACCACTCGGCCAAAGTGCCTCTTTGTTGGAAGAGAGCAGATCTATCTTGCAATATGTTACATGTTTTAGGAACAATTGCACCCCGAATACCCGAGACGCAGTGCTTCTCTACCCTATAAATGAGACGACTGGCAAAGACCAGGCTTGTTTTGGGCTACATTGGTTCTGTAGAGGCCAGAAAAGATATAGAGGTTGAAACTCTGAGTTGTCTCTACCACGGCTTTGGTTGGGAACCTGGAAGTTCACTGTAAATATAACTGACTATTCCTTCTCCTGAAATGATGGTAGTTGTCAGTGTTGTTAGTGGAGGCAGCTTCCTTGACACTGGGTGAGTGGCTGGCCGTGGCTGGCCAAGCCAGCCTCACCATTACTGAAGGCGTCGGGTTATGATTACAGTGTAACTGAATAGGATTAAGTTAAGATACACAGTGTGTTTTATGGACATACACCCGGTCATTCCATGGCTATACGAGTAAAATGATTTTCACGACAGACAAAGCGTTGCATCGATACTTGGTACCGGCTTGAAAGGGTCGCAACGCGACCCTATCAACTGCGACCACACTATCACCCACCACCACCCACGACTCCCAATAGTATTGCACATTACCGGGCACTGTTAAAGAGTCGCTGATCGCGTTCGTCTGAAGTTGTCACTCAACTGCGTTGTAATGGCACAGCACCCTTCACTCCAGAGTCCTCGACAGCTATCAGCTCAACCAACTCAGTCAACAACATATGCATGCGCGACACCCATCGACAAGACACTCCCAGTCTCTGAAACCAAACTCATCGCGTGAAAAGCCATGAGAATAAATTTTACGCAGCGTGGTATTTTCGCGCGACCGTTAACCCTGGTCGGTATGCCCGAAGTCTCGGCCGGTCCACCCGCGCAGGCTAGCAGTTCATATTTCAATGCCAGCAATTTGTCCGTCTCTGCCAATTGGGAGCCCTCACGGCAGATCGTGCCGCTGACGAACCGTTCAATTCTCAGGTTCCTGCCGCGCAACGTTCCTGATCAGGTCACAGATTTCATCTGTTCGAGTCGTCCAGTTCCATATGCGGACGTTTGCCAGACAGCATAAGAACAGAGAACGCGGCGAGATTGCACTTGTCTGGCACTGCGATCCATTTTGTGCAACCTTGTGCCGCTCATGAGGGTCATTGTGACCATTTTCCACGAATGAAACCTGCAACGCCCTGTCATGATTCGAGAATAGTTAAAACTGCAAATTTTTGCCAGTGTGTGGTGGGGCGATGCTGGTAAAGTACCAGAAAAGTCATCAACAATCTCGACTCGCAGTTCAGCCAAACACCGCAGCACGTTTACTAAACTGTAAATATCGAGTGAATTGATATTTTCTCTTTGATATAACATATGGATGCCCGCCACAAACTATTACCGGTTCTGCTGCTGCTTCCATAACCATCATCGCGATAACTAACTAAGCATTTGCAGTTGCGCCGCGAGATCTTTCACATGCCCTGGCCGCGCTGACGTCACCATTACTCTGCAGCGCAAAGCTTCAGTGACGACATCCATTGTCACAACTATTAAGTTGCCGTTGCCCGCGGGGCTTCAGCGGACTCAGTGAATCCAGTCGCGTGACCACATTACTGCAACTGAATTGATACCAGACGGCCATAATCATGTCAAACAGCAGTACAGGAAGACGATGCGATACCGAAGAGCTCCGCGATTCCGCCGTGAAGCCGCACAAGACTTTGCGCGAGCGCTTCCTCCACCGGCTGCCGCGCTATACAGGTCCCTACAGTGTGGGATACATGGACATTGAAGTACCTGTACAAAACCCGCGACCTATATCTAGCCTAAAGAGAAACGGAAAGCCCGTCCTCCGAATGGACACTGTCCTCATGGGCATATACTACCCCGGTGACCTGCGAAAAGAAGCAATGAGCGAAGACGGCCTCAAAGGCATGCGCCGTGTAGACTGGATGCCCCGTCCTAGAGTTGAGACCGCCAAGGGATACGCAAAATTCTTGAATATACCCGAACTGCCCGTGACCGGGTACCTTGCCTGCACCACACTCTTCACCAAGCTTCCTGCCTTTCGAAATGCCAAGCTGGCCTCCTTCTGGCCGGAGACGGTCCTCAAGGACAGCGGGCCCGAGGGGGAGCGGGCAAGAAAGAACACGACTGACCAGAAGCGACCTACATTTCCCGTCATCATCTTCAGCCACGGCCTCGGCGGCTCTCGCTTGTGCTACAGCGCCATCTGTGGCGAGTTGGCGAGTTTTGGATTCATCGTGGTAGCCATGGAACACCGTGATGGTAGCGGTGCGAGAACGCACGTTAGTCTGCCAGAAGATATTGACCCAGCTGAAATCGAGTCCTCGACAGCCAAAATCTACACAAATGATGATTCGGATCGTGACGCTGGCGGTAAAAAGGTGCAAGGACGGGACAAAAAGGGCAGGAATCCGTACTATGCCGTCGACTACATCCTGCCCAAAGACAATGCGCAGGACACGTCACCACATAACGCGCAAGGTGTAGATCATGTCCTGAGATCTGCGCAGATTGAGTTGCGACAGGAAGAGATCAAGGAAGCTTACCATGTCATCAATCTAATCAATGACGGCAAGGGCGAAGAGGTTGCCCGCAAGAACTTGCGGCGAAAAGGCAACATCGGTTCGAGTTCCATAGGCCTTACTGGTGTAAACTGGGAAGACTGGAAAGGGAGCATGTTTCTCAACAACGTCTCCGTCATGGGACACTCATTTGGCGGTGCAACGACGGTACAGCTCTGCCGTGACGACAAGCTCACTTGGTTGGGCTCCGGACTCATTCTCGACGCATGGGGCCAGGCTACGCCACCTGGCGGTGACAAGCCCTCAAACAGTGTTGGGAAGCCCATCATTGCTATCTCGTCGGAGGCCTTCATGCATTGGAAAGAAAACTACGATCGCGTCGTGTCATTCTGCAACGAGGCGCGTGATTCAGGCGCCCTATGCTGGATGCTTACCATTGCTGGCTCAACACACCTCGCCATGACAGATTTTGCGGCCCTCTATCCGGTATGGCTGAGTCTCTTCATGAAGTCCCTCGTCGAGCCGCGACGCGCATTCTACCTCACCATCGTCGCATCGCTCGAGTTCCTGGAGGCTACACTGCCGCCAGAGCAGACTAAGTACCGCAGCTGGGACACTGAGCGCCTGCTCTGCACCAGAGAGCCCGTCAGCGACCCCGACGAGGCCCTCAGGCCGGATCACGCGCCCGACGACAAGTGGGTTGCCGTGCGCCTCAAGATCCCCAACGAGTTCTCCACCAGGCTGAAGAACCTGTGGCACCGGATTCACCGGGCGATACTGTGCATGGTGAAAGACGACGTGTCAGATGTCGAGCGAAACATTGCCAGCACCGAGAGTCAAGAGATTTGGACGCATTTCAGCCCGGCGCAGTCCGAGGTTGAGGCCCATCGTGGGCGATATATGCTTGCCTGAGTGCAGGTCACAATACACTTTCCTTTCTACCCTTTCTTCTTCTTCTGGTATATTTCCCCTTTTATTTTTCCTTTTCGCTGTATACTGTTGCCTTTTCTCGTATTTTTGAAGTATATATGAAGTTCGTACCGCGGGCTCGCATCGTTGTAACATTAGCACAAGCATAGCAGAGAAGCTGCTCTTTCGATAGATATAAAAATGAAAACAACATAACTAGAGCTATATTATATATACTAAACAAACATGTGTCCGAGAGGGGGTTGGAACTGGACGCCCGTGCTGCCTGCGAGCCGTGAAGGGCCTCATTTTGCCACTGATACGCAGGAAGGCCGATTCTCGCGCTGCCGGACGCCCTGCTGGCAAGGTCGGCAGCCTTCTCATCGAGGGTCAGGATTTTGACTACTGCTACTGTTGCAGACATCGTTGCTGCAGAGGGATCACGAGCTCAGTCAGGGAAAGATGGGGACAGAGGCGGGTTTGACGAGGGGTCGATAATGTAAGTGTTGATCCTGTATCGTTAGTTGATGCGTTTGTGAGAGAAGCGTGCATCTTCTATGCTTCGGCTGCCACACTTCTTGCTCGGACCTGCTGGTGCAAGCAAATTGATCACGTGACCATATGGACATCCAAATACTTATATTGTGCGAAAAGACTTTACTCGTCTCTGTTCAGAAATGAGAAGTGTTCTCAGCATCAACATAGATACTACAAACTCTATTCTAAGTGGCAATAACTACACAACCTACTTATTAATCACAAACACAGTTAAAAAGTGCTTGAAACCATAAGTTGATCTGTCCATTTCAGGAGCTAGACTCATAGCCCGCGAATACATGGCCAGCACAAAGGATAGCACTACATCCGATAGGGAGCTTGAGAATGTTCAGGCGCATCCAGGGATGATTGGCAATGGTACTATATACATTATTAGCAATGAACGTATGGCAGAACTAGTTCGCTCAGGAAACCCTGTGCCGCAGGAGTACCAGGCAAAGCTTGACTACTATATTAGGCACGCGACGACTGTGGAGCATTATACAAAGCCAAGAAGCTGTCAAGGAGGAAACTGTAGCAGTTAGCGGTTACTAGGTTTGCGCTCGGTCGATATTTACAATAATGTGGAGCCCATCGGTCAGATAGATTACCGTGTGTACGGCGACTATTATAAGTAAGGCGTCGCGGAGGATACTTATAGTCGTTATATGGAGTTTTCTATATAAATTTAAGCTTGGCCAACCATTAACAGTTGTCATAAGCACGTATTATTTATTCACTTAAATACGTTGTTCATTTTTAGATAACTATTATTGCTCTTCCTTAAACTATTCTCACGTATACGGTGTATGAATTGTAACTTTTATTATATTATGGAAAATGGTCCCAGTCGGGTAGTATATCGACAAAATTAATGTGTTAGGACAGGGTCAACCGAGAGTTAATGATATATTCTACAGCTTATTGAAGGATGAACTACTATATGGGCGTCGTATTCGGCTCTCTTCTTGATTTTTGGTTGATTAGTTCTCTAACTGTGATAGTAATAAAGTACTTCCGAAAATAACTATCCTAGAAGAATAATTCGGGACTTTTGCTTTTATGTAGATTTATGCCACCATAGTACCCCACATTCGCTATCAATGAAGCGCCGAGAATCCTGCCGGCACTTTGTGGGTAATGCAACGAAAGCCTGAGCCGCATGCTAGCGGGATAATTGCTGTTGAATAGGACCGCTCATGATTGCTGCTATGAGTAGGTTTATGTACGAGGAAGCGCGTCGATTGGTGGCAAAAGCTCAAGTGTTCCGGCGCTACTGAGATGCAGACGGTGGACTGGGGCGTGCTTATGGGTTCGGTTTATCAACAAAATAAAAGACTCCCAGAAAAACCACGAACGATGGGCTGTTGAGCTGTTTCAACAGATCAAAAATCACAATGGTCAAAGCTGCAGCAATTATCGGCGCCGTACCGGCCGTCATCTCGGCGGCATGCATCTCCTCCGGCGACCACAACACCATTAACAACGCCCTGCGCTCCGGCGGAGCAGGCGCTGTGGTGCAGCTGTGCGAGAATGCCATCATTAAAATTACGGACCAAATTTTCTTCACGGCCGACGACCAGGAAATCTCGACCCAGAATTACCCGACTGGCAATACGAGGGCACTTATCCAGGTCGTGCCGGGCAGTTCCACCAACACCCTGATTGCGGGCCGCTTCAACAGGATCAAGATCAAAAACATCCAGTTGGACGGCAACCGCGGCGGTGCTGGTTTCCAGCAGAACGGAGGTGCCAACATTGAGATCGGTGGCCAGTCTACGGGACAGGTAGTGTCGAATGTTGCATCGAGGAACCCTCGTGGCTGGAGCTGTCTTCATGTAATTGGATCTGGAAATGATGGTAACCCGTGCAAGAAGGTAACTATTATCAACAACGATATTGGGCCTTGTGGCCAGTCTGGTCAAAATGATCAAGGGCAGGGCCTTTGGGCAGATGGCATCTCCCTTGACTGTACCGAGTCGCTGGTCGAGGGCAATACGGTAAGACACCTGGATTTGCAAGCCCCTACTTCAAATACTGATCGATGGTTTGTAGATTAATGGACCTACCGATGGCGGCATTGTCGTTTTTGGATCGCCGGGTACCACTGTTAACAACAACACGATTATTTCATCGCCTGACTACCTTGGCTTTGGTGCTATCAACATGGTCGATGGACAGTACAAGGGCAGCTACTCTGGCGTCAAGGTGACCAACAACAAGATCCAAGGAAAGAAGATCTTCAACCTCGGTATCGGCATTGGCGCAAATGTTTGGTCTTTCAACGACCCATACGCGCTTAGCGGCCCGGCCACTATCACCGGCAATAGCTTCAGTGGGCATGTTGTGTTCCCTATCGCCGTTAACGGCTGGAAGGGAGGTATTACGGTACGTAGTTTTCAGGGCAAGAGCTGGCAAAATTCTAATTGAGTCAGGTTACCGGGAATGATGCCTCAGCCGTTACTTCACCCAAGTCAAGCTTTGCCGATGCCTCGCATTGTGTGCAGCCGATTCAACAGGTTTTTAACCAAAACTCCAACTTTGTGTACTTTCCTGCCGGCGTAGAGGGCCCAAAGAACCTGCAATCAGAGTTTGCGGCCTCGCCAGGCAACATGACCAACTTTTTGTGCAGCAGCCTGCCGCTGTCCGATACCAAGACGTTCTAAAAGGGCCAGCTAGACATTGTACCCGACTCGGGCCCCTTTGCGGATCTCCACGGCGTGATTGCTCAGTACCAGGGCGATAACAACGTCGTGGTGTTGAAGAGCGGCAGCCCTGTATGGGCGAGTGGGCACACGCTGGACCAAGGCTGCGGTAAGCCGAGTGAATGCCGGCTGCGATTTGGTTCGGACGGAAATCTGGGCACGTATTACAAAAACGCGCAGCAATGGAGCTCGAATACGGGTGGCCGGGGAAGCACAATGGAGGTGCTCAACAAGGCGCCGTGGATCCAGATCAAGGACGGGTCGGGCAATGTGGTTTGGGATACAACCAAAAGCCACTAGAATTCGTTTTCGAATAGAGTTGTAAAGAAGAAGAGAATGCGAATGAATCGCTCGTTCAGAAACTCTACAGTCTTGGGCGCCGATCACCAAGTTGATGGTCAGGGGTGCCAGATTGTGATTAGCGTCCCTCTCGCATTCGAGACATGTCAGCCCGTATCAACGTCAAAGCTGCAGTGAGGCTCGGTGTGGCATGGGCATGTCCCCCAGTCTTACGGGATCCCGGAGCTGTAAATGTGACGTTGATAGCGCAGCATCCGGCAGCAGTGGCCCGGGATGCCAAGAGCACTATAAACCGGGAAATGAGGAAGGAAACACAGGCATAGATCCGGTTACTCTCGTCAGTCCGGGTTTGTGATAGTAATAGAATCAAGATGCCAAGACCACGACGGAGATGCGAGAATGCATTCCCGGTTTGTTGAGCTGGGAGAACGGGCGCGGGAGACTTTCGCAGGGGAGAAATGACGATGTTGCGGTCAACCCCGACAGCATTGGCTCTAAGCGGGGAGCTTCAGTGGGCTTTGGTGGACGGAAAGAACAGCTCTCCCCGCCAGGTAATGTTGAATACGAGAAACATCAGCTGCGCCAAACCTAGTTGTGACCTAAATCCGGCTCAGGTTCAGCGCCAGGTCACTGCAGAGGTTCCTAATCAGGCTAGCTTGAGGCTACAATGCCTTTCTAGCTGGTGAATTAGCGTATCGTTTAGCCCTTGCACGTAGTTACTGTCACGGATACCCCGATCCTGTCACCACAGCCACCCAGCCTGCATTGATGAAAACCCCAAGCTTACAGCAATATTGAACCATCAGGCTGGCTCGGCCGCTCTCTCAAAGGAGGAAAAATTGTAGAGACGCCAAGCACCCTGCACTCCGATCGCCACTATTCATCTACCAAAACAATCTAGTTTGCCCGTAAAGGACCCTCTGATGCGACGTTATGACGTCCAGTCACCAGCCAACCTGTCGTATTACCGGCAGCACCTGTCCGGGCCATTGCCGGACGGCCTGGCAATTATGAATTTCGTAACTACTGGTAAAGCGAACCCTGGGTAGCACCCAAAAAAGTTTACGTCACACCCATCGCTGGTTCGCGGGGCGAAACTTTTTTGGTGCGCCAAACCACAGTCGGCCCCGAGACACGCCCTAAAGTGTCTTGCAACTCGTTCCTCCCCCAAACATTGTCCGAAGTTAATATATATAGTCAAGGCTGATCCTCAACAACAGACCTTTTTTAATCATCATCAAACAAACATCTTTTCTACTCTTTCATCTTCTACACAACTCACCACAAACCACATCTAATTTCTCGACACCAACTACTACAACCATCACAATGAAGACCGCCGCCGTTGCTACTTCCATCCTGGCTGCTGCCACCGCCGTTGTCGGCCAGCAAATCCAGTCCAAGCCCTTCAACGTTCAGCTCGAATCCGATGACAAGAGCCTGAACGGCCAGTACATCGGCGCCTGCCACTCTGGCGCCGCCATCGAGAGCCTGTGCCTGACTAGCCGCCCGGTCACTATGCACCTCAACTCTACCAACGCCGGCGAGTCTTCCGGTCTCCTGACTTGGCTCCTCCCTTCCAGTACGTTTGCAACCTGACCACGAATAATTTTTTATAGCGATGCTAACAAAGCTCTAGACCTTCCCGTCGACTCTGCGATGCGCCTCGTCCCCGACGCTTCCTCCAACGTCGCCCAGGCCATCTTCGAGCCTGGCCCCAACGGTGGCCAGTACGTCGGTTTCGACAAGAGCGACCGTCTCGTCATCACCTCTTACATCGACGACACCAAGGACCCGATCGTTGCCGGTGAGCCGCGCGACCTTCACCGCTGGTACGTCTGCGACCAGTACTTCACCTCATACCGTTACAAGACTCTGAGCTGGGTCTACGGCAACGGCGAGCCCCAGAACCCTACCTGCGTCAAGGTCGAGGCCAAGCGCAACTTTGAGTAATCTCGCCGACGTTCAACGATACGTGGGGAAGCTCCTTGGTCTAGCCCGAAAGATTAATGGAGAGTGTATAACGACATAGCCATAATTAGCGATGATATCTCATTAGAGTCTTGTAATATTATAATCTTGCATCAAACTTCGCTCACGGCCTTTCTCTAGTGAAACTTTTGCTTCAACTCGTCTACGGTAGCAAATTGCCGAAGAAGATTGCTCATGGGCAGAAACAGCGGAATATCATCCACTTTGCCATCTTCACGACCTGTAAAGAGCTTTTCCCAATCCCACCAAACCCACATCTCGCACTTGTCCACCTCCATGACCTGCAACAACAATTAGTCCCAAAATTTGCCATTACTGTGCTACGGCAACTGACCTTTGGTTCTTCATCGGAGTCATTCATCGTGCAAAGAGCAAACAGTGTAATGTAGTGCTTGTCGGCGTCCACAAAGACGTCGTTTGTCACTGTCACGACCTTGGCGCCTTGGACACCGAGACCAGCTTCCTCAAGCGTCTCTCGCTTAGCGCAGTCGAGTGGTTCCTCGCCATGTTCCAGATGTCCCCCGGGAAACTGCCAAGAGCCTGGAAGGAAATATATTATAAGAGTGTGTAACATTCCTTCCCTTGTTGGACGTACCTGAGCCCAAGCTGCCCTTGCGTTTGCCAATCAGTACCTTACCCTGCTTATTCACAATGACTGCAGCTACGCCTACACGTGGCGGAGGTCTTTCTGTAGAAGCCATGGTATGGGAGATATGAGAAGTCAAGACTCTCTTTTGCGTAAGATGTTGAAAGAAACACGATGGCGGTGGACCATCGAAAGTCCTCTAAAAGTGGGGTTTGGCCAGAATGCTAGGAGAGGCCTGACACTTGGACGACTGCGTCTTACATTGACTGGTATGCCTTAATTCGAACTTGTTGAAATGCTTGCATACTTTTCAAGTGGAGATTTCTCACATATGCTTCATTACACAGGGGGCTCTTTTCTTCTCTACAAGAGGACCATCTTGTCACTCGGTATTAACACTACAGAGTTCTCAACATGGGCATTAGATTACAAAATTATCCGGGTTTGAATGAGAAAAAGATGGGTGATTATTATGTGCATTGGATAAGTACGTAAAATAAGAAGATGGCATTGAAAGAGCCCGAGAAAGACGCAAGTCTATCGGATAAGTACTTGTCATGCAGGACCCTCACACTGATCTCGCGGTAATTGAACAAACGTCTACCACGCAATATCTTCGTAGCGGCCACCTCTGGTAACCTGTGATACCTAGAACGGAGTCATGCCAGTCGCACGGCAGCCTGCACCCATGAAAAACCGGGTTCAATTTGGCTAATCGACGATCTCACTGTTAGCAGGTGTAAAACTAGAAGGTCTTCAGAAGACTCGTCTAAAATTAGATTCAAGTCCATGGCAGGAAACTATCCCGTTGCACTGTGATGCTTCCTCCGCAAGTTGTGGCGCGGCTTCTGCCTGTCTGGGCTAGGTCGAAGGCAAATGTAGCAGATTCAATTTATGTAGAGTTAAATGGAACGGCCTGGGAGAATTGCTAGTCTCCATTCAAAGTGATTGAATGAGTCTGGCAGGCAGTTTTGGCGCAGGCCACTTGATGCTCACTTTGCGGTTCTACGTTTTCTGGCAGTGCTGCTACTTCTGCTACTTCCGCTGCTTCTACTGCCGATGCTACCGCTGTTTCCATCGGAGTTCGTTCCCTTGCGAATAGCCCTTTGCTTCTGAATTGCGAAACAAAATAAATCACTCTTTGAGCACTTGAACCGGAGCGAGTTGAACAGTCACCCATCAAGATCACAGAGTCTCGCGCCATGGTGTCCTTGCGCGCGAGGAGTCCGCGGAAGCAACGATTGGTATGTTCACAAAAGGGTTTGGGAGTTGTAAACTCGGTAACGATCCCTCCGCTGGTTCACCAACGGAGACGTTGTTACGACTTTTACTTCCTCTAAATGACCGAGTTTGTAGAGCTTTCCGGCCCTGGGTGGTAGTTGCCCATCTCCCTGGGCCAGTCCGGACGCCTGATTGGAATCGCGGAAGCTTTGAAGCGGAAAAGAGAGGAGCGAGCTAAAGCAAATGATATACAAACTTTCAAAACTTTTGCGCAAAATATATACTAATGCTTTTTCTAAAAGCTGATCGTGAGCACAATCACCACATGACAAAGTACGATTTTACGAAGAAAATCTATCAGTGCGACGTGCTGCCTGTTGTATGATTATAAAGGTTGATAATTTATTATATATTTAAAGTCGTGACTTATTCATTACTGGTTGACGCTTCGGTGAGAATTCGAGGCGACCGCACGAGCTGTGGAGGCGCAGAGAAGATCAACCACCCCCCCAAGAAAAAAAACTCTTCAGAGGCAAAGGAAACGTCCGGGCAACCTGCAAACATTTCTTTTATTCAGCTTCCTTACACTCTTTGCTGTTTACCCGTCGGCCAATGGGCTCAACAAGCTAGTGCGCCGGAGCAGCGCGATACTGCGTGGAAAGGGACAACTGGTTGTGGCCCTGTTATGCACAATTTGAGGGACGTCCTCAATGGGACGTAATAAATGCTCCAGTAACTGCTTGCGTCCGCGCTCCAAGAAGACGGGTTGTGCATTAGTTAGTTAGTTGTGCCTGGGGAAAGCTTGGCCGTGCGCCGTGCGCTTGGTAGAGCATGCTGCGAGTTGATGCCAAATTGGGCAAAAGAAACCCTACACGAGCTGAGCTGTCATCTCAGTTACCGGTGGCCAGCCAGAAGCATCAAAAGAAATAACAACTTAGCTGCAGCTTTTGCCGTGCCGGAGCGTTTCATGCCCGAGAGCGTCGCCGATGCGAGCATTATACTCGAATGTTCTCGGCGCGATTACGTGCCCTTCCTATTTGCTAACTGAGCGGCGAAATATGTGACAGGACTAAAGTGACTGATCCCCGGCCCATGCTTCCGATACAATTACGAACATGCAAGAAATACTCCGTCAAGTGTCGGGGTTCTTTGACAGTTAAGGAATTAAAGTAAACACATTAATTAGACAGCATTAAAAATGTCATGGGCATTTGTCAATGAGGGGTAGCAGTTAAAAACTGAATCGGTAAGAAAAATAAAAATAAGATAAAAAATCAAGGGACAAAAAAGGAAGTTCGTAAGTAGTGGCAAGGAGGCTGTAGCCACATGGCACTTGTAAAGCTGGACTCATAGTCTTTGCTTTTTTGCCCATCAGACGGCCAAAACCGGGCTGATTCGCAGACTGCAAAGAGCGATTGCATTGCGGCGTGACAAGATCAACAGTCAGTGCCATGGCGGAGACTTGAGACATTCTGGTAAGGGGTTCAGAAGAATGCGGGCTGTTCATTCGGAACGGAAGCTACCCGGCTCTCCCACTCTTTGTCCACCGCAGTCGCATTCACATCCGCAACAACCCAATTTGGCTAACCAAGAGTCCCCGAAACTCACCGGTCATTGTGAGTAGCGAAGTGGACCACTCCAGATGTTAAGCTGCCTGTTTCGCTTGAGGCCATTGGAAATAAGTGCCCAACTTTAAAATCTCTTGTAACTCCTAGTCCATGATAGCGGCTTTGTAGTGGTGCTTGGTTAGTGGACGTTGGACGGTTGGTGCCACGCCGATAGACCGCGCTATACGGGTGTAAATATTGCCTCACTGTTAGTTTGCCACGCGTGGTGGTCAGTTTTGCCATGGTCGTTGGGGCTTACACTGATTGTCGCACAGAGTTTTTCGCGTCTGTGTGGTCTTGGACTTGGATGGCGTGGCTGGCAATGCTTCTTTTTCCACATCAGTGTCAATCTGCAGACGAAAAAGTATGGTGACCAATGCGGTAGCGAGCCTGGCAGCTTTTGTGCTATTCAGACGGCTCGGCACTTGCTTTTTCCCGGCTGCATCGTCCCGCTGGGTCCCTCTTCGGAATCTGGGCAACATGGTTGGAGCAGCAGAACCGCTCAACACGCATTCGCTCGAATGGTAGATCATTCCCCGCCGTGACAGGAAGCTAAGAGTTTGTGGCGTTCGCCCGGGCTCCATGCTAGTTTATCGTGTAAGCGGTCACTTGGGGTCGTGATATGCAGGGCACCAAGGTGACAAGCGTCGTTCGCCGACGTGTGAGAGGCGCCGGAATAACGGAGCCCCTACTCGGCAGAGCCAGGATTTGCTTTGCCGAGTGCCCATTTTCCGGGATCAGAAAAGCAAATGGTCTAAGCCATTAAAATGATCAAGCCAATTCGGCTCCGTAGCTTGGCGTGATGCCCGCCGAGCATCTGGTGGCCGCTTCCCAGAAAACGGGAAAGACTCTTCGCCTCTGGCAGGGGAAGACAGGAAAAAGAAACAGGGGTGGGAAAAAACAATATCTAATCAACTCGCTGTACTGATGGGATATATCTACTTCAATTGCTGTTTTGCTTTCCTGATTTCCAAGTTTATCTTTCCCTAACTTCACTTCACTCATTTCATATAGCCAAGATGGATCAAACCCCGCCGGGTATCACTGTTTACAACTTGCCAACAGCGCCTCCCAATTGGGACCGCCTTGGCATCTTCTACATCACATGGTGCGCGGTATGGACTTCGCTGGTTTTGGCCGGCATGATTTTCTGCTGGGTCAACCGTAAGAGCCCTATTCTCAAGATCCGCGGTCTGCCTCTTTCCTTTAGTGCTATTATCCTTCTTCACATGTACTGGATTCTTGCTCAAATCACCTACCCGATTGCTCATACCATGCCCCTCGTTCTGGCCTATGACATTCAGTACTACGTCATGGGAATCTACTTCCCTCTCGGCATTGCTCTGTTCCATGCCTCCAACCTCCGTTTCCTTCACATTGCCAAGCTCCAGAAACAGTTTACCCACTCTGCTCTGCGATTCAAGGCCAAGGGCTGCAATGGTGCTAGCACCTCATGGCTCTGCCGTCTCAGAAATATTGGATACACCAAGCGTATCATGACCTTCATCAGCATTGGCATGTTCATCCAGGTACGACAATCCAAGCAACAAAGCTATATAGACAAGCCGCTAACGTTTTGGCCAGGTCCTTCTCACTGTTGGTTGCTGGTTCGCCGTCAAGAAGTACCACCCTACCTATGGTCTGCCAGGCACTGAGATGAAGAGCACCACGCTCCCAGAGCAAGTTGCCGAGCTTGGCCGTGGCTGGGAGTGGTGGCCTTCTCTGGTTTGGCAGTTCATCTGGACGTGGATTGTAAGTTCCAACGGACTACATCCAATGGTAAATTTACTGATGACTTGTACAGGTTGCTCCGATCCTGATCTGGCGCGCTTGGGGCATTCGCGACACCATGGGCTGGAGAGCCCAGACTATTGGTTGCTGTATCTCCAGGTATGCAATCTTCACTGTCATATACGTGCAATCACTAACAAAGAACAGTCTGCACGCCACTCCCATGTTTCTGGTCGCTTCTTACGTCCCCGCCTTTGAGAAGGTCAACATGTACTGGTCTCAGAGCCAATGGTAATAATCACCGACTTTCTCAATCATCGCATGAGCTGACTTTAATCAGGATTCATTTGTCCATTATTATGTTTGAGATCTTCACCATCTTTGTTCCTGCTGCTCAGGTCATCCGTTTGTGGATGCTTAACAAATGGGCTGCTGATGCCAATGCCAAGTGGGAGACCCAATCCCAAACTTCGACTCTGAGATCGTCTGCCACCGTCGAGTGGAAGCTCTCCGCCCTGAGTATGGCTGAGAAGGGCAAGTCCATGGACTTCTCCGACTCTGAGATGGGTGACCGCGTCATCACCATGAAGGCTCTGGAGCACGTTCTTGCCGAGCACCCCGGCCCGCTTCTAGAATTCTCTGCTCTCAATGACTTTTCGGGAGAAAACATTGCATTCTTGACCCGTACTTCTCGCTGGAAGACTTCCTGGCCTGCCGATAAACTCACCGAGGAGCAGAACATTGAAGTGTACAACGCCGCCCTCGAGATCTACACCGACTTCATCAGCCCCATTGACGCCGAGTTCCCCCTCAACCTGCCCTCTGCCGACTTGAAGAAGCTGGAGCATATCTTCGAGCAGCCCGCCAGAATCCTACGTGGAGCTGCCCGTGTCAACCCTGCCACTCCCTTCGACTTCGACGGCCCTCCCATGCACCGTGGCCGCAGTGGCTCTGACACAGATGACACCTCTGCCTATGCCCAATATACCGGCGATATTCCGCCAGAGTTTGAGGCGGGTGTCTTCGACGCAGTCCAGAACCACATCAAGTACCTCGTCCTCACCAACACTTGGCCAAAGTTCGTCTCCGAAATGCAATCACGCCGCAAGTCTAGCGAGACCAGCCGCAGTATCTTCACTGCCGCCTCCAAGACTACCGTGGCCAGTCGCGTGTCGAGCAAGATTTCTAGCATCATTTCTTCAATCTTCTAAGGCGCACACAGCAGCCGCATTCCTTTTTCTATATCCTGGCCGCTCATTGAATGAGTCGCATTCTTCATCTTGTACTTACTATACCTTGGTGATCATTATATAATGCGGGGCCTGTACCCTACATAAGCAAATAAGCAAATAATTTAATTTCAATGACATTTTTCGAATGTTTTGAATTCCGTCTATCTTTGCGCATGATACGATATAGACGCTTCAAGTGCCGTGAATGCATCGTTGTAGTACGACTGTTTAAATAGTGGAGCCAGGTTGCGAAACCTACCAGCCAGGGACAAACATCATTCGCAGTGGGTCTACATTCGATGACTAAGCACGGCTCACACGGAGTGGAGGTTTTTCCCGGCAGGGCAGTGGCGGTTTGTGACTCACGTGAGTTTCGCCTCTCGCCCACAACCATTTACCAAAATCCAGAAAAACTTCGCTACGCCTAGTCTCACCAACACAGCAATCGCCAAATCAATCAATCACAATGGGTAAAGTTCACGGATCGCTCGCCCGTGCTGGTATGTTACGGAACTTCTTGTCGCACTAATTTATCGCATATTCTAACTCGATTCTAGGCAAGGTCAAGTCTCAGACCCCTAAAGTACGATATAATCCCACGATCGAACCCGCTGCGACCAACGACTAACCAACTTTCCATTACAGGTTGAGGCCCAGGAGAAGCCCAAGGTTCCCAAGGGCCGCGCTCTTAAGCGTCTCAAGTACACCCGCCGTTTCGTCAACGTCACCCTGACTGGCGGCAAGCGCAAGGTTAGCACAGTTCAGCATGGAAATATTCGAGGACTGGGATGGAAATGCTGACATGGCTCTAGATGAACCCCAACCCCGGCAGCTAAACAAAAATATTACGAATTGATGGGAGTTGAGAAAATGAAGTTTGGCATGGCGGAACCGTCTTCCGAATAGATGCTACAATAGCAGAGGAGACGATGGATATTGTCGAGTCGATCGCATGGCTGAGCACTCTTCCTAATTACTAGAGATGCAACGAAGCGCGACGGCTTCACTCGGCGTCCGGTGTCGTTTTGTCAATACAACAATACAAAGTTACATCTGCATTTTGATGGATTATCGTGACGTGGGAGGGCAGCGCTTCGCAAATGGTACCGACACGACGCGAGGCATATCAACGAACCGAAGCCTTCTGCGACACCCGAATACATGATCCGCATATCCCATCAAAACGAATCACGCAGCGCCATAGACAGATTCATGCCGAAGGATATCGAAGCCCAGACATCCTTGGGAACAGCGACGCCTGATTTCGTGAAGCATGATGGCTGATGGGTGCATCATATTGTCCCCACCTGCTGTGTCTGTTTTACTGTGAATTTCTAATCCGTAGAGTAATAATACTGATGCAAAACTACCGTTGCCATGTAGAATTCACATCGCCCAATGTCTGGATCACGTGACACGGGACTCTTGGAGTGGGAGAGCTAAGCTGCGTAGAAACAAGGCGAATCGGAAATTTGCAAGAACACTTTAACCACCAGCCGGCGAGCAAAATGGCTAGCACAGAGATGGAAATCGATGCGGCGGGCTCTGCTGTCACTCAGGATGAATCTTTAATGCAAACGCACGGAAAAGCGACTGCCGTACGATCGATTGAAGGCTGGATTGTTATCGTCACCAACGTCCACGAAGAGGCAGACGAAGAAACTATCCAGGATACTTTTGGTGAATTTGGCGAAATCAAGAACCTGCACTTGAATCTGGACCGCCGTAGCGGTTATGTCAAGGCAAGTGGCGACCTTGACCGCCTAGCACAAGTGCTCGACTGAAAGTCGCTTGCTAACTCATGGTAGGGCTATGCCTTGATCGAGTACGCCACGTTGGAGGAGGCACGAGCTGCGATAGACGGTGCAAACGATACCAAGATGCTCGACCAAACAATACAAGTTGACTTTGCCTTTGTGCGACCACCGCCCGGCAAGGGGGCACGTGGTGGCAGAGGTAGCACCCGCCGAACTGGACGCAGCCGAAGCAGGAGCAGGAGCCCCGATGACAAGGATGCGGATGGAGATGTCGCCGTTGAAGAATAAAACACTACCACTTAATATCAATACTATCTAAGATCGCCGGTATGGCGCTTCTGAGCTGAGAGCCAGGGCGCATACCGGCACGCGCCTCGCGATTCAATAGGTACGTACACCAAAAGGCTAGGTTGTTGTTCTTGGGACTAACTCTTGCGAAAGATGAAGAAATTGCAACGGCGTCCCTAGAAAAGCGCACTACGATACATTGCTTCTCACATGCCTTGTGCGTGCGGCGGTGCGCTCGCTGCTCAATACGACACCGCTATGCTTGAATGACCACGACTTGATACCCCTTGTAAAACTGGAGAAGGATCTCAGGATATTCATGATGAAAATGGTTTTAGTATAGCTTATGAATGAAATGAAAACGAAACATGCCAGAATTGGCGACAATCACTGCTCAGCTATTATGCTGTCATGGGCGAAGAAGGTGATACAGACATTCCGTAATTAAGGCTCGTGAAGAAGACCGCAGGTAACAATCAATCATCCTATTTAATATTCTAGAACTTTTGGTGGTTTTGAGTAAAGGGAATCAACGCCAATGGCGGGCGGTCTTTGGCTTGCAAGCTTGGTCCAATGCCGAACGCCTTATTTCGCCCCACAGGAGCTTGTCCCTAACAGACCCCCACCTCAACTTTACAGGGTCGGAACTCATTTACCACAATCGAGTACCTTGTCGCGATATCATCGATTTTACTTCGACAAGTCGAGGAATGGGGGACCGCCTCTATTGAAAGCCATTGATGGCGTGCCAGTCGCGTCTCGGCCGCTATCACAATGTATAATCGCGAGTCTCGGATCATGCGCAAACTGCTGGGGAAGACGGCGAGCGACACTTCCCCCGGTGATGCGACTGTCGCCAGCACCGCCGCCGCGGCGCCTACAAACTACCGTCCTATAAAGTCGCAAAATGCCGTACACCAGATCGGCGCGCCGATATCATGCCTCGATGTTGCCTCCGACGGGCGCGCCGCCGTCTTGGGCGGACCGCACATCCTCAAGACCTTGGTGCTCGACAGCGCCGAGAGCCCGAGCTTCAGCTTCAACGAGGGAATCGACATTAGGGCGTCGATTACTTCACAAAAGGCTTCGGGAAGCAGAGCGAACGTGGTAGCTGACCAACTCAACATCCGCGATGTGAAATGGCACGAGAACGGGACAATCTTTACCGCATGCGCCACCGGTCGGATTTTCGCCTATGATCTCGCTCGGGTCGGCGCTGGAGGCTCTGATCCTGTCGACTATATTCAGATGCAAGAGGATAGTCGCCAAGTAAATACTTTGGATGTCAATCCACACCTGAAAAGCTGGCTACTCTCCGGTAGTCAAGACGGCATAGCACGCGTCTTTGACGTCTCGGCGCCAGCAGCAACACGATCGGGCGTCCTTACATTTCGACAACGATTTTCGGCCTTAAAAAGCAACGAGTCTATTAGGAAGGTTGTGTGGTCTCCAAGAGTTGGTCACGAAATGGCCTGTTGTACTGAAGGTGGCGTGGTGCTCAAATGGGATGTGCGCCAACCTCAGCGGCCGCTGCTGAGGATCAATGCTCATGAAAAATCTTGCTCTACGATTGCTTGGCACCCGGACGGAGTCCACCTTATCAGTGCAGGATGGGATTCCAAGCTTCATGTATGGGACCTAGGCGCCACTGCCGACAAACGCCAAAAACCGAAGTGGACTATTACTGCTCCGGCTCCTGTATTGTCTCTGGCATGGAGACCAGGCCTATGGTCGGCCACTGCCCAAACGCGCCGAACTGCTCAAGTTGCGGTCAGTTACGACGAAAGCAGCAAGAAGCGATATGGCTCCTCCGTTGTCCATCTCTGGGACTTGGCGCGCCCGACCGTGCCTTACAAAGAGATTGAACGCTTCGATTCGTCACCATCGGGCCTGCTTTGGAGAGATCAAGACATGCTGTGGACTGTTGGGCAAGACGGCCTATTTAATCAATGCGATGTAGCTTACGCGCCTAAATCCATTGATAGGCTGTCTACGTCGGCCATGGCCTTTTCCCCGCAAGGCGAGGTGGTCATGTTCTTGGACGAACGATCTCAACAAAGCCGCCCACGTCCGATCGTGCACCATAGCGAGACCCAATCTCGGCCGACATATAGCACCAGCCCCAACACACAGCTGAGTGGGAGTAAGAGCGACTCCGAAGAAGATGTGCTGGGCACGTTTATTGGGCCACGCCGAAAACCCTCCCACCGACGTCGGTTGAGTGGTAGATCTGGTCAAAATTTGAGCACGACACCACCTTCTTCCAATTTTGCCGACGAAGCCAAAAAGGTGTTGAATCTGGATCAATCCATTAGCGTGACTGGTACATACAAATCGCAACAAGTCATGGCCTCAGGCAAACTGCCGGCCGCTACCAAAGTTCCTGTCTACCAATATCTTACGGCCAGCTACCTCGAAATCCTGGAGCGGGTCTTGCCAAACACTGACGACAAAGTAACTCTTGCCCATCGAGTGGGAGTGGCGCTGGAACAATTTTCGCAAGCATCCGAACATGTACGATTGTACAGGCTATCGCAATCATGGCGTGTAATCGCTTATGCAATGGATCTGCTGCTAAAGAAGAGAGCCAATTATCACCTCGAGGCAAGGTCTTCCCGCTTTCAAAAGATACAACTAGACGGCGGTAAATCTAGCAATGCGTTGAAGCCTCCCGAAATCTATGGAACCAGCTATAACGGCGAAGAGACCCCGCGTCGGCCGTCAGCTCAAGCAAGTAGCGTTGACAGCAGGTTGCATGCTGTGCGGTCTCTTCTGTCTGAGGAGATTGAAAGCACATCAAACGTACCGACTCCTATTGCGCGACCTGTTGATATGCCAGGCGACAACGAATGGGAGACGGGCCACTACCATCATGGAAAGAAACTGACGCCCATTATTGAGCCCGAAAGTTTTAACCTCGGGCCTGCCATGCACACATTCAAGGATGTAGCTCATTCGCAGGGAAGCTCTCAAGCCATTTCGGACACCAGCCGAGAAAGCGAACTGTCAGAGATTTCAATCACTGAAGGCTATGACTTTTATGATACGGAAGCCCTTGCCAGAGCCATCGACGTCCCGATGCCGAAAACAAAAGAAGCTGCGAATCGACCCAGAATTAAGCCCACTCGCCACGACTCTGAGGACAGTATGGGTGAAATGTTTTCCATCTCGGACGGGGCTAAGAAACGGTCCTTGCAGAGCTCATCGGTCGAAATAGCGGGCACCAACAACAACGAGTCCAACTATGCATCGAAGATCAGCAGTAGCAAAGGCAGCGGGGATACAGAGTACGAGCCGAGAATTCATGGGGACGTGCAGAGGCGCAAGTCAAAGCCCACCGACTCTCCCGAGGACGTGTTTATGATTTCCCAAACGACAGCTTCGACTGAAGACGCATATGCGTCACAGCCCTCGTTTGCCTCGCAGTCAGATTCAGACCAGAATGCTTCCTTTCCGCAGGCTACCGCGCCTGCGGAAACTGTCATTAGCCAGATCGACAGCCAGGACAAGCCACCTGTGGAATACTACAACGACCCCAGGCCTCACGTCATTGAAACCGACTATTACCACTGGCCAGATGATCCGGATTTTTTGAGCATGAAAGGCGAACGGACCGTTCCCGCTGCACTCGACCCGTATATTCTACTCAAGAGGGCTTTCGACTTTGAGTGCCGCTCATCTGCAGCCAACGCCGCAGCAATGGTCCTGCTACTCCGCCCCCTTCTACCAGACGACATTATCGACACACACCTGGCACGTGCCATTCTTCGACAACACCACCAGCGCCTGATGAGCATGGGTCTATTTGTCGAGGCTTCCTTCCTCCGCAAGATGTGCATCCGCGGCTGGCCGGAGGGCATGCCCGACTGGGGTGAAAACTATTCGGCTATCTTCGCCCTCGCGCAGCAAGGCGTCAAGACGGGCCTATTCTGCTCGTCGTGCCGCAAGCCCCGTGAGGTCGATCCCAGCGGCGGCCGCGACGCAGTCTGGACCTGCGAGCGGTGCCGCTCTGTCATGGCCCCCTGCGCCGTCTGCAATCACCGCGACGCCGAGCTCCCCGCCCACGTCCCTGGCGAAGAGGGCGAAGCCGATGGTTGGACCTCGGACTGGTGGTGGTACTGCCCCGGCTGCGCGCACGGCGGCCACGCGTCCTGCCTGCAGATCTGGCACGGCTCCCTCGAGGCCGACGACCCCAACCGCCAGACGACCAAGTTCAGCGGCGGGTGCTGCCCGCTCGACGGCTGCGGCCACGCCTGCCTCCCCGGCAAGTATAGGGGAGAAATGGTCACGGCGCGCTCCGACGAGCTCGGCCGCGCAGCGCTGGATAGCGCCCGGACAGCGCGGGAGGAGCTCCGGATCGGGGCCGGCGGTAACAACAGCAGGCGGTCCAGTCCCGGGACCGCCGGCCGCGACCGCAGCGTGCGGACCGACAGCTACGACATACCGCAGAGTAGGGCGGTCGGTATGGCGCGCGAGGCGCTCAACAAGGGCGGCTCACCGAGCTCAGGCGGCATACTGAGCTCCAGCCCGGGCCGCGTGCCGGGGACGGGGGAGCGCGAGCGGCGCAAGAGCGTCAAGTTTGTCAAGACGGGGCGGTGAAGCATCCAGCTATTGCTTGTTTGTTTCTTTTTGTTTCTATTATGTATTAAAGCGAGTTGGGCGTATTGGGTTTGGTACTACACCGCAGCTATGCGGGTCTAGATGTGTATAGATATTTATGAAACCGGTGTAAACTTATTTTTTGCATCTTCTTCTTCTATGCGTGTTTGACCCGGGAAATCGCACCAAGCTAGGATCACATGTCGCAGATCACACTGAGAACCCCGAGACTAGACTACGATAAAAGGAGAACTAGATGGAAGTAATCAAGTCACAACTAGGTAGAAAATGTCACGACAGCTATATCGGACTGACACTAGGGTGTTCGTCCCAACTCCTCTTGTCGTATCATGGGCTTGTAGGATAAAGTCTTGTAAGATTAAACGCTATTACATATATGCATTTGATGAACAGATAGTGATGCCCTGCTCGTCTGTATACGACTTTGGCTCTGATTTCCGATCATTTCTAAGCCTGTCGTTGCCGTTGTCGTTCTATGTACTGATTCTTTGTGTGTTTTGCTTGTTTATGTTGCTATTATATCGTCTTCCCCAGACAGCCGAAATCATCCTGCGACATTCTCGCGGAGACCCTTTGTGCGGAGCGTAAACTTCGTCTCGGCGCCTCCAAACGGCAACGAGAAATCGTCAGTCAGCGGGCTTTTTGCCGCTGACGCGGCCCACCCCGTCGCGGGAAGCTGCTGCTGCTGCTGCTGCTGCTGTGGTTGTGGTACGGGGCTGTCGCCACGCAGCGCAGCAGTCCGCAGCGCATCGCCGCGCTGGCTGTGCGCCTCGCTGTCGGCGCTGCCGGGCCTGCTCGCCGCCGTGCTGCTCGCGTCGTCGCTCGTCGCCACGCCCGAAAGCCGGCCCTTGCCCAGGTGCATCCTGCCGGCCCAGAGCCCGCGCACGCCGCCGCGCTTGCGCTCCGGCATCTCGTCGGAGCCCGCGCCGCAGACGTACAGCAGGTACTTCAGGTTGGGCAGCGAGTGGCGGATGTCCACCACGCGCAGCCCCTGCGACGCGCACAGCACCTCGAGGTCCTTGTTCAGCAGGAACCAGCCGTACTCGAAGCGCCACTGGCCCGTCGTCGAGCCGCCGCGCGGCATGAAGAGCGGGAACTCGCGGCGGCCGGCGCCGCCTTTTGCGTCCGCGAGGTGCGAGATCTCGTCTTTTATGTAGGAGCGGGAGCCGAGGCTGACAATCTCGTAGGGGAGCGGGCGAGACAGGTAGAACTGCAGGTGGTGCGCGAGCAGCGCAACGAGCCCAAGCGCCGCGGAGAGGGCGTCCTCGCCGAGCGTGCGCGCCACGGCCCCGTCGTAGACCGAGTTGGGTAGCGGCACGCCGCAGATCTGGAACGAGAGAGGCGGCGCGTTGGGCACGGGCGATATTGGGAATATGGTGTTGAGCTCGGAGCATATGCGCCGCCGCTGGCCGCGGATCTGCAGCTCCGTGTCCTCGAGCAGCCGCCGCGACGCCTGCAGCTTCTCCCTGCTGCTCGCCATGTCCTCCGAGCGCTGCGCCTGTAGCGCCCTGCCCGCCGCCATGGCTGCTCGCCTCGCGCGCAGGCTCGCGCGCAGCTCGTCCCTCCGCCTCTCGGCCTGCTTGTTGAGTCTCCGCTGCGTCGCGAGGTACTTATTCGCCAGCACGACTCCTTGCTCCGCGGCGTCGGCGCCGTCGGCGGGTTCTGCGTCTAGTAGTTCGTTCATTTGCTGCATGACGGTGCGCTGCGTCTCCTCGGCGTCGCCTATGGATGCCTCGAGGTTGGACAGTTTCATGAGCGCGTTGTAGGAGCATGTCGTGGCGGGAGGTGCTGGGCGTGGGTCGGCGATGCGGTCGGGGAAGTCGAGCGAGTAAACGCCGTCCTCGAGATGGAAGAGCAGCGCATTGGGGCGGTAGCTGCGATCGCGGGTCGTAGCTATAAACTGCAGGCTGCGCAGATCAATGAGCTCCTCGAGAAGGAAGATCCATGTATTATGCTTGGGGCGCCGCGTCCATATCCGAATGAGGACCCTGCAGCAGCGTGCGACCGATGGTTCGTATGTTGATAGGTTAAAGTATCGAAAGTCAAAGTTCTACAAACCCATGACATGTCAGTATGAAGCAAACCTAATATCAATTGCAAGAAGGCAATCAATCATACCGTTGACCGCTCTCCAACTTCGCTAATGTACACTGGCTCCTCTGGGCTCGCCGGGTCGTGCAGCGAGAAGAAAACATCGCCGACAGCAGCGTCGGCCAGGTCCTCGAGCTTCTTCTGCCTGCTCACGGGGCTCGAGTGCGCCAGGCTCAAGCTCGCGCGGCGCTTCATTACCCCCGGCGAGCTGACCCTATGCCCCGAGCCGCTCGGCCGCCGCGCGAGCTGCCCGCGCAGGTTCTCCGACGACCGCGAAGCCTGCAGCCCCCCACCTGCCTTGGACGGGCTGCCGCCGCCGCCGCCGCCGCCGCCTCCGAGAGCGGACGCGTCGCTGCTCGACTCCTGCAGGACGGGGAGCTTGCGCGGTGCGCTGCTGCTGCTGCTGCGCGTGGGTATGTCGGCGTCGTCCGCGGAGCGGAGGATGTGCGCGGGCGGCGCGAAGGAGAGGTTGCGCAGGGACAGGCCGCGCAGGTGCCGCAGCTTGCGGTTCTGGGCTATCAGGCGCGGGCGCCGCGGTGCGTCGGGGAGCGTCGACATGGCGGTTCCGTCGGCGGCGGTGCTGTTGCTGCTGCACGCCGGGTGTCGTGGTGTCGTGGTGGGCGGTTCATAGCACGGGCGCGGCCATTGGGATGCGTTCGTCGCGGGTGCGTTCCACCGGGCGAAGCTGGGTTCCTGGCCGTGATGGGCGGCGGTCGGGTATAGATGTCGTGCGTGGTGGTATTTGTTTGTGGGAAAAAGAAGAAAGAAGAAAGTTGTGTGCGTGCCCCCCAGGAAGTGAGGTCGGAGCTTGTCTGTTGAGCTCTGACGGTGCGGCGGTGGGCCTTGATTACGTCGTCGGTGCGAGGCGGCCTGGCTTGCTTGCATGCCATTAGCTAGCCACCAATGCCAGCGAACATAATGGTAAACTTTGAGCTAGCAGAGGGTTTCACCACCATGCTTCCTTTACTTTTACGTTGCCGATTACATTGGTTGTTTTATGCAGGAATAAAAAAAACGTACTCATTTACACGCATGGTTGCATGGTATATAAACATGATGGCAAGTTCTACTATAATGTCGCTGTAATCCCATCATCAAACCGAAAACGCCAGTGATGCTATGCCAAAAGAAGAGAGGGCAAAAAAAGCCACACTATGCTCCAAAGCTTTGAAGCTTTTGCTTTTTACAAATCAGGACGATCCATGTTGGGAATGCCAAAATCGTACTGTCGCGGCCTGTTGCCCAGACCCATCCAGGCTCGCAGGAATCTGATAACTTCAGACGTCGCCACAGAAAAACTATTAAATTGTTAGCAATCAGCTCGTTTGAGAAGGGCAGAGCCGTGATTACTCACAAGTACATCGGCGCGCGGATCCAGCCAGTCACAACCACCTTGACCGCGAGCATAAAGAGATCCCACTCGTGACGGGCCTGCGATGTAAAGTCCTCGCCGCGGGGCCCGCGGTTCCTCTTGCGGATGAGCGCAATGAGCTCGTCCGATAGTTCGTCATCGTCGTCTGGGTTAATTGGGTGGTCCAGCTTCTCCTTGACGTCGGCGGCAGTCTGCTCGAGCAGCTTCTCGGCCTTCTTCTTCTCCTCGGCGTCGGCGGCCATCTTCTGGAACTGGCCGATGGCCATGAGCGACTGAGTCAGGCGGCCGTAGGTGTTGAAGAGGGCGACGAGCTCGGTGCGCTTGAGGACGGGGACGTCGTTGCTCGCGTTGTCAAACTCAAAGAGCACCTTGAGGGCGGTGCCGTAGCCGTTGGTCTGCAGCTTGCCCCACAGGCGGCACTTGTCGCAGCCGACGCAGTCCATGAGGCGGCTGATGTTGCGGAAGCGGTTGCGGAAATCTTCCTTCAGAGAAGGGCCCTCGCCGTTGACAAACATGATGCTCTCGTCAAAGATGTTGGGGACCAGGGCGGCGCGCTGGGTGACCTTGAGGACTTTGCTGCGTGTCGTGGCGTCTTCCTCCGCGTCCTCAGTGCAGAAGGTGTAAGACGACTTTGCCAAGAAGGGGCCGAGCTTGGCAACGGCGCGGGTGACGAGAGCGTAGTTGAAGTAGAGGTTGCTGATGCGGTCAGCATGGCCGTGGAGGCGGTCCATGTAGCAAGACAAGTTGGGGCCCCAGAGGCCGGTCGTCTTGTTGAGGTAGTCCCAGCAGAGGTGGGTGCTGATGCTGGCGTGCATCCCCGAGACGACGCGGTAGAAGACGCGCTTCTCGAGGCACTCGTCGTCGGCCTCGAGGCCGGTGCTGGCAACGAAGGGGGTTTCGGGCTTCTGGAGGCGCTCGCGGTCGAGCTGTGCCTGGCGACCCGCGGCCTCCATGACCTGCTTGAAGTCCATGGCGGCCGGGCCCTGGGGCCACTGGGAGATACCGAGGTCTGCAGAGCGGGGGAAGGAGCTGCGCTGGAAGCAGTTCTCGCGGTAGATGGCATCCCAGACCTGGTGGGCGCCGGCGCCGGAGTAGCCGGTGAAGCGCTCGGGGTTCCTGACGAGACTGACGTAGTCGCCCTTGGAAAAGGCGCTCTCGTCCTCGGGGACGCAGTAGTCGCGCTCGTCGCACTCATCGTCGTTGTCGTAGACGCAGCTCTCGCCGACGTTGTCGCCGAGCTCGCCGTGGAGCGGGTGGTGCTCCTCCTTGGGGGCGCGGCCGGGGTGCTTGGCCAGCGGACCCTCGAGCTTGCTGAGCTCCTTGACCTTCCAGACGTCGGGTATGTCGTCCTCGTTGTCGAGCGTCTCGACGGCGCAGCCTATGTTGCCGCAGAGGCCGCTCTGGTCGTCCCAGAAGGGGCAGGACTTGTGGAAGAGGTTGAGGCGGTAGTGGGAGAAGAAGTCGGTCGTCTTTGTGAGTTCGTCGACGGCGGGCTTGACGCGGGCGTTGAGGCGGTCGAGGGTGGCGTAGGAGACGCAGGCATCATCTACGATGGCCTTGGGAGAGATCTGAGAGACGAAGTTAGCGAGAGGGCGACGGTAATGACATGACGTAGCGGCGCGCGTGCTCATACCGGGCAGCCATCCTTGGAGGCGTTGGCGCATGTCCCCGGCGCAGCCCAGAGGCTAAAGACGGAGAGGAAGAAGAGTTTGCCGGCAGGCTTCATTGGATGCAGTGCCAATAGCAACGCTTGAAGAAGACGATTTCTCTCCGAGAGGGAAGACTTGAGGTCGGGAGTGTATCGGCGGTAGGATATTAATAAGCCGTTGGCTTCGCCGCGGACATCCCGAAGGATGGCGTGTATTTGAGTTTGTGGGGGGGGGGCGTGCGACGAGGAAGAGTGAGATGGAGAGGGAAGAGGGGGGAGAGAAGCAATAGTTGAGATGAATTGACAGATGTTGCGCACGGATGATAAAAGAGCAAGGAGAATAAACGAGGTGCTGCGGGGAGGGAAAAAAAGAAGAGACGGGTTGTCTCGACTTTTTGGCTGGGGGTGGGAATTTCTATGGTTTACCTGTTCAATCAAGATGCCACGCTGGCGCGCCGCGGTGGCGGCGGATGACTTGCTTTTGGGGGACTTGGGGACCTGCCTGGCCTGGGGAGGGGCACTAACTACGATTAGTTAGGATTTATGGGCCGTCGCGTGCATCTCGAACGTTTGGCAAGTTGGTCTTGTTGGAATGCGGCACTCGGAGAAAATGTAGAAAAAGATACAAGGTTAAAGGCAATCGTTGTTAATGAAATCAAGATGTTCTATTCATATTCATGTTTATTCTGAAATATTTCAATATTTTTTTTTTCGTCTTTTGTTCGAAACGGCCAGTTCGGTGTCTCGGCCGTCTCACAAAAAAGTGCTTACATGGCCTCTTCTTCCATCGGCCCACTACCACATTGGTATGTACATTGTTAGGAGTTGGCAAGCCATTATGCCACTTTGTACTCTGTACGGAGTACGTATGTACACCTACACCTATGTACGGTAGCAAGTACATCAAATAGTTACCTTGTCAGTGTTGTCCTGCCTGTTACCGACTAGTACCTAATGCAACTCCGGAACGAGCCTATTCTGGCAACACCCAGATTGCATCTGCCGTCCCCAAGTGGTCAACAGGCGCGAATACACTCACATCACGCCGACAGTCCCCCATAATCATGCCACGCTCATCATGTTCTTCGTCCGAAATAATCCCTCCCCGGCATTGTCTGTCTCGTGTTATTCCTCCCCCGAGTTCTAGTCCTGTCCGTGTCATCCGGGCGGCACAGCCCGCTGCCCGAAAGTGGCGTGTTTGACACGATTAGCCCAGCCGGAAACCTTGCTTGCTGGCGGCAGGCGCCGGAGTTCGGGTTGACGACATGTTTGTACGCATGTGCATGATATGATGTTCATTGCCATTGTATGCGTCCATCAGCCTTTTCTCATTCCAAAGACACGTCATTCGACATCTGCTGCCATTCAACGCCCTGCATGCAATAACAATAACCATTCACAAAAGTTCTCGCAGTTCCTAAAAAATAGGCCATCCTTCATCAATTCCACCTATATTAGGCTACATATCCCTCCTCTCTGTTACCATCTCCCCATTCCTTCTTTTTTTTTCCCCTTGCCGCGCATTGCTGGTCCTCTGCTCTCCAAGGATTGGGACCAAAGCGTCCGTTCCCAGGCGCAATGCAATCCTCCAAAGACAGCCCTGTAGCTGGTATTGCGCTCTTTCGTTGTCAGGCTCGCCAAGGGGCTGTTTCCTATACAGGCCAATCAAAAAAAATCAACCAACCAAAAAGAAAACAAAAAGAAACAGCCCTCCATTCCTCTTCTTCTTCTTCTTTTTCATCATCATCTCCGACATGGTTCCGTATGTTTGCAAATCGCAAGGAATCAAAAACTAACACCAGACAGGCTCGTGGTTTTCGGCGTGGCTCGTCGCGTTGGCGGCTTCTAGACGACAAGACGGACGGGGTTTCGCCCTGCATCGACCAAAAAATCATCACAGCATGCAAGTCCATAACATCGTGACGGGGGCATAAGTGGCAAAGGTAGAGTTAAAAAAAAAACAGCTGAAAAAAAAAAAAAAAGAGAGACTGGAAAATGAACCTCGAGCCGGTCCAGAGCTCGCGTTCCTGGACTGCACTGTTGTGTCAGGCTGGCCAGACAGGAGCTTCTCGAGGCAATCGTACACGATTAAATGCGGTTTTTGATCGGCTCACTGCGGGGGCTGGTAGTTGAGTGGGCGCCTGCACGTTTTGTCAGTATTTGTTTGTTTCTTGGGAAACGAACTTGGGGGCGAGTATTCGTACTTGAAAAGGAGAATGTGCGGCTCGGGTTCGTGGACTTCGTAGTGTTCCCAGCCTAAGCTCTGGAGATTGCCGTTAGCCATCGGGTCGAATCTCGACGCGCCTGCAATGGAAAGTGCAAACCTGTGTGATGCCCAATGCACGCCACTCCTCCTCCCATAGCAGCTTCAATGTTCCTTTTGAGGCATCTTGGTAGTCTTCAGGGATGGCCTTGAGCATGGCCTTGGGGAGCTGCACGTGACGGTACTCGTATTCGCTGTCATTGTATCTAGGAGCGAGTTAGTATTGCCATTATTTAACTATCGCCGTGGTCGTGTTGCAGTTGTTGTTTGTCGTGGGTCGTTGTCGCCGTTGTCGGCGTGTGTTGTGTTGGTGCGCGGGGTTGGGTTCGAGAGGGCGAAATGTACCTGGAAGAGTAGTGGATGGAGTCGATGAATTCCTCGAGACGCGATCGCTCGTCATCGGAGAGAGGACGGGGCCTCTTGTTTCTGCGGCTCGTGTCGATGTCCATGCCGTGCTGTGTCGGCGCAGTACCGTGTGTTGTGTGTGTTATGTGCGTGCTGTGTGTGTGTGGTGTGTGTGGCCAATTGCCCCGCGTACTGTCTTTGGTTGGCGATTCTCTGCCGTCTCGGAGCTGGGAAACAAAAGAGGGAGGGAAGAACAGGACACAAAGAAAAAGAAACCAAAGAGAGAATGAACAGGGCAGATGGAAAGCCAAGCTCTTGCGTGATGGCAAATTCAAAAAGTAGAGAAGAATAGGACGACAAGCACGTGCGGCCGTCAAGAGAGAAGAGAAGAGAGAGCTTCTCCTGGGCCAAGGTCAAGCAAGTCCCACAAAGCAACGCAGCGCAACGAGCAGAGCAGAGCAGAGCAGTTTGAGGGAGGGAAGGACTTTTGCTGGGTTGGTTGGCGGTGGTGCGGCGTGGGCTGGTGGGAAAAGTAGCAGGCGGGCGGCGGGCGGTAAAGGCAGAATGAAAGTGGGCTGGAGGGGGTGGGAAGTGGTTGGAAGTGGTGGGTAGAGGAAGAGGTGGTGATGGTAGAGGAAAGAAAAGAAAAAAAAAAGGAAATACTTTCTAAATGGAAACAAGGACGGGGATATTGGGGATATATCTAGAGAGGAATAAAAAAAATGCAGTAAAAAAATCACCAAGAATTACAGACATGATTTACTTTATTTTTTTTTCACAGCCCTTCAGTCGCGGGGCGGCAGAATGTTGGAGACACAGGCGGGCAACAGGCAGCGGGCAGCGGGCACCTTCAGTACACCCACTGGCCGGCCATTGGTAGGTCGCTACCAAACACAATAAACAAGCTGCTCGTTTCGACAAACCAGAATCAAAAGACGACCACCGTCTTCAACTCTCCCGTTGGGCTACGCTACCCCGCCTGCCGCTGCCACTAATAACAACCGGTAGCCCAGGTACTGGTACTACCGGTGCTGCTACCTGCACGGTACATCCCAGCTCGCCCAAATCCCACAGTCGCACATGTACCTCTCTGCCCGCACCAGACGCGGTCAACCGCGACACCAGATTGGTTGGCTCTCGCTGACTCACTGAGTTTCTGTTTACTTTCTTTCCCACTCCCACGTTCGGCCCATCAACATCGCCACCTGCATACCCTCTCCTCTCTCTCTCTATCCACGGTACCCCAATCAAATACCTGACCTTGGTATTGTGGCCGATTCACTGCCTCCTTACCCATCGAACGCACCCCGAACTCCATTCCTCGCTTCTCTTCTGCCCTCCACTCCCGAAAGGGACAAGGTCCGCTACATCTGCAGCCAACGTCCTATTCATGTTCCCGACCGCACACACGCATCCTTGCTCCTGCTACCTCTTATCTCCCGCCGTTTATACCCGCTACCTTGCCATCGTTCGACACGGCATGTAACAATCTCACCACGATACATTGGCAGTTGAGAGAACCAGGTATCACCTGCCATTACCAACCCTACGCGCCTGTTCCTTGTCGCATGCCGCCCGTCGATGATTTGTCGCCCTGTCGAACGCCCTCCCGGCACGTCTTCACATCTCAACGGGCCGTACTCCGTACACCTTCACC
This sequence comes from Lecanicillium sp. G3, assembly GCA_037575805.1. Taxonomy (NCBI): domain Eukaryota; kingdom Fungi; phylum Ascomycota; class Sordariomycetes; order Hypocreales; family Cordycipitaceae; genus Lecanicillium; species Lecanicillium sp. G3. The sequence goes on along the minus strand of JAZHPD010000003.1, from coordinate 271,877 downwards.
GACTCCCAACTACCCGGTCCATGGGCAAGATGACGTGCCCAAGCAGGACCCTGTCCTGTTCTCTCCTTCTCGCCGCGGTGATCCACATTTATCGCCGGGGGGCTAGGGTCTCGTCAAGAGCTTCGTGGCTTATCCTGGGTCGGCACGGGCCTTACGTAGAGATAACCTTCTTTTGAGTGGTTAAAAGTAAATGTACAAGGTCAAGCCATCCCAGAGGCTCCCTCAAGTCTCGTCAAACAAGAACCGCGTCCTGTCACCGCCCCGCCCACCTCCAGACAGCGCGACGCTCGTAACGGCATTCCCAATCTTGACCTTGACGCTCGACACCCCAATCTCCCACCTCATGACCTCTTGCAACGGCAGCCTCTGGAAAACGTCCAGAGACTCCATGGCTAGGTCCTGATCCGGGTTCGCAAATGTCCACGCAATGGAGATGTGAAACGCTGTCCGCGCCTCCTCCGGGTCCTGCGACTGGTACAGAAGCGGCTGACCGAATCGCGCCGCAGCCTCGTTGCTCTTCCGCAACAGCTCCGCTAGCTCCTTGTTCGGCGGCGCCGCCTCGTCTTTGTCGCCAGTAGTGGTCCGCACGCCGAGCACTAGGAAGCTCCGATTCGAGTCGGGTGATGTAAACCACGCGAGGTTGCGGGCCTGTACAGCAAACGGCCGCACGATGCCCGACCCGAGCGACTCGGACACCCTTTCCAGGAAGCCGTCCTTTTCTGCTGTTGCCAGTGATAGCGGGCGCGATAGGCTGATGTGCAGCGGCAGCGGCGCGCCGAGGTCGCTCGTAAGGAACTGGTGCAGCTCAATCTCGCCGCCGAGAGCCTCCTCTACCGTATCCAGCAGCCGTGTAAGAGACGCGTGCTGCTCGATACTTGGTCGCCCTAGAAACAAGAAAGGATCAGTCAGCCAATTCTATCTTTCTTCCTCCAATGCCACGTTTCCGGAAGCTCGGCACATACACTCGATGTAGACGTGGCTCGGCCACTGGCCCGCGATATGCGGGACCTGCCTCTTCCTGCCCTGATGAAGCGAGGGGTCGTCGACGGTGCTCTGGCGCACCGTCGCCGCGTATAGATCGTGAAAGGCCGGCGGCAGCGGCGGCATGTCGGACTGCCCATTGCCACCACCAGCGGAAGCACCGGACCCCGTTCGTTTGCGCGTGCCAGAGCCAGCGCCAGCGCCCGCACCGCCGCCGCCATCTACGTCGTCACCGTCGTCCGACGATGACGACGAATAGCTGACGAGAGGCATATACCCAGAATTCAGCAGAGAAAAAGGCCGCAAGAGAGGCGGGGCAGATGCGGTCGGCGGTGTTGTTCTTCGTTGGTCAGCAGCCAGTCTGGCGCCCAAGTCCCGCGAAGGTGGGACGACGCCCAACCCAACGCTTCCGATTCGATCCTGCTTTCACGAGCCCGTGGGGAGGCGGTTTCCAAGAGTCGTGGTCGACCTAGCTTAAGCTGTTGACGTAGGGGCGCGCAATCGGGGCTTGAGATGGGAGTCGAGTGTGTGTGACATCATTTTGTCAAGGCGAAGCTTTCGCTACCGAAGAGACAGGCAGGTAAGGCGGCGGGCCCATAAATTGTGACGGCTACTGTGTAGTTGCAGTGAAGCTATCGATTGAGTTTTTGGCTTCAGGGGAGCGGGCATGTAGGACAGCTGCTTTTCGTCCTGGTTCCTCTTAACTTTCCGGAGATTTTGTAACTGTAAGGGCGGACTCTGTGTAATCGACTGGATTGGTGACGTTGGCAGAACCAGGCGCTTGTGGTACGCCACTTGCGGCACCTAACGCCGGGCGATGCTTTCGGTTGCATGTTTCATGATTGAGCAATATGCGATGCTGCTCATATTTTCACAAGGGAGACGATCCGGAGTTATTCATCTCAAGTAGCATGACGCGTTGTTTGACGCGCGTTTCGCTTATAGGGCTGGCCATGTACTATCAATGCAGCATTGCGTCCGTTCGGAGAGACCGGGACGCTGCTTGTCAGCTAATCCCAATGTTAAACCAACAACTACGAGTTTTATGCGCCGAGTTTCTATTGTGTGTGCAGCTAGACCGAGACTTATACAAGGTGGCATGACATGTGGCATCTTCCGGTGACGGTCTAGCCCACGGCGTGTATTGGAGGGTTGTGCCACCCTGTAGGCCGGATGTAGACCGTGGTGTGGCGACCGACAGACGAGGCGCCGAGAGAATCGGGGGGCTGAGTAGGGCGAGGCTGAGCCGGAAGGACAAGAAGAACTCATCCACCAGGACATGACTTGTTGGAGAGTTTTGGTACGTAGTAGAGTCAGCCAAAAAGAAGGTTTAGAGTTTCGCAGCGGCCGATCGCAGAAGGGGAGGGAGGGGGGGTCACCAAAGGGCAAGCGTAGTGGTGTGCGAAAGAGACTTGCAGACGCGCACACACACAACACACAAGACAAGAGAGGTGCTCTACTTTTCCCCTGCATTATTTCCTGGAAGATAATGTTGATTTATTTCTTTGCTAAGCGTGGAGATCAGCGCAGAGAGGTCCCTTTTTGCCAACAATGGAGGGATGGTGGTACGCAAGCCCGGACGGCGGCGCAGCATCTTGGCCTCTCTTCCGCGGCAGAGTCGCAGCGAGGCTCGACGGGCCTTGGTCAAGTTAAACTATGGAACTAAACGGCTCTGAACCGGGGGCGAGCGAGTCGCGAACACACACCCCGCAAAGTCCCAAGCAAAAGCAGAACTCAGCTGACGTCCTCCAAAGCGGCCAGAAGAAGCAGGTGACCGGGGCGTTCGAGATGGGCGGTCGCACTGCACTAGAGCAACTCTAGCTCCAAGCTTCTGTCGACGCGACGGCATAACCTGCTCCAAGTCTTCTAGCTTGTTTACTAACTAATAACTTAGTTTTCCCTGGCTGGCGGGCAGGCCAGTCGGGTATAGGCAGGTTTGAGCGACCGGCCAGCTGCCCTTACGAGAAGGCGGACGCAGGGTCCAGGCCTGTCAGCGTTGTGCACAGTTCTCATGCAGGGCTCCTGCAGCCACCACTTTTCTACAGTTCAGTATACAGTGCGTGATAGTTATGTACGTGTGAGTTGGCGTGTGAGTTGCGCGTGAAAAGCTGCAAAGTTGCATGGCACAAAACAGCCCTCCCCAGGCCGCGCAAGCAGCTATTCTTGGAGCGGGGATATAGCATTGAAGCCGGCCACCACCACCTCCCACACCACAAACGGGGGTGTAATTGTTTGACAAAAGGAAAAGGGCAAAAGGGAAAATTTTTTCCGCATTCCTTGTCTTTCGGGGACACGTAGACTGGCGTCAGATATGCGCTGTTCGTGTTTGACTCTCCTGTTGGCCCTGTTTACTTTTGAGCCGCAGCGGTAACTAACCAAGTTACCGTGTAGAAGAAAAGGTACGGTCAACCAAAGACATGCATTGGCCGACACGCTGGACGGGGCAAAGCAATGCGGTATGCGGTATGCGGCGACCAGCCCCGGCCGGGCCCTGACAGCAGAGTTTCCGTACCTACGCAGGAGAAGATGCAACTGCTACAGCGAAGCCGCGGGTACGGGACAGACACACACCACACACACTTCTCACACACACACTCTCTCTCACTCTCTCACTCTCTCACTCTATGCCCATCACACACACGCATCCAAGAGGTCTCGAATCCATCGACTCAGAAAAGCCCCGGCCACACACTGTATACTTGCTTTTCTAGTCCCGCGGGCCTTGTTTCCCCACCATCGCCAACTCTCACCTCCACCGCCCGCGCGGCGTCCTTTTCTCTCTCTCGCTCGCCTTGGGCTGCGCTCCACACGGCCATGTCGCGGGAGGAGGAGGAGGGGGTGCGGAACAGTGAGAAAAATAAAAATGAATTAAAAAAAAATGAATTAATTCACACGCACCACGTACGTACTCTATTTTGTTGTCTACCCCCCCCTCTACCTGCGCCAAGCCAGAGGGAAAAAGGTACAAAGGAGCTTTGTTGCTGTTTAACTTGTCCGTCTGTCGGGCTGGCGGAGGGTTGCCTGACCACACACACAACATGGGCTGCACATAAGAAGTGATGGCACCCCTCCCTCCCCCTTCCCACCTTTGGGCTGAGAGGAGGCTTTACAGCAACCAGTCTATATTTATTCCATTCATCCCAGTTTCTGGCTGTTTGATCTTTGACACTGCTCATCGCTCTTCCGAGTTTTCTCGAGTTGTCGCGACATTGGCATAGTTGCGCAATAGTTGTCTCCCCGTTTATACGCCTCACTTACACCCACACACCGAGCACAACACAACGCCGTGGGATCCGGCACTCAACAACACAAAAGCATTCACAATGACCGACTACGAAGACGTCGACAAGCACTGGGTAAGTTGATTTCACGATATATATTCGTCGAGCGATTCCATTCTGTCTTGCTTTCGTCCTCTTTTCTCCCCGTTACCCTCGGCAACCTCCTCCTCCCCCCCCCTCCTCGCAAACCAGTCTCCGTCCCTCCCGCGACTTTCACGCTCCGATCGGCAGTCTCAGATCTCCTCTCGCTGTCAATCGCTACCACCGAGAGAGAAGAGGAGCCGTTTGTGCCAGAACCAAGCCCCGACGCGCAAGTGCCATTCTTTCTCCACAATTCTCGCCGGTGCCATGTTGCATCATCGCCGCATCACTCCGCGCCGTCGTCAAGCAGCAGAGCGCCCATTCGACGACGCCGGCTTTAGAGTTGGGACCCTAGTTACCTTTACCTACCTGATCGCCTACCTACACCTCCCCGTTCTGTCTGGGCACTGCAAAAATGCGAGGCGCGGCCATCGGGCATCCCATCGTCCGACCTGCTGTTTCGTTTCCGGGACTTCCCAGGCGGAAGAGTCGAGACCCTTTTTTCCCGTCCACACCACCTCCATCACTGATTCCCCTGTTTTCTATCCGACGACGTCACTGATTTGCAAATCATTATTGCTGCGCCCGTTGAAACCTATTATGTATTCCTGTCATGCTCGTTGCAGCCCTACTTAACTTGTTTTCCTTCCCTCCACTGACTCTCATCCGTTCACATTCCTCTTGCTCTCTTACACACTTTGCTTTTCTCACTTGCACAATCTCATCCACACTCAACGCGAACCTTGTTGGCACTCAAACTCGTCTTCTAAGCTGCCACTGACATCTCACGCTTTCTTCACTCACAGGCCAGAAGGTATATTCTGGACCCCCTCACTGCTCCTGAGCCGTCGCAAGAAACCGGCCCCGGCTCTTCTCACTACAACGCCAACCTGCACAGCTCTCGGCCCATCTCCATCGCCCGGCCCACCCCTCACCCGAATACGCTCCCGGCCTTTCCGCCGTCGCCGTCATCGCCGCAGCCGCCACGCCGCGCAAGCTCCAAGAGGCTGAGCAAGAGCGCCGGCTACCAGTCTGTGCGCCGCCGCTCCCCAAGCCCCAGAAGCGACGAGGGACAGGACCCGTTCGAGGACAGCAACACCTCGGCCAGCTTCTTCAACAACCCGACGCCGCCCGACTCCGCCGGCTTCTACAAGCCGTCCTCGCCCAACCCGGGCCAGTACCACCCTTCCAACCCGTACTCGTCCTCGGCGCGCCGCTCTCGCCGCACTTCGCACCTTGACACTCACAAGGAGGAAGACACCGGCCTCGTTTCCCCTCCAGGCTCTCCCGAGTCGCTAGCTTCCAAGCGTTCGGCCTCGCGCTCGCCGCCCGTCGTCGCTTTCGACCCCCGCCGCCTCGGCCGCTCCGCAAGCGTCCGCACCCCCGATCCGCCGCCGCCCTCCAGGGACGACCCGGAGACCTGCGCCCGCTCCCGCAGCGACAGCAACCCGCAGCCTCGCCGGCGTCCCGTATCCAGCGCCGGCCCCGCCAGCTACAGCAGCAACCGCAACAGCGCCCTCTACCAGCGCTTTCCCGGCGACATGACGCACCGCCCGCTCGACATGATCAAGCGCGACACCCGCGCCGCGGACCGCCGCCACCGCAAGCGCGTCTCCGAGGCCGACATCATCGACCAGCTCGACACCATCGGCCCTACCTACCACCACGGCGGGCCCTACGACGCCACCCTCGCCAGCCGCAACATGAACAAGAAGTACTCGCCGCTCGAGGCCGTCCGCGACTCCAACATGGCCGCCCTCCGCGCCACGCCCCAGGAGTTCATCAACGACTCGCTGCAGCACCACCGCCCGCTCCAGGGCACCGCGACGATCCCGAGCGGTGCTGTCGACGGCAGAGGCAACGTCATGGACTACGAGGAGGGCGCCGACCTGATGCGCGAGCCCGACGCCGCTGGTGGTGCTTACAAGCGCTACGACTTTATCGTACGTATAGGCCAAACACCAACTCTGCAAATAATCATGCCGCTAACACGACGCAGAAATACCACCCTGAAGACCTCAAAGGCAAGGGCGAGCCCTCATACACCATCGAGCGCGACGAGAAGAAGGGCAAGGGCCGCGACGACTCCTTCGAGCTCCAGACCAACCCCATCATGGCCAAGAGCATGCGCCGCCGCAACAGCAACCCCGTCGTCGCCACCGGCGGCAACAACAACAACAGCAGCGTCGAGGAGTGCAGCGGCCTCGCCCGCCAGAACTCAACGGGCCGCCGCATCAGTGACGGCCTGAAGCGCCGCTTCGGCAGCCTGCGCCGCAAGAAGAGCCCCAGCCCCGAGATCAACGAGGTCCGCAAATTTGAGTAAATCGCTCTTTACAAATTTTGTTTGTTTTTCTGGTTTTGATGTTTTATCCATCTTGATCATGTATAATTATTACAGCTTTCCTTTGTCTTATTTGGGTATAATCGGGCGCTACAGACACAGATGTTATAGACGCTCTGTGAATCGGATTTCAACGGCACATATAAAGGGGCGTTTTCTCGCATAGTCATTTATTTTTTGGACGATTGAATAGATCTCAAACATGATAAAAAATATAAAACATGAACTCTTTCAAGTTGTCTGACTACTAACAATTCTACCGTCACAGGCAATCGGCACAATTTTAACATCGTAATACATGCCCGACACTGGACACTATAATTCCCTTTTCTACTCCATTTGATGCAATTCAAAAGCGTTATAATAATCCCAACACTGGTTCCCTAGAAGTACGCCATCCCGGACCAGCCCAGCACAGCCTCGAGCTCGTCCCTCATCTCCGCCATGTCGTCGTAGCCGCTCTTCATTGCCATCTCAGCGCGCTTCGCCGCGCCGAGCTCCGTCCACCGTGCCAACACCGTGCCGTCTACAATCATGCGGCCTGTCGCTGCTGTCTCAACGCCCACTGCGCGCGAGTGGCTCTGCGCACCACGGCCCTCGGGCAGACGGTGTGCCTTGGGGTGCAGACCGCCGTGCGGGACCACCGCGGGCAGGAGCTGGTTGGTAAGCGAAAGCAGACGACGGTACGCTGTCTCGCTGAGCGGCGTCAGGGCCGCCAGCTGGCCGGACGGACAGCTCAGAAGTAGCGTGTGCGGTGTAGCGGCGCCAGACGTGCCCTGCGGCTGCGGCTGTGATGCAGGAATGGTGCGCTCGAGAAGCACCGTCGTCGTAGGCTCATTTGGTGAGAGCGAAAAGGTTGTGCGGTGGAGCAGCAAGTGGCCCTGGAGAGACTTCGGATCTATTTATCCAGTTAGCACAGTCATGTTCGGAGCCGGAGTGGAAGATACGTACGGTCCGGATTAAACTCAAAGACGTGAAGATCTCCGTCCGCGTCCACGCCAATCATGGACAAGTCTTCGCCGTCGGGCAAAAAGTCTGCAACTAGCATGGGGATCTGTCCGCCACTCTTGCCTAGAACCTTGAACGTATACGGCTCTTCAGTGTAGCCCGCAAACCACATGCCCTTGAAGGCGTCGGCCATGAGGCACAGACCCGTGCCGCGCAGCTCGCGCACGCTCAAAATGTGGCAGTTCATGTCCAAAAACGCCACAGGAAGCAGACCGCCGTCCTCGCGAAGACCACGCACCATACACTTTTGGCCCTGCGCAATAAGTAGCAGCCCCGAGGTGCCAATCTCTGACAGCGATGTCACGCCGCCACGGGGCAGCTCTTCTTTGGCTTGCAGTTTCAGCTTCTTGTTGGTTTCCGGTCGCCCAGGCTCGGGGATGACGGTGACAATGTCAAAGACCTGGACCCGGCCGCGTGTTGGCAGATCCTCGCCCTTGCAAATGGCACTGCCGACTGCTACAACCATGCGACGTTCCTTTGTTTCTTCTGAAATTTCGAGGTGCAGCGCCATCATGCTTTCAATTGTTTCGCAGGACTCGAGGTCCAGGCTGTGAATGACAGTCCAAGCAGCGGGGCTAATCAGTTTTAGAATACCTCGCGGCATGGTTGGTGGGAAAGACACCGTCTCCTTGGCCCATTCTTTGTGGTAGTCGTCATCTTTGGGTAGCTCAAACGGTTCTCTTGTTGAGCAGGCTGCAATATAAGTTGCCGTATGTGAATGGAATGAGACCCTATTGACGTCGCAGTCCAACGGAATCTTCTTGACAGAGATTCCCAACTCGGCATAATTTGTGTCGGTGGGTAGCTGGCTGACTCTGGCAATGCCTTCGGCGTCAGCGTAGATGAATCCGCGATCACAGCCCTCCGTATGGAAGCTGCTCATGCCTTGTACACCTTGGCCCTGTAAGCCAACGATGCGCGGTATGCTCTTTGCTGATTTGAGGATAAAGCTGGGCGAATCGCCAGCCAAGAATACGGTACTGTAGCCGCCCACATTCTCACAAGGTTGTAGCGGAACGAGTCGACGTGGCTGCATATCATCGTCTTCTTTGGGCTGGGGCGCGCTCTTTGCTATTGTCGAATTCGTCGACTTTTTGAAAGACAGCGTATCTGAAAGAGAATCCGAGCCAGAGGCTGGCTCCTGGTACCGCACGGGCTCATACAGGGTTAGGTCATCTGTGTCATGGCGGAGAATAAGATATGGGCTTTTGGCAACCACATCGCCAAGATCAGCCACGAGGATCTCGTTCAATGTATCTCGCGCGGCTGCTTTGCGGCCTGCGAAGTTGGCAGAGAGGGAGGGAGGTGTGGAAGTGAGACCTTCGGCAACATATACTGGCTGCGAGAAGTCGCCAAGGTCGTAAATATGCAGGGCTCCAGCCGTATTCATCAAAAACATCATGACAGTTGGCTCTGCCTTCGCTGTGGCATCGCGCTTTGATGGCTGGAACAGGCCCTCGCGATCGGTATACAAGCAACCTGTTTGCCACTTTGTCGTAGCAAGCGGGTGGTCTGCCTTCTCAACTTCTTCTAGCTCATCGTTGGCCCCAATCTTGGCGATGAACACGCTGTTGTCGTCTCGGATGATCATCAAGTACGGGTCAGCGATGCTTGCGCTGACAACTCTTGGTTCTGCTCCGGTCTCTTCATCCATCATTGGCAAAATCTGGCTCAAACCGAGGTCTGTTCTGTTAGTCAAGTCCGGTTCTCATTCCATTGGTTGACTTACCTCCGTCATAGCACCTCACTTCCGACTTCAATACTTGAATAATTCTCATCTGTTTCCCCATGGTGCCCGCCATAACTGTAATCCCTGCCGCTGGATCAAATTCTGTATCTTTCAAGCTTTCAAATCCAGCAGCCGTCAAGGCGTAAACGTCGGACGTCTCATAGCCGTCCAAGTCGACCTTGGCAACAATCATAAACCTATCATACTGATCTGTGGTGTCATATTCGCTGCTGACCACAGCATTTGAACCGAGCGCCTTGGGAGCTGGTTTCTTGACGCACATCGTCCAGAATCCTCGTGCTTCGGGGAATTCGAATCTTCCAATAACCTTGGGCTGAATGTCATGGTTCAAGATGGCAATAGCACCGGCTTTGCCTCGACCCACAGCGCAGGCAAGTTGAAGTTCTGAAGTAACTCCGTTTCGCAAGACAGCTTCTTCGCTATCGGGAGGAAAAACAGCTTTGCCTGGAGCAACGTCATGAATAGGTGCCAGACACAGGAGGGAATCTTGTAGGCGAAAGACGATCTCGCCACCTTTGGTCGACCCGCCAGCAGCTTGCGATAGTTTGGCTGGTGTAGGTTCTGTTGCGTACAAGTCGTCGTCCTCGTCTTCCTCATCGTCAAGATCAATATCGTCCGCGTCGAGCGCGAGGTCCGCGTCTAATACTCTCGATCTTTTGCGTTTTTCTTGGCTCTGTTTCCTAGTCCAGCCAAGCACAACAGAGTCGCCGCACTCGCTTCCGATAAACATAGATGTCTTGCCGACTCTAGATATGCACGATACCCGGCTCTTGAGGATGTGTCCGCCATTCTCGTTGGATACGGGCGCAACGCTGATACCAGACATGGTGCGACCATCAATCTTGAATGAAATTATGGACAGAGATCCGTCGTTGAGAATAAGGAGAAGTTCGCCGGTCTCCATGGAGATTGGCTCAATCGCGCATCCCTCGAGACGATAGTTAAGCTCCGACTGGTCACTGAGGCTAAACGAAGTCATTTGTCGGGCCATGGAGTTCACCGCAACACCATTGGCTTTACCTGATTGATCGATGTGGATAAGTTCGTTTTCGCCGACGAGAAGAGCACCGCCAACAGGAGTGGGCAGCGGAATGACTCTATTGAGATCTTGGGGCAGTCCCGTGACGGACAGGATCGTAGTTGAGGCACGCTGTTTCAAGTCGAGGGTAAAGACCTTGTAAGTCAAGTGATCTTTAAACCCCAGAGCGACAGATGTTGACTGCGCAGACGAAAGGATACCGAATGTGGGCTCTCGATATTGGTGAAGGAACGCGAGGTGGACGGGGTGTAGCAAGGTCGGGTCGAGGAGTGGCAGTCGCAGCACGAACGAGGGCGAATGCTGTGTTTCAGTCTCGTGGCCATCTCCACTAGTCGCGAGTGCGGCTTCCTTGGCGGGCTTTGGACCATCGAGAGCCTCTTCCCAGTCCTCCATTTCAAGATCTTCCTCTGCCTGGCGAAACGGCAGAATAGCCAGGTTGCGGCTGCCAAACTTGAAAGCAGCGCATCGGCTCGCGGGATCCGCCTCGAGATAGTTGACGTATTCTCCAAAAGGCAGCTCCCATGGAGCGCCCTGGAGTTCCTCCTTTTCATAGTAGTGTATCGAGACGGTGTCGAGAGCAGCCTTTTGCGGGTTCCACTCGGTCAGGCACATTTTGGCGCCGCGGTATGCCAGCAGCAGGGCATCGCCGCCAGACATTGTATTTTCAAGCTTCAGCTTGGCCAATCCGATGACGGTACCGGCGACGGGTATCTCTGCAACAAGGACGAGCTTTGTGTTTTGGGCGCGGTCGCGCAACAGCAGCGTCTCGCCGCCGCCGAGAAACGAGGCCTCGAGGCCGTCGTCGTCGTTACCGCGAATGTCATAGTCGGCGTCGTTCTTGCCCGCGTTGGCCTCGGATTGATACTGTGCATCGAGCTCGGCGGCAATCGTGCGCGTCTCGAAGATCTGGAGGAGCGAGCCCTTTGCGACGACGAGATTGTCGGCAGAGGTAGAGGTGAAGGAGAGACTCAGGGAGTGGGTGACGGCAGAGGGCGCCACAAGCTCCGTGTAGACCTGCATTGTGGCAGGGTCATTCTCGGTCGCCGACCTGCGAGTCGAATTGGGTGATTGGAGAGCGAACGCGGCTTGCGACGGGTGGGTGAATGTGTTTGAAGTTCGATTTCGCAGCTTTCGCGACTAGAGTCTGTACTGCGCCTGTCCTGTACTAGGTGGGCAGGCCAGGACGCTGCTGCTGCTGCGCCAAACCGAGTGTGGCTGGAGCTCGACTTTGCTCGGGGACGGCAGTGGGTTGATCCGCGTGAGGCTGGTGCGGCGCATTGGAGCGCCACATTGCAGGCAGTCCACTGGCTACAGCGCTTCTCCGGGCCATCTGGGGGAGCTCCAGGCAGCTGAGACGTGCAGCTCTATAGCGCCGTGAGCACAATTAGAAGCACAGGTAACAGGTACCTCGTCTGGTATTTTAGGTAGCGCCCATTGAGGGCCATCATGCCTGCTAAGCGAGTCCAGGGAATCCCTCCAGGTACGTACCTACTACCTCCCTGTCTATTTGTGCAGCTTATGCAAGCTCCAATGTTCGACTTCTTTAATTGCGTCACGAAACATGCACGCCCAAAACAGGCTTTCTGCGTCTGCATCCCACTTCATCACCTCCATCCGCCCGCCTCTCCGACCGTCGTCTCTCTCTCTTCATCACGCGTCCCAGTTTCTTCAACAGAGCTATCCCATCAAACGCAGCCCAGATTCAACCAGATAATCACAGCTAGAGCCCGACCCGTCCCCCAGTACCTTCATCATGGCAGACGCGGGTCTGATCCAGACCAGTCTGATCTGGGTCGCCTACGCCGCCGCCGTCGGGTTCTGTCTCGTCGCGGCCATCATCACCACATTCACATGGCAGACGCCACGCGAGCGCTCCGCCGTCGTTAGCATTGTCGCCATCATCAGTCTCACCTCTCTGCTCGCCACCGTGCTGCTGCTGCCTGTCGACATCGCGCTCGTCTCCGCTACGAGCTCCGGCAGCCTGGGCCTCAAGAAGCACTGGGCCACCCCGGAGCGCATCGCCGACATTCTCCTCTCGCTCAAGGTCCTCTACTACACGCTCTACAGCTTCGACGCGCTCCTCTGCCTACTCCTCATCCCGTTTGCTTACTTTTGGTATGAGGAGTATGACGAGATTGAGTTTGAGGAAGAGGGTCGCACATGGCGGTCCCGTTTGTGGGCGGCTGCCAAATATACCCTCTTCTTCGTCGCGCTTGTCGTCGCCCTCTTCCTGATTGGCTTCTTCGTACCGGCTGCCGGCCGCGACCCTGGCAAGAACCGGAGCTTGGAGTACTACAGACACCTAGTCGCGCAGAACAATGGCGAAAAAGCGTTGACCTTTGCGCTGGGCCTGCTCGTGACCCTCGGCACGCTGCTGTACGTCGTCTACACCAGCGCGGGTCTCGCTCTCATGCCCATTTCCTTCATCAAGTCTGCGCCCGCCATCTCCGCGCCCCAGCTGTCGGCCACGACGGCCTCGCAGCTGGAGCAGAACCGTGAGCGCCAGCGCCAGCTGGAGATGCGCTACACTGGACGAAACGACGACAGCATGACGCGCAAGGATCGCCGCGAGCTGGATGCCCTCGTGCGCGAAGAGCAGACGCTCGTCCGCCGCGAGCGCCTCGCCGCCGAGGCACAGGGCGAGGGCCACAGCCGCCTCTACCACGCGTGGCTCAAGATCTGTGCGTTTTTCCGGCCCGTCAAGATGATTGGCGGTATCCTGCTTCTGCTCGTCTCCGTCCTCGTCGCCGTCTCCATGCTCATCACCGGCATCGACAAGGCGACCAACTCGGTCTGCAAGCAGCGCTGCGGCTACATCCTCGGCCACATTAGCGTCTTCCAGCCCATGAACTGGATCTTTGTCAAGACGGCCAAGGTGTTCCCCATCGACTACGTGCTCATGGGCCTGCTGGTCCTGCACCTGTTCAGCAGTTCCATCTCAGGCATCGCCAGCGTGGGCATCCGCTTCCTCTGGATCCGGATCTTCCAGATCCGCCGCGGCCGCACTGCCCCGCAGGCGCTCCTCATCGCCACCGTCATGCTCGGCCTCATCACGCTCGCCATCAACTACGCCGTCGCCATATTCATCGCCCCGCAGTACTCCATCTACGGCACGCAGACGTTCTGCAGTCTCGAGCCGCTGCACCCGGGCGGCCAGCCCGACTGCCGCGCCGACCCCGATAAGGTGCTCCCCTGCTCCGAGTCGCGCAAGCACCCCTTTGCGGCCAAGGCCTGCACGCCCTCGGTCATGTCGAGCTTCCTGAACCGCATCACCATCACCTGGCCGTTTTTCGGCATCATCGCGTTCTGGGGCCAGTTTGTCTTTTTGGGTATCTTCGTCATCGTGCTCGTGACTGCCATCTTCCGCGCCCCCCGCGTCAACCTCGCCGAGCTGGACGAAGACGCCGAGGAAGAAGAGGAGGAGAGCCTGCTGGCTGCGACGGGGCGCCGCTTCGCCGCAAGCTGGGAGGACGCGCGCAACAGCAGCAGTGCGAACAACAACAGAAACTACGGAACGTCCGCCAACGCCTAAGCAAGTGTGGAGGGCTCTGTATTATAACTGTCGCAAACGAACAATTGAAAGCAACAAAAACTACAACAACAACAACAATAACAAATTGCATCGCTAGAATGAATATGGAAAACGGGGTTGGAAAAGAGAGGATGAAAGGTGGGCAGGTTAGGTTAGGTACACGCGGAACAGGGGATATTTTGTATTTCGGTTTTGGTTTCTTCGTCGTTTCCTTTTTTCTCTTGTATTACAAGGTGTTGGCGGAGTTGAGACGCGGTTTAGTCCCTTTTTTTTTTAAGTCGAAGCTTTTGGGTATACGCATATAGGTGTTCTTTTGAATTGAATCGAATCAAATTGAATCTTGAGCAATCGCATCCGCACCGTTGATCACATATCATGAATGGGACGACGAACATCAGCGTAACATCTTGTCATTCTCAGCTTTGGGCTTGACCTCTCCAGCTATTACATACATCAGACGCAAATGGAACCAAACGCATGAAAAAAAAATGACAAGACTTTTTTGTATTCGAGGTTACATCGCCACACCCATCCATCCATCACACGTCTTTTAAAATATCCGTTTTATACCAAGACAAAAATTGAAACCCCCAAATAAAATCAAAAAAAAAAAAAAAATCTAACAAGAAACGAGAGCCATGGGCGAAAACAAAAAAAGACCGCACAAAGAAATTTCCAAATAGCCTAATCAAAGAACAAGAAGAAAAGGACAAGTTCATTTCGAAAAATGGAAACAAGAAGAGAAGAATGTAGGGACATGGTAAACATGATCGAGGTCATATAGAAGAAACCAAAAAGAAGAAAAGATAAACAATCCAAATGTAGGTATTTATTTCAGAGAATCCTCGTTGAACAGCATATACATAAGCGTCGTCCAGATGGCGCAAATGGGTATCAAGTAAAGATGCTGTAAGCAATCAAAAAAAGCAAGACAGCATGAAGTAAAAGTTTCAAGAAGGGTGCAATCCAGACATCCCAAAAGGGGCAGCTAGGATTGTTGAAGAAGAAGCACAAAGAAGTGAAAATGCGCAAGGTAATAGCAAAACTCAAAATCGACCGTTATTCAACTTTGACTCGTTTGGGCTCTGCTAGAGGCCCGTGACTGCTGGCACTCGATGTCGCAGAGCCATCGCTCTTTCGTTTCACCGCTTCTCGTGATCGCAGACTGTCTGATGCGCCCGCTGTTGTGGTTGTGGACGTCGTCGTTGCTGAGGATGATGATGTGGCATGGTCGTCGCGCAGAAACATGGGACCAGATCCAGCGACGGGCGTCTGAAAGTTTAGTGGACTCGGCAGCGTGTTGCTGTCACTGGCTCTGTAGTTCCATTCCGGATAAAAGCTGTTCGGGCTCGGGAGGAACTCGCCATTGAGGAACCTCGACGGCAATGCGGATACAGGCGTTTCGTTGTTGTTGGTATTGTTGTTACTTATACTGTGTTGAGGCGGCGGTTTGGCGAACGGGTTGGGAGGACCAGATGCACCGGCAGACAGAAGGGCAGAGGCAGAAGGCGAAGGCGGCGGCAGGACTACCGAGCCATGCCGCTGCTTCGAATGCGTGGGTGTATCGGCCGGATTCCTGGGGGAACTGGACTCTCCAGTAGCACTACCACCCCCTTCTGAGCCTCCGTCAGGAATCTGAACTGTCAGTCTGGGGCCGCGTGGCCTGCCAGACAAAGGTCCGGCCGTCACGCTGTTGGTACGAGGTGGCGGCGCAAAGGAAACTTCGGGCAAGGAAATATTCCGAGCCTTGTCCGTGGAGCTGTGAGAGCGCGGCAGCGGCGGTGACGTGCGAGTAGTGGCACCTCCATCAACAGACTGGGAGCGGTTGGCCGGTTCTTCCTTGATGGAAGAGTCGTCGGTCTTGAACGTGTTGTAATGCTGACCCAGAATGGAACGGTTCTCTTCAATGGGCGTAAAGATGCTGTGGGATTTCCGTTGAGGCAGTTTCTTGATGGCAGATTCTGTATTGAGCATAGGCGGTTGGCGGACATCGGCGTCCGCGGCAGCTTCTCTTGACGGAGGTGGCTGGGGGTCCATGGGACGACGTTCGGGGAGCGGAGCATGAATCTGAGCGGACTGCGATGCTGGCGCTTGCTGGGCATCGGGACGTGGAGGCATGGGCATAGACTGAGGCGGCGGTTGAGCTGCGTATCCGGCGGAAGGTTGCGGCTGCTGGGGATGCTGTTGCGACGGGCGACGGTCGTCGGCATAGCCCTGAGGCGGTTGCGGCTGCTGCGGTGGTGCGGGATAATACTGAGCACCGTGGGGGTGCATCATGGGCTGCGAGACGGCGGAAGGACCATTGTAGATGGGCGGCGCGGGCATGTAAGTGATTCCGGGATGAGCTCCTGGCGGAGGAGGGACCAAGCCCTGAGGACCAAGGCGTCTGCCGTCGTTTCTCGAGTCTGGACGTCCCATAGGCGGCTGAGGGGAGTGCCCGCGCGGCGGCATGTGGTGAGCATGGCCGGGGTAGGAAGCGCCGTTGGGAATGGGAGGAGAAGCCGAAGGAGTGTGGTGGCGTATTTGAGGGAAGTGGCCGTGGTGAGGGTGGTACTGGGGAGGCATCATCTGGGCCTCGTCGTGCCCTCTGGGAGGAGTGATGTCGCCATCTTCGTCGTCGTCTCCGTCGTCACCACCGGTAAAGTCGTTGGGACCCTTGTGTTCATTGGGGCCGCCGTGGTATTGGTAACGGGTAATGAGGTCGTGCATGTCTGCAGACGAGTACTCGTAGAGCTTCTTGTTGTTGCCAAAGATGAAGACGGCGACATCGACGGAGCAGAGCACCGAAAGCTCATGTGCCTTCTTGAAGAGGCCGCCTTTGCGCTTCAGAAACGTTCTGCATGGGAGATGTGCGGTCAGCATGTGTTTTGAGAGCGGTGGTGGCGGGTGGCGGCGCCAGTTGGTTGTGGATGGGCAAACGGTCAGGGACACGAGCACGCATATGCGCGCGCAGATGGGATAGGCAGACTTACACTGAGCGGTTGCGGTCATCTTTGATGGCCTTGATTTCGATCTTTCTACGCCCCATGGTGACTGGTGTCTATGTGAGGCAGTGTGGGAAATAAGGCGGCAGAGACCTGGACAAAGCAGGGTCGCGAGCCAGGTTTATGTGTAGAGTCGGGCGCGGCGCAGCGGAAGCCGGCAGGACAGCACAGCACAGACGGGCAATGTGCAGTCGAGCTCAGGCCACCAGAGGCAAGCGTAATGTAGTGGGCGCACCGGCGAGAACGTCAAGACGAGGCGCAGGCAGGGACCGGTCGACGACGAGGTTTGCGTGCAGCGGAAGAGTTATCTGTCGGGGGGTTGCAGTGCAGCAGGCGGCGCAAGGCTGGGCTTGAGGCCTCTGAGCAGTGAGGATCGTCGGGTCGCAAACGGCGAGAAAAACGAGGCGCAGAGAAGGGGGAAAAAAAGGGTGTCGACAGCGAAAGTGCGCAATGATTGAAATGCCGAGCAGATTAAGCAGCTGTTTGAACGGGCTCGCTTCGTGGTCGAGGCGAGCACAGGTACATGCAGCGAGGGGCGGTGCTGGCTGGGTGACTGGCTGAGGCTGTAGCGGGCGCAAACGGGCAGGCAGCGAGACGCAGGAAACGAGAGAGCGACAAGCAGAATGACGACAATGCGACCAGCCAAATGAAAAAAGATGATGAAGCTATCGCAGTTAACCAAGTAAGAAGCTTGGCCCGGTGCGCGCTGGTCGTGCAGGATGATGGGGCTGGATCTGGCGTTGGAGGGTTCTAATAATAGACCTGATCGTGTTCAGTTCATGGGAGGTTAAAAAAAAAAAAGGTGAAGAGGCGGAGTGAAGAGGCGGACAGTAGTAAGTAAGTACGGAGTAGTAGAGAGTGAGAGAGAGAGTAGTAAGAATTGGGGGGGGGGTGTAATTAGTTAGTGGGGTGTTTTGGGCGGGCGGCAGCAGAGGGGGGCGTTCTGTCTCGAACAAGAGAAGAAGGAAAAAAAAATAGGCAGGCGCTTCTTGCTCGCACAAGTGACAGCAAACAGACAGACCGGCTGGCAGACTGCAGACAAGGAAGGCGCTGGCAACTGGCAGCTGGCAACTGGCAGTTCCCAACCGGCGGCAGGCTTATTAGCGGGGCTCTGACCAGGTTGGGCTGAGCACTGAGTAAGCTAGGTAGTCAGTACCTGTAGCCAGTAACAAGTAGCGTAGCCAGTAGTGTAGCCGGTACTAGTTAATCTGCAGCGAGTGCTACGGAGTACCCAGTACCGTAACTAGCCAGTACTACTGAGTATATCTGTAGTTGTAGCTGTAGCTGAAGCTGTAGCTGTTGGTGCTGACAATGGTTGATAGTCAAGGCTAACAAACCTGATCAACAACGGAACAAGAAACAAGGAAAGAAAAAATAGATGCCAGGTTGAAAATAGAAAATAACAACGGGGACCGGAATGGAAATCTTAAAAAAGAAAAAGAAAAAGAGAGCAGGAAAAAAAAAAAAAAAAGACAAGGGGTACGATCGGCACTTTTCTACTCCGTACTGTCTTTGTCTTTCCCCCTCCCGCCCGTCCTGCCCGTCCAACTAGTCCGTCTGGTATCATCCTCACACCGGCCGAGCTCCTCCGGGTCCTCTCGGGCCCTCACCCCTGTGCAGGCGCGTTATAGCAAAGACAATACAATGCAATGAGGTGGTGAATGGCCGAGCTCCTCCCCCTCCACTTCTTTTTTAGGGGGGTAGGGGAGGGGAACGATGGTAAGTACAGTGAGTGAGCTGCAGAGGGATAGCAAGGATGGTGGGCAGCTGTTTCTCAGCAACGCACAGATGACCATGCAAAATAATGAATAAAAGCAATAATAAAACTCATTGTTCATAACCCCCTGGGAACATCAGCCACTAAACAATTCCGTCCGCTCACTCGGTGGAGTTGGCAGGGATGCCGTGCTCAAAAGGTAACTCGGGGCCAGGAACGGGCTTTGTCAAGGACGAAACCGAACGCGATGGGAATAACTACTTGGTAACTCACGTAGCTGGTAACTCCTAGTTAACTGATACATTCTGGATAACCAGTAGAAACTCTGACTAGAATCGTAGACTTGCCAACTTGGTAGCCAACGCCCACGTTATGTTGTCAACCTGCATCCGTCTCTTATTGCCCAGACCACCAGCATGCCAACCTATCTCGGCCTAATAGTATAGATAACTCTTTTATATCTTTCCTCTCTATACGTACTTGTCCTCTTGGACAATAAAACCACCCCAAGCAAAACCGCATACCAGTACAGGTAACCCTCCTTTGTTGCCCACCCGCGGTGAGACATGGCACCTCCCCAAAGCAACAGCAACACCTCAACAGGTATGCTGCAAGCCCTTTGTTTCCGCTTCTCTGAGTGGGTAATAGCGTCATTCCCTCTCCATCTTTTGCTCTTTTTAATTTCTCTCTCTGTGTCTTTGGTGCCCTCTCTCGTCCTTTTTCTCTCCGTCGCCCTGTCTCGCCTGCCTCGCCTGCCTCTTTCGTCCTCTTCTAATCTCCAATGCGGCCATTCATGTCGCTTGATACAGTAACTAGTCGGTCTCACCACCTGAGCGGATCACCCAAGCACACACCTTTTTTTTTTTTTTCTTTACCAAGTGGACGTGTGTAAAATTAGATGAGTGTCAGGTACGCGCCGCACCTTTTTGCTTTTTCATCTCCAGCGTTGCATGTACCTTTTTTTTAAAAAAAACTTATTTCTTTTTTTTTTCTTTGCCTTTATATTCCCTCTTATCAATTAGCCCAGAACTCACATCAACTATCAATGTTGTTGGCTGCATGCGGCCATGTGCCTTTCCTTGGCCTTCACTTTGCGTCAACTTCGCTTATCCAAGTGCCATGTCTTTCATTTCCCGCTTATACACTTTTTTCTTGTCTCTTCTGCCCTTCCATCGACATCTGACCCTCATCGACCTTGACTGAAACTCGCTCTCGTGGCATGACGCTTGACGTGACACGCGCACCGTTGCAAAAAAACAAAAGCCCGCCCGGTGCCGCCCAGCCTCGTTCGGGCGGCCCAGGGTTAAGGCAACAACTAACTGCAGGTGGTATTAGTTGCTGTAACTAGGTAAGTCCCGTCACGATGGCAAGGCAACAGAAACTCCTCCCTCCTCCCTCCTCCCTCCTTTTGCTGCATGCCCCCAACAAGGCGGCCAGCCAGCCCGGCCCAAACCCACCTAAGCCTGCTTGCCGCAGCTACAGCTCGTCTTGGCAGTCAAAATTGATCGAGCCGGCTCACGAAACTAAAACCGAGCCCGACGACTCACTGGTCAACTTAGCCGTTCCCTTCCCGGGCGTGGAGCTGCCTTCGTTGACTGCCAACTAGCCAGTTGCGTGGTTGTCCTTCTGCGACACTGCCTCTCCCGAGCTCTCTGCGCTTGGTATCATGATCAATGCTAAAGCAAATCGCTCGCTCCATCGCCGACAAGCTTTCTTGTACAGTTTGCCTTCTGCAACAATGCAATGCCACCACGGCGGACGCCAGAGAGACATGCAAAAGGCGGACAGGAACAGCAGCAAAAAAGAATTCAACTCTGCGTCTGATTCGCAGATGCGATGAAGATGCACTCGTCCCTTGTAATCTCGCTCCACGCTCGACCCGCCCGCGCGTCGTGCCTGTGTTGTCCCCTCCCTCTCGCCAATCCTCTGTGCGCGGGAATAGGGGGGGCAGTGTGTCGGCGTCGCGCAGCTAACTAGTTGTACGCTTGCGGTTGACACACAGGGTGCAGATGCCCCGAGCACAGAACGACATTGACGGATCGCCCGGGCTTGCAGGCGGGCGACGCGCAAAAACCAAAAACAAGATAATCAAATTAAAAATGGTACTTTGCCGCCCTCGAGTAGAGTTCCAGTCGAAGCAGGGCCAAGCCGTGATAACATCATGCTGCCCAAGTCTTAGCGCCCAATGCCTCCTCTTGTCGTTCCCCTTCTTCTGCCACACCTCGCCCCGGTTGACAGTGTAGCATTCGCCCAGTAACAAAGGAACTGTAGCTTATACTCTGGTTACATCTCTCTTTTCCTGTTGCCCGTTTATGCTTGCGGGGGGGCCTTGCCAAAGTTTATAATAACCCTGCCGCTCTTAAAATATCTTACACTACGATTTTGGCAGGCTACACACAAACCCACCACACACCTCTTTGCTCTCTTCTTTTCTGACATGCCCCCCCAGGAACGGCCTGTGGCTATACGATTCACCCCTGTCATTTCGCTGGTTAGGGTTCGCGACGTCTGCTGAACGCAGCCACGCAGGGAACTGAGCACACCACGTTTCCCAGGGGGCGCATAAGTTCCATGCCTTCATCTCAACTTTCTCACTCTCTCGGACTATCGGTTCCCGGACTCCCTGCTGCCATCGGGAACACTCACACACACCACAAACGTACGCACGCCGCACGCGCTTTTGCCTGGTTTCCCCTTGTTTCCCTGTGTTATTCGCAACTTGCAAATCCTTTATCTCGACTGCCGTAGTGAGACTGGTGTCAGATGGCTTGGCAACGCCTTGGAACACACCATCATCGAAATCCAAGAGAGAAAAGAACGGAAGAGGGGATAATTCTGCTGATTCATTGGAGCTAACGCTTTCTCAGACAGATTTACTGATGCGGAGCAAAAATCCCGTTCGCTTATTCTTAGCCCCAGGGGGGGTGAAGGTCACAATTTGAGACCTCTTGAACTACCAAGCTAGAAGAGCTGGTGGTTGCACACATGTGTGTGTGTGCCCTTTCCCATTCTGGGGCAGATCCTCGTGTATCTTGCTCGAGATCCAAGACAGATCTTACATGCCCCTGCCGGTCATTGTTTCCTCCGCGCTCTCTGCCGCTTCCCTCCCTTATTTTGGTCTCAAGATCTTTCTTCGGCCGTTGGAGCAACCTCGCTTAACTCTGACAGTGTCACAGTGAACCATCTCGCCCTTGCTGTGGCTCGCCCCGTGACAGGTGGGACGAGATTGGCAGCCCACATAGGCAAAAGAAGCAAAACTGGGATGTCAAGATAAAGAGAGGAATGAAGAAGAATTAAGGGAATAATAATACTCTTAGTATGAAAAAGGGCAAATACTACGTGTCAGAAGGACGAAGTCGTATACAAGCGAAAATTCCATGTCGCCTCGAAAGTCCGAGGAACTTTTGGCTCATCTCATGTTCGTCTTTCTTCTCTTGTTCCCTAGGCCTCTCGTTGTACTCTGTACATGTGTTCCACATCTCTTCGTCTGTTTCTTCGCGCACGCTCGCTAGCCACAGAAACTTCGGGGGCTTAGTTTCGCTCACCATTGCTTCCTATCCCAGCAGAACCTTTATGAGCCTGGTGCAGCGCCGCGAGTAGTAGCTCCGGGTACCTGTCATGGGTCGGTCGCCGGAGAGCAAGCTCGCCAATCTATGTAAGCAACGGAACGCCATGAATAATAATAGTGCGTGAAACCGGGATGCGGCGCTCTTTACTCTTTCAAGACGAGATTTGCGTATGCGTGTCTGTGTGTGTGTGTATTTTTATGTTATTTGTATACCCGAATTAGGCACTTTATTTTTGTCACGGCCTTGATAGACGGACGGGTTGGCACAGCGGCCCGGCCCATCTCGCCGTAGTGTGCAGCCAGGTTTAGATCTCGCCCGGGGTGTAGCTACGACCAACCGAGCAGCTGATTCTACAGCTCTGCGGTGGGTTGGCCTGTAATTGCTGCTGCAGCTGAGCGTTCCGTAAACCTTTGCTTTCGGTTTACCACTGCAAGCTTGCGTAGCCCGCCAATGATCTCTCTCGTGACGGCCGCCGCATGTTTGCTCATCCTGCACGCCCGCATATAACTATACGCACTGCGTGCATGCGTGCAGATGGATGCGCAGCCTACCTACATACATACATACAACCAACCACACGCCACCCGCCATCCCCCATTCCCATTACCTGTAATCTATTTCTAACAATAGAACAATCCGAAGAAACCAAGGGCCTGTCTCCATATGTATTCCAGGTACACCCCGGAGGCTGATCCTGCCTGCTTCCCCCACAGCGGTCGTCACTGCCGGGCCACAAACACACCCCTAACGAAAACCGGGACGGGCTCTGGCTTACCCTAAAAGCAAACAATGATGACAAACCATGTGGGCGAGAACTCAAAATAAAAATTGAATAAAAATGTTAAAAGAGAATATCCTGTGTCCTGGTATGCATGTTCTCTGCAGAAGCCCGCTGATTTGCTAAATATTTGGGTTTGTTTCTTCACTGCCCATGCTATAGCCGCCGTACCCCCTGGTCCATCACATCACCAGTCACATCACATCACAGCTTTGCTTCTTGCAGCCGCCGACCTCGCACAACGCACGCATGTTCAACCCATGAACCTTGCCTACGCAATCCATCCCCATTCTCCGCCATCTCACATACGTTAGCTTCATTCTTGCACCTCTCAGAAACCGTGGATCCTTGACGGGCCAAGATTGTCGGGGGTGTCTGTACGTCGCAGCCGGTGCCGCAAAACGTGTTTCTAAAAATAACCCCAGCTCCTCTCCTCCCCGCCCCTCTCCTCTCCTCTCCTCTCCTCTCCAGTCTCCTCTCCGCCGGGTTGTTAACCCTAGGACTCATCCCACGTCACGGCAAAGGCTCTTTCTCTCTCTTGTCTAAACTGGGGTCCTCTTGTGCTACCATCTGTGATGGCTCGGGCTACTTCTCATCACACTTAACGCGCGGCTTTTGTGATTCTGCATCCCGACAGCCTCGACAGGGCTGCAGCATCATCACGTCCCACCCTCACAGCACTGCCACATGACATGGACTGATGCAGTTTAAGCAAACATGGCTAATCATCTTCAACATCTCACCGACTTGAACCATCTCATCCCACGCCCCGTCCCATCATATTCCCCAAAATATGGCCCCCAGCAGAAACACGTCCATCACGCTAGTCGCCCGTCCGTCAAACCCATAATACAACGCGCGTTACAGGTTGCTATTCTCGTCTCCCGACTTCTCGCCTCTCGGTCTCGTCCCTTTTCGCTACGCCAAGGCGCGGTCTCTGTACTACAGGTACGCCAAACCGTCCAAGGTGCTTCGCCTCTGTGTCAATGTTAATGCAAGCTCAAATCACGATCCATTCTGGTTTCTATTGATGCTGGCTGGGTTTTACTCTGCTTTTACAAACCGCAAGGCACCAGCGCAGTAGGGAAAAGATCAAAAACGAGATCCACCCGGGCAAGACTCAATGTCGCTCGCCCCCTTGTAAACTCCGGGCACCATACTCCCAACAATACAATAATTAAAAAGCAGTAAAACTCCTGGCGGCAAAGCCATCCACACCTGCCTATGTACCGCCGCACCGGTCTTGACATCTTTGTACCTCCATCCTCGGTTCCTCGTTTTGTCGTCTCACGATGGTGAGCCCGCGCTACCCGCATTGTAACTTCCGAAACCGCCATGTTCCGCAGCGGCGTCCGCCTTCATCGTGCCGTTAAGCAAAGGACATAACCTTGGGGAGCTCTCAGTTAGCAAACATATTCTTCCTAAATGTGAAGCAATGGGGCAATGGTTGTGACGAGTCGCTTCGTGAGTCATGGTAAGCAAGCAGCCATCCTTTCTTTTGTTTCGCATCAAGCAGCAAGGAGCACCCCCAAAGCAGCCGGAGTTCTTTATCTTCGTTATGGCTTGGATCACCTGCGTCGGTATTTATCCATAAAGCGCGCCATTGCCTGACTGGCTCTCTCATAATACAGTCGTTTTTCTTCTTTCTTGGCCTCGCGCCTGGCTGCTTCCGCAGCTCTCGACGCCTCGGCCTCTTGACGGCGAGCCAATCTAGCAGCTTCGCGAGCTCTGGTGGCTTTGGCTTTTTGCTCCTCTTTTTCGCGCCGCAACTCTGCCCGCGCGTCATTTTGCTCTTCTCGCAACTTCTGCTTCTCTTGTTGCTGTTTTTCTTTCTCGGCCTTCTTGGCGCGACGCACCGCCTGCTTGCTGGACCTTGCCAGCTGCTTTGGGAGCAAAACTTGCTTCTTCGCTGTGCTGCCTTGCTCTGCTTCCGCTGCTGCTGATGGCGTTTTGGACTCCGACCACCAATCAAAAGACGAGCGTGGGGGTGGGGAGATGGACTTCATACTTTTTGTTTGTTTTGATGTGGCCGACTTGGCCACAATTGGCGCACTTTCTGGTTGTGCCGGTGGTGACTTTATCTCCTCCGGTCGAAGGTGAGCCAGCGTCGCCAGTAGCTGCTTTTTGGTGCAACTCCTTTTGTTGTTCTCGGGCCTGTCGACGGGCTTTGTTCTTCTCGAGTCGCTCGAGCTCCTTCTTGATTCTGTGTGCCTGTTAGTGACCACCTCGTCTCCTCCATCACTCCTATTTCAACATACCTAATGCCTGCAAGACGGTCATGGTCGGCATTGCCCGTAGGCCGCACGCTGTAGATGCTGTACGTAGAAGATATGTGTAAGCTGGGGCTCTCAATTCAAAGCCAGTCAAGTCTGGCACCACTGCCATGGCGCCAGGACCATAATCGGCCCTGGCCCTGGTCGTGTAGTGCTTCGCCCAAACGGACGCCTGCAAAGCGCTCTTTGCCAGCGGCGTGTGTCGCCGTAATTTGCGTCTTCTGAGCTTGAGGGATCGTCTGGAAGGGTTCACATACTCTTTCATTTCCAATTCCGCCTCCGTTCGTCGTTTCATATACTGTGAAATGACGACCGGGTCATGCACGACTTCCGCCCGTGTCTGCACAGTTCCGTCCGGTAATCGGTATTCGCGTTTGATTCGAATCGCCCGTTTCTGATGACGGCTCGATGAAGTCAAACCGCTAATTTGGCTGATTCCGTCATCGAAAGGATGCGCCGGTGTTGCGGCAGCCTGAATGTTGAATCTGTCGTCTTCGTCTTCCTGAGGCTCGACGTCCTTATCGTCGTGCTCAGTGCCGTCCGTCAACGTTGTTCTCTGCTTCTCCCAGATTTCACGGATACCTTCCTCATACATGGCCTGCTGCTTTTTCACGTTATATGCATGCCCACCGTTGGCTCGCTTCTCGCGCTCAATGGCGTCGGCAGAAGTTGCGAGCGGCCCCTGGACGGCCTCGATATATCCACCCTTCATCGATGTGCGAATGAAACTGAATCCCAAGCCATGGCCTGTTGGATCACCCTCACCGTGTAGCTGAAGCATTGCCTTTTGCGCGCATGCGTCAATGAAGGCCTTGGTTGTCTTCCATGGAGCCATTTTGTCGGCAAGCGTTTCTTCCTGTTTCTCTTCTTTCTTCTTGGCACCGCCCTTGACAATTTTGCTGCTGTCGTCTTCGCCGTCGTCTTCCTCCCCATCATCGGCTGCCTGTGTCTCATCTTCAATTGTGGCATTTCGGGGGTCGTAGCCAGCGTCTTCGAGTTCCTTGATACCCAGCTGCATGGCATCGAGAAGGCTGACGTCCTCTGGCTTTATCATTGCACGAATGGCGTTCTCGTCTGGCAGAATTTCATTGGGTTTCAGGCGCCACATGCCCTTTTCGCCGCTCTCTCTGTCGTATTGAAGGAATTCCTTGAGCTTTTGACGGTTTTGCGTGTCGGTTGAGTCAGCGATATGCCTTGTCATCTCAGACAGTTGGCAGTTGTCTGTGGTGCTGTGGCGGATCATGCGGTATGCGAGCATCTTCATGCGGTTTTTCGAAGCATTTGTGACCTTTCTACTATGGGGTCCCGGAACTTCCACAGACGGGAATGTCTGTCCCACCACGTGAATATGATCGATCTTATGCAGGTACCAGCGCGATCCTTCTACACCAGTTGTGTTGCGGACAACGAGGAAGTCATTTGATCTTGGCGTGTGCTTGAAGACCGGTGCACGATACATTTCGTTGTGCAATGTCGGGACGGTCTCACCGGGATCAACTGTGCCGAAAAGCGAAAACGGCGAACGATCTTCAGGCAACAAGGTGCGGTATTCGCCAAGATCTAGCTTGGGCAGTTGCTCTTCATCGTTATTATCTTTTCGGCGGTAATAATTAATGAGCTTGGTTCCCATGCCGAAGTTGTTCAAGACGCGCGGCCGCGGCTCGCAGTATTCAAACAACACAGCAGTAGAGTTATCACCAAGGGTAAGATCTTTGGACTTGAGGAAGACCTCATGGGCCTTGCCCTTCATCATCTTACGCTTCTGATGATGAGGCTTATCGAACTTGATCGTATGATGAGCAAACTTCTTGTACCTGAAGCGGGGTCGGTGGTACTCGTCGGTCGTTCCCGGTAGCCGCACTTTGTAGTATGGCCAGGTAAGCTTGATAGCGGGCATACTGTGCTCCACGGAAATGTTGCCAAGCGTGGCGCGAACCTTGCTCTGATGATTCTCCTTAAGCAAGTCATATGCTTCGTCGTTGGAAAGGTTGAAGCGCTGGGCCATGGTGCGTCCCAAACGTCCAGCGCCAGACTGCTTGTTCTTATCATCTTGGCCTGCGCGCTTGGCATTGGTTTGCGTGTCGGACTCAATCAGGAGATGAGGATCGCTCATGTCAAGATGGACGCGCTTTGCGCCACGCCTAGTGGCATCTTCAAAGTTGTCGAAAGACGGGGCAGTATAACGTGGGATTTCAGGCAAGCCGGACGGAACAAATTTGCGCTTTTTCGGTCTGCTCTTCATGTCCTCCGCAAAATCCTGCAAGAACTCGGCGTCCCATTCATCGTCTTGTTCAGCGTCGTTGAGGTGCCTGCTCTGCTGTTTCTTAATCTCGGCAGCAAGACGAGTCTGGAACTCGTTTTGAACAACCTCAATCTCGTTGCCCCAGTCCTGGCATGCGAGTTCAATGTCGCGCATTGTGTAGCCCATGACAGACTCGCCATCCGAGTCCTGGTCGAGGTCAAACTGAACAATCTCATCCTGATTCGCAGATGCGTCCTGTTCGCACAGAACCAGGCGCTTGGAGTTGTGCGCGCTAATCCTTTGCTTGAGAGAGCTTTGCGCGGGACCTGGGATGCGGAACTGCTTCTCCTCGTCCGGGGCCAGATCCAGGTTGAGCTTGCTCGTCACCAGGTGCTTAGGCTTCTTTGCAGGCTTCTTCTCTTTCCAAGTCGCCGTCTTGGGCGGCAGAAGCTCGCTCCAGGTAAGGATATGGCCCTTTTTGTATGCAGGCCAGGTTGCCTTGACTAAGTCTTCGACGGTCTCGGCCGGGGCAGGGATGTCGGGGTCCTGATTCGCAGCACCGTGCATGTGCGGCTCGGGATCGAAGTTCATACCGGAGAAAGACAGTCCATTATCTGTGTTCTGCGTCTCGTCGCCAACATCGGCGTCGCGCACGCGAGGGCCGGGAGATGGGTGGTCCCCGATGGGATCGGTGGGTGAAGATGGTCCCTCGCCAAAGAGATCGTCGGCATCGTTACTCGTTCCGCCGTCGTCTGTGAGCGAAGGAATCTCAAGCGATGCGCCGCCTGTGGGCTCCTCATCCGGCAGGTCGTCGTCACTAATGTTTTCAAAGTCTTCCGCGTCGTCGGCCTTGTTCGTCTGGTCGAAGGGGGTGTCGTCGAGCTTCAGGCCGCCGCTGGAGCCATCTTGGCTCTGCTCCAGAAGGCGCGCAATCTCGCGCTGATCCGCGACGTCTTGCGCCTTCCATTTATCCTCGTCGAAGGAGGTAAAGTCCTGGTCGTCAGGCATCGTGAAATCGCGTCCCCTATCGCCGACCCGGGGTGTCGATTGCACAAGGGGGCTTAAATCATAATTCGTTGGGGTTTGTCTGGGCCGTTCGCACCGTATAACTGGGATAAAAGCCTAACCGGAGAGTTGCGCGCACGAGCTGGGCGTGAATGCGCGTGGATAGAATGATTTATGGTTCACGCAGGAAGCAAAGGCGCGAGGAAGAGGTGTTGCCTGAAGGGTGCTGATTCAGCATGCAGATGTGGCCCGTGCACGTGCATCGAGCTCTCTCGGCGGACGTGGCGCATGTCAAGGCATTGCCAGCGGCCATGCGCCGGCGAGGGAAATTATTGCAAAGAACGCGTTTTACTACTATTATAGTATGGTCATGACGATAAACAAACGAGAACATTTATTTTATGACAAACGTAATTTGGGACGACAGGTTGGCAACGCGCAAAAACTCGACGTGTATCCCTGTAGATGGCCTACTCTGCATAACTGGGACTGAAACGATCTTGCAGCGGAAAGATAACCCCGAGAACTGTGAAACGTTTCGCGCAACGTCAATGAGACTTGATGATTTTATTTTATTTTTTGCATAGAATTCTTATTGGCTAATGTTAATTACTAATCCGGCGTGAAATCTCGCTCAACGCCTCGAAGGATATCATTTTCGAATACATTAAAGTCATGAACAAGTTTAATAGAAACCAGTCTCGCAAAGCTGGCTGGCCACCCAATCAGACCGCTTCCCAGGCACCCGCTGATTCCCAAGACATTCCCCGGTGACGGCGCCTGTCGAAAGCAAAACGAAAAAGGCAGTTATGATACACATTATGTTCGTAAGGATGGTAGGAAGGTAAGGGGGTCGTTTGAAAGTTGAAAGGTCGCTTAGGCAGCAAAGACAATGGCGGCAACGGTGGCGGCAAGGGGCCAGTAGCCCATGGTCTCCAGTGTCTTTCTGAAGGCAGCTGAGTCCTGGGTGGTCGTGTTGCCCTCGGCGTCCTTGTTCTCGTCGCCCTTGGCGGTGGTGCCGTTGGGGAGCGTGCCGTTGATGAGAAGAACCTTCTCGCCGTCCTTGGTTCCGACAGTGACGACGCTCTGGTTGAGGCCAGCGTAGCTTCCGTTGCCAACAAGGTCGTCGAGGTGAGCCTTGGTGTTGTTGTTCTCCTCACAGCCGCACTCGGCGTACTGGGCGCAGCCACAGATGACAGGCAGCTCCTCATCCTTGTTGCTGGACTCATTGTGGAAGCGGTAAGGGTGGTTGTAATTGTACATGTAGGCGTTGGCGAGCCAGAGACCGGGCCAGAAGGCGAGGGCGGAACCGATGAGAAGACCCGGGACGATGCCGCTGCGGGCGTTGCCGGCCCTGTAGGGAGTGCGAGAGCCTCCGCCGTAGAACTGTCCGCCGCCGAATCGAGGCTGAGGGCCGGAGCCCGAGACGGTGGTGCCGCCGGTGTTGGCTCTCGGGCCGGCGTTGGAGGGGCCCTTGAAGCCGCCGCCAGTGTTGCCGCCGCCGCGGTTGGGGGAAGAGCCCGATCCGCGAGAACCACCGCTGCCTCCGCGAGAACCACCGCCGCCTCCGCGAGAACCGCCGCCGCCGCCTCCGCGACCGCCGCCGCCGCCCTTGCGCTTGAACAGGTCGTGCTCCTCGACATCGACGCGGGGAATGTCGACGTGTTCTCCGATGGCTGCGGCCGAGGCGCTCGTGATGAGCGACAAGGCAATGACTGCAAAGTCGAGTCTCATGGTGGCGAATGTGTTTGCTGAGCTGGAATGACGATGACGATGACGATGCGATGCGATGCGATGCGATGCGAAGCTGGGTGTATGGCAAAAAAGCGATGCTGGAAGCTGTGTAGAATATGGACTGAAGCCAAGCGTACAGAGCAGGAAAAGATGCGTCTGTCGATCTGATGAAACTTTTAAAAACCTCTCTGTCAATGTATTGGGAGAGTTGTGGACAGCGAGCAAGGACTCAAACCAGAGGGGCCTTGCGAAATTATATGTATCATGGGAGCCGAGAGAAATGGAGCTGGGCGAGAGAGACAAAGAGCCTAAAAGAGAGCCTTGGGGGCGCTAGGCAGGGGTGCAGGGGTGCTGCCCAGGGCTGTGACAGTGCTGAGAGGCATGACTTCATGGGTTCCTACGTAGTACAGCGCTGGCCGGGTACCTTGAGTACCTGCAGGCCGCAGGCGCCAGGGCTCGCGAGCACGGAGGCGGCACTAACGTTTACTGGTAGTAGGGCAGAATGGAGCAGCTAGCTGTTAGTGGACGAGCGAGACGGCGGTACTCCGACTGACTTGCAACAACTGGAGAAAAGGAGGTGCCGTTTTTGCCTCTTCCCAGTAAAAGAGTACATATTCAAAGTGTCAGTGGAGATCTCGCCTATTGTAAGTTGATGCGACCAACTCCAGAAAAGCTCCGCCCGTTTCGCCCCGGTGTGGGTGGCGACTGACTGGCAGCCACGCCGTGCCACGACAGCTTACTCGTACTTCATACTCCGTACTTGGTGCGATTTGTGTTTTAGTTACTGGTATTCCATCAACACTCGACATCTGTAACTTCTGTTCACAATCTCGCCGTCTGTCTAATTGCCCAAAACGTGGCGCAAAGCTGAGATGACCCCGGTGCGGCTGCTTGCTGCGTTGTCAAGCTGCCAGATTGTCGTGACTCGGCTACCAATAGCTAGATTGGGCTGACCGTCAGAACGTTTCCCCCCTAATGGTGTGAATTTCGAGACAGCTTCTGGCCGGCAGTCACCGTCAAGGCCAGCGGTTATTTCTCAGAATATCACAGGTTTTCCTCACGCCTTGTACGACTTTGTTGACGCTGGCGGTAGACGCCCAGCAACTTCGTGACTAAGAAGAGCCCAACCTCACTCAGCCTGATCAAAAGAAACGACATTTCGCCTTGCTCGCAAACTAGGAAAACTAACTAGTTGATCCTCCAGCTACCGCCATGACAATGTCGCCAAGACTTTACTGTTAGTCTCGCCGACACCATCTTCTTTCCTTTCTCCGCGGAGCCAAGGCGCTACCTTTATGATTGTGCTTGCTACGTCAAGATGGACGCAGATTCACATAAGGCTGAAGCGATTACACGACTATCCTTGCCAAAAAAAAAAAAAAAAAAGAAGTCACTCAAACCAAACCCTTGGACATCTTTCAGGGCCAGTGACGTCTGCGTGCATGAAGAGTGCTCCTGCGGGAACGGCCGCCATGGCATCAACCGCCTTCTGAATCCTTTACGCCACTAACCTACCTTACGCCCGACCGAAGCATGTGCGTAGTCACAGTCCCTTAAACTCTTAAACTCAGCCATGCATCCATCAGGCAAAAGATCATTGCCTCCCCGTGTTCGGTCCAATACTGAACAATACTCCGTAAGAGCGCCCCGGCCCTGCGCCTCATTCTCCAGCTGAGGCTGTGCAGTGGAGTGGCGCTGCTTGGGTTCGCATCACCAACAACGCACGTGTCGTGTTTCTAGAAGATCTTTGTGCTCAGAGGCTTAAAACTTTTGCGGGGATTCGAGTGTGCCTCGAGCTAAAATGGTTACACTCATCGCGCATTTGGATTGCCATGTGTTGGTTGCTTTCGCCCGACTAATTCCTGTTGCAGGTTACTCTGCAGTGTTGACAGTGCAATGCAGCTTAGGTACTAACCTAGTTATGGCGCCATCAACAGTCGACTTCTTCGCCTCATCCGCCTCATCGCAACGCTTCACTTTATATAGCTAATAAACAAAAATTACGCTGCATTTGTATTCTGTTCCCATCTGGAATTACATAAAGATTTTTTGAAACATTTTATTAGGATATTCTTTGTACAGCCAACCCCCTCAACACCATGCACCTCAGCTTCAGCCGCACACCATTCCATGTCAGACGCCAGCGCTAGCCGCCCGCCACCTGTACAGAAATTGCTTCAAACAATTTCAGTAATCCGCACCTCACGCCCGTCGCGCGCGCCATGCAGAGCGGCTCCTCCATCAATTAGGCCTCTCACACGCCCGCCTGCTCCCCCCAAATGGCCATCATGTCCCCTCGCGCCCACCCCTCGTCCGCCGTCCCGCGTCGCCGCAATGGCCGGCCCCAGGCCTGCGAGCCCTGCCGCACTCGCAAGGTCGGTTGCGACCACC
The DNA here is from genome assembly GCA_037575805.1 of Lecanicillium sp. G3. Classification (NCBI taxonomy): domain Eukaryota; kingdom Fungi; phylum Ascomycota; class Sordariomycetes; order Hypocreales; family Cordycipitaceae; genus Lecanicillium; species Lecanicillium sp. G3. The sequence goes on along the minus strand of JAZHPD010000003.1, from coordinate 239,171 downwards.
AGCTGCCCGTCTGCTCGCGGTGCCTGCGCGGCCGCATAGAGCACAAGTGCGTCTATGTCGTCGCCACGAGCCCGCTGTCCTCGGTGTCGCCGCAGAGCCGCGACCACACGCAGCAGCCCGGCCTCACGGTCCCGGACCGGGCCGCTGCTGCGCGCATGTCCAGCGTCAGGACCGTCCACCAGGACCCCACGACCATGGACGCGCTCCCCAACGAGAGCGTCCGCTACGAGTCCCTGGGATACATGGGCGCCACCAGCTTTTCTACCGACCTGGAGGAGGCGCAACGCCGGCTGCGGTCTATGCGAGACGCCGAGGGCCATGTCGATGTTTCCATGCCAAGAGATGAGCCGTCGACCTCTGTTCGGGACTTTAATCCACCATTGGCAGCCGTCAATGTGATTCGCAGTATTCCGGATCGTGCGTCAAGTTACTTTCTCTTTGATGCGTATCGGAATATCTTCGATGCCTGGTGTCGACTGGCTGTACGGTGGCTGCTGGACTCCCTTTGGGACACCTTTGGTGACGTCCTCGAAGGCGATCGGAGCGAAAGGTCGTTCTCCGCTATGGCAAAGAAACTGTGTCTCAACACTACGTCAGTAATTCGCGAAGACCACACGGATCCTAAAGAATGGTTTCGAGAATTCTCCGGCGCCAATATGCGCTGGGAGAGCATTGGGATATTATTCTCCTACTGGAGCGCCGGGCTGCTGAGTTTACCGCGGGAGACGTTCCAAGACAGCTGCCCGGCTCTGAAGAATATGGATCGCAGGAAAGCCCTCGACTTTTACAAAGAGTCTGTGGGCGACTGCGCGAATCTCTGCTGGAACGTGGGCAACGGAAATACGTTGCTGTGCTTCCTCCTATTTACACGAAGCCTGCTGCAATCAAATATAGCCGGAGACGGCGGTAAGTGATAAACAACACAATTTGGTTATGGCTATTCCTAACATTGTGACCATCAGACTTTCGGCATTTTAGACTGCATGGAGATATGGTTGCGTTGACTACTTACCTGGGGCTACACACTTCAAATGCTCCATTCAATGACCGATCCATATCGGTCCAGATCAGAAGAAGGCTCTTCGCCGGTGTTTTCAACATTGATAAGCTCATTGCCATATTTGCCGGCCGGCCACCACTTATCAGCCGACGGTTCACATCGCAACTGCCACCACTCGACATTTCCGACGAGGAACTGCTCCAAGTACGGCCAGCGCGCGGAGTCGTGTACAGCGAGATAGATAACTCGGGATGGAACATGGACAACATCATTCTTCCCGTATCGCCGCTGCGCGCCCGCGTCATGATCGCCTATACCCGCGACTCGATCCTAGAGATTGCGCTGCGCAACACGCTCGTCGAGTGCGAGGACAGCCTCGTCGAGCTCAGGCACCAGGCCATGGCCACGTGGGACGGGCTCCCGCCCATCCTGAAGTACATGCCCAACGACCTGCAGAACCCGGCGCTCGGCCACGTACAGGTGTACACGCGGCTGCATGTGACGCTGGAGCACCTGCACAACGTCTTCTTCATCGAGCGCCTGCTGTCCAAGCTCCGCGAGGAGGTCACCGCGGAGCTCGTCCGCATCAGCCTCGAGCTCATAGAGCTGTCTCTCTTGCCGTTTACGAACCGACAGCTGACGACTGGCGTGATGTGCGATATTGACTGGATGATTATGGCGTACGGCGCGCCGGCAGGCGGTGTCTTGTGCATGGAGCTGCTTCGGCCGGCGGCAGCGTCGTCGGGGACAACTGGCATTAAAAAGTCTGCTATGATTCAGTCGCTCAGTATGCTTGTCGGGTGTTTGAATGCTGTGCCGCGCGATGCGCCAAACTTTGGCGTGAGCGATACACTCAAGAGAATCATTGAGCAGGTGCTGGACCGCGTCTTGGACCCGCCAGTTGAAACGGCGGGTCAGGAATTCTCTGTAGAGGGCTGGGAAACCGATTTCCTCGCTGATGCTACTGATCTCTTTACTTCAGATCTTTTGGATACTTTTGACTGGTTCCGGCCATGATATACGAACTAGCCAGCAAATAGACTTCGCTGTTGGAGCAGCGTGATACGCCGAAGCGGCATCACAAGTGTATTGACTATATGAGGCGTTTTTTGCTGCTTTACATAGCTTATATGGGCTTATCATATACAGATATATTGTATTTCATAAGTACGATATTTTTGCACAGCATGTCGTTTGTCGGTTAACCGCGTGATGGTCAGCCAAGGCCTTGCCCCACCTCAACTTCAAAGCAGCTCTTGCCACAACAGCACATATCTTCCTCAACGTCACCACAGATCATTTCATACAATAATGCTACCGGATCTCTCACCTAATAATATCTAAGTCACTGCCTCCGGCGTACTAGGATGCCAAACGAAGTCGACAAAAGCTTGCTAGACCGTTTGCAAGCGCTGCGGGGTGGTCCTGCGGGCACCCAGCCATCGTCACGCGCCCCTCAGTGAGCCTCTCTCTCGCATTTGACGCCCGGGATACACTTGCTGACGTGTATTTGCGTGCAGGGAGATAAAAGTTGATGTTATCGAGAGGCAAAAGACGCCAACCAGGGAAGATGCACTCACCGCACGGCTGAGGTCTCTGCGCGAGGGCTCTGCGACGCCAGAGTCACAGAGTCAGGCGCGACCATCGCCAAAGCCAGCCGCCCAACGGACACCGGCACTATCGGAGAAAGCGCCAGTGAGCCCGGCGCCGGCTCCCGAGCCACAAGAAAAGAATAATGATATGGAGGAGATTTTTGAGACCGACGACGATACATTGCAGGAGCTCCTGGCAGACGTCACTCCCGACGAGGAGATCGGGGCTCCCAACTCACATGAGCCGAGCGATGAGCAGGTCAAGGCGCTTCTAGAACAACTGGCCGACGATATACCAAAAGACCCAGGACCAGTGCAGGATGAAAAGGCTGAAGGTAGCGAGCCTGATTCGGATGACTCGGACGGAGAAGTGATGGGTCGCAAAGTGAAGGACGTTATGGATCGGTATCAAGACGAGGCCGAAATTGACGCCGCTCGGCAAAATGAAGACGACAGCGACGATGACGAAAGAGATGAATTCGAGGAGCCTCATAACGAGTCAATCCACGACGCTACGGCCGCCGCATTGGACATGCCCTCGGTCCCCTCGGATTTACAAGATCTACCCCCGTCACCAAGCGGCAACAAACAACCAAAGCCTGGTATAGACAACATTGCAGCGCGCATGGCTGCCCTACGTGCACGACGTCACAATACGGACGGCGGCGGGGACGATGACGATGACGGCTCTCTCAGTCTCCCATCGGTACCGACGTCACGACCATCCGGCAAGCCAGTGAAGCGGCTCGAGACGCGGACCAAGTACACTGACGACGACGTGGACAGCTGGTGCACAGTGTGCCTGGAGGACGCGACGCTGCGGTGCTTGGGCTGCGACGACGATGTATACTGTACGCGCTGCTGGCACGAAATGCACGTCGGCCCTGCCGCGGCCTTTGACGACCGGAGTCATCGCGCAGTGCAGTTTACACGGGACAAGAAGAAGAAGGAGGAGCCTCGGAAGGTGGCCTTGGGCGCGTAGCATATATTAAATAGCCAAATAGCCAACAGCGTTAAAGGAATGGCGGATCCTGATACCGCTCTCTGTATTATATCGATTCATATTTGCGTAATCATTATCATTATCGTTAATCTGTCTCGGTGGCGATTCCAGCTTTGAACAAATTCAAGAAGACTTTAGCACGTCTTTTAAGATCCACTACAGAGGGTTAGCAAGCATATTCAAGGGGCGAATGTCTTCGGAGGATCGTCTTCTCGGGGTTCGAAAATGAGAGAAATGTCAGGGCAAGAATTAAGCTTACCAACTGGCCATTGCCGACTTCAATTGCCACCTTGTCCACCTCGACCTTATCCGGCATAATCACGCGCTTCCCGTCCTCGCCTTCTTCCCACCAGACCTCGGTGCCCGCCAGCGTCTTGGACTTTTCGCCCTTGGGCCACGAGCTTTTCGGTACGAGGTGCGCGGCCACGAAGCGCTGCAGGTTGGCATCTGCGCGACCTTTCCCCTCGTCGCCCTCGTACGCGTTCTCGCCGAGCGCCGAGATCTCGCGCGCGTCCTCCCAGGGCTTGCGCGGGAGGCGGTCGATGGCCGAGTTGAGGGGCGCCAGGACGGTGGTGCAGTCGTCCGAGGCGGCGAGGCGCTTCTCGACGGGCTCCTGCTGGCGCGCGAGCGAGGCGAATGTGGTGAGGGCCTTGTTGGACGGGAGCGTGTCGGAGAGGCGCACGGCGGGCTGGACGGGGTGGTCGGATCCGTGCATGGCTGCGATGGTGCTGCGAGGCTTCTTGCGTGGTTGTGGTTGTGGTTGCTGCTGCTGGGCGTTGTCGAGCTGTCGCTTGGAGGCGATGACGTCGTTGGGTCGGAGAGCGGCGAGGGTGGGCAGGAGAATGAGACAACCCGACAGCGCAATGACGGGGCGGCGCATCACAGAACAGGCTGATGACTTCGATCACGCAGAACAGGGCGAGATTCACGCAGAACGTGTGAGATTGCGGGTCAATTGTGTGACTGGCAAAAGGGGCAGCCTGTAAATTTTATTATTAATTACAAGGAATTTAGCGAAAAGGTACTCGTAGAGCGTCTGAAGCCAAAGACGTCAGGGACGACGAATGTGGCATGGCCCGCCGAGAGTTTCCCCGCGGCACTCTTCCCTCTCTTTTTGGGCTGAGAGCTGGAGAGCTGGAGCTGGGCTGGCGCTGGGCGGCGGGAACTCAGACTTGTAGGCTATGTATCGGTAAAGTCGATTCGGTCGGCCGTCACCGCAGCTTTCAAAGTTCGAAATGATGTCGGTCGAACACCTGTGGTTCAGTAATAAAATTCTCGTGCAAGAGCAATCGAAATTCGAATACGAAACGACAAGCAATTGGCTCTTTGGTTGCTAATAAAAGCACATGGAACTCGGCAGTCCGGCTTTGTGGCCGGGTTCGGTGATTTCTGCCGATGGGCTGGCCGCTGAAGTCCCTCACCTCAAAGGCCTAGCCACATGCCGCCTCAAGCTTCACCGCAATAAAAAAAAAGGCCAGACAAACGCACAGCGTCGCAGAGAGATGATGCGTCGTATATATGCATCCCCGGAGGCTAGAGCGATTCATAGAAAGTACCACAATGCCGTCATGGTAGTCTTGCGACCGCCGTCGACGCAGCCAGCATCTCCAATAATTCCTTATTTTCTGGCCAGGTTACCCCAAAAACAGGCGGGCTAGCCGGCTCGGCAACCTTTTCACGTGCGAAAGCGGCGCTCGCCAATCACGGTTTAGGTATTAGCTGGACACAAATGACGCGCGATGGGCTGCGGCAGGCTGCCCCAAAGTCTGAAAAGGCCGGTCATCTGACTGTGACTGGGCACGGAGAAGAAGATTGTGCCCCTCCAAGACCTAGTTAAGAGTCTCCCCAGACTGTGGGGAATTGTGTGTCGCCGGAGTCGTGGGGGGATTCACATGCAAATGCGCCTCTTCCCCAAATTTGCTGATGCTTGGGGCGACGGCGACGTTTTTTGTTAGCGTCTGGCTGCGTCACATTTGGCATGTGGGAATCGGATATTTTGCCGGTCATCTATACGTGCTGATGGTTTTTGTGAAAATTTTCGAGATTTCTGTATATCTCTTTTCGACAATTGTTGCCCAGCGTCTAGGGGAGCCATAGTCAATGCCGCTTTGGAGCTGGCTAAACTCAAACGCCGAGGCCCTGCAGGGGTTGCCTGGGGACCAGATAGGCTTCTCTTGGGGCTCTCGATCATGCTTGTGTGTGTGCTGAAGTGGCGACGGGTATATGTCTGCACCTCTTTGGTCAGTCTCGAGCTTTCAAGCCAAAGTGCAATATGCCTTTCCGGTATAGCTTCTCGTCGACGACTGTGCAGTCTGGATCGGCCCGTTGTATCGCCTCTCCTTCCAAGTCCCCTTACCCCAGATGGGCATCACAGGACGACGCTAGAAGACGAGGCGTTGGCTGTTGCATGCCTCATGCATCCCGGGCTTATACTTGTTGCAGCCATCTCGTGTCGACACATGTCTTGCCACGGCAGTCGTCGAAATAGAGAAATGGTCATGTCTGGACCCTCGACGTGGGCATCTAGCGCTGCGCTGATAGCAGCAAGCTCGCCCGTGGTAAGCTCCGAGGTGGCTTGTGGTGCTGGTAGTTCGGGGTGCTTGGGCCCCTCTGGGGTCTCCAGTGGCTAGGTAAGTAAGCGGCGGCTACTTGGTCGGGGGCATGCGGTGCATGTGGCCGGAAAGAAGGTTGTGGTTACTGTGACATGCGGGAGGGCTGGGCCACAATCCGGGAGTCGGGGAAAAGATGAAGAAAGAAATTGACATGGGCATCGTGAAGTTTTTCCGGTCAATGATATGTTGCCCGTTTGTAAAATCTCATTGTTTCGAGGGCAACGAGCCAGAGCGTGAGACAACGGCCGAAGACGGCGCGCTGACAGTGCAGCTGGCAACGGGCAGCTGGCAGCAAACAGCAATCACTGCGCTCTTTCCCTCTGTACAGGCGTGTGGGGTCCCCTAGGTACGTTTTGCCAGCTGGTGGCCAGCTGCTCGTGGCAACTCCCGGCGCCCGCACCCCGGTTTCGTCCACGTCCAGAGGTACACTACTCTTGCTACGTCTCGCACCATAAACGCATGTACCCTTTGCCGCTAGCCGGTATTTGGCCCGCCCCCAGTCAACCACTGGGGCAGTGACGACTGCAGCTTAATGCTCTTGCTCCAACTCGCTGCGCAGTCAAATGCTCCCCAAAAAAGTTGACCTCGGCTGTCCCATCGCCCTCGGCGAGAGGCTCCACCATTCCACCCATGGCCTCATAAACTCCAGAGTCCGAAGCCATTTTAACCTTTGTCTCTCTCCTCATTCTCCCATCCTTTCTCTATCCTCTCTTCTTCCTTCCATCCTCTCCAAGCTTCTTTGTGTGCGCAGGTCTCTTCCTTTCTACAGCCTGCTGTTTATCTTCGCGATCCGCTCTTCCATCTCCTTTCGCCACACCACACAAACACACACATACACACCAGCACAATGGCTCCCAGCGTAATTGTCGTTGGTGGCGGTCGTAAGTATCTTTATCGCCTCGGTTCGCCGGAGCGGTAGCCGCAACTTTTTCGGAAACAAAGGCCTTACCACGGCTGGAGTCCTCGCTGCGCGCCGCCCGCGAGCCCCTCGTTGCAATCGCATTGCTGACCAACTCTGCTAGTTTCCGGCCTGAGCGCTGCTCACACCATCTACCTGGCTGGCGGTAACGTCTGCGTCCTTGACAAGCAGGGTGAGTGAAAAGCCGTCCGCATAATGCCTGTGTCAATTCCAATGTGCTAACCGCTGCTTCCGACAGGTTTCTTTGGTGGTAACTCGACCAAGGCCACCTCCGGTATCAACGGTGCCCTGACCCGCACCCAGGTTGACCACAAGATTGGCGACTCCGTCAAGCAGTTCTACGAGGACACCCTCAAGTCTGCCCGTGACAAGGCCCGTCCCGACCTCATCAAGGTTCTTACCTACAAGTCCGCTGCCGCCGTTGAGTGGCTCCAGGATGTCTTCAACCTCGACCTCACCCTCGTCTCCCGTCTCGGGTAAGTTCACAGTTCGCCTGCCGCTAACATCGGCTGGCGCCAAACCTCGCAATTGCGACTCACAACTAACCACTTCTCCGCGCAGTGGTCATTCCCAGCCCCGAACCCACCGTGGCCACGATGCCAAGTTCCCCGGTATGGCCATCACCTACGCTCTGATGCAGCGCCTCGAGGAGCTCGCCGAGACCGAGCCCCACCGCGTTCAGATTATCAAGAAGGCTCGTGTCACCGGCCTGAAGAAGGAGGGCAACTCCATTCTCGGTGTCAACTACGAGCACGACGGCCAGAACCTGTCTCTCGATGGTCCCGTCGTCCTCGCCACCGGTGGTTACGCCGCCGACTTCGGCGAAGGCTCTCTGCTCAAGCAGCACCGCCCCGACACCTTCGGCCTTGCCACCACCAACGGTACCCACGCCACTGGTGACGGTCAGAAGATGGTCATGGACATTGGCGGTAACGGTATCGACATGGACAAGGTCCAGGTCCACCCTACTGGTCTCGTCGACCCCAAGGACCCTGGCTCCAAGTGGAAGTTCCTTGCTGCCGAGGCTCTCCGTGGTGAGGGTGGTCTTCTCCTCAACGCCGACGGCGACCGCTTCTGCGACGAGCTCGGTCACCGTGATTACGTCTCCGGCATGATGTGGAAGGAGAAGGAGAAGAACAAGTTCCCCATCCGTCTCATCCTCAACTCCAAGGCCTCCACCGTTCTTGACTTCCACACTCGCCACTACTCTGGCCGTGGTCTCATGAAGAAGATGTCCGGCCAGGAGCTCGCCAAGGAGATTGGCTGCTCTCCCGACCACCTTCAGGGCACCTTCAAGAAGTACAACGCCATTGCCGAGGGCAAGGAGAAGGACCCTTGGGGCAAGAAGTTCTTCCACAACATGCCCCTCGACATTGACGACACCTTCCACGTCGCCCTCATGGAGCCCGTTCTCCACTTCACCATGGGTGGTATCGAGATCAACGACAAGGCCCAGGTCCTCAACCAGGACAAGAAGCCCTTCGACGGCCTGTTCGCCTGTGGTGAGCTTGCTGGTGGTGTCCACGGTGCCAACCGTCTTGGTGGTTCTTCTCTCCTCGGCTGTGTCGTCTACGGCCGTGTTGCTGGCGACACTGCCAGCAACTACCTCTTCCAGAAGGCCCTCAACGGTGCCGGCTCCGGCGCTGCCCGTCTCGGCCAGATCTCTCTGCACCTTGACCCCAACGCTCCCGGCAAGATGACCGTTGAGTGGGCCGCCTCCGGCGCTGCCCCTGCCGGCGGTGCCCCCGTCGCCGCTGCTCCCGCTGCCGCCGCTGCTCCCGCCGGTGCCGTCCCTGCTGGTGCCACCAAGGCCGAGGCCAAGCCGTTCTCCATCCCCGAGAAGGAGTACTCCATGGACGAGGTCGCCAAGCACAACACCAAGGAGGACCTCTGGGTCGTCGTCAAGGGTGTCGTCATGGACCTCTCCAACTGGCTCGACGAACACCCCGGTGGTCCCCAGGCCATCATGAACTTCATGGGCCGTGACGCCACTGAGGAGTTCGAGATGCTTCACGACGACGAGGTCATCCCCAAGTACGCTCCTAACCAGGTTATTGGCCGCGTCAAGGGCCAGGAGCCCAGCCTTGAACTGTAAGCGGCTATTTTCCAGCAACACATATGGAACTTTGTCGTATATTTCTTTTTTTTTTTTTTTTTTTTCATGGAATGACGGGATATAGAGTCTGATGACGATTAAAAGAATTCCCCAACATGTATCAGCCCGCATGGAGATGACCTGAGGGGCAATTTGGCGCTTGGGATTTTTGATTACTTATTTTTTTTATGTTTTGTATTTTGATCATCCCCTATGTATTCTGGACGTTGTACAGATAGCAATGCATGCATACGAAGAACTTCAGTCTCAATTGTGACTTGTCTGAGTCGTGTCGACTGGTGTCGAGCCGTTTGATGTGACGATGAAAGCTGTATCGATGCGCTGTCGGGGCTGGATGGCATGCTACTGCTCGTTGTGATCTCTTGGCTTGATGCTCATCATCTCACCTGCCATTTATATAAATCATATAGAGCAGTGTGAATGTCGCTGTTGCCTAAAGGAGAAGTATCATCTGCCCACGCGCAATGTCATCTCCAGCCCAGCTCGCAGGGCCAGAAGCGGCACACCATGTTCCCTTGTACCGTGCCGGCATTTAGAAAGGAATATGGCTTAGGCTTATGATTACAGCTTGCAGCTCATGCTATATAGGCGCCCGCCATGTGGTGAGAGTCGCGTGCCCTTGTCGCCAGAAAGCTTCAACACCCATCAATCTGTCCTCTCTTTTTACTCGTTCATTTCCACCTCCCGTCTCATTTTCTCACCAGTGTTTTACGTCAATTTTACACGCTGAGGACGTATTTTCGCAAGACGTAATTACATAATAAATCCTTGATTGGGAAAGAAGAAAAAAGTACTTGGTGCTTATTACCCGAGCCGCGAGCCCCGCGTAAGCCTGCAGGGGGAGCGGGAGCCATAACGAGGCCATGAACAAAAATTTTTGAAAGAAGGCTGGGGGGGGAATACAAACCAAATCGAACATGTAAGAGCAGCATAACGCTTGAAATGTTTTTTTTACTCGGCGTCTCCTTACTTCTCCCCTTCTGGAAGTTTTATAAACTTGCTATTTCAGGAAAGGTGCCTAGTCTTGCAAACACTGCATCGTGGCGGCTTACACCAAGAGGATGGATGATGATGGGGCGATGGCTCAGAAGCAGACATCGCCGACATTGAGGAGCCCACTTTCTTCCCAGATACTCTTATTCTTGCTAACAGTGAGTCGTCGGGATTACGTTCATTGCTTGGTTGGTAATAAGAATAAGCGGCAATGGGGTTTGTGATTTATGAGCCCAGGTATCGAGATTTCGTCCATATATGGGCTGAGCGGGCGAAAGCCAGGAGCTACCATGACGGCCAAATCCTTCCCGGAGGGGGCCAGATCAATCACCTGCCGTGCCCCTCGCAAAAGGGACGAGGCAAGGATAGACTCATGGCTGCGAAGCGGAACCACAAAGGTACTCTGTGCCATCTTGCTGTATGCTTGGCTTTGAAACGAAACAGCTTGCCTGCTACATCGACGATTCTATAATGCCTTCATTTCGGTATCAATACAACAGGGACGGGCTCGTATCTTTTCTCTCGGCGCCCAGACAACCGAAATTGAGACGGAGAGTGGCATGCACAGCGAGCGGGTCGTTGATAATTGCTCCTAGAGGCTTGCATGCATTACCGCCGCCTCAGTCAAAAGCCGAAGCAGGGAGATTGGATTTTCATACTCGGCACACAGCATGCTGGAAGCCACCTTTTTTTTTTCTCTTTATTTTACCTTCATGGGTCTTTCGTGTCGTTTGCCCCCACTCGACAAGCACACGCTATTGAGAAGGATCGAGTTGAGCGGAGCGGTACATGGCCGAGGAGCAGCGGAGGGACCGTGTGGCGCCACGAGCTTGCAGGCTGAATGCACTGTGCCGTCAGGAGAGTGCTGTGATACACACATGCCGGATTACGCGCTGGACTTATTGGTTCGGCGCCCAAGGCGCCCTGGGATCGAGTCAAGTAAAGAGAAACTGGCCCGTTATCACTCAGGAGTAGTCCGCTGGGGCCGATTCTGTCGCGTAAATTTCTCTGAGCGATATGGTAAGGCTGTGACGACGGACGCTTAGACTGGATTGCAGTTCTAATGATAGGATGCCGTCCTCATTCCATTACAGAACAGGAGATTGGGGTCAGGCGATAGCCGATAGGGCAGTAGACTGGGCAAGGGCAGCACAGGAGACGAAGAAAGGAAAGAGGAAGAGCGGAGATGAGGGGGTCATCGAGACCCGAGCAAGACACGGCACCCTGGCAAAGGCACGAAAATAGGGCAGCGCTATTGGTGTTGCACGGCGTTGGCCTCTGCATGTGGTTGTCGTGGAATGCTGGTGCGGTGTTGCAGGTCAACTGGCTCGCCAGATGTGAGACATTGCAAAGGAGCCTGGCACGAGCGAGACGAGGGCGGATGGATTTCTCTGGGCCAAGGGCAGAGAGCAGCGTGAATTTGGGAGTCTACCAGAGAAGCTCCTCGGCTCTCATCTGGGTCGTCTTGGTGATTGATTATGGAATAGAGTTCGGCTCATGTTGAGATGACAGTTTGCTTGGACAGTGCGCTAGTGTTTGCTCTGCCATGAACAGACTCTGGTGCTCTTGAGCATGCGTCGCCGCACTGTGTATGCATGGAGAGCAGCGGCAGAGCGGCGTCGATACCGTTCTTATTCCTGTTGTCAAAATCGACAGACCGGCTTTGAATGGGTCGGGGGTGTGCTATTTGGGCTCGTCGCCGAATGGTTAGCTAGAGGCGGCGGATTAATTAAGAAAACTGGCAAGCCATCAGAGCACTTTGTGAAATAACTTGGAAACCGCTAAGCCGTCGACGGCTTGGTTTGCGGGAGACGAGGCGTCGCCGCGCAGCCATAATTCGCTGGCCCTGGTGCGGGCTGGTGCGGGCTGGTGCGGGCTAGTGCAAGACCCTCCGCCACAAAGCTCAGCATGATGCGGCTGGTGGTTGACGGTGTCGGATTCGGGTGATAGCTTTGTCGATGAAGGATGCGCCGCTTGAGGGGATTTTCGTGGGACAAAGGCCGCGGGGGTTGAGGAGGGCGAAGGGCGGAGCGCGGTTTGATGGTGGCCGATGCAGAGGCCAAGCACAAGTAGGCCCTGACATTTGGTCGGTTCCCCCGCAAAGGCGAGTATAGGCAGCGACTGATAACGAGGCACGTTGTGGCTGGAGTTGAGTGTGTGCTTGGTGTTGTCATGTTGTCATATTGTCATATTGTCATATGCATAATACCAGTCACTATACGGCAGAGCACTATATGGTTGAATTCCGACGCAGAACTGACGGCATTGCGGCTGCGTCGTGTCGGGCATCCACGCTCTCGGTCTGCATCGTTTGCATCAGTTCGTGTGGGAATCGTTCCGGAGCAGTATCAGACGAAGAGATCGATCTGGTGGGAAGGAGTCGTAGGACTGGATGCAACTTGGATCAGCAGCTAAAGTGGCATCAAACGGAGGCCGACGAGATGAGAGGGACGCGGAGTGAGGTTAGACGAGAGGCCGGAGCTGGTGGTGCGTGCGTTGTGCGTGCGGTGTGTGTGCGCCTGGTGGGAGGGAGAAGAGATGGTCAGGGTTGGCGGCGTGGCGGCGACTAAGATGGCTGACTAGTTGGCAGATGATGGGTTTGCTGCAGCGGTGAATGCGAGAGTGGTGATGATGGCAGGGGATGCGGGCAAACGACGACGATTGGCTGTCTCTGAGCACGTCGTCACGGTACATGGGACAGTGTGAATTCGCCAGCGAAATACAGTGCGATGAGTCTGGGGAAGCGGGTACACTGCAGCACTGCATTCCTGTGAGCACCAGCACCCAACCAGGGAAGGCGCTGAGAGAGGGCGGGTGAGCCCAGCTGCCAGAAAGGAGAGACAATATGCCAATTTAGTTTCTGTACTCCGTACGCTTGCTTGGTACTGGCACTTGTTAACTTGGTGTAAAAGAGTTCGACGGGTTGTCGGGTTCCCGTTGAAAAGAAAAAAAAAAAAAAAAAAAGCCACGGCTGGGTGCCAGGACTAACAGCCATGGATGACTGCCCCAGGTTAACTAGTCCCTGGAGGGAGCGCCAACTCCCCATGCATGTACCAGTATGTATTATGTACTTGGAGGGCGCCCCGTTTGAAGTGTGGCAGCTGCACTCTCTGGCCAATCAGATTCCTGTCTCTATAGACGACCCAATCAGACTGGGTCCTCGTCAGCGATCCTGACCCTGTACGCCACCCCCGTTAGGTACCTTTTACTTACAGCTTACCTTGTGTCTCCCACACCATCTTCCTCCAGCCTGGCCTGGCCTGACTCTTGTCCACCAGCCAGCCTGCCTGCCAGCCAGCCTGTTCACTCCTCGACTCCATAGTCGCCCCCCCCCCAAAGGCGCCCCCTCCAAGTCAGCCAGCCAGCCCGCCCAGGCCTTGTCCCTCCACCCCCCACCCGTCAGGCCAGTTCCAGGCCTCTCCATCACTAGGCCACTAGCCCACCCCCCAGTGACTCCCCCGGGGCAGGCACCTACAATGCCTGCAGCCTGCTGTAACTGCAGTGGTCTGGTCACTGGCGTCCCGCCCACTCTAAGCCTTAGTTAGCCTCTTAGGTACTCTTAGCCCGCCGCTGGCTGTAGACGAGGTTCCCTTCTTAGTACTCGCCCCGTCCTTTCTTTTCTGGCCTCTCTCTTCTCACCAGAAACACTCCACATTAAACTCACCATCTTTACCCAACGACCCGAATCTCACCTCTCCTTTCTCGCCTTGCCCGAGCCCATCACGATTCGATCGCGCGACCGTCGACTCTTCTCGCCACGTCGCCTTCTCGTCCGATTACTCTCGAATTTTCGCATATTTTTATCCGTTTTCGACGCCCTCGACTTCGCTTCGCTCCCGACTCCCCCGCCCGCTCAAGAAGTCGCCCCATCTTCCATCCTTACTCGACGATCAACGGTTGCAACAAAAAGGCTCCTTGTCGATAGCCTGCCCAGAAGACACTTCCCGGATCTTGCTTACAAGTCGGCCGCCTTTGGGCCTCTTTTCTATATCCTCGTTCAAGCGCGTACCGTCGCCGCCGACAGTTACCGTGGATTGACTCTCGCCATCCCGACGCCATGGCGATAGCCATGCGCTGGCATAAGCCCGACAATGTCGCTGGCTCGTCGGCCCCGGCCATCATGGTCGGCCTCTTTGTCGCTTCTGGTGGTCTTTTATTTGGCTACGATACTGGGTAAGCCCTGCACCTCGCTTTCCACCGCCCAATCCTCGGTGCTGCCGGTACATCTTCAAATGCGTATTCGATACATGGCCAACATCTTCAAGCCTTGACTTGTTGTAATACATGTCGAGAATGCCATATTGATGAGTCGACATCTTTTTGAACAATATATTATAATCACCATACCATGTTCCCATGCTAACTCCATTACAGTGCTATAAACGGCATCCTCGCCATGGACGAGTTCAAGAAACAGTTCGCCACAAATTGCGTCGACGACGGCGCCAACACAACAAATCTTTGTCCAAAAGACTCTTCAATAATTGTCGCCATCCTTAGCGCCGGAACTGCGCTTGGTGCTCTCATCGCCGCTCCTTTCGGCGACTGGCTTGGTCGTCGCAAATCTCTGCTTCTCGGAGTCGCCCTCTTTTGCATCGGCGCTATATGCCAGGTCTGCGCCAACGCCATGCCTCTTTTATTAGTCGGACGGTACGTCATTGTACTCCATTATCATTTTTATACGCAACTAACATGTCGTTAGACTACTTGCTGGTGTTGGCGTTGGTGCAATCTCTGTCCTCGTCCCCATGTACCAGTCTGAAATGGCCCCGAAATGGATTCGAGGCACTCTCGTCTGCGCATATCAACTCTCCATCACCATCGGCTTGTTATCTGCTTCCATCGTCAATGTCATCACTTGGAAAATTCCAAACTCCTCATCATATCGCATTCCTCTCGGCTTACAATTGGTACCGGCCTTCATCATTACTGCCGGCTTACTTGTCCTGCCCGAAACGCCGCGATTCCTCGTCAAAAAGGGGCGCAAGGACGAAGCCGGCATATCATTAAGTCGGCTACGGCGGCTTGACATCACACATCCTGCTCTGATCGAAGAGCTCCACGAAATCATCGCAAATCACCAGTATGAACTCACCCTCGGTGATGATTCGTGGAAAGAGATATTCGTCGGAACTCCTCACTTGGGTCGCCGTACATTCACAGGTTGTGGTCTGCAGATGCTTCAGCAGCTTACCGGTATCAATTTTATCATGTACTACAGTACAACGTTTTTCGATGGTGCCAAAGTCAACAGCCCTCATACAAAGTCTCTCATCATCAACGTCATCAACGTCGTTTCCACTTTCCCCGGTCTTATCGTCATTGAATCTTGGGGCCGTCGAAGGCTGTTGATGACTGGTGCTATAGGCATGGCTGCGTGTCAACTTTTGATAGCATCATTCACCGCGGCAGCTGGCGAGCACCTTCAGTCAGTTCAGCAAACCATACTCATTGTATTTTGCTCCCTCAACATCTTCTTCTTTGCTTCGTCATGGGGCCCCGTGGTCTGGGTCGTCACGTCAGAAATCTACCCTCTCAAGATCAGGGCCAAGGCTATGTCCATCTCCACAGCTTCCAATTGGCTGCTCAACTTTGGCATCGCATACAGCACCCCGTTCATGGTCGACGTTGGTCCTGGCAATGCCGGCTTTGGTCCCAAGGTCTTCTTCGTCTGGGGCTCGTTCTGCTTGCTTGCCATCTTCTTTGTATGGCTCATGGTATACGAAACCAGCAAGATCAGCCTGGAGCAGATTGACGAGATGTACGAGCGTGTGAATCATGCTTGGAATAGCAAACGCTTTGAGCCAAGCTGGAGTTTCCAGCAGATTGTGGATGAGGGATGGTCTCCCAGCGCCGTCCCTCCTCAAGGACATGAGCTGCACACAACTTCATCGCAAGTTAGCAGTGTCGAAACAACAATCGGCGACACTCGCTCGTCTGCCACCGTTCAAGACACTGGAAATTCTTCATCTGATGAAGACAAGACTGTAATACCGACCATGGCGAATGTTGATTTCAGCTACTAAGCACTTTATACCCCCAAATTTCTTTTTTTGGACAGCTCTCCTCCACCACATCTAGATGAGCTTCTCTTCTTGTCTTGTCTTTTTTTTTTTCATCTTTTTGTCACAGCCCTTTTTATTAGCCATTTACGTCTCATGTGACATGGGTTTATAAGCGCGGAGTTATTGATGTTTTGGAGTTCGAAAGGATTTTCTGTTTTTTTTATGCCGGGAGAAAAACAAAGTCTGAGGCTTTCTTTTACTTGGGGGACATGTTTCATTTTCTGCAGCAAGTCAGCTCGCTTACACTACTGATTTACCTTTTTATCAAAGTGATATTGATTACTCGGTTTAATGTTAAACGTACGACTCAGTCCCCTGTATATACGTGTGTGTTTTCGCTCTTCGTAAAAAAAAAAAAAAAAAAAAAAAAAAAAAAAAAAAAAAAAGTCCAGATGTCATCTGATTTTACACTTTGGTTCCTTGCCCTATCTTATGCTCTGAATGCGCATCCTGCTTCATGCGACGGTGCAGCAGCTGTCTTTTTCACTGGCCGAGATGACTGATACGTACGCAGTGAACTCATGCGCGGGTGGGAACATCGGGAAAAATTGAAAGAAAAGAATGGACAAAGAAAAAACAAATATGTCTAAGATGGCATTCTGCAGTATGGAGCCTGCAGTAGCTCGTTGCTTTTTTTGTGCTGGGTGCGCAAAAAGACAAAAAAAAAAGAAATCTCCGAGGACGGAGTCGAACCGCCGACTTTTCGATGACAATTATTCAATTACAGTCGAACGCCATAAACCAACTAGACCACTCAGAGTTGAAAGGAGTGGATTTATTTTGCACTATATTTTCATGCCAACGCCAAAGATCCACATTTTCTGGGCGCGGCGCTGGCGCTTTTGAGTGTGGGAGAGGTCGTTACGTATCTGCAGTGTAGAGAGGCTTGGCTTCTGCAATAAAATCGTCGCTTACTAGTGGTTTTGTATAGATTTTTTCCTTGTATCTGGATGCTCTGCTTTGTTTTCACCGAGTTGTGGTTTGGGTGGCGAAAGGAATGTACAACGTGAGCTTCTTCAGCCGCCGTTGCGCGAGTGGCAAAGTGCCTACCCTACAGCGGCTTTCCTCAATGGGAAACTTGCCGATCGACAGAGTGGTGCCGTTGGTTGGGCTAATTAAGTCTTTGTTGTCTATCCTTTTGTTTGTTGATCGTTTCTCTGTTAGGTTTGATAATGCTTCTTACCATAATACGCGACTGCCTTGCTATTCGGCTGACTTCGATCAGTCTACTCAAAAACCAACTTACATGATCGCGGAAGCTGAGCTTGAGTTTGGCACGACAACGTCAAATTTTACACTGTAGACAGAATGAAATGATACCAGAGATAAATAGACGCGAAAATAGACCAGCCAGAAGCTAACATTATAAACCAATGCTTCCATCGCAGTCGTGATGTTCATACAGGTGCGACGCGGCGACCTGTCACGCGGAATAACCCCACCAGATTCTCGCGACATTTCGCCCGCCCTCCAAAAACCACATTTAAGAACAATATTGCGCTAAACCCAAAAGATAAACGAGCAAGGATCTTTCGCGTCCCATCCTTTTCCAGAATGTGCTCTCCCCCCGGCGACATTGTATTGGGTGCGCCGCTGCGGCTCCGCTCCCATGCCTCGTGCCCTTGGCCGACGCCAGCTTGTGTGCGGCGTACTTTATTGTGGCACCACACTGACGACTGGCCAGGTCTCGTCAGGTTTTTGCTCGGGGTTCCTGAGACCGAGCACAGTATTCCGGATGACTACTGTTTTCTCGACCCTGTAGCTGACTTATCCGAGCCGTTGGTGTCTGCGGACGTCATGTTTCCCGCCGAGTTTGTGGGCATGGGAGGGGACTGAGGGTTCCATGTTGAATTCATGTGCTTTTGTACATTTGGATCACCAAATATATCGTAGAATGCTGCTGCGAATAGACAGGGTCCGTCGCAGTTTGCGTCGGTATTCGGAGAGTATGAAGCAGGGGAAGAAGACTGCCTCTTCAGCGCATCGCTCGTCTCAGTTTTTCTGCGACCTGTAATGGGGCAACATGAATATACGATTGAATGAAGTGGTTATCTGGTAAAAAGATAATGTGTACATACCCGAAGACATGGTGTTTCGTGCAGTGAAGAAGTCGTATTGATAGAACGTGCCTATTGGACCGGGATTGCGATCCTTTAAAGGACGGGATTGACAGCACAAGGATACTCCAGAAGAGGTATCGTTACTCAAACGTATCAGGACGCAAGAGGGGATCAAGCGGATCATGTACCGCATGACTCTCGGCGGACCCGGTCATTCACAAGAGGCCGAGGGCGCATGCCGGCCCGCCTGGAGAGTTGGCGGATCCGCATCTTAACGCCGGCTCGGTGGGCGGTGGTGCGGCCGCCGTCTAAACCCGGCCCAAGACTGGGCACCCCGAACAATCATATATTGATGGATTGATGCCCGAAATGCGGGAGCGGCGTATCATTAGGGCAACCAATGTATGGGGATGGACGGAAATATATGAGCTCGGCTCACCATGCATCCCGCATTATATGGCCGTGGCGGCGAGTACGCCATGCTGTGGAAATATTTTGAATGTTGTAATAAATTAATATAATTTATATGTAATGAATAAATTATAGATCAAGTTCCTTTGCTCAAGTATCATATAATTCAGAGCTGCGATCGACTTACACAGCCAGCGTACAGTGTGGATACTCACAAGAACGCACTGATACACAGTGCCAGCCAGGCCGAGGCCTCGCCAAATCAGGGGTCCTGCAATTGCAAGCTGCGCCCCTCCGCTGAGCCACCACGGGCATCGGCCAGACAAACACGTATCTGACACCAAACCACGTCGCTCCTTTTCACCGTCGCAAACACCAATCCGGCGCTTCCATTCGTTTCAATCACGAGAATGAGATAACTTGTCCTGTACGACGCCCCGATTCTAAACAATGGGCTTATTTTCTTTCCTCGGCAAGGTCTACGACCTCGACACCCTGGACACGCGATTCACCTCCTCGTCCACCGTTCCTTACAAGACCGTCATCGAGACGCGCAGCGATCCAGTCGCGCGGCAGGAGGCAAAGGCAAAGGCAGAGAGTCGCGCGCCGCCGTCGAAATGGAACACGCCGGAGTTCTACCTCTATTATGTCGTGTTCATCGTCGCCGTCCCTTACATGTTCTGGATCGCATACGATGTCTCGAGACGTACGTCTATCGCAGTCGCGTACCTTGAATTCTTTTTACTGACCCGGTGCATTGTAGCTTCCGACCCCAGATACCACAAGTTTGAGAAGTTCTTGTCCGACGGCTGGATCCCGGGCCGAAAAATCGACAATTCCGATGCGCAATACCACCTCTTTCGCAGCACCCTGCCGTACATGGCGGCTCTGCTCACCTTCCACCCGCTATTGCGCCGCCTTTGGGACGTGTACAACCCGATAACCTCGAAAAAGCCAGCTCCCGTGGCACGAATGGAACAGCGCACGTCGTTTGACTACATCTTTGCGATTGTGTTCCTCTTTGCGCTGCACGGAGTGTCCGCCTTCAAGGTGTTTGGCATCTTGTACATCAACTACCAGATCGCCACAAAACTGCCTCGGCCATACGTCCCGGCCGTGACCTGGGCATTCAATATAGCTACGCTCTTCTCCAACGAGATATTCCAGGGCTATCCTCTGCGAAACCTGGCTGCCGTTATATCGCCACCGGCGCAGATTGGTGCCGACCTTCACACCGTCGACTCAACTTTGATGGAATGGGGCAAATGGCTGGACAGCTTTGGTGGCGTGGTTGCACGTTGGGAGGTCCTGTTCAACATCACTATCCTGCGCCTTATCAGTTTCAACTTGGACTACTACTGGAGTCGGGACAAGAATCAGTCGGGTATCTTTGAGGTAAGAGTTCAATGCGAGGGGAAACTTGCGAAAATCTGGTTACTAATATACCCAAGAAGAAGCAACTCGACCCGGCCAACTTGTCAGAGAGAGACAGAATCACGATTCCTGCCGATGTCAACGATTATTCGTTCCGAAACTACGTCGCCTATGCCATATATGCACCGCTGTACCTTACAGGCCCCATCTTGACGTTTAACGACTACATTTCGCAAACAAAGTACCGCCCTTCCAGTATTGAGAAACCGCGAACTATCCGATATGGTGTGCGCTTCGTGCTCGTGCTCCTCGCCATGGAGCTTATTCTGCATTACGACTACGTTGGAGCCATCAGCAAAGCTAGCCCGGTCTGGAGCGACTACACGGCAGCGCAGCTCAGCCTGCTGTCGTTTTTCAATCTGCACATTATCTGGCTCAAGCTTCTGCTGCCGTGGAGACTGTCTCGCCTATGGGCGCTCGTCGACGGCATGGACCCTCCCGAGAATATGACACGCTGCGTGAGCAACAACTACAGCACGCAGCTTTTCTGGAGAGCCTGGCACCGATCGTACAACCGCTGGTTGATTCGCTACCTCTACGTCCCGCTGGGTGGCTCGTCTTTCCGTAACTGGCAGGAGACCGCAAAATCAATCGTCACGTATATTTCCGTCTTTACATTTGTTGCTCTCTGGCATGATATCCAGATGCGCCTCCTCATCTGGGGATGGCTGATTGTACTATTCATGGTGCCGGAGTGGATTGCGGCGTACCTGTTTCCGAAGCGGAAGTGGGAGAGCCGCCCCACAGAATACCGCATGCTCTGCGGCGTTGGAGCAATCTTTAATGTGCTTATGATGATTACCGCCAACCTGGTTGGCTTCGCCGTGGGCTTGGATGGCCTGGAGAGCATTGTCAAGGGCATCTTACACGACTGGTCTGGTAAGTCACAGCCAATCTCCGGTCAACCGTGCTCTATTTCTAACTTTCGATAGGTGCCGTTTTCCTACTCGTTGCCTGCTCTGCTCTGTTTGTCGGCATTCAAGTCATGTTTGAGATTCGAGAATCGGAGAAGCGCAAGGGCGTGACGTTGAAATGCTAGGGTTGCAACGGGGGCCACCGATATGGGTTGCATTGTCTGTAGTTGTGGAATTGTATATTAAATTTTCATGGCAGCGAAGTGTCATTAGTTAAAAAGCATAATCTAAAGTGTGTCTTATTTCCCGAGGCATGGTCCGAGCTGCTTTGTGCAGAGGTAGATATGGCTAGATAAATGCGCATACATGAGCACGCACAACTATGGATAATTGCCTGCTTCTTTGCTGTAGGTGCCGCCCTGCTGCATGGAAGCTGGCTCGCCATCCTGCTCGTTAAGACCACGACCAGCAGCAAACTTGCCCTGCATACCCATCATCTTCTCCGTCACCCAGACGCGGAGATGGATGAGGCCCCATACAATGGCAAAGATGATAATGATGCCGACGGCGATGCCGAGGATGTACGCCGCGACGATGCCACGACCTCCCACAGCATCGTGGTTGAGGAAGCTGTACGTGTAGAAGCTCTGCGTGGCCAGTGACACGTATGCGAGCGCGAGATACAAGGCGAGGATGACGATGAGCCAGAGAACGTGGATCCAGGGCGGCGGCGCAGTCCGCGGGAAGACAATCTCAAAAAGGGCAAAGGCGCTGTTGAGGGCGTGCTCGCTAATGTTGCTCCAGTTGAAGTAGCGGGTGTGGTTGCCGTTGGCCCAGAGGATGGTCCAGAAGACGATGGTTACGAGGATGGGCAGCGTGACAATGGTGGTGTAGTAGAGCGAGTGCAGGGCCTGGAGCGGGCGCGGGAAGCGGGCGAGGAGCGTGCCGCGGCCCGGGCGGCTGCCGTCGCCGGCGCGGAGGATGTAGCTGAGGGTGTGGATGGCGGCGACGGCGAAGTAGAAGGCGATGCCCCAGTATGTGAGACTGGTGAAGAAGGAGAAGTGGCGCTCAGTGTCGATGCATTTGCCGATGCCGGTGGTGCAGGGCAGGGCGAGGACGAGGACGAGGGTGAGGAAGGCGTAGAAGGACTAGAATAGACGAGGCGGTCCCGTGTCAGCCATGCGCTTACGCTTCAGAGGGTGAGGCCATCTCGACCGGAGCCGAGACTATGCATATTCGCGTATATTCAAGAAGAGATATATGCCGTCCTCTCCAGATGTGTCGGCGACGTGTGTCGCTTAGAGAGAGCTCGGGGTGTTTTGACCATTTTTTGATGGGTGTGTGCTGGGCGTGGTGAAGGGGTAAAAGACTGTGCGAGGTTTCACATACCATGAGGGCCCGGCATGCAAAGAGCACCCAGGGCGGAAGGATCCATGACGTGTGAAAGCGGTTTGACGGATCCCAGAGGTCAGTGCCAATTTGGAAGCTGTCATGCCAGGCCATGGCGCTTGCTGTTGACGATGATGCTGATCTCGGATAGCTGCCGACTGAGGAAGAGGGGGCGGTCTAGGAAGTTGAGGGGAAGCGTGTGAAAAAAGAAGATGAGTGAGCGTCTCAGATCTTGTAGCTGAGGTTTATTATTGTCTTTTCAAAAATTTTGCTTCGCCGTTGACAGCCTCTTTTACGCCTCGCCCAGAGGAGGCTTGACGTATAAGGCGCGCGGCAGTTGACAGCTCGTGCTAGTTTGGGAAGGAGAAGACTCTGCTCCGTAGGCGAACAAAATCAAGGCGCCCTCCTCCCACAAAAAAAAAAAAAAAAAAAAAAAAAAGTTCACAGAAAAAAAGGAAAAACACAGGGGCAGAGGGAACCGAGATGGGCACAGATTGAGTTTCTGGCCAGATTTGGTATGTGGTGGGGGCCAGGCCTGTATTATAGGCAGGCCGCCTGTGCAAAGGGGAAGACAGAGGGACCTCATATGACGGCAACATGAGTCGCATCACAGTCCAGGGCTTTGCTGATGTGTGAGCCATCTACGGTGCGGCTGGAGTGGGTTTTCTCGGCGTTCGCCAACACTGCCAGAGAGTGAATTCAGGTATGTCGGTTTGTCGCAAACCGAGACTGTTGACAGTTGCACTTGCATAAATGGACCGGATGACTGCACTTTATTTTCTGCAGCAATAGGGATTATCAAGTAGCTTTGGTTACACAAGGATCATAGCCAGGATATATATCAGTGGCGTGTTATTAATTTCGTCGGGTTATAGCGAAAGTGGCTGGCGCTGGCTAATCTACAATAGCGAAGCAGCCACTACATTATTAACTAAGTTTTTACGTTGTGGTGTCGCGATGCTTGAATCCATGTTTCACCGCGGTGCAAAGCTGTTTGAAACGAGCCCTCTCTCGCTGGTTGTTTTTCTCCTCGCCGCTTCTCTTCTGCATTCCTTCATCCATTTCGCATCTGTGCTTGCCCATTTTTAGCACTTGTGCGAGATGGGGTGGCTTGTCACCTCGGTGATGGGCAAAAACTTTGGTTGGGGGAAACTATTTATAGGTAATTAGGGAGTCTGCACGGTTCAAAAGGCGCCTGCACTCGTTTTTTCTTCCATACGGGGAAGCTGTATCCGACGGCCGTTCTGTTCCCCCCAACCAGGGTTTGATGGTTAAGCATACCACGGGCTTTGGGTAACTTGCACACGGTCGCGCTGCAGGTATGCGCGAGGACGAGCGAGAGATACACAGAGAGAGAAAAATGTAGAACGACAAAGTCCCGGCATGCAGGTATAAAGTAACAGCGGAAACGAGGCAGGCCGGGCCAACCAGGCAGATGAGGTGCGGCCGGATGACGAGAGACACAGCAAGGGCCAGCAGCAGAAAAGTTATGCGAGAAACAATTATGACGATGGAAAGGACAGAAAAAGCGTGCGCTGAAGCTGATACGAAAGCACGGCTATGTGATAATACAGAGGACGACGGGCGGTGCTTTTATGCAGAAATAGCACACGCATTTGATGGACGCTGCACGAAGAAGGGCCGGACAGAAAAAGAAGGAAGACGATAGGACAGGGCGAGAGTGATGGCAAAGCCCAGCATGACGGACGTTGCTTTTGTCGAGCGCCCTCGTTTCAGGAACCTGCAATGCTGCTCAGTTTTACTTGCGAGTAGGGCGCGCTGGCAATGACCGAGCCAACAGGGAAGCAAGCCCATACCGAGCTGAAGGCATGCGCAGAGTATGGGAGCAACCAATACTGTGACTTTTGTTCTTTTCCAGTCCAACCTGCAGTTCGAAACGCATGGCAACCTGGCAATGATGGACGCTCCCCACAGACAATCATTGAACCATGCAGTGTGCCCCCTCTATTGGCACCCCAGTTTTAAAACAATACGCCGAGACGATTGGATACGGGCGCCGGGTCTTGCTGAAATTAATATGGTGGGCATGGCGTGAGAATGGAGTGCTGGGCAGAGGGACGGGACTGTCACGGAGAAGAGGTGATTTGATGTTGTGCTGGGCGCCTTTATTGTAAACGCCGCTGCGCTGGGCGTGACGGGATGGGGGAGTCAAAGGAACGGGATGAGTGTCTACCAAGAGCGTTTTAGGACATGACGAAAAGGAAATACAAATACAGCAGACAAAGCCGTTGGGCCCGGGGTGTGTGGATAATACTGCAACCCCAAAGCAAAATTACATCCGAGCCAGACGCAACCGCAAAGGTTGTGTAGCAATATATTGACGGAAGACGGGAGAAAAGAAAGAGAAAGAAAGAAAAGCAGACACACATACGCACACACGTATTGCAACCGAATTAAAGAAAGAAAGAAAAAAAAGAAAGAAAGAAGAATAACAAGAGAAGGGAATATTGCTTCCGAGCTTACCCCTGGATTGATCTGGCTTCAACTTTCGGTTGGTGGCTTGAAGGGTGGCGCACCACACTCCCGGGCTGCTCATCTCCCGAAGGCACCCAACGGACAGAGGAAAAGGCTGCAGCGGAAGTCTGCATGGGGGAGATGAAGGAGAGCTGGGCGCGTCAACTAGCTTAACTAACTAGTTAGTTTAGCAGTTGGGAAGAAGGCAAAGACGGCCGCTAGTCATGCACGAGAAAAAAGAGCCGCTGGGCGGTTGTGAATTGCTTGCGAACCAGGGGCCGGCCTGCTGGCGAGGAGCGCTTTGACGGCGTAGATTAGACCAGGCACCCCAGAGGAGGGCGAGCGATAGACACAGAGAGACAGGCAGGTAGTATTTTCGCAGCTGTTTAGTACTGATAGGGAGTGTATATGGAGAGAGGCACATATTTAGAGTTTACAGTTCCGCTTTGCTTGCTCATTGATTGTTACTCGTTACTTTTTGCTTGTTGCTTGTTTCATGCACTCGGTAAAGATTAAACAACAGACTAGAAAGCAAAAAAAATACACGCATCTCTACAGACGTATAATAACGCAGATATAGGCGGGATGAATTGCTGGCGTCACGTCCACGATTGCACGACCAAGTGTTGGGCTAGCGGGAGGGAAAGCCCGCGCAGCACGGAAGAAATCAGTCACCGCATGCACAAAGGCAGGAATTTGGCAGTGGTGAGACTGCACGCCACGCATAATGGTGATGTACCCAGTATGTCCCGGGGGTGGTGCGTTGTCTCACCGGCTCGGGGCTGTCTCAGAGTGTGGGAGCACATCAAAGTCCTGCGAGGCTCAGCTGGGGTTTCCAGCTACATCGCGCGCCGAGCGTTGCAGCGGGCATACTCCGTACAGTACCGGTTAATGCCATTAGTACGGAGTAGGTATCCGTACTGGCAGCCAGTGCTCAGTGATAGGCGTGCCCGGGTACGTGCTGAGCGTGCCTGTATGCAGTTAGTCTGAGATGGCAGGGATCTAAGCTCTTGGACATGTCTTTGACGGAGGGACGGGTGATGGGCAGAGTGCAAGCTGTTCCTTGTCTTGTTTCATTTAGACCAGAGGGCATCGACGTCGCCTATTTTTTATTTGAACCAAAAAGATGACTGCAGGTGAATGACACTCAACAGCTGGCAAGTTGGATCAAATACTCCGTATCGGGAGGTGCTTGATGTGCGCCACAACCTTAGGTAAGCAATGTTCTGCTCTGTACCAGTAGCGTGGCCTGGCGTGGCGCAGCAGTAGCGTGGCGCTGGCCTGCCCCTTGCAGAAGCGTTCGTTCCTTGTGGTGCCGGCCGCCCCTGTAATCCGCTGAAGATTGTGCCCAATTTAGCTCATCCCAAGGCCCAACTGTCTCCCGGTACTCCGTACTCTGTACAAATGGCGGGCGAGGAACCAAGGACCGCCGAAAAGGCTCGCAATAGCCCGCGTCGGGGCATCTTGTCCCGCTACGGAGTACTCTATTCCGTTCGGTTGTTCGCTGGCATCGGTTGTTGCACTCTACCTTGGGAGGACAGCCCTGTTTTTGTGGCGGCCAAATTATCACAGGGTACAATCATTTCTCGTGTTGACTACACCACCTTTCCAAGTACCTCCCTCTCGTACGGAGTACCCTGCTGGGCCTTGCCGTTATTGCTACCCACCATTCTCGGCTCGCCATTGTCCCTCCTTTTGGGCCTTCTGGGCCTTTTCCCCCCCCAACGCCACAACCACTCACACCAATTCACACCACCCTCTTCTCACCCCCCAAAAAGCCACTCCCAACTTCCCGTTCACGCCCCCCCAGTGAAAGCGAAAGCTCACCCCAGGCCCAAAGCCCGCTCTGGTCTCCTTTCGCGTCTGCCAAAGCTTCGCCAGAATTTCACGTCTCTCTTTTCCCTCTCTACCCCTACAAACCTTGTTTTGTTTTTGTCCTCTCTTCTTCCTTGATTTTTAAAAGCGACCCCGTCGATTCCATCCATCTTGCACGCTTGCCTCTCACTCGGCTTACTCGTGTTTCTCACGTCCTTGTCCAACACCCTCTGTCCTCCCGAGCCACGACTCGCCTTGCCTCCAAACCCTGTCGATATTACCGCGTCACTCTCTTACCTTTGCCTCTGCCGACCGACTCGCACGGCCTTTTGCTTCCGGAACTCGACCACTAGCCAGACGACCAAAAAACCCCGGCATCGCCAATCTCCTTGTTCGTTAATCTGAATCCATCGACACTCGCCTGCCCAAGCAGCGCCGCCGGCATAAATCCTCAGCCGTTGTCCGGCCGGCCCAAACCGCTGATACGCCTGCATATCCGCCCACGCTGTCTGACAGCCCCCTCCTCCGCCGCTGCCGTTGTGCTATGCAACGTTCGACAGCTAGGAATCACCAGCCAAATCTCGATGCCTTGTACTCCCCTAGTCTCATCGCAGTAAATCTCCGTGGCACCCTCATCCGGCGCGGCTCCGTGCAGATCTCTTATTAGACGGGGCTGCTGCCCGCCGCTGACCACCCGGGCAGCCCCTAGCCTTGGATATTCGAAATGGCAGCAGCTCAGCTTCCGCCTCTTCAGTTTGAAGAGGGCGGCCTCCAGATTGTCCTCTTGCCTGCTCTGGAGGAGGATGACCACAGCTCGTTCGGCGACCCCTTCGCTGACTACTTCAACCGCGATGACGATGATGCCCGACCGGAACCGCTCCAGACGCCGCGTCGTCCAGAGCACAAGCGAGATCTCCCCAAAGACCATTCCGAGCCAGAGCCCTTACCACAGCCCAGACACGAACCGGCTTTGGAATACGAGCCTGATCCCCAAAAGGCGTCCCGACGTCCATCCCGGCAGGAATCTCAGGAAAACCTGAGAGAAGAGTTCCAACGCCAGCTTCAACTCGAGCCCCAGGAGCCTCGCAAGCAACCCGTCGACGGCGATGCCGACGACGACCACGTGGATGATAGTTACCCAAACTCGCCGTCGACCGGTGAGGACTCTGTGCCCCAGCATCCCATTCCTGCTTTCCAGGACGCCTTTGCCGAATCCCTGCATGAGGCAACCGAGGGAACCGCAGACCAAAAGCCTAACCTGCAAAGTCTCGACGCCAAATCACGCCGCGAGCTGCTCCTAAGCCAGGCCAAGGACGAAGAGCCTTTTGACGTGAAATGGCGCTATCGCCCTGGCCAGACCCAGCACGAGGTCATGAAGCTGGTCGCCCAGATATCCTTCGGAGTCTACTTGATGTTCAACGGCATGGCCAACAGCAATTCTCAGGTCATTGGCATCCTACAGGGCCACATTGACGAAATCGACGAGTTCCTCGAGGTCGCCCTAGACGATCTCAACCAGGCTGTCGACGACTTGACGAAGCGAATCCAGCACCTCAAGCTCCCCATGGAGAATATCCGCGTCTTTGAGCAGCTGCTTGAGGACCGCCGTTTCCGATCCGAGATTCTCGAAGGCAACGAAAGGATTGACGGCATCCTGACCCGCACCAATGCCGCCATGCGACAGTGGGACGACGACATCGAGGCTGGTCTTCGAAGCAGCACAGTCTTTGCAAGTTGGCTCCACGACCAAGCCGAGGGCGAGTGGCGCCAGGAGCAGCCCGACCTTGTTGATGTCTACGATGCTATGAAGGGTAACACTGAAGGCTGGCTCAACGCCTT
Source organism: Lecanicillium sp. G3 (assembly GCA_037575805.1). Lineage (NCBI taxonomy): Eukaryota > Fungi > Ascomycota > Sordariomycetes > Hypocreales > Cordycipitaceae > Lecanicillium > Lecanicillium sp. G3. The sequence continues at coordinate 210,594 of JAZHPD010000003.1, read as the reverse complement.
TGAAGACATGAACGAGCGTGCCCAGGAGATTAACGGCCTCATCATGACACTAATGACCATCATTACTGAGATGGAAAGCAAAGCCGGCGAAGTTAGTAGAAGGACCTGGGTAAGACGGTCTCGCCTCCGACCTGAATGTACATTCTCACTAATCAAACATCACTCAGACTTCTGTGCCACCGTTTTCTACACCAACCGGAGGCAGCATTACTCAGTCGATTAGACAATCCATCAAGGGCGCCTCACCATCTCCCCCACCATCCCGCCACTCTCATGCCAAGTCATCTATTCCTTCAGTTAACCAGGCATATGTTCCCAATCCTCTGTCGCTCACACCAAACGAGTCCAACAAAGGTGATGAGGAAGAAGATGACGATGACCTCTTCTTCCCTCTTCCCGGCGGCCTCCCCTTGCTGCCGCCAACCACCAACCGCACGCGCGACAACGCCTCGATCATGTCTAAGCCCCGCTCAGATCCTGTGCAAGAGCCGACACGAGACCAAACTCCTGCTGGTAACACGGCGTCAGGGGACCCTTCACTGTATATCTTGCAGCCACGAACCTACACGCCTCAGCCTCCCGCTCCCGTCCCTTCGCCTCGACTCAGAGCTACTCACGCATCAGCAGAGCCTGACGCCCTGCGCAAAAGAATCTCGCTCCGCGATCGCATCTCCAACCCGCCTACCTCGATCCACATTCCACCCAAGTCCTCGGCCGTCGACTCGCCGATATTAGTGCCGTCACCAAACTTCGCAACTCCGCGAACAGCAACATCGATGCAGGATCTTCGAAGCCCCGACGTTGGTTACAGTCGCATGCCGCCGAGAGCGCGGATCACTTCGCCCATGGACACGCCGTCTTCAGATCTCCGGACATTTACACCGTCGCCCTTCTCCGAGCGCCATGCCTTTCAGCCTGTCCGCGCTTCCCCCCACTCACCGCTGCAACAACGACCGCATACGGCCGGAGGAACACAGCGACCGGGTACGGGTCAAACGATTCACAAACCCACACCGCTGGGGGCCATGACCAACTTGAGCAGTATGACGGTGGCACAAGGTGCTAAGGAGCGCGCCGATATGTCGAGCGCCATGTCACACACCACGGAGCGGCAACTCAAGAAGAAGAAGAGCGCCTTTGGCTGGTTCAAGAAGGCTTTCACCATGGACGAGGAGGAACGGGCTGTCTTTGAATCCCGAAAACAGAACGCTGCGCAGAGCAGCAACAACTACTACGACCAGAACACGCCCCGATTCCTCGACGGTAGGAGAATACGCTAGAAGCTCCGTATTTTTGTGCTGTTGTGGTACGGCTGCCTGGCTACTTATTCACGAACCCTGTACATATATATCATTACACCACCACCATCGCCATTACCACCACGGCTTTCGTTGTGCCACCCCAGGTCTGCGACGCTTGGCATGTGCGCCCGGCCTTGTAAGGCCAATATTTGTTGCTGGAAAGACCCATCAAGCACTTATTTCTTTGCCTTGAATTTTGTCGAGACACAAAAAGCTGGTCTCGATTCGCAAACTGTGCTTTGGGAAAGAATGAAGAAAAAAAAGGAGTACTCTAGCGATAGCATTGCACTGGCTTTCTTACACGATACCTTTTGTCCCTCCCCCCCCTGGCTTGGAAGCTTACTTTTTTTTGTTATATACCATTCCTTTCCTTTTTATCCTAGACCTTGTTTAATTTGGACTATATAATGCCGGCCATATTGTCGCACGAATATCGGCTATTTTCGGGGGTGTGGTAGGAACGGGCTAGCTATACAGAATGGCCTGCATAGCACTCAACAATAGTAATACATTTCCAAATATAAAGTCTCTCGTTTCCGTTTTCTGTTTTACAATGCATCAAATGATGTGAATTAACGCCTTGTGACTATATATCTGTATATGTATGCTGTGCCTTGATCTGCCTCTCTGTTACTCTCCCAGCCCGTAGCTGCGCACCCGGCTGAAGAAGAAAGGCTTGTTGTTCTTCAGCATAAACTCGGCCCAGTCCTCGGTCAGCTTGTTGTAGCTGTAGAAGCCGCGCAGGTCGAGCTTTTTGTTGCGCGTCGACGTGGATTTCCCGGCGCTCCGCACCGCCAGGTCCATCTTGAAGATGTACTTGTTGCCCACGCCCTCCGTCTCGACCGAGAGCTCGTCGTCGCCGCTGGGGCTCCCCTGGCTACCCGGGGGCCCCGCGCGGTTCGCCGTCCCGGGCACGGCGCCGTGTCGGGGCGGTGAGAGGCGCCAGCGCCCGCGGTGGGCGAGGCGCATGGCCGCTGAGGGGAGATGGTTCTGCGCGGCGTCGCGGCGGTGGAGGAGGAGCGCGTCGCGGGTGAGGTAGTGCACCACCTCGGCGGGCTCGTTGGACGCGAGCAGGCTGATGAGCGAGCCGTCGCGGAAGAAGCGCAGGTACCGGTAGTAGGTGACGATGTGGATGGGCGAGCCGCCCCAGGTGAGCTGGTTGGTCGACGCCTGGCCGGAGCGCACGTAGTTGACGGTGGAGATGTAGCACCCGTCGAAGCGGATGCGCGGGCGGTTGCGGAACATCTTCTTCCACGTCGGGTACACCGAGGGCGTGAGGGACTGCGTCATGGTCTGCTCGCGGACGTGCCGACGGTGCTCGAGCTCCCGCGGGCTGAGGCGGTCACGCCTGCGGCGGGGGGTGTTCCCTGCTGCATCGGCGATATCGTCGTCATATCCCTCCTCGTCTGAGAAGAGGCTGCTGCTGTCGTCACCGTCGTCGTCCGAGTCGGAGAGGGGCCCCCATTCGACGGCGCGGTTCCAGCGGTAGTGCATGCCCGAGAAGCCAAACTCCGGGCCGAGGCAAATGCGCCGCCAGATGCGCTGCTCGCTGGCCACGAGGTACGCGAGGCGCTTGCAGACGAGGGAGAGCCGGACGTACTCGGCGACGTCGGCGACGGCGACGTCGTGGAGGATGTGCGTGAGGAGCTCGTCGGGCAGGTCGGCGATGGGGCAGGGGAGCGGGGGCTCGCCTTCGACGTCCGGGACCGCGGCCTCGATCTTGAGGGATGCGAAGCCGGCGAGGAGCTCGGAGAAGGTCTTGGGGACGACGTCTTCTCCGGCCTCGGTCGCGGGTTGCTTTCCGGTCGCGGGCGTGGGGGCGGCCGTTGAAGAGGATCCGGCAGGGTTGGAGCTTGGAGCTTGAGTGGCGGGTGCTTGAGCGGCGGGTGCCTTTGATGAGCCGGCAGGGAAATGCTTCTCGCGATATCTGCGGTCTACACGGTGATCCATCTATGCCAATTAGTATATTGAGGTGTTGGCAAGTATCGGAACTCTTACTTTGTAAGCCTTGCGATATAGCTGTAAGCTGTCACCCATGTTGCCTTGTGCTTCCTTCTCCATTGCCTCTTCGTAATGATCCAGTGCGGATATCATTATTCTTTCAGGGTCTTTTGAAGTAGAACTGTCATTGCCAACTGTTCTACCCTGCGAAGGTGTCACTGGAGGTGCCAGTTCGTCAAAAGATCGCCCTTCGAGATAATCTGACCCCTCCTCCAGGATGAGAGCTCCTCTAGCAGCAGTCGGACTCGGCGGCCCGTTCGCCTTCCTTGGCGGACCTGATCGGAAAGCCAATGTAGGAGATTGTTGCTGAGGCGCATCGTGTTGGCGACTGTGACTTGGGCGGCGACGCTGGGTGGAGGATGAAGCCTGCGCCGGCACCGTGGATGCGGAGGACTGAGACTCCTTTTGTGATTGGAGATCAGACAGCCATTTCTTTCTAAAGGACTCGAGTTCCGAGTCTAGCCCGTCGCCGGCAGACATGATGAATGAGATGGAGGTGCCCTAGGTGAAGATTCGCGATGGGAAAAGAGGTGCGCAGGTAAGCTTTGATTACGTGCCGCGGTGTCGGAGTTAAGGTTGTAGGAGCTTGATAGGCGTCTGAGCGGATGATTTTGGACGGCGCGTGGCCTACAGGAGATACATGTTTTCGAATTGATACAGGAGCTGGAGGTAGATGCGGTCTGCGATGGGTTTTGAGTGAGAATGCTGGGCGGCGTGACACAGAGATGGTTTGATGGCCGGGATTGATATGGCAGGGAAGTGGATTCGAGATGCAGTATTGGCGATTATCGATGCAATGCGTCACCGGCGAGGTGGATGTGGCTCGTGCCCCATTGGCCTGTAATGCGCTGTAATGAATGTGCTGTAACGCCTGTGAGTGAGCTGACTGTAGGCGGGTAAATGCCCTGTAGCGCGTCGTCTCTCAGCAGACTTGACGCTGATTAATGTACCTGAGCCACCGCTCCGGCCACAGCGACCCGGCAGTGCTCACCAACGCACCTTTGGGCCCAGCTGTTAATGAAACATGCCAGCGCCCGCCTGCGGCCCTAACACGTCCCGCCCAGCGCGGGCTACGGCTGGCCGCGGCGCTCTCGGAGCTGCACCCAAGCTTCCCTCGAGTTCCGCTCACGTAACGCAATTGGTTCTGCCTCCGGCCACGGGGAGGCGAAACCCACCAAAATTTTGGCCCGCCAAAGCCCGCTTTTGCGCCTTTGTCTCAACATACTCGTCTTGTCACTCTCCTCTCTGTTGAACTCTCATCTTATCAATCACATTTCCTTTTCCCTTCACACGCGTCTTCCGACTCTTTAATTATTTACGGGACTCTACAACATACTGCGCCCGACGCCCTTTTAATACCGCCAGCGAGTGCGTCGCAGACGCTACCTCCTCGCCTCGGCCGAGCTCGCTCTTCTCCGCCTCGCCACCTTGACGGCCCGCCACATTTCTCACGGTACGGGTCGCCAGAGGCAGCGCGCAGGATGAGCCGCCAACACGACGACGCCCGCCTGGCCACGGCCGACTTCACAGCCCAGAATCATGATAGGATAGAGCCCGTGCTGCCGTCGGTGCCACAGGTCACGCCGGCGCAAACCATGGCGTCGGCCATGACGGGCAGTCTCCTGACCTCGTTGCTCGGTGCGTCGGTTTTGTCAACTTGATCCCCTCAATTGCGTGATGCTAACACAATATCATGTAGTCACACCTCTCGACGTCGTCCGAGTCCGACTGCAGTCGCAGAAGCCCCCCGTACCCGCCGTCGACCTATCTAAGCTCGCGCTCACGTCGCACAATCTCACGCCCATCCAGACCGCCAACCTCGGAGTTACAGCCTGCTGCCGTGAAGTCTTCTTCGCGGGAAACAACGCCGAGTTCTGCCTTGCTGCGCCCCGTATAGAGGGTCTTACGGCTGGCGTCGCTGGCAGTGGTGGCCATGCCCACGACTGCGCTGTGCAAGAGGTAGAGAAGAAGACATACAAGTCGACGATAGACGGACTGCGCAAGATTGCCCGTAACGAGGGCATCACGACGTTATGGCGTGGACTGTCACCAACCCTGGTCATGACCATTCCCGCCAATATCATCTACTTTACCGGCTACGACTATTTGCGATTCAACCCCAACAGTCCACTATCGAAGCTCTCGCCCGACTACGCCCCCCTCACTGCCGGATCCGTCGCTCGAGTCATCGCCGTTGCTGCTGTAAACCCCATCGAGCTCTTCCGCACTCGTATACAGGCGTCCTCGGGCACGGCTTCGGGCCACTTTGTTGAGACGCTCAAAGGCGTCCGGCAGATGGTTGCCGCCCAAGGATACACCTCCCTATGGAGGGGATTCAACTTAACGCTTTGGAGAGATGTACCCTTCTCGGCCCTGTACTGGTGGGGATATGAGACACTGCGATCCAAAATTACCGACATGCGAGAGGAGCGACGCGGGAGATCCATTTCGCGGGACGATGACCGTCATGCCATCAGACGGCGCTCTCAGAGCAACGAGAGGCAGTCGGTGACGATTGTAGACAGCTTCGCCTCTGGTGCCCTGTCGGGTGCCTTTGCTTCCATTGTCACCATGCCCTTCGACGTCGGCAAGACGCGGACGCAAATCTACAATGACGGAACTGTCCGCAGAACCATTAGCACTGCCGCGGGCACTGCACCGGAAGAGCAAAGCATGCTGCGGCTCTTGGCTCACATTTTCAAGACCGAGGGCATTGCTGGTCTCTGGCGAGGCTGGATCCCACGCACTCTCAAGGTTGCGCCGGCCTGCGCCATCATGATCAGCAGCTACGAAGTTGGCAAGCGGGCGTTCCGCTCCATCAACGAGCGCACCGCGGGCAAGGAGCAATAAGGGCTTGCACAGCCCAGTCCCAGAACACGCATCTCTGCAACAAGGAAAAATCATAGGCGAATCAGCGGAAAAAATTTGCATTGCACTCATTTTCTTTGGCGTTATTTGGAACATTTACAGCCATTCTTTTTCTTTGGCTACGGCACGGAAATTCACCGCCTGCAAGGGTTCACACTTAATACTTTATGAGGGAGAAAAATAGACTCAACGGAACATAGTTGTACGATAGATATTCGAAGCAAACTAAACAACTCATTTTTTTCTAGAATATGAAAATAGTTCCTCAATAGTGTCTTTGGCTGCGTTTGCACATGTAAAGGCGGTAGCTTGGTCCAGCGCGGTTATTCAGTTAACGAGGTCGTGACTGGGAGCTCCACTAGAAAGTCTGATAGAGAGCGCCTCATCGAACTAGATTTGCGATTGAGGAGACGCCATATATGGACAGTAAATTCTTTCTCACCGAAACTTTTTACTAATTGATTGGCGAGCCTAGAAAAATATCATCAAGACCAACAGCAAACCTGAAGCCAACACTGGCCATCTCCTGTCACAGAACTCTTTATAAGAACAGCGAGAAAAAAGAAAATTGATTTACACAGTTGAGCCTTATCGAGCCCTCACTCACCAAGCGCACTGCTGTACAGCAAAGGACCCCTGCTACGGCAAATATATAGAATTGGCACGCCTGCGTTCACCAAAAAAGATGTTCACGCTCGCCAACGTCGACAGCCACCGCTTCGGCCGCGGCAACCCCGTCTATGTCACCGAGATTGCCCGCACCACCGCCGGCCTGGCGGGCATGTCGACCGACAACACCCTCGCGCTGCTCGATCCTGCGCGGCTAGCCGACGGGCCCATTGCGAGCTGGCAAACGGCGCATGGGGGCAGTGTGAGCGCGCTGCGCGTGCTGGACGGCGGGCTGGCGTGCACGGCGGGCGAGGACGGCACGGTTGCGGTGTGGGATCTGAGGATCAAGGGCGACGCTGCCAAGGTTGCTCAGTTCAAAGGTCAGTTCCTGGGCATGTTGCATGAGTGGAAATCAGAAACTGACTTGGTATTGGATGACAGCGAGCGAAGCACCAATTCTATCCATGGCGTGTAACAAGGAGACGAATACGATAGCTGTTGGCACAGAGCTGCAAGATCACATGGCCTCGATATACCTCTGGTAAGTACACTATACAGCCTTATAGTATTAATCCTATGAGATACATGCTGACGCCAAGCAGGGACGTCGGCGGCGCGCCCACGGCCAAGGCGCACTACCAGGACGTCCACAGCGACGACGTCACCGAGCTCGCCTTCCACAACACGCAGCCGGCCCTCCTCCTCTCGGGCTCGACCGACGGCCTCGTCAGCGTCTACGACACGCGCATCGCCGACGAGGACGAGGTGACGGTGCAGACCTTCAACCACGGCGCCTCGGTGCACCACGCGGCCTTCCTCGCGCCCTCGAGCGAGGTCCTCGCCATCTCGCACGACGAGCGCTTCGCCCTGTACGACGTCGCCGAGGCGGCCACCGACGGCAGCGCCACGCAGGACTTTGGCGACCTGCGGTCGGTGCTGGGCTGCCAGTACGTCGCCAACGTGACGCCCAAGATGGACGGCGCGGGCGCGGTCATGGGCGCCGGTTCGCAAGAGTAAGTTTTTGCCTCTCCTTGTGTTTAATGCTCTGTCGTGGGGAGAGATGCTAACGCCGCTGCTTTCTTTTTTTTTTTTTTTTTTTCAGCCGCCAAATATTCCAGCTTTACTTCCTGGCCAAGAATGAGCAGCAGAAATGGGCCATTGACGCGCAAAATAGCGTCGGCTTGCCCGGCGCACACGGCGAGGAGATTGTGCGTTCATTCTGCTTCTTTGACCAGGAGCAGGTCGTATTCACCGCTGGCGAGGACGGATTCGTCCGCGGATGGAGAGCGGGATAAAAAAATAGAGGAGTAGCGTAAATATATAAATAAAGCGTCATCTTTTTGCTGTTTTGCATTTCATCTCTATCCCTGGGGGTATATCCTAGTAATACAATTTTTATGCCCATTTTATCATTCCATTGCAATGACCCAACCTAAATAAACAAATGTCCAAAAAGCCAATAAAATAAAAAAACCCGTTAACTGAATTTGTCGTGCTTGCTCTTGACTTTTACATCAAGCAGCGTCTCGTGATAGTTGCCCTCGCGGCGCGCTCGCTTCAACTTCTTGACCTCGTCGTCATTGAGCCGGCGGCCGACGGCGTCCTCCAGCTCGCGCCGGCTGATCTTGGCGAGCGCCTTCTCTTCCTTGGACGCCTTGAGCTTGGGCTTGTAGCGCGCCTGCATGCGGATGCGCAGCGTGGTGCTGAAGGATATCGTGTCGGCGTCGCCGCGGACTTCGTCGCGGGTTACGCCAGAGGAGGAAGTCACAGGTTTTACAGAGAGGAGGGTGTCGCGGAGTGTCTGCACTTGGAACGTGCCGGGCGTATCGGCGGTGGCGACGAGGTTGAAGGTCTCGAGGGGGGATATGGCTTCGTTGTGGGCTGAGAGCATGCCGATCTTATCACATGCCAGGTATCTGATGGAGGAAATTGTCAGCATCATGGGATCTCGTTGACGAACTATAAGTGATAAGATGCACTCACCTTCCATGGTGGCCCTTGAAGCGAAAGTGCTCCGTGCCAGCGATGCGATTAGCAACCCACACCTGCCGAACGTCGTGTGGCTCCGCTGTTACGGGGTTCGCATCGACAATGTTGTCAATGGGAATGGTGAAGACCTTGCCGCTCGCGTCGCACGCCAGCGCCGCGGGCTTGTCAGTCGGCAGGACGAACATGACGGGGCCGGAGACATCGCCGGGGACGTCGGCCGAGACCCAGGTGTCGTCGTCGGCGGGCTCATCCTGGGCATCCTCCGCTTTGCGCAGCTGCTTGCTGGAAGACGAGACACCGCCGGCGCCGGCGCCGTCTTCGTCACCGTGACCGGTTTCGCGCGTGCGCTTGCGCTTCTTGGGCTTGTCGCCTTTGAAGGACAGAGGCTTGACCATGATGGCCGGTTTGGGGGAACGGAACGCGGGCTACGTCTTCTGTCGCGGTGCGGGGAAGGCGGATAGGCAAAGGTTCGTCTGGAAGCGGGGTTCAATGGCGGGATCGTCAATTGGGGTTCGTCTTGCCTCGGGCCGTTGGATGCGCCTTGTTGCGGCAGAAGGAAGAAGTTTTGGTTCGGAGGGCGGCGAGCTCCAGAAGCTGGAGAGAAAGCTGGATGCCTAGATGAGGAAGAGCGGACCGCTGCTTTTGGCTCAGTCTGACGGGATTTGGTGACTGAGTTGTCAGAAATCGGACAAAAAACTTAAAGCAGCGTTGCTTACCTAAACTTCAACGGCGCGGAGAGATCGAAATGTCCTGAAAGGCCTGAAAAGCCCCTCCCCCGCCACTAAGAGCGTGACAATTTCCATTGGCGCGGCTTCGTAAAGGCCTTTATTTTCCTGCTACTTTATTTACTTTGCATATGCAATTTCATCGTTCATTTTGACTCATTTTCTGTCATTTATTCGATCTACTATATACCAAGAATAGTGCTTTATCTACGCCACGCTAACACGCTATCGACTCACAATGACTGCACAAGCGCAAGCCGTCACGGTGTCTCTTAAGGATCTCCAGTCGGGTAAGTTCCCGTAGTGCCCCATCACCTTTATATCCGTCGCGCCGCAATAAAGCCCATCTTCGGTTCTTTTTTTTACCTTATTCTTCCACGTCGAATTGTTCGAATCTTGGACTGACTCGTACATGCAGGGAACGTTTCCTTTGAGACCCTGCAGCAAGCCTTTGGCCCTGATTCGCTCGGTATCCTGGTCGTCAAGGATGTCCCCGACAACTTTCCCCGGCTTAGACACTCGGCTCTATCCTACGCCTCATATCTCGGAAATCTTCCTCAAGCTGAACTCGGTATGATAGCCGGCCCGTTTGCTTGACTTCAGCGCATGCCGGAGACTGACCCGCGGCCCACCCCAGAAAAACTCGAAAACGCCCACGCCAAGTACCTGACTGGCTGGTCCCTCGGCAAGGAGACGCTCAAGAACGGCAAGGCCGACACCTTCAAGGGCTCGTACTACGCCAACTGCGCCTTTTACGTCGATTCTGCCCTCGAGTGCGCCCGGCCCACCGCCGAGTTCTCCGAAGAGACCTTCCCCGAGTATCTGTCGCCCAACCTTTGGCCTGCCCAGAGCGTGCTCCCGGGATTCAAGCCCGCCGTGACGGATCTATGTGGACTCATCATCGACGTTGCCGTACTTGTTGCACGCGCCTGTGACCGCTTCGCTGAGAAGGAGATTCAGGGATATCCCAAGGGCTACCTCGAGCACGTCGTCAGCACCTCGAACACAACCAAGGCTCGTCTCCTTCACTACTACCCGCAGGGCAAAGAGGACGTTGTGGATAGCGACGAGGATGACTGGTGCGCTACGCATCTCGACCACGGCTGCCTGACGGGCCTCACATCCGCCATGTTCATCGACGAGACGGAGACAGACACATCCGTGCCGGCCACAGATGGCCCGTCTCTGCCTGCTCTTACTGAGCTTCCGGCTTCGCCAGACCCCACTGCCGGTTTATACATCAAGTCGCGCACCGGCGAGACGTTCCAGGTCAAGATACCGCGCGACTGCATCGCCTTCCAGACCGGCGAGGCCCTGGAGCGCATCACGGCGGGCAAGTTCAAGGCCGTGCCGCACTTTGTGCGCGGCGTCAAGGCCAGTGTCAGCAACGGTCGCATCGCGCGCAATACGCTGGCCGTGTTTACTCAGCCAAATCTGGGCGAAGAAGTTGACATTGAGCAGCACCTGACTTTTGGAGAGTTTGCTCGTGGTGTCGTTACCAAGAACACTGTGTCATAGCAGCCCTTGCGCTCTCGGAAAAAAAGGAAAACAACAGAAAAGACAACAACGCAACAAGACTACAAATCTAGTTAGATCATCGCCAGTCATGCGGAAGTATTTCGCAAGCTACCATTAAATTATAGCAATATGCTATAAATACTGGCACTGTATATTCAAAAGATACTCTGACTAGCTGTAGCCAAAGATAAGAATGTAAAAGCTGTATTAGACACGCTCGCAAAGTGAGGTACAGGCCGTAGCTCGGCCCCCAGTTCCTTGCAGTAGTTAGCGCTTGAATAACGGCTTGCGTTATAGATATGGGCAGCGCGGGTCGTTCTCTCGTGCGTAGCCGTGTTATCTGGATTTCGTCTCTCATCAAATGGTCAAGCCACCTAGTTCGCTTTTATGGATGGCCCAGAATCATCAGAGCGGAATGTCTACCCTAAAAATAGCTGCACCAAGATCAATACGACTGCTTAGGATATATTTGGAGGATAAGCGGCGAACCTAAGGTACGGATAAAATTTGGCGAATGGTTTGCAAGTGACATTTTGAAGATTTGGCTAATAATAGCCAACCATGTCTCATTTAATGAGAAGTGACAGTAGCTTCAACAATCGGCAACGGAGAGAATCTGAAGCTAGCCGCCTGCTGCAAAGCCAGCACAAGCGGCGTGATAAAACATGTACGCGCGCGCCAAAATGCCAGTGACCAGACATTTCGTAGCCGAAGGCACAGTAAATTAAACGGAAAAAAAGGCAGCGTGGGAGAGAATAAATAATATAGTGCCGCTAAACACTTTGTAATTCCTTTTGCACCTCATTCTCCAGTTCATTCGCTTCAAAGCATGTTTGCATTACGGCCTCCCAAGCGGCAACTCATTTTGATAGCATGCTCCGCACTTTTATTACTCTGCTACCTCGGTGGTGTGCTAACAGTACCACGGTTGATTGAAAATACAAAAAGAGACATCAGTTACAATGAGCCGGACGTTGAGCTTGTCGTCGCTGCGACCAGGCACGAAAATACTTCCTGGGTTGGCCATCTACATGGCTGGCGCAAGAGTGTCTACATCGTCGACGAACCCAATGCCACCCTCACGGTCCCGAAGAACAAAGGCCGGGAGGCCATGGTATATCTAACGTACGCATCTCTAACATCTATGCCAAAGACGCCTAACATTAAAGACGTGACCATAGTTATATCATCGACCATTACGACACCCTCCCCCCAAACATCATATTCCACCACGGCCAACAGATCCAATGGCACAACGACGAACCGACCCGCGATTCGCTCATCCTCCTCAACAGCTTCCGAATCCCACATCTCCAGAAGCATGGCTACGTCAATCTACGCTGCGCTTGGGATCCCGGCTGCCCCGCCGAGATCCATCCCGCCCAAGACGCCCAAGACGAGCCTTCAAAAGCCGTCCCGCAGGCGCACTTCTTCAGCCAAGCGTTCACCGAGCTGTTTCTAGACCAGGAACTGCCAGAAGTAGTGGGAGTTCCGTGCTGCGCGCAATTTGGCGTGACGAGGGCCGCGATCCGCGCCCGCCCGCGGAGGGACTATGTGCGGTTTCGGGAGTGGTTGCTCAACACGGAGCTGGATGACGCGAACAGCGGTCGAATTTTTGAGTATACGTGGCACAGTATGTTCTATACCATGGAATTTCAGGATGATATAATTATATTTAACGCTGCTATTTAGTTATATTCAACAAGAATGCAGTGCACTGCCCTGACGCTGGCGAGTGTTACTGTGAGCAGTATGGGCTGTGCGACTCGTGACGCCACGCAAGCAGAAACTGAACTTTCATGACCATTACTGTACTGTATCATAGCGTCTCTGATGCGGAAGGAAGGGGAAAAATACAACTTAAAATCCGCGAAATTAAAGCATAAGTTTATATCGATCACAAATTAAGCACAAGTATTTAAAAGGCCACTATCAAATATAGCAACATGCTATAAATGCGGGCACTGTATATTGAAAAGATATTCTGACTAGTTATAGCCAAAGACAAGAAGGTAAAAATTTGTATCCGGATGTTGAATCCTCTGTACTGGAATATTCGCATCATCTTTCAAGAAGTGGCGAACTGGCTCATGCGCATGACGTGGTTGGACAGTCAAGGCGTGATTGACCGGTCTATGCCCATGCACCAACCAGACTCATGCCGAAGGCACCAAGGAGCACCAGGAGACAGGCGTAGACACGCTGCTTGCCGCGAAGGTAGCGCCAGCTTGCGTCGCTGAGAAAATCTTCGGAAAGGAGCTCAACCAGAGACGCAAAGGTAAGAAGGCCGGCGGAGATGGCATTCATAACTCCCACGAGAATGAGGCCAACTTCAGAATCGGGGCTGTAGAGCGTGTGCGTAGCCAGTCCAATTGCTTGTCCAAGAGGTGTACTACGAATAAGTTAGTATGCTGCCATGACGAGATGCATTTGGAAGAAACATACGTGCAACCGTAAGCAAGAGCCATGAGCCATGGCTGAATCGTTGCCTTTTCCCATTTGACCGCGGCGATTCGAGAACCCAGCGCCAATCCTTCAAAGGTTTCTGAAACGAATTAGTTGAATACGGAAGATGGCAGAGTACATGTACGTACGATGAAACGAAATGGCAATGAGTAAAATGATAAACTCGTTTCCAAGAGAGACGCTCAAGGCCATGCCAATGAAGACGCTGTGAAACAGAATGCCCATCTCCAACAGGATGCACTGGAGACGATCCTTGCGCTCCTGCTGCTGGGCAGAAAGCGTGGGCGGCTGAAACGATTCCTCGTCCGACTGAGGCGTGGCATCGGTCTTGTTCGCACCAATGCGCTTGCTGGGATCGCGCGAGGGATCGGCAGGGCTGGACAGGCAGCGCGTGAGCTGCGTCAGGTTCTGGCTCACGCTTGACTGCCTTCCGTTGATGGGGCCCATGTCGCGGATCGGGTGCTGGGGGCAGCAATTCGGGCTGTCACGATCGGTGCACTCCTCGGCGATAAAGGTCACATTGGCCATGCAGCCCTGGTGGCCGTGACCACCGGAGATCTCCTCGGGCGGGACCTGGCGCGACGGGTGGAAGACCATCTCGATGACTGTGACGAGGAAGACGGCGGCGAGGGCGATGGCGCCCGGCATGGCCTGGTAGTCCTCGGTCCAGAAGCTGCCCAAGCAAGGATCGTTGAGCGAGACAAAAGCCGTGGGGAGGAGATGGACGAAGGCGGTTGCGATCAGAACGCCGGTACCGAAGTGGCGGACGACGAAAAAGAAGCGCGCGGGAATGCGGAGGCCCGGGACCTTGGTGGCCAGGATGGGGAACGCGCAGCCAGTGAAAGAGACGAAGAGGATGATGAAGAGAGCGCCGACGTGGAGGGGCAGGTTGTAGTCTTCAGCCTTACCCACGCCGCCGGAGGCGCAGGTCGACCTCTTGCGCTGCTGAACCGGGATCGGAGCAGTGGCATTGAGAAGAGCTGGTTCGAGAACGGAGACGTGGGTGACCGCGGGAGAGCCGGTGTAGGCAGAGAAGAAAGGGCGAGCCAGACGTCCGTTGAAATAGGACAGTACAGAGGAAGCAACAAGAACGGATAGGATCCAGGATACCCATCCCCAGACGTGGGTGATACGTCGGGAAGGAGAAGCTGGAGCAGAGGAGCCATGGCCATCACCGCCAGGCGCCTTTTCAGAAGACAGGGATGGTCCTATAGACAATTGTTAGCTATTCAGTGAAACAGGAATATTTATTTGAGAAATTAGTAAGGTGGCGTACCGTTCAACCACCGTCCCGCTTCTGCGCCCTTGGGCAGCATCTCGGGCGACCGTGAAGCATGCCGGAGCCGTTCGTCCTGCGCTTCTGCACCGAGTAGACTCGAGTTGCCTCCGCCGCCATCGTCCTGATCGGCAGCGACATGCTCCCTCAGATTGGTGATGCCGTTGAGATCCTGGCACGTGCTGGCGGAGAGAGCCGGAGGGCTCTGGTTGAAGGACAGATGACGCAGCGAGTGCTCATCGGCTTTGGAGAGGCAAATCATGATGCCGGGCGTGTTGGCTGCGGCGCGTCCGCA
Organism: Lecanicillium sp. G3; assembly: GCA_037575805.1. Lineage (NCBI taxonomy): Eukaryota > Fungi > Ascomycota > Sordariomycetes > Hypocreales > Cordycipitaceae > Lecanicillium > Lecanicillium sp. G3. Next base: position 195,546 of record JAZHPD010000003.1, on the reverse strand, counting down.
GAAGGAGTTAACTTGTATGGGAAAGCGAACTCGTAGCGGTAATTGTATGTTTAAGATGTATAGAGGAGAAGAGAAGAGAGACAACAAAATCGCTGCAACTTTTGGAACAGCGACCTCTATGTCTGCCAAGCCTGCGCCACTGTGGAGAGATTAGTTTCGCACCGTTTTGTCCCGACACTAACCAACTTAGTTAGCTGGCTAGTTGACGGATTTGGAAGCCAATATACAGGGATCGCGGGTATTCATCTTATCAAAGCCTGGGAATAAAATTTATGATAGGATGTTGTGAAGCTGTGCTGGTTTTACGCATCACTGCGATCACCGGTTGGCCCTTGATAAGATGAGGACGGATGGGTGGTTGAGGTTTGCGGCTGGAATAAGCTTATAATTAGTGTTGCTTTTTTTTTTTTTTTTTGACAAAACCCAAGCCAGCAGAACAGCTGCTGCGCGGTGGTTACTGTTGCAGCTGCGCCTCTCAACGGGCCTGTGTCAATATTCGCTGTTCGCCCAGGCTGACCTGTGTGGCCGCCCACGAGTCGCTCCGCAGAGGGTAGATGCAGGCCGCCCGCTGCGTGTCGATTTTGTTGGCAGGAGTCGAGAAACCCTGCAGCAGATGATCCATCGACTGAACAAGAAACCTAATACTTGTGATTCGTTTCTGTCTTTGATTGGGTCAGTCGCGTCATTAGCCATCTGGCGTGCCACAGTCGCGAAATCATTTTGATCCAACTGCTGAATACGAAGATACTGAAGACATTTTGGGGCAGCGGGTTGTTCTGGGTAAGGGGATGGTGCAGGTTGGCTCAAAACCAGCATGTGCCCAGAGCTTCCTCTTTGCCTCGTAATGTGGTGGTGAAGGGCTCGTTTGAAGAACAAGATTGTAGCTGTCGTTAGGATTATCAGGGAGCCAAAATTCGGACAGAGCCTCCATTGGGAACCACAAAATTCATTGATCGACTCGATACGTGCCACGAGCCCATTTTACGACGCTGGTTGGTATTACTCATCGACGAAGAACATAGAGTTGGTGCCCTGAGATAGAAAGTATGAAAAAACTTGGGCATGTCTGTTAAAAGAGAGAATCAGTCCGTCGAAGCTGTTTAGTTTTAAGTATGCTAAAAGACAAAACACGTGTAGCAAAGTATGAAATTGCTTGAACCTTTTATCCAGCTGTATCAACGTGTGTTTCTCTGTCGCCTGGCGGGTTATTTGATAGCTACAAAATGCATTCACTTATAGACAATTAACAAGACCCATCACTTATCTACTAACGCTGCAATAAAGTAATTAAGCTTGATCCGGTCGAGTTTCCCGTTCAATATTGGAGATGTACGCTTAAGCGTCGGCGGCTTAATCGAAGTTAAGCTTAGCACCTGTCCGACCCCGCCGCTATTCGCTGGAGCACCTGCAGCAATCACCATGACGCCATCCATAGCTCTCAAGCTCCCGCAGCTAACGCGGCTTCCACTTGAGCTCTTTACCCTCTGTACCCTTCAACATCTCAGTTCTCAACCCTTGACCTCAACCATCTGCACAACGCTGCAACAACATTCACACAATGGCTCTCCCTCCCAAATTCGCCGGGCAGAAGCTCCTCTTCGCCGCCCCGCCCACCGAGCCCGCCTCGGTCCCGCACACAACGCACACCCTCGAGCTCTACCTCGACTACTGCTGCCCCTTCTCGGCCAAGCTCTTCCGCGCGCTCCGCGACGTCGTCACGCCCCTCGTCAAGGCGAACCCGCAGTGGTCCGGGGGCCTCGCCGTCATCTTCCGCCAGCAGGTCCAGCCGTGGCACCCGTCGTCGACGCTGATGCACGAGGCTGGCCTCGCCGTCCTGCAGCTCGCCCCCGAGAAGTTCTGGGACTTTAGCGGCCGCCTGTTCGACGAGCAGCGGTCCTTCTTCGACATCAACATTGTCAACGAGAAGCGCAACGACTCGTACAGGCGCCTGGCCAAGATTGCGGGCGCCGCGGGCGTCGACGAGGGCGAGGTGTACAAGCTGCTCGCCATCCCGGAGAAGGCGACGGACCCGGACTCACTGAACGTCGGCAACGGCGTGACGAATGACCTCAAGCTAATGACCAAGATGAACAGACTGATTGGTGTTCACGTTACGCCCACTGGTGTCTTTGATGGCGTAGTGCAGGACATTGGATCGGCTTGGGGCGAGAAGGAGTGGAAGGAATGGCTGACCAAGAACGTTGTCTAAACTTGTTTTTTTTTTCTTACAAAAAAAAAAAAAGAAAAAGGGATAGACAAATAGCTAGATATAAATTGCAAGTTCAAAATATTTTTTCATAATTTCGACCGCAATCTTTTATCTATCGGCTCAATACTGAAGAGCCGCCTGTAGCGCGCCAAATTTGCTCCACCAGAGAGCAAGCCAAAACCTCACAGCTGTCGCGATAGATTAACTCATCAACGCCATCACATAACAACATGCGCCAATCCACAGCGTCCGGCCCCAGGCTGATATCGCTCATTATCAAATCGAATACCGCATCAATCCGCACACCCACGGTGGCATGTGCCCGACTTCCCCGACCTCGAGGGCACGTCCTCAGCATCCGCCTCTACTCGACTAAGCCCCCATCTCATCCATCAAAAGTTGCTCAAGAAGTATCAAAACGGCAGGCCGCGAGGCCCCTGAAACCCAAGCCGGCACCTGGTAAGCTATCGAAATATGAGAAATCTCATATTACACGAACCCATGCCCTTTCAGCAGCCAACTAACGCGTCTGTTGCCAAATCAGAAATCCCTGAACGGGTTCTCATCTACCATGCCGGCACCGGCCGCACCACCTTCCTCGCCATGCTCAAAGTCACGACGCTCTTTGTCGGCGCATTCTTCTGCTTCATCGCTGTACCGGGGTCCGTCAACACTGAGCAACCCATCGAAGAAACCGTCAAACGTAAGACGTACCCCTGATTCACAGGCACGCCCACCGTTCATCACCGCTGACATTCCATTTCGCAGTCGCGCTGTCCGGCATTGTTCCCTTCTTCTTCGTCGCGTACGTCACATCTCCCTTCGTGACGCACATGTACGTCCACCTGCCCGCCGCGGCGCGTGAGTCCCGCGCCGCCCTCGAGCGCTTTGTCCGCACCGCCATGCCCCCGACGACGCCCGTCACCGCCACCACCATGAGCCTCATTGGCAAGCCGCGCTACAGCAACATGACTGCAGGCGACTTCATCCCAGCTCGAAAGCGCTTTGGCCTGGTCAACTTCACGCGCGACACCGCCAGGGAGAATGCTGGCCGCAAGTGGTATGAACTGCGTGCCGTGAGCCAGTTTCACCTGCCAGACGCGGCGCCAGGGGCCCAGGCGGTTCCTGTGAGAAACGGCAAGAACCTCGTTGAGCCGTGGATTTGGGAGGCTATCAAGGAGAAGATTGCCAAGAGAGCCGGCCAGGCGACCGGCGGTAGGTCGGCATAAGGTAGTTGCACTCGTTTCTACCTGCCCAATGTGGGTACTGTATCATCGTGTATATCATATAATCTTCTGCAATTCATCAAATAGTAAAAATTGCTAATTAAAAGAATAGTCGTTACCTGTCTATGATAGATCCAAAGGGAAAATGTTGACCACTAGTGGTAGATTTCCTGAGCTGCACAACTATCTATGACATTGCTGTCTACATTGACTCACTCGAATGTAGTCGCCTACTGATCTTTAGAAATACAACACCATGTAATTTGATGAAAATAGCATACACTTCACAAAGCTGCAGGGGCGGATCAAATATGACATTATCCTTTGGAGACAGGTGGCTAGATTGGTGGCGTGGGGGTCATTCCCGCCTCGACGTTCTGCGATCGATCAACTTCAGCTAGGCTTGATCGCCGCGGCGTCCTGAAATACGTAGTCAAAGGCACTTACCCGTGCTATAGTACTGTCACTTGAGCACCATAGGCGAGGTGCGGCGGTGTATGCAGACATGGAGTTCTGCTTCGGCGACAAAGGTGCGTACTGCCGCGACTGACGACGGTGTCAATACATGTATAGTTTTCAGCATGCCTTGGACCTCTCGCTAATTTCTTGGTCACATTACAAACTGTATGTGTATGTCACCAGCCACAGTCCGAGCATGTCCAAACTGAAAAATACATCAATATACGTCAAGATAGATCCCGTGTACTTTGCAGTACATACTTGTCCAACCCTCCCAAGCTCCAATGGAGAAACGCTCGACTCTTCATGCAACATACCCTCTCGACAATAAAGCTCTCGCACGTTCAGACTCGGCGACAGGGTGAGCGACAGCCGTGACGTCGTAGATCCAGATCTAAAAGCTTCCGCGTGCCAAGCCACCAAAGAAGAAAGGAAACAAAAACATATCTCTCAACTTTGTGGTCAAACTTTATACAGAATACGCATACCCTCAGGACACAGCTCGAACTGTGCGTGTTTTGACGGGCTGGCGTTATGCTCTGCATCCGCATGCCTCGGAGCTCGCTCCGTCAATTGACAGCTGGCACTGACAGCATCAAAGCGCGGCGCACTCTCCCCATGCTTTTGGACGGGCGCCTGCAGTAGGACGCGCGTCGCGGGACCTGCAGAAAACTTTTACTTGTCTCTTTCCCGCAATCTCGTCAAGCGCTCGGAAGGTATCGTGATGCATCTTGAGCTGAGTTACGACCGCTAGGTAAGATGGCTATACGTCAACCTGCTGTCTTGGCATTTCAGGATTGCGGCTGCTATACCTACTATTGTTACTGTATTTGTAGCACTAATCGCTAAAGTTTCTATAGTCATTTTATTATTACTTTGCATGTTTCTTTGTTCAGATAACCGTGTCGCGAATCACATTGCGATCCGAGGCCCGTCTCGCTCGGCCAAATAAGGAAAGACGGCATCTCTATTCCATGGCTCATCAATGATTTTTATGTCCTCTAATTTCACAGCCACAAAGAGTAAAAGAAAAAAGTGGACTATGCCGCCGGTAGCTTAGCCAACGAGCTACCCCCCACTCCTATTACATTGTTCCCTGGTAAGGACGAGCTGGGCCAACGGTGGCGGACAGAGAAAAGAAGCCCGTGGGAAGGGGAGACAGCACTGACAACTCTCCGTCACCAGAGAACAGCTTGGCAGAATTACCCCTGCGGAGGACCGATCAACGCGTAGGCGCGGCGACCGGTCGTTGCCCGCCTCGAGGTCTGTGACATGTTTCTGCATTCTGTGTGTGTGTGTGTATGTGTGTGTGCGCGTGCGTTTCCCGTCCCCTCCAATCTCGCCCGGCCTCCTCCCCGAGCTCCATCGCTGTGGCTGTGATGGATAATCCACATCTCCCTTTGCTCTCGACGACTGCCGGGCGGAAGATGCCGGATGGCAGACAGCCCAAGAAGAAGGCGTTACCATTGACCCCGGTCTCGGTGTCGATTGTGGGTGCGGGAAACTGGGGCTTGAGAGAGAGCTCCGTACCCCATGTAATTCTCGAAATTATGGAATCGAGTATCCACGATGGAGGATAGGATCAACAAGATGTGTCCTACAAAGCGATGAACAAAGACGGCCCATTCTTCATTCCACGCGCTGAGAGCGGTGCCTCCCCGAGTTGACTAAATTTCAAGGGTTCAAGAGCAAGCCCAAAAAGTTGACTTGCGGCCTTTGCCATTTGAGGCTGGGTAACCAAACTCTATTTCCACAACCTGCCTGTTTCTGCACAAATTCCGGATATAAGCTTTTGTATAGCCTCTTGGCTGACCCCATCCAACGGCAAGTAAGGGAGAGCAGCGCACCCAGGAGGCGGTCTTGACAAATGTCAAATCCAAAAAGGAAGAGAAAGGGGAGAGTGTCCGTTCGACCGCGGACATTCCTTCAAGATTCAAAAACTGCCCGGCCGAGAGCCTAATCTGGTTCTGCAAACGCCTGTCATTTGCACGACACGAGACATTCTTGACAGTAGAATGAAGGTCAAGGGGTTGGCAAAATAAATGCGAAAGAAATTAGTGATTAGTACTTGAAATATCCGATCAAGGGAGAAGCAACGTATCCGCAGCGGACCCGACAATGCCAGCGACCCGAGAAAAGAAATGCGCATTTCCATCACCATCCATATTTCCACGCATGCACGGTCTAGAACGTCGCCGCATTTTGCTCTGCTGATGGGCTTTTTTTCTTTTTCTTTTTTTCTTTTTCTTTCTTTTTTATTTTATTTTATTTTTTTTTATTTTGGCCGTATGTACCCTTCCTTTCTCTACCATTCCTGCCACCTTACTCTGGCTTTGCAATTTGATCGAAAAGGCGGTTCCAACAGGTTGCGTCGGAGCAAGCAAGGCATCACAGCGGTCGATGTAGCATTGGAGAGGTCACATAGCCGCCCAACTCTGCCTAGAAAGTTAAACAGGGTGATCCTTGTACAGCTGCGTGTGCACATACATTGCAGGCAGAGAAGAAAAGCGCCTTGGTGACTTTTTCTCGGCATGTGGCGAGCACCATTGTGCGGCCCCGAACGATTGGTACACGTCGAAGGGCGGAGAGATGAGCTGGGAATTGCCTGGGTGTGGGCTTTGACAATGCTCCCACGGGAAAGATGCGAGAGAAATTGATGGAAGAAGACAGAGAGCAGATGGGATACAACATCACAGAGGCCACCAGCATCTGATGCCCGAAGAGCGCTGAACAACCTAGCACCATGGCGCCGTCTGCGCATGTGAATCACGCCCGTAGCCGGGGTTTAGACTCCCAAGCATTTATCCGAAGAAACTAAAAAATAAACACCACACACGCAGTATCAATGGTACAGAGGACTGCCTCAGTGCCAAGGTTCCAAGTCGCTTGTGTATTGTCTATGTAAATCATCCAAGACCACAGAACAGCCCATAACGCCGGGAGATATTCTCCGTCATTTACTCATATTTACTCATGTTGGCCCGTCATTCTGTCATTATGCAGGCCAGAAGGAAAAAAAAAGACAGATAAAAAAGTCCACGCCTTTTGACTGCATCCCATTTGCCTTTTACTCCACCATGCCACGTTTCAGCTATACCATCCATGTAAATAGACCAGAAGACTAATCCGTAAATCGCTTTTAGATACAGTGCGTGTATCGTGTTTCTATCTGGCCAGGGAAGAAACAATAAAAAGAACATTATATATAGAGAGGAAACTCGTTGACTGTTGCACAGGTACCACGGTGCGAAAAGAAGAATAGAAGAGAAATAGTCCCAGATAAATAGGTATACAAGAGGCGTCTTGACCAACAAGAGACTCTGCGATATGGGGAGGAGATTCGTCGTCGTCTTCATTAGTTGCGTTTCGTGGCATCGCAATGCCTGTGCTCAGGCTCGGCGTTTACTGCTTCATCGGTGGGCCCTCGTAGTCCCAGGGGCGTTTTAGACCGCCTTCATAGACACTTGCAACCGACTCTTGCCACATGGCAGGAGTGATAAAGTTTGCCATGCTCGGCGCAAAGGGAGGCGACGAAGTGTTATGTGCACTCACTGCCAAGCCTGAAGTAGCAGTCTGTGTATCGGACAGTCCAGTAACATCAGAGCCGCCCGGCGACAGACCGAGAGTAGCGTTGTTGTTAGCATTGTTGTTTGCCTGCATGGGCGGCGGTTCCACAGCAAAGGTGTTATTCCATTGTCTGGATGCTATTAGCTCATTATCGGGACATGGTAATGACTTGTCAAGACACTTACTCAAAGATGCGGGATGGGTTCCAGGCAACTTGGCCTGAAAGACCCATATTTTGCTGCATTGCCGCTGTGGAAGTACCTGCTTGAGGGATCAACTCGAGAGCCTGAGGAGCAGGAGACTCAGTCTTGCTGCCCATAGGGCCGGTCGAAATCGGTGGTGTGATTGGGTTGTTAACGTAACGAAGATTGTTGCTGTGTGCATCCAGTTGCTGATCCAGAGACCCGCTGCGTGCAACATTGCCCTGGTATGTGTTGGGCATGTGCGGAGGGCTAGACTTATTCGACGGGTGTGGACTGCCGTAAGGGAAGGAAGGCTTCAGCACAAAAGGTCTGCGGGTGTCGGCAGAGAAAGCCTCCCGGACGGTATCGATTTGAGTTTGCAGCTCAGGCATGGGCCACACCTCCATCACCTGTTCCATGATACGCATATGCCTAGTGAAGTACTCCCTGGCATCGGTATTGAGGTCGGCGTCTGGCGAGACAATGGCAACCTAAATGTGCGGGTTAGTGGCTTGCAAGGGCAGCGGTAAGAGATGGGGCACGCGTCACGTACCAAGTGAATGACGATGCAGGACAAGCCTGCATAGACTGTGAAGGAAAAGCCACGCTGCATGCACTGAAGTCCAGACAGACCGAAATTAGCCACCACGGCTTCCTGAAGTCTGCACAGGGCCTTGGCGGCATTGTAACTCTGCAGCATATGCTGCTTCCATTCCACCCGATTCACATTAGGGTCCAAAAATGAGAGCTGCGGTCGGTTATAGAGAATGAGGGTGAGGTAGTGGTAGGCGTGCAAGTTGCCAATGAAACTGTTCGGCAGCCAAGGAGGCGAGGTATCTGCAGGGAATGCAATGGCCAGATCCGCTGGCAGATCGCTGATGTAAGACGTTATCGTCTTGTCCAACTCCTGAAATTCGGGATCGATACCCCAGTCCTTGCGTTTTCTCAGTCGGGCATATGTAGTACTCATCATTCGAATATTTCGAACAATACGAACAAAGTAAACAAAATTTCGGGAGACATGGAACTCTGATTCATCAGCACCAGCCATGCGCTTTGGTATGGTGAAATCGACAGTATCCATATTGACGGCGAGGTCGTGTCGGCCTGTTGCGGAGGTTAGCTCTGGGTTAGTTCCAGGCTCGAGCGTCAGCGTTGAGAAAAAAGCAACGTACCCTGAGGCGTTCCAACCATGACTTCGCATGCGAATACAGTCTGCCAGATGCGTGTGCGCAAGTGGCAGTCTGTGGGGTTGTGTTCGCAGTCTATCCCGTCTTCGTGGTCATCGTAGTGCTCGTCGAGGCCAAGATCCTTGGCCATCTGAACACACTGCACCACCGTCATCCAGGAGCGGAAAAAGTAGCCTCGCTTGGGCGCCCCCTCACGGGCTTTGAGTATCATTAACAAAGCTTGCAGCGTGCTGAGACGCGGAACATCCATGAAAGCATCCGCATGTCCTAGTATTGTCAGCACCATAGTAATTGAAGTTGGTAGGTAGGTGTACATACGAGATGCGAGCCCAAGCCATTGCTGTCCCATGGCTGGCTCTTCAGCGAGTCGACCACCGATGGCAAATATGGCTTCGAGGATGAGAGGCGAAATGGTGTCGCGTGCATGCCGCCATTGGTGATAGATATGCGGCTTATATAGTACTGGAACGTACGGGTGTACATGGGTAAAATAAAGCTCGAAGTACTGAAGAGCAGTTGCCTCGTCAGGCATGAGCTCGGGAGGGATGCGGATCTTGGAGCCTGAGCCAGATACTATCGGGGGTAGACCACCATAATCTTCATCATCTTCCACTACGGGGACATCCCCACGCCGGAAAGAGGCTTTATTTCGTAGATATGGAGCTATAATGTCACTCGTGAGCTCTCTTTTCATCCATGCGCATGCCAGCAGGTCAATGGAGCTTACCTGTGCCAACCTCGTTCAGCTTCAGAGTCCCTAGAAGATCTGCCAAATCTTGCTGCTGATACGAATCTGTCGAATGCGACCCAGGCGACGCGCCGGGCTGGGATTGTTGGTTGATGGGCGGCGTAGGGAAGTTCTGCTGCTGCGCGTAGGGGGGATCGACCATGGCGGGGGGCGAGGGGACGGTAGTATAGTTGATATCGTGCTGTGCCTGGGAGGCGTCGTAGGGAATTGTGTAAAAGCCGCCGGGGTTCTCGGTATAATTTGCCATTTGCGGATACATTCCGGGTCCTTTATGTTGTTGGCTTGGAGGCTGCATCTGCATAGACATGTGCTGAAACTGATCGGGTGTAATGAAGGCCTCATATGTCGTCGGGTCGCCGGCGCTGTCAAAGCCATTGGGCCGTACACAATGCAGTTTTAATCGCACGCAAGCAGAGCACGGCCATGCGTTCGTTGTCGCGGCATCGCACTTGATTTTGCGTCTTCGGCATCCCTCGCAGGCTCGCATCACTAAAAGCTAGCAGGTTAGCAGGTGGCCGAGAGGAGGGCTGGAGGCGGAGTTGGCCGCGAGGGCAACAGGCAGCATGCGTACCCTTTAGCCGCTTATGACGGTTGTGTTCGTCTACAAAGACATAGTCTGATGGAAGAACAGTTAGCGAAAATGCGCCAACACGGCGCTCGTCCGGCAAGGAAAAGGACGTCTTGTTTCGCAACTCACGTTGTTGCTGCTGCTGTTGCTGCTGCTGCTGCGGGGGATACTGGCTCGGCGCAAAGGTGAAAGTCGACATCTGGGCGGCCTGGGCAGCAGCTACAGGATCCTGCTGTGGCAGCGAATGGACGTATTGGTCATTCGACATGGCGAAGCGTACAAGATCGGAATCGCGCGGCTGGGCTTGGTGATCAAGAGGCGACGGCCATATATCGAACCGGTGGGGGGTACCGCGGCAGGTTGCAGCTGGCGCTGGGCGGTGACGGCCTCAATCAGGAACCAAAGGGTCGAGGGCAAGGAGAAGGGTATCGCGAAAGTTGACAGACCAAAGAAGGAAATAGAAACGGGAAAAACAGAGAAAAGACGAGGGCAGAAAACGATGAGAGCAAGCAGCAAAGAGTTGGTTGTAGGAAAGAGCTGGAGCTGAATCGCGAGTCTGCGGGACGCAAAAGTACCTGAAGCAAGGAGTGCCTGGGGCGGACTGCTGGGCTACTACCAGGTACCTGTAGTGGTTCGTGTGGCTCGTATGATGCAGCGGTATTAGGCGTGGGTTGGCGACTTGGAGCAGCAGAAAATAGGTGCGACAGGCGCCAGCCGATCAGTCTCGGGAGGGTGAGCGACAGGGCAGGCGGAATGAGGACAAGTACCGGCAAGTACCTAATGTACCTAGTGTCTCCAGTGTACTTGGGGCACAGCAGAAACGGGCGGATGAGTGGACGGGTGGAACAGTGGACAGTGGAGGAGATGGATGGTTGGAGGATGTGATGGCTGGGCAGATTCGAGTGGATGGACAAGCGAGAAGCAAACAACGGGCGCTGCTCCATACAGCAGTAAGGATATGATGGATGGCAAGTACCTCCACAGTAGCCAAATGTACCGGTACCAAAGCGACGCCAGCTCTGGGTTCAAGCGGGCCAGGTGACGAGACGGACGGCAACGAGATGAACAAGATGGAGGGCAGCGGAGGGGTAACTAACTCGCAGCGAGACCGAGGGCCCCCAAGCAGGCAGGGCCAGAACCAGAACCCAGTAATAGTAGCCGGCGGATGCCTGCCAGCCAGCCCAGCCCAGCCTGCCAGCCAACACAGGTTAACTAACTAGCTAGTATTGCTGTGGCCGGCCGACTAGCACCGTCGAGCAGCTAACGACTCACGACTCGTCGAGACAGACGCTAACTCGCAGGACCAGGCTCGGAGTGGGCGGGCGCTGCGACAGGGCGTGCGTGCGTGGCGCTCAACTTCGGGGGGCACACCCACTCACTGGTCTGTTGCAAGGGGGGCAATAGTAGGGGCAGATTAGGGCCCAGTTAGACGAGTCTCTTTTTGCCGGTTGGTGAGCAATGGCGAGATGTGCGGATATAACAATAGATTCGGTGCTGGTATGGATGAATCGTTGCATACATGGAAAGTCATAACCCACTGGTTGGCAACCAACTGCTGAAGTAACTACCTTTGTCATCTAGTAGTCAGCTCTGGGGCGAGTTGTCTGAATCAGTCTTTCTTTACTTGATCCAATGTCCGGAAAGCCTTAGCTTTTGCCATAAAGTAAACGGAAGCCCCGAATGCCGGTTTGTGCCATGCCATCCTCATCGCTCTGGATAAGAGATGCCAAGGTACCAAGGTACCTCTGCCGCCGCAAATCATAAGCCACATTGACACACAGTAACACAGTCTCGCTGTCCAGAATAATCGGCATTTTAGTGTACAGAAGCAAAAGTTACCAAAAAAAAAAAAAATTCAAGGGCTCCGCGCTCATCCAGCCGATGGAGTCGCCAGCGACATGTCAAACACATGGCTGGCCGGTGGCAGGACGCGCACCAAGCTGGTATTAAAAGCAAGTCCAGAAAGTTATTGCAAAACAGACGCTGCCACTAAAGAGGCTGGAGAGACGGCTAGCCAGTAAGTTTGGTTTCCTGGGGTCTCATCCACCATGAGGCACGCTGGTCTCCCCTAGTCCATGTACGCAGCAAGTACCTGCGGTTGTCGCCGCCACTGACAACAGCGGTGGGTATTGCCGGTATTGCTAACTGCACTTTTCTCTCCAGTGCAGATGGAGTCGGCCCCGTGGCCCTGGCCAAGGTGAGATTTAATGGCCCACGATGGCGCAGGCCTGATGATGGAGGGATGGATCAAGCACGAGGACAAGGACCAAGGGCCGACGCCGCCAAACAGGTGGAGCTGTCAGTGGCACCCGTAAGCAAGCCGCAAGCCCTGGCCTTAGGGTTGCTAATATAGCTAACATGTACGGAGTAGTTAGCAGTGGTTAGTTGTGGTTGGCCCCTACTGGACCAAGATGGTTACCAGTAATACTACCGGTACGAATAGTTACTTGTAATAACAACCGTGGTTAAAGTGGTACGCTGGTGGTTAAATTCTGTTGCCTGATCTTGGCGCCTCCACGCTCAATGTCTCACCCTCTGCTAAACCAATTTGAAGTTTCTGCGCACTCTGTTATTCTCTCTGTTATTCTTGGCTCCCGCTTACCACTGTACATCTTGCCCTATTACGCCCAGTTCCCCATAACGTGCCCTGGGATATATTACACCGTCCGTTATTGCCCATATTGCCCATGGGCACCCAAGACTCTGCCCCGTCAGTCACAATGCCACTCGTATGACGACTCACATTTCGTATCAACTCGTTCGACTCTCGCTGTACTCGGTACGACCTCTCGTCGATCCGTATACCTGTACCCCGACTCTGCAGCAAGCTGCAACGGGCAGTTCCGGGTTTCATGTACCAAGTGGCGTCTCTGCAAGACTCGCCCGCCTCGGTCTGCGCCGCTGGCTCCAGCTCACACGCACTCACAGTTTCAAGTCTCACAACAGACACCTCGGCCGATGCCCTTCCTCCCCTGTCGTAACAGGGTCCACGACCGCACATGCTAACCAGCTCATCAACTAACACACGACGGTTAAGTTGTGGCGTTACTGCATGTCCAGGTACCCAGGTGGCACAGCGGGGCCAGCACAACCTTGCATGCGGGGGAGATGTCACCAAAGAGATATTGGAAAGGGGATCCTATCTTTTTCATGTTATTACCGTTACGCATGAATTGTTATCGTAGGATAAATACTGGAGAACGAGACGAAAGCCCTTTTAAATTGGTCCTATACAACTGTCTGCTAACAAATACCGACCGTTGTATATATGTGACCTTTTACATCACTGCCGGTTGCCCGTTGCCAGCTGGCAAAGGTCTAATAGTTGACAGGTGCCACAACCCACGCTCACGCCGATGCAAGCGCCTCCCTTCTCGAATCCATGCGTTCCCTCTCCCTCCCGTCTTACATTTTCTTCATCATCTCTCATAATGCGGCTGGTGGCTATTGAACAGTTACTCCTAGGGCTGCATAATGATACAATTACCGTCTCTGCCCACTCACAGCCTGAACACCCGTTGTCCATAGCGCCATCTCGTCACATGCAATCCTTCATCCAAGCCTCGCTACGCCTGCAGTATTGATATCACCTACAGCACAGAATCGAGTTCGCCACGGAACGAGAATCCTTAATCACAAGCTGCCGAATCCTGCACGTACCGCCACTTGCGGCTTAGGCTGAACAAATTGTGGCGGCGTTCTGTGGTCAAGTGTCTTGGACACTGCACTCCAGCATAACTACTAGCTGCAATATTGAAATCCCAAACAAAGAGAAGACTGCATGTTCTGGAACAGCCGTGCTACTGAGGCGCCGCCTTATGACGCAGGTTAAAAAAAAAAAAAAAGAAGACCAGCGCCACCGCCTTCTGAACACCCGGCCAACCGACCACCTCTCCAAACCCTCTATTGCCTCCGGATCAATCATTCAGACGTAGGCAGCCGAGCTATCCGACTAGACTTTCTGCAGCATGTTCGTCTTGCGCACATCTGCTAGCACGGTGTTGCCACAGGTATGGCAAATTACTATGCAATGCTGCCGAGAGGGCAGTTGCTGGCAATTGCAATAATTCAGCGCTATAATTATATACTGAACACTAAAAGTATTTCCTGCAACTAACATTCTCCTTTTTTAGTAATAGGTAATCAATCTGCTGTCGCATAACATTCCTAATCTTGATGAGCATACCTTATTCTTAAGCCGCCTCTGCTTCAGCCTCGAACTGGCGCACAACTCTAGCCTCAGAGATCGGTTTATACCCATACTACGAGAGGTCAGTATCAAAAAAGTGTACCTTTGTGCCTTGCAGTCATAAAAGCGTCCAGTTGCGACCCGGTAGACGCATGCGAGGCAGGCAAAGACAGTTCTGGGACCGTGCAAAGCAAGACACACATGGAAGCTCGAGCAGGGGCCTCATGCATGACTTTCATAACGGAGTTTTTCACTCGCCCGGTCTCGGTATGTATTTATGGCAACTGGTTACAACGTAACTTCCGCCCACAACAAGTGAGACATGCACGCCACAGTGCTTGGACCAGGCAGATAGGTGCTCTATAGGTGCGATCTTGAATCCTGACCCACGGCGCAAAGTGCAGAACATACATGACAATTGCTGGAGCAAATCAGTACCACCAGAAAGCATACGGCGGAAGTCATGACGGATCAAGCGGCCCACAGGCATATCGAGCGTCGATACTAGTGTCTCATGGCACGTCCAGTCCATCGTCGGACCGATGTGGGCGCATCAAGATTACAAGCAGCAGCTCTGGAGCAGGCACGAGGAAAGCTTCCCGCCCATCGCCCAAACATATTCGGCATGGCATGCTGGGTCTTCCATTAACTACCAGTCATGAAGAAATTGTGGCACTGGTAGCATGGCTGCCACATTGTCAGGGGTTGTGGCCCATGCCGGCGGCCACTAACCCAGCCAGCGCACGCGGGCGAGTTGGTAAGAAGATCCCACCAAGCAGAAGACAGCACCAGCTTTGTGGGGATTTCAAGGCTCGACTTCGGCCTTTCTATTTTTCACACTTGGCTATTCGTTTACAGCAAAAGATGGACGGTCCAGCTTGCGATCACTGTGCTCAGACATCTCCAATTTTCTGCGGTTATCTCCACCAACATTACCCGACCACATAGTTCACTATGAATGGGGCTGGACTACCTCTGGGCCGAGGCTGCCGCCGATGAGATGTGCTGCTTGGCCTCCATTCGACGTTTTACTGGTACGCGACCACATGGGACGCAAGAGTCCCATCATTGCTGCCGTGTGGTCCGCTGAGCGCAACATCACTGTCGCCACTTCCAATAATTTCAGATGAAATTCGGGGCGTTCCGCCGCCAAGAAAACATATCCAACGATATGCTTTACGGTGGTGCACAGATCGTGGAATCCCCTAGAAGTCCGGTCGAATCACAGGCACGCGTTCGGCTCAGAACCCTGGAGCTGAACAGGCCAATTCCAGCAAACCCGAGTGGCCCAGCTGCGCAAGGCAAGAAAAAAGTTCGTCTCAACTCGTATTGCATTGGCTTCGTGCATCTTGGACATTGGAGAGTGGCTTAGCAGTGGCCAGACAAAGTGGAAACACTTTACTCATTGCCTCCTTGAATCTGCTTCACAAGCGTTTCCAGCGCATTGGTGCAGCACCATCTGCTATTCGTCAGTCATCTATCGCTCGACATACCAGGATACAGCCAAGCGTAGTTATTTTTCCACGTTTCAGCCTTAAGTTGCTTGACGACTGAAAAGAGCGGCTTGTGTCGAGCATCTTTCAAACAGGCCGAATCACATGCTATACTACAAGCCAAGCCTCGTGTAACTTGACCCTTTTCTACCTATACCGAGGCTGAGCGCTATAACTTGCATGATTTGGCGTTCTTCCCGTCGCGTGGTGTATCATGCCGTAGGAACACACAGGAGGGCGGACACTGGCCAGATGCGGAGGCTGCCCGATGTAACAAGCGACGCGGCGATCGACTGGCCAGACCCGCAGATGAGAGCTCTCTAATGACGACTGCATTGCGCTACAATGCACCATGACGCTGGGTTCGTGGACTGGGGCTGCGGTGAAAATTATCGGCTGGCATCCGCGATTATTGATTAGAGATAACTAGTACTTGGAGCTATCATGCACCTAATCATCCTTGACCCATGGAGATAGTCAGCTCATCGCTCTCTTTTTTGAACACTTACCGCTGTAACCAAATGCAGATGGACATCGACTCTCAACTCCGACTGTTGCGCATGGACCAACGTCGGCGTGGCGATGTAGAAACTCCATGTCTACGGACATGTTACGGAGCTCTGTTTAAGAACCGAAGCAAAGGAGTTTCGGACACATGCTAGGTGGCGCATGCCTGGAAACTTTATCCACCATACACAGGACAGATGATTGCAAAAGTTGAGGCGAGATGCGTATCGAAAAGAATGAACGAGATCCTACTACCGCGCGGGAAGAGCCCGGCCACGCCGCGACCGGTAACCGATCTGACCCATTCACAGTACTTTTGGATTTGATTTATGCGATTCTATTTTCCGTAATGTGGTTAGCTTCTGCTCCCGTGTCGTCCCTTATCGGTGGTACTGTGTCGGTAATCTTACTGCGTCGTAGCAGCCGCGGGTCATTGCTTGCTTACGACGCCAATGCCTTGCGCACTCCTACGAGGGTAAGCATTTTGCCAATATCATTGCCCGCCCGGGTCTGTTTCGCCGTGAAAAGCCGACGGAATATTACTGCCGAGTGTAGAGACACCTGGTCAAGGCGCGATAAAAAAAAAAAAGAGACGTGGTAGCTGCACGGGCCCAGACAGGGTGTATGGACCGTGAAGCGACGGGCTAACAGAACCCCCATGCTGAAATCCCGCTGGGATCCGTAGCTGGCGGAATATACACAATTATGACAGGGGGGTCGCTGGATAGTTACGACTGGCATTGCTGCTCCGGCCAGGATTGAAGCAAATAGGTTGGTGCTTCGGTCCGGGGCTGGCTGACCAGCAGAGGCCGGGTGATTGGGCTGGCACTCAATAGCGATAACTCCATTACTTGGCACATTTGGATATAAGTTTCAGTTTCGGATTTTGATTGCGTGGCTTAGATATTCGCATACACGTGCAAATTAAAGCTCGTTTATTTGGCTGAAATACTATCTGGAGACATTCCGCCTGTGTGGGACAAGGCGCCAACGCGGCGGCAGTTGAGGAAGCCTGTACACTTGCGATGCCTACGAGAAGTATTTGATGGCACATTGGCGATACCGTGATTCTTGATTTTACTACCGCCGGTGTCATATTGATATCATCCGCAGCTTCATTCAGCCCTCGCTGCTCACCAAATCAGTGTCGTACAACATCACCGTAGCCCTAATTTGAAGCTCCCGTGAGTCAAGAAATGTGAACCTATAATCGAATGAGATATTAACCATATACAGCTCATCTCATTTACAGTATTTGCATTTTTACATTGCATTTTTACTATGAGCGATTTCCTTCCACCGCACCGCCGTTTGGGTCTGTCGTCGGAAGGCCTCGCCTTGCGAATGGGTCGAAAACTACCGTCCTGGAGGCTACCATCTGGTCTATCGCGGTGACTTCTTCCACGATGGCTAATACAAGGTCATTCGCAAGCTTGGTGAGGGATCCTTCTCTATAGTGTGGCTGGCCCGCGACAAGCTGTAAGCCGTCTTTAACCTGTGATATGTCAGAACTCTAACCTGTATTTAGAAAAGAAAGGTATGTCGTGTTGAAGATCCTCGTCACAAAAGTTATAAGAAAGTCGATAGAGGCATAGATGTTGCTATAAATTGCGGGCGTTGCGTTAGAAGAGGGGTATCGCCATATTACACGCTGCTCAATGAGTTTGACCACCGCGGGCCCAACGGTACTCGTCTCTGAGCCGATGGGCCCTACTGTGGCTTCCATGGTTGATGAGCTTCCCGACTTCAAACCCCATCTCTTCGGGATGAAGGTTCTCTATCCGCCGAAGATGGCAAAGTGTATTTTGAAGCAGACTTTGGAAGCGCTCGTATTTCTGTACTCCAAGGGTATGGCATACGGTGGCTTTTAGCCTGTAAACATGATGTTTATTTTGTAGAATGTAGATAGAATGCTTGAACAAGAGTTTTGGCAGAAAGAGGATGTCGAGTCAGGATCGATCTTGCCTCCCGTAGAAAGGCTGGATGGGAAGTAGGACCTTTGGGCGCCGCGATATCTCTGTCTTGTTTAACCGCTGTTAGATTCACCAACTATGGGAAGGGCTTTAAATGAAGCTTCCGTACATGGGCGACGATAAGTATCATTCCTTATTACATACAATGAAAGAAAGCATGTATTAATGACACTGGCAACAACGTACGTCTTTTCCCATCCGCCCTTAAGATCGGCCGTACCCAGCGGTCTACAAAGCCTGGAACTGATTCTCACTGGGGAATTGTACAAACCCATCGATATCTGGAGTTTCGGCTGTCTTGTCTTCGAGCCCGTTACCGGCGGCCCTCCTTCGGCGTCTCGTGGTCCATGTACGAAAAGGATGACCAACTCCTGCTGCGGCCTGGCTCGGCACCCTACCCCCTGAGTTGTTCAGCCATTGGAAGTCGTCATTGATGTACTTTGCGCCAGACGGGCACCTGCTCAACTGCAAGCTGGGTGAGATTCTCTGAGCGGAGAGCCGTTGATGGTGCCGCAGGTGTCGATGAGAAATGAGAAAGCAGTTTGGCGACTTGGCACATGATGTAGACAAGGAGGAGGGAAGGCAACTGAAGAGTATGGTTAGATGGATTCTGCCGTATGATCCTGAGAGGCGGCCATTGCCCACTGAGGTTCTGCTTCATCCATGGTTTCGTGCGGTCTAGTAACGATTCCTTAACTGGCATATGACGGATTTACTTGTAATTAAGTTTTATTTCCTGACTGGCAATGCTACACTATACACTGTGCCTGTGAATTAGCCAGATGTAACTGAAGTACTCGCCGCCGCAGGATTGAACTGTATTCATTGAAAAGGAAAACTCGGTTCATAAAGCGAGGTTGCCAGCTGAAGTAGCTTGAGTAAGAAAGGATTATTATTCTCCAAATGGTATTCTAATAAGCCAATTGGCCAAGACCTATAGCTATCTGGAATAGACAGAGAATTAAAGACTTCAGGGGCCTATCTACTCCGTTTCAAATAATTGCCATCTCTAGTTCTGAGGAGCTATTGTCATGTTACACCCGTGGTTCACATTTGCCCATACGTCTTGCTGGACAGACTCACAGATGCAAATGTCGTCGTTGTCGTGGCCAGCATCACGGCAACCCTCATTGCAGAACCCGACGTAGAAAACATCTCTCTCGCTATCAAGAGACTGAAATAGCGTGTCACTGGGCTCATTGAGAGCTTCGGGCTTGGGGAAGGGTCCTCCTTGATGATTTCGAGCAGGTGAGTGCGACTCCATCCTGTAACGCGAGCAAAGTCAGTGCTTCAACCTTCATTTTAGGTATTGAGTAAGGAGGTTAAAGGCTTGCCGCCACCCTCCAAGCCGTGGCCGCAGTAGGGTAGTGTCTCCTGATGGCCTGGACCTCAGTGACGAGGCCCGGGACAACGAGTAGCATGGCGGAGAGGATCTGCTGACACTTCGTATTGAAGAGTATAAGCTTCTTGTATTCTTTATCTGAGTTTCCCTTCTTTCTGCTGGATGTGATTTGCGAACTCTGTGAGAACAGCAATTCGAGGGCCTTCTATATCTGATAGACTAACTGAGATGGGACATTTCTTGCCTCGCCTGGTTTGAAGTGGTCTGTTTCGAATCTCTTGCTCTTCTCTGCTTATTCATCCTTCGTAATCGCTGTTTCAATTTCATTTACACGTACCTCCAACTGCACCCAGTCAATGGACGAGGAAGTGCTATCTAAGGCTCATTTACGTCATCCGGCGTCTTTCGGCTAGTAGTGGTCAAAAAAGCCTCTGTTTGTGATATGCAAGATGCGTTGTCGGCGAGAACCCCCGAGTAGCGGTGGCTATCAAAGGCAAGTCTCAGCAAGCGGCGTTGTATCGTCTTCAAGACAGTTGAACGGACTCTGGCAGGTGTGGGGTTCTCTATGCGTAATAAACAGGCTATCGTCGGCGCAGTCAGTGGCTGCAGACTCGAAATAGCCTGAATGTTGCATATTGACTCAGACCTACAGGACCCGCGGCTAGCTGAAAGTACTTCGGCATTTCAAGCTTTTCAGTTTGCCGGTGGCTCGGGATTCTAAATTCTTGTTTTGTGGTATCCGGCTGGCCCCGTCCATTTGCTATAACTCACTCTCAATAGCCATGAAAATGATTGTAGCTTCATCTATTTTTCTATCAACACAGCTTGAAGAAGGACAAACATTATCAACACTCAACCATGGCGACTCCTGAGGCGGCGCCGCAGTTCAGTGATGCGGAACTCCTGGGACAGAGCATAACTCTGCTACCGAATGGTAAAGTTTTTATTAATTGCTTAAGGTGACTTTCGCTTGTTAATATTTCCCCTATGCGCCAGGCCTCGATGCTTTCTCTCTGGCTGCTGTAAAGGGCTCCAAGAGACGCATTTTCAAACTGTCTGATCAATATACCCACATGGTTGTTCCCAGCGGCAAGCACTATTCTATCCCAAGCAATACACATTTCGTAAGGGGAACCGGAAAGACGACCACAAATCATATCACAATCAAGACTGGCCAAGATATGGCCAAGAAATTCGACGCGGATGCCAAAGTCAGCGGGTCGTACGCTGGAGTGACAGCCAGCGCCGAGGCGCAGTACAGCTACCACAGTAGCCTGAGCTCGTCCAAGTACTATGCAGTTGTGAGTGTCGATCAGAACTCTTTTCAAATTAACGTCGAGCCGGACACGTCTTTTTATGGGCACATTGATGAGACGCTCGTCAACGCTGCTGCTGCCATGCCAGAATGGAGTCAGGATCCGGATACATACGCCAAGTACGTCGACTTTTTCAACCAGTGGGGAACCCACATCATGCTTTCCTGCACCTTCGGTGCGAGATACCAGCTGCGAGTGGAGAACGAAGCTTCCAAGGAAGAGACGCTGGAGGAATTCGGTGTTCACGTCAAAGCCGAGTATAACGGAGCTGCATCGGTTTCGGGAGATGTCGAAGTCATATCATCAAGCGAGTATAGAGCCTACCAGGACAAACGCGAGGTTCAGTGCTTCGTCTACGGAGGCGATCCTTCCTCTGCCATAATTCTCAGCCACACGCCTGATCCCAATACGGACGAGTATAAGAAAGCATTCGAGGCCTGGGCAAAAAGCCTTGACAATTCCATTTCGTCGAATCTCATCAACATTCGCGTGGACAGCATCGGTAATCTTCTGAAGCACAGCCCTGTTGCAGAGCACCAGAAGATAGCGCCACGCTTCATAGCAGCCCTCGGGTACCTGTCGGAGGTTCGTGTGCTCCAAGACATCATCGAGAATGTCACGAGTGGCCCTACCAGGAACCCCAAGTTCGAAGTCGCAGTTGACGGTGAGCCCTGAATGGCACTTACATCATTGGGTGCTATCACAGGAAATATGCACCCGCGGCAGCAGGGCCCCGGGCATCTGCAAATTACCGTCGACACTACGCTTTTGGCGGAGCGATCGGCAGCATGAAGGTCGAGGTGACAAGCCCTCTGGAGCCATCCATGGTCCACTTTCGCAAGCCTGGAGAGGAATGGTCACTGGGGTATTACACTGAATCTGACGCCGATCGGTCCAACGGTGCAGTCGGGGCCATCCGATGCTAGGCCCAATGTGACTCTGAATATTGATAACTCATTGGCCGAGCCCGGCACATATGGTAAGCCGTAGTGTCTCGGGCGTAACCTTGGATCAGTTGTTTTGATATCTCCCTTTTTGTTCTATTTTTCTTGTTTCTGTTCTCTTCGCTTTTTTCTTTTTCCTTTCTCGCATACATTCCCTTTGCAGACTGCCCAAGCAAACTGGGCTTTTACAATCGGCCTCAACACGGGAAAGGGCTGTTCAACCATGCTCTTACACTCAACTTTAGTAAATATGAAATTGACAGATAACTAGTATGAATTGAATTATACTCTGCGATTAAATGCCTGAGGACAATATTATGTATAGTTGTTGGAACGGTCGAGGCAGCTACCTCGAGCGGCGGACTCGCATTGGCCCAAAACGCCTTTAGACCTCCTCACATCACCACACACATAATCAACAAGCATCACAACCACTCTCGAAATAACATCATTTATTCGTTATTAGTATCTATCCTCCGCACGCCTGTGCCAACAATAGCATTTTAGCGAGGAGCAAGAGAAGCGCCTAGGCATTCCCCGCCAATATTGTGGCGATATTTATCATCTCCTAATGCCAGGTACAAACCGCTTGTCACTTGGGCGTGGGTGCGACATCATTCCGCAAACTATGATATTTGTCTTTCCATTTTCCCCTAGCTTTGGTATCTGCACACTTACATTGTATCGTCGTAGTGGGTCGTAAAGGCGAGAACGACCCTGTGAGGGCCGGCTCTGCCCATGGTAAAGGCATACGGCTGAGTCGAGCGAATGGAGTGTTCGTACAGGAAGCGGTTACTACAAGTCGTCTCGTATTGGATGTGTTCAGAATTGTTGTACTCATGGGGATAATCCGTGCCTCCTATACTTTTTGTAGGTGTTTTAGTAATTGATTACCGCTCTTTGCCCTGCACTGCCGATGGACGGACGGACGGTTATACCGCCGAGCAAATATTGTGCTGCTTGCTCAGCTCCGGTTCCGGATGGTATCTGGATCAAAAGTTTCTGTAATGTTTGCTGGTGGGCGTTAAAGAGCGAGTACCATTTTCCGTGCGCATTGGGAATAGCTACTCGTGCAGGCATATGGCCGGTTGGGGAGGTTTTGGACGGCGCCTACTGGGCTGATGGCCAGCAGAAAGAAGGTGCTCAACATGGCAAGCATTAGAAGTTGCTGTTTTGTCTGTTTGTGGGACTCATTGCAAGGCTCTTTGGGGTTTGTGATGTAATGAGCCTTTTAAAAGCTTGTTTCTGCGGCTTCGATGCTTGAACATTACAGTCACCGTATCGTTATGGTACCAGAGATGTAATTTTGCGACTAAGGACTTCATCCAGTCTTAGACATTACAGGATCGCCATTAACTTAGTCTATGCACAATGTGCATGAGTCTCGGGTAGTGAACAGGTGAACTCGGACCACTAGGCTTGCATGCGCAGCAGCCCAGCACAAGCAAGGCTGTAGCGAGTCGGAGTGTGACGTGAGACATGCCTCCGCAGGGTTCAAATACAAGATTTCCACGACAAAAGAGCTGGATACATGTGTAATAAGGAATGGTTCTAAGACTCGCGAGTGGGTCTGCGATTGCGTGTTTGCCTGGATCCGACTCGGCCGACTCGTCTGTCAGTAACCGAGACATGGCAGAGTGTCAACGAGCGAGAACTTGATTTAGTCTCGCATTGCTTCTCTCTCGTTTATTTTGCTCGTATGCGTTCAAGCATGTCCCGGTGTCCCGCGCTTCATTGCAGATATCACAAACATGGCTCGCTGATAAAAACGAAGAAAAAGAAGAAAAAGAAGCAGGTGTAAGCCGTAGGATAAACCCCAAGACCGCCACCCTTTGAAACAATTCTTTCAGTGCCCCCAATCTGCAGCACGGGAAAAAAGTCGGAAAGATATACCTAGAAGTCTGCCAAAAAAAAAAAAAATGGCGCTCGTCAATGTATTTGCGGCGTTTCTCTTTTCTTTGGCGGTCTTGGCTGTTGCTCAGGCAGAGGTCTCCTGTTCCCAGGGACCGCACATCATTGCGATTCGCGAAACCAGTGCTCCTCCCGGTCCAGGATTGATGGGCCCCATGGCAGCTGCAATTTCGCAAAAGGCACCGGACGGTGATGTCGTCTCGGTGGACTATCCGGCAACTTCTGCGGATTATACCGTCTCAGAGGGCGCGGGCGTCAATAATACTCACGCCATGCTTGTGGAGTATACTGAGAAATGTCCCGAGACGGAGATCATTTTACTTGGATATTCTCAGGTTCATGACTCAGGTATATTCGCATGTTGGACTCTTTGCTAATAGTGAATAGGGCGCCCAAGTCGCCGCGGACGTATTGTGCGGTACCAATGAGGCTGGCTTCCCAGACACTCCTCCTCTTTCTTGGAACATCGGTAAACATGGTATGGGTTCTTATACACGATTATTGAACTAGAACCAGTGTCCTAATATGTTTTACCAGTGAAAGCGGCCATTCTCATGGGCGACCCAAGTGATGTAGCAGAGGCGCCGTACAATATTGGAAGTAGCCATCATGCCGGAGTAAGTGTTTGCGTTTTTCTTATTGCCATTCTCATTCCTCTTATTTCATATACTAAAGATATTTGCCTAGCTCTTCCCTCGTCTGAGAAATGTCGACTGTCAGCCTTATACGGCTAATCTACGCTCTTACTGCGACGCCAAGGACTTCTTTTGCAGCGTGGGAGGCGATACAAAAATCCACGGTAAATACGTAGAGCTTTACGGGGACGATGTCTTGAAATTTATATTCAAAAACTAGACAATACACAATAATTAGAGCTCTAGCACGCTTGCTGCTCCGCGTGTCAGTTCGGTACTTGCCCGTGTACTATAAATATAGTGCACCGCTAGGTACCGCAGCGCCGGTAGCGGTGGCATGCGCGCTGTCGTCATTCCACATGGTCTGCCCCTCCTTTCTCGGCCTCTCGCCCAATGCCTGCGGCGGAAATGGAAATGGCAGACTCAAACTGCCAAACCCACGGCTGGCGACCCGACGGACACCGCAAGACTGCTTCATTTCAACCCAACACGCCCTTTGCCACAACAACCTAATCGGCCCATGACCAACACTCACGAGCCTTGAATCGCAGAAGTCGCAGTACAGCAAGTCAAGACTCGCCGCGCACACGACCAGAAGACCGCACAAGACGTAAAAAAGAAAAAGAGCAGAGGAAAAATGGCGCCCGCCGCTCTCGACAACGCCAACCCGACCATCCTAAGCGCCGCGGAGCTGCCCACGCGCAAGCAGAAGGTCTTCCCGCGCAAGGGCCCGGACTCGAAATACACAGACGTCATCTTTGCCCGGCCGTCGTATCTGTCCAGCCCGTTCTGCGGCGACGACTACGGCGCGGCGATCGCGTGGACGCGCGGGGTGTGCGACGCCGACGAGGGCGTCGACGACTCTGCGCCGGAGCCGATTGACGAGCAAGAGATCTACGGTAAGCGTTCCGCCACTGGCTTCCCCGATAGACGTGCTCCGTGCTGACGGCAGATGCCCTGCTGCAGACCTTATCTCCACCATCACAGACCCTGAGCACCCCGTCTCCCTCGGCCAGCTCTCCGTCATCAACCTCGCCGACATCCGCCTCACGCCCTCGCCCGCCTACGGTGTCGTGCCGGACAGCAACACCCTCGTCGAGGTCTTCGTCGAGATCACGCCGACCATCACGCACTGCTCGCTCGCCACCATCCTCGGCCTCGCCGTCCGCGTGCGCCTCGAGCAGGCCCTCCCGCCCAACTACCGCGTCGACGTCCGCTGCAAGGAGAGCACGCACGTGCAGGATGACCAGGTCAACAAGCAGCTCGCCGACAAGGAGCGCGTGGCCGCCGCGCTGGAGAACGACTCGCTCAAGAGCGTCCTGGACAAGATGCTCGAGACGTGCTACTGATGAGTTGCTTTTATGGCTAATTGCACGCAGATATATCGTCTGCGATGGATAGCCTTTGCCCAAACACAAAATGCATGACGGCGGAATGAAAAAAAAGTCTCAGATACCCAAGGAAACAAGTCACTTCATGAAAGGAGCAGAGGGAGGAGGAGATATAAATGCCGCGCCGTGGAGAAGGCGGTCAGCAGTGTCTGCATCCCGTGCCCGTGTCGATTATCTCGGACGCGTGCAGCGACTGTGGCCGGGCCGGTGAGGAGAAGACTGCAAAAGACTGCAGCACACGCATATCAAATCATATTGTATTACTAACCATAATTGCTCCGGGTGAGCTAAAAACACACATAGCATATCTCTCACATAGAACAAATTCACGTCATGATCAATTACTTAGTCTTTACTTTTCATTTGTATTTCAAGTATTGTTAAAGATCAACTCCAAAGACCGTACGCCGGAGGCCTAGACTAAAAATTTTCAACAATCGACCCTTCTTGTGCCAATCATACATGGTAACTTCTCATTTTCTCCCAGCTTGCACATTTCCTTTTCCAAATCTACATTGAATGACTATCTTCTTACAGCTCTCCCAGCATGCCACTCTCCATCAGGCTCTGGTAGAACTCGGGCTCCAGGAACGTCTTAACGCTGACGTCCTCGCTCAGACCCTTGCGGCGTCTCGTCTTGAGAACAAAGTCGCGCGCCGTCGCCTGCACCGATGCGGGCTGCAGCGGGCGGATGATTTGCTCTCTGTCCAGCGGGTCGCCAGGCACGATGTTCCAGCTGTCAAAGACGAGAGAGACCATAGAGCTGCCCTGCGTCTTGATGCGCAGGTCTGTCTCAAAGCCGAAACTGTCAATGACGGGCAGCAGACCGTTGACGCGGTACAGCGGCGTGCCCGCTACGGGGCCGTCGGACAGCACGTGGCCGCGGCGGCGCGCGAGTACGTTGTACACCTCCATGTACGAGTCTTCGGGCCCCGTCACCGACACGGCGTACACGGGCTCCATCAAGCGCGGCGACGCCATCAGGAACGACGAATAGCACGCGCGGCGCGAGGTGGGGATAATTTGGCCGCCACCGCGGAAGATGGCCTCGTTGGCCAGCACAATGTCTGTGACCTTGAACTTGGTATTTCGGATGGCTGTATTTTCGGCGAAATTAGCAAGTGGTTATGACGTAGCGTTGCATGCGGGTTAACTTACGTTCTTCGCAGAGAGGTCCTTCTCTGGTGGCCCAACTGAAACCCTGGCGGATCGACTCGCGGACAGTGTTAAGCAGCTTCTTGTCAACCTCGGTCGGTAGGGTATCGTCTTGTAGAATGTTGGGTCCGGCCTCATCAGGGCCAAATGCCCAGATGCTGCGAGCTGCTAGCTTGTCCCAACCGTGGTTCTCTTCGAAGAACTTGGCCGTCTTCTTGATCGGGTCCCGAATCTTGACGGCGCCCGTCTCAATATCTACTGAGATGCCCTTCTCCAGCTGCTCAGCAACCATGGTAATCTTGTTCTTCTTGTTCGGTGTAATGGCATAGCACTTGGTGGCCGAAGTTTCAACCACCGTCTCGCAGAATCTTGTGACCGGGTCGGAGACCTTGATATCCATATCGGCGTATAAGCGACGCAGATCGTGCAAGACGCAGTCCATATATAATTCGCCAGTACCCAGGATGATGTGCTCGCCAGATTCCTCGACTTTGGTGTCAAGCAGGGGGTATGATTTTTGAATCTTGCGCAGTCCGTCAAGCATCTTGGGCAATTCTGAGGGGTTGATCGGTTCAACAGCCACCTTGAGAACCGACTCTGTAAAGTGATTAATGGGTCGGAAGATGTATGCGTCCTCGTCATCCTCCAGCTTCGGCGCCACAATCGTAGCCGTCTTGACTATCGAATTATCGACGCCATCCAATAGCACGAGGTTACCAGCGGGTACGCCGTCCGTAGGAATGTTATATCTCGTCTCTCCGATAAAGACCTGGTTTATAATCGTCGTCGTCATGTCCTCCTCGTCGTCGACGGAATATCCCTCTCCAAGCACTCGTACATGCATGCCAGGGCGCGCCGTTCCACTCAAAACTCTACCAAAGGAATAGAAGCTCTTGGCATCGGGTTTGTTGAACAGCTTGGCAATATGCACAACAAGCGGGCCATCCTGGCTGCACTCCTTCATCGAAGCGGCGGTCTTGCTATCCAGAGGCCCGGTGTAGTGGCGCTCCAACAACCGTTGCGCCGACTCGACTGGTGACGGCACATGCTGAACAAGCATGTCAACGAACCCAGTAGAGGGTCCAAAGAACTGCTCGCATACTAGCTTCAGAATGACCTTGGCATCTGCCTTGTATTGCGCGGGCTTGAGCTGAATGCCCAAAGATTCGAGAACCGGTTTCAAGTCCTCCGGGCTGTCGCTAATGGAATGTGTGAATATCTTGTAGATCGGCTCCAGGACAAAGTGGACGAATGATCTCGCGGTTCTATCCTCAAGGGGTTTGCGTGAAAAGTTTCTCTTCTTGGGGTTGAAATATACATCCCCCCAAAGACGCTTGGCAAGGTCCTCAGCGTTGAAGTCGCCATATGCGTCGGCATACATCTTGGCAAACGACTGCAGGGTGAAGCACCATCCTAGGTCAGTACAGGCAAACAGTACATTTCCCTTTTCGGGGCTAATGCGCTTCGCTGTAGAAGCAGCAGGAGCTGTGTTTGTGATTATGGTGTTGACCTCCTCAATGACATGCTTCAGCTTGAAGTACGCATCCTTGGGCGGTAGCCTCAGCTCAACAATGAGCCGGTCCATCTTGTTAATGACGAGAGTAAGTGGCAGGTCTTGCAAAACAGCATGCTTAATGATTTGCTCGGTGTTGATCTGGACGCCCTCGACGACGTCGACAACTAAACAGACGCCATCCACCAGTCGGAATGCGGCGGCAACCTCGTCGACAAAGTTGACGTGACCAGGGGTATCGATGACGTTGACCAAGTGCGACTTGCCCTTGGAGTTGGGCAGCACGAAGCTCATGGGAGAGGACTTCAAAGAGACACCACGCTCGCGCTCGAGAATGTGAATATCGGTATATCGCAGCGCCTCGTCGCGCTTTCGGCCGACTCTTTTGTCCAGCTTATCGAGAATGTCGTGCGTCTCCAGTACAAGCATGTCGGTGAATGCCGTCTTTCCATGGTGCAGGTGGCCAGCGAGCGCAACGTTTCGTATTTGGTCGGGAAAGTTCATCAGGTCCGTCATGAACTCGCGGCTGTAGAAGACGGGTGGCAGGTCGGCCTCCTCGATCGTGAATTTTTTCGTCTCGATGGGCGCAATAATCGGCTGGGTGAGAGGCTGCGCATCTTCTTCCTCGACGCGCGTCTCGACATCTTCACCGTATACCTGCTCCGCGGTCGGGTAGTACTGCTTATCTTCGTGGAGGATTACGGCGTTGGAGGGACCATCTGCGCGTAACACATGGTTAGCTTCAAGCTTGGCGGCGGCGCAACGAGGATGCGTCGCGAAGAAACTTACCATCAATCTCCATGTGCTCGTCCTCGTCCTGCGCATCTTCTCCGGCGTCGTCGTAGACATAGTCACCGGCGTCGACGCCCGCATCAGAACCAGCCTCCGACTCTACTTCCTCGCCAATGAAGTTACCGAACCTAATTGCGACACAGTCAGCGCGTGGATGTGGCTATTAAAATAGTCAATAAAAACTCACTCGTCGTAGAGGTCATCCATCTTGCCGTCGGATTAATGCAACTGCAGGAAATCAATGGCAGTCGCAAAATGGACAATCGCTGCTTGAATGCTGGGGTTCGCGCGGCGCGCAAGGCTAACTTTTTCGAGCTTTGCTGCCAGCGCGGTAGCATCACGTGGAGATTAGAGGTACCAGGCAGCTTATCGGCCAAGGTGGGATGGGACGGACGGAGTTAGTACTTACTGGGTAGTGGCCTCTGCGCCAGGGACCGACCGCTATAATTTAGCTTTCCAGGGCACCGCTGGTACCTGCGGCCAGCGGGCTCGGCCTGCCATTTTTAGGCTGACAGGGGCAGACCGGTTGGGGCACTACGATTACGAGCCGAGAACGAGGTGGGATGCGAACAAAGATGCGATGATAGAGAAGACAGCCCATGTCACGGGTCAGATATGCTTGGTAAAATTCATCTAAAATATTCATAATGATCCGATATCAATTAAATTAATACCTCGCAATTCTATTACCGTTTTTGGGCCTCACCCGCTCGTATATACGTCCTCCCCCATTAACACCCACTGCCGCGTCCCCTCCCAAACTACGGAGGTCCGAATACGGCGCCGAAATCTTTCAAGGTGCCCCTCCTTCGAACCCGCTCGATCCAACAGAAACCCAGGAGTGATAAGGCGGTCGGTAGCTTGGTGGTGCTCTTTTTTCTCTTCTATTAATAAACAAGACACCCCCTTTGCATTTTCCGTCTTTCACTTTCCCCTTTCTTCCTCAATTTCCATCTTCAATCCAATAAACCGCCAAAATGTCGAACCTTCCTCCCGTCTACATCGTTTCCGCCGCCCGAACCCCCATCGGTTCGTTCCTTGGGTTAGTATACCCCCTCTCGTCCGACACCGCTCACGACGCAGCGAGCTATCGCGGGGCAATCCAAGCTGACGCTCTCGAAACAGCTCCCTCTCCAGCCTGAGCGCTACGCAGCTCGGTTCCGTCGCCATCAAGGGTACGCCATTTCGAAAAGCACAACGCGGGGTCGTACAAAAGCTAACTAGTTTCCAGGCGCCGTCGAGCGCGCCGGTATCAAGCCTGAGGAGGTCGAGGAGGTTTACTTTGGCAACGTCCTCTCCGCTGGGTACGTTCAAGCAGCCGACTACCCAACCAATTTCGCCAAAGAACTCCCATACTAACACATTCCCGCCTGCAGCCTCGGCCAGGGTCCTGCCCGCCAGTGCGCCATCGGCGCCGGTCTCTCCCAGGGCACCATCTGCACCACCGTCAACAAGGTCTGCGCCTCGTCCCTCAAGGCCATCGTCCTCGGCGCCCAGAACATCATGCTCGGTACCTCAGACATCGTCGTCGCTGGTGGCACCGAATCCATGTCGAACGCCCCCCACTACCTCCCCAACCTCCGAACCGGCGCCAAGTACGGCGACCAGACCCTCGTCGACGCCGTCCTCAAGGACGGTCTGACCGACGCCTACAAGAAGGAGCACATGGGTCTCGCTGGCGAGCTCTGCGCCTTGGACAACGACCTGTCCCGTGAGGCCCAGGACGAGTACGCCATCAACTCCTACAAGAAGGCCCAGGCCGCCACCGCCGGCGGCCTCTTTAAGGAGATTGTCCCCGTCGAGGTCCCCGGCGGCCGCGGCAAGCCCAACGTCGTTGTCGACAAGGACGACGAGGTCAAGAATCTCAACGAGGATAAGCTCAAGGCCATGCGCCCCGCCTTCAAGCCCGACGGCACCGTCACCGCCCCCAACGCCGCCCCCATTAACGACGGCGCCGCCGCCGTTGTCCTCATGTCCGAGGCCAAGGTCAAGGAGCTCGGCATCAAGCCCATCGCCAAGATCCTTGGTTGGGGCGACGCCGAGCGTGAGCCCGAGCGCTTCACCGTGGCCCCCGCCCTCGCCATCCCCAAGGCCATCAAGCACGCCGGCCTCACCGAGAACGACATTGACTTCTACGAGATCAACGAGGCCTTCTCAGTCGTTGCCCTCGCCAACATGAAGCATCTCAACCTCTCCGCCGACAAGGTCAATGTCTACGGTGGCTCCGTCGCCATTGGCCACCCCCTCGGCTGCTCCGGCGCCCGTGTCCTCACCACCCTCACCTCCGTCCTCAAGGAGAAGAACGCCAAGATCGGCTGCGTCGGCATCTGCAACGGTGGTGGCGGTGCCTCTGCCCTCGTTATTGAGAGCCTGCAGTAAACATGCAGAGTCACAAAGGTGAAGGCAGAAGGAACGAAAATGTAAATGAATGAATGAATAACACATGCTCTGTTGGCGGAATAGCTCGAAGAAGCGTAGACAAAATTCGTCCGCAACGAGGCCACAGGCAGCTTGAACCTCATCATTACGCGAGGAGGAAAAAGTTATATATATACCTAACAGGAAAAGCCATTGCAGATTCTGGTAATATTTAGAAGTTTAATTGAAAAAGACTATTTAAAAAGATGGAGCGATCGTGCTAGAAACGGAATTATGCATACATGCGACTAAGAACTCTCTTTGTAACTACCCCAGATCGGATGACCACACAGACCCTTTGATAAGAAAATGCATAGAAAGATCCCAATATCGTTGGGCCCGGCCCGGTAACGATTGTAAGCGTAACCCGTCTTGAAATGGAAACAAATCAAAATATGACATCAAAACAACGATGGAGACAGACACCAGAGAAGGCTTAAAAAGTAAGTGGTTAAATTGCAGATACCGCCAGACATGATAAGTAAAAAGAAAAACAAAGAAAAAGTTTACATCAACAGCTTTTCGAATCGCCAACGTCCCCACGCCTGCTTTCGCGCACAGCAGCTTTCGTTTCGTGTTTCCTGATAAAATAAAAAGATACTTTCCAATTTTCCCGATTTGATTTCTTTCATTTTCCTACTAACAAAAAAAATAAAAGGAAAAAAAGAAACGAAAAAAAAAAAAGTAGCAAAAAGCAAAGGCCAAAACGTAATAAAAGCACACAAGCCACATCATCGAATAACCTTTCCCCAAACAATAAAACAACAGAGAATACACGCAGAAAAGTGTTTAACCCCTTTGGTCCCATCTTTCCGTGCCAAAAAAAAAGAAAAGAAAAAGAATCAATAAAAAGACAAACATGATATCCATCGCCTATCCGGAAGCAAAAAATCAATTTACTGCATCTCGACGTCCTCGCCCGCGTTCGGCGGCACGATGCCCTCGTCCATCCATTTGCGGAAGTTGCTGTTCTGCTCCTGCACCTCCTCGGGGCTCATGTCCTTGGTCCACGACGGGTTGTGCACCATCTTCTCCAGGAGCTTGCTATCGCGGAAATTGCTGAGCGCCTTGGTGAACTTGTCGCGGCGCTCGCGCTCCTCCTTGGTCTTGGCTGATTTGTCGTAGATGAAGTACTCCGATGTGCCCGGGGCCCAGATCATCTTGGAGCTCGTCAGGCAGATCGATATCGTCAGGTTCTCATCATATGACAGAGGCTTGGGTATGCTCTCTCCATCAGACTCGGTATCGCCAGACGGCAAGTTTCTCGTAAGAACCACCTTCTGCAGCCTTGAGCGCGGGACGCCCTCGGTAGGCTCGACACGGATGAACGATGAGATGTAATATTGCCATCTCTCGCGGAGCTTCATCTCGTCCATGTAGAAGGTCGTCTCATCACGCTGCAGCCAGCGGACAGTGGCCTCCGATTTCTGAGGGAACTATCGTCACGTTAGTTGCGGTCGTCATAGTGCATTAGAAAACGGTCAACTTACCCAGCAGATAACAAAGATGTCGCCATCCTTAACGCACTTCTCGGCGAATTTTCTCGCGCTAATCTCAGTCTGGTAGCTCGTCTCCTCCTTCTCACGGCTGTTGAGATACTGCTGGATGAGGTCGGGCGTCTTCTCCTTGACATCAGTGCTGCTGCATGTGAGAGCAAGACGGCACAGAGTCTTGAGAAGATCCTGGATAGTATACAGTTTCCAGCCGTTTCGCAGGTAGTAGTGTCTCATAACGTCCTGGTAACGGTTCTCGTCAACATCGCCGGTGATGTACTCCTCAATGAGCTCCAGAGTCTTGGACCAGAAGGTAGTGGGGTCCTCGTTGGCATCGAAGAACGTCATGTGGTTCTCGGTGAAGCCGATATCCCGGGCGGGCTTGGGGCGGCTGAGTCGCTCAATCTCAGTCGAAACCCCATCAGAACTGCCCTTGATATCGCTCAGGCGCTGGTACAGCGTGTGCAGGATGCTGAAGAAGACGAACAGCGTCTGGTTACAGAAGAAGTTGTACCAAGGTCGGCTGAAGAAGCCGTCGGCTTTCAGCTCGCCATCGCCATCCAGCAAGCCGCTGTTCTCAGTGCCAGTGACAACGGGCTTTGGTACACTAGGCATCCATCGTTCGTTAGACATTTCAGGACCGGGCGCTTCATCGGGAACATCGGCCATATCCTCGTCATTTCCTGACGCAACATCGGGAGTGGTCTCTTTGCTTCCCGAGGCGCTGTCCTCCTTTTGCGTTCGTGGCTTGCTGCCAAGACGGCCCGGATCGAGAACCCCTCTAAGAAGATCCCCCTTCTTGCCATTCCTGCGGCTGCGACCATTCGTCAGCTCAGCGGGCGTCTGGTCCTCCAGCTCTTCCTCGCCAGAGTCGGGCTGCATTCTGGGGATGCGCTCCTGGACGGCATCCTCAGGTAGCTCAAAAAAGGCGGGGATAAACATCTCGAAAAACTCCAAGATTCTCTCCTTCTCCTGAGTGCTGTGCTGGCCGTTGTGCATGCTGTAAAGCATCATCAGTCGGAGAAGATCCATAATCACCTCCTTGTCAGTGAAGTTCCAGCCGAATTGGTGGCGAGAAGCCTTGCCGTGGAGGGCGCGGTCACGTCGCTGCTCCTCGTGCTTCGTCTTGATGGCATCAACCAGGTGCTTGGCGGTGAAGTTGCGCTTGTCTGTTGACTTGACAAGAATACCCATGTGATCTAGACTCTTGAGATGCATGTTCTCGGTCTGGGCATGCCACACCTTCTCCCATTCCCTTTGCGAGAAGCGCCACTCTTCGTCCTTTTGCTTCATTCTCGCTAGCAGAACCGGGACAACGTCAAACGGGTGGCTGTACATGTCGTTCACGACGTCGATACCACGCTCGCCGTAGATCTTCTTGCAGATGCGCTTGAAAATCGAGGTGCTCTGGCCAACCAGGGCGCCAGGCATGTGGAAAGCATCTCTCTCTGACGGTGTCATGGCGAGCATCTGCTGGGCAATGGGCTCAAGCAGCTGGATGCACTTGAGGTTTGCCTCAATGTTGAAGTCATAATCGTGGCGCTCTTCCTCAATGCGGTGAAGGCCTTCCTCGAACTGGTTCTTGCGATGAGCGACGAAGCCAGAGTCTTCACTGGCCCAGGTAGGGTGAGAAGCCCACTGGTCGTTGAGAACCGAGTTGCACAGCTCGTCGCGGCCACTGCAGGGCTTAAGGCGCTCTCTCTTCGGCAAGAGTCGGTAACTGGGACCATATCCGCGGCAGTTACTTAGGGAAATCTTGTCGGTGGGAGGAGCGGGGCGGTTGTCAATCATGACATCCTGGGTATCAACGCCCACAAACGCCTTCCAAAACGTCATCAGGTCGGGGTTAGCACCGATAAATACTGCGCCCTTGTGGAACAGAGTGTTTCTGTCGATGATGTTTTGGCTGAAGAGATTGCAGAGCTTCAGGAACTCGTTCATAGAAGATCGGTTACTAAGGAACTTCTTGACTTTCTCGAAGAATGCAATCTCCTCCATGTTCGAAGTGACCGATGACCGAGGAGGGTACGGCTCTGGCATGACAGGTGTCAGGGTGGGCTCGATCGAAGAACCATCACCAGTGCCGCGGGCATGGCTCAGTCTGGGGCGCTTGCCATTCACTGCAGCGGCCTGCAGGCGGGGCTGTGACGTGACTTCGGCCAGCAGAGGGACGCCGCCAGCGGCCGCCTTGTCGTTTCTCGCGCGCTTCTTGTCCTTGCTCGCGCTGGCCGGCGGAGCAAAGCTACCTAGAGGAGGCATTTTCTGTCCGTCTCTGGCGGGCTGGCCAGCTCCGGCGGCAGCGCCTTCCTCAGCCCGACCACCAGCGGCCTTTGCCTGTCCAGCCGTCTCTGGGAGGAACTGCTTGAAATCCTCCAACAGATCCGGCGCGGCGTTGAAAAGCGTAGTGACCTGAGCATACACGTCCTGGATGGGCTTCTGCTCCCGCTGGTATGTTTGCAGTATCTCGAGGAACTGCTTGTATATTTCGGGCTTGTCCTGGAACCGGTTCTTGATCTTGTTGACGTAGCTGATCGCGTGGTTAAATTCGACCGGACCGCGTCTCTCCATACCGGCTTGGGCAGCCGCAGCGCCATTCACCGCAGCAGGACCAGGCGTGCTGCGCCCAGCATTCGCATTAGCACCCGCGGGACCAGGGGCCTGCGAGCCTGCGCGATGGCCGGCCGCCTCGTAACCGCCGCTCTGGGCAGCAGCCTGCACAAACAAGCTACCTCCGTTTTGAGCTGGGGCGCTGAAGTTGGCTTCGGGTGACCGCTGCGGCCACTGGCTTCGCTCGGGGAAGAGAGGCTGGCTAGGGCCCTGGCCGTCAGGAGGACCACCGCGTCCAGCAATACTTTGAACGGTGGTGCCCATGGGTGTGGTGACTCGGATTGTGTTGGGGTCGTTGCCGGCGCCACATTCGATTCTATATCCAGGCGGCAAGAATGTGTTGAAGCCCTGGATAAGATTGGGGTGGCCAGCGAAAAGCTCGGAAACTCGGTTAATCACGCCCGGTGTATCGATTCTGTTTTGCATTGTTAGTTACACAGCAGCGCCGGCACCGGAGGATACACTTACGCCTGAGACTTGAAGTCCTTCATGATATCAAGAAATCGGTTATAAACATCAGGCTGGTCGTGAAATTGCACCTTGACCTGGTCCAAATACGTCAACGCGTCCTGGAAAGAAAATTAGCAAGCTGTCGCTGGCAAAATTTAAAGTGACGGTATGTGGTGCCCGAAAAGTTTTCACTGACACAACAGTTCAGGACGGGCACGGCCCCAAACTTGCATCTTGAAAATCACTGGAACCTCGTCGTTGTTCTCACTCACATTCAAAATGGGTTGCTGGCCCTGGGTGATGCCGCCCGCGATCTGAGGGCCACCAGGCGGTGCACTCCCCAGGGGAGCGCCCGGTGGCTGTGATTGCCTCTGCGCGTCTTGAGCAGGCGGCTGAGGCTGCAGAGGACCACCAAAGACGGAACCGCCGCCAGGAGCCGGCGCCGGGCCGCCCTGGGCAGGCTGTCCGTGAGGCGGAGGTCCGTATCCCTGGTGCTGACCGCCCGCACCCTGGTTACCGCCGTGCGGGAGCTGGCGCGCGTGGTCGGCCGGCGGCGGGGGACCGCCGTAGTTTTGCATCGATCCTGGCGGTCCTCCCATCGGCATGGACGAGGAGCTGCCGTTGTGGTTGGCCAGCAGGCCGCCTGGGCTGTGTATCGCGCCGGGGATGCGCGACGCAACGGGCTGGTGTATGGGTATCGAACCGGCGCCGCTCTGGTGTGCGGACTGGAATCGGTCGGCGGCTTCGCGGTCCCGCTCGCGCTCTCTCTCGCGCTCCTGGTCCCTTCTCGCCATCTCCTCGTGCTGCTGGATGGCGCGGTGTCGGTCGTCCATTTCGTGATCACGATCGTAGGGCGCGCCGCCAGATTGACCGTGGTGGCCGGTGTTGCTGTTCATGCTAGGTCTGTTTGGGTACAGAGAAAAATCAGTCACGTCGCTCCCATTGAACAAATTAAAGGCAACAGGCTCCAAATCAGCAGCGGTGCGCTTCGGCGGCCATCAAGTGCTGGGCGAATCCCGTTCGCTGGGTATTTTGACCAGCCGACGACGCAAAGCTCAGGAGGGTCTTCTGTCGCGCGATCGCAACAAGGAGAAGAGCAGAACTCACAGCTAGACGGGGGCACAGCTAGGCCAGCGGATATCTACATGGAGATCAAAACCCCCAAGTAGAAACAAGTAATTCGAGAGGAGGGGACTGCTGCAAAGAAAACAAGGTGCGCTGCGTGGAGGAGGGGGGGACAGAAAACCCAGCCCTGAATGTATGCAGAACCTGGGACAAGCTTCGCCAGGATGGAGGGCGGACCAGGACCAGATCTGTCGGGGCCATTACACAAGCCAGGCCTTAGCGCGGAGTGTTCCGCATCACGTGGTGATAAGCGGCTTTATCAGTCAGATGCGGAAAGTGCGACAGTAGCCGCGTTGCACTGTCCGCGAGGTGACGCGCTAGACTGAAATAGGCTTTGGCCTGAATGTGCCGTGTAACGCTCTTACATGCCCCCGATACGGCGGGATTACAGGCCAGAATACAGGTCTGACAAGGTAAAATAAGATAAAAAAACAGTAATAATTTAAATTCCCTAATCCTTGGTTGTTCCTTGTTAACGCCGGCTACATGTACAATAGAATTAGTATATAAGCACAATTTTCCATCCTCGCTTCTCCGTCGTTGTGAGTTCTCCCTTTGCTCTGGCATTGTCTTCTTTTCAACTGGCCCGTTGCTCTTGTGCATGTAGACTTCCCATGCCAGTTCCCTCATCACGATGGTGGAGGCTGGGGTTTTCGAATAATTTTGATCTTGGGGCGCGGTGTTGCGCTCGATGGCGTTCCAGCTCCGGGGCTGCCAGCGCTACCTGCAGAGGCCAGAGGGGTGGACACGGGCTTGGGCGCGGACGTGTTGACATTAATCTTGGGCTTGGGTGCAGGGGTGCGGTGCGGTGTTGCTGCATCGCCTCCTGTCGGCAGAGGCTTTCGCGCTGCTTCACCTGAAGGTAGCGGCTTGCGAATCTTGAGAGGCGGTTCGTCCCTGGGCGACGATGCTGCGCGCGCAGCCCCAGGCAGGGCGGTTCGAGCCACAGCCGGCGATGGTGAAAGTGTCTTGCCAAGAATAACAGCCAAGCGACTCGGGTTGGACGTCTTCAGGGTCACCATACGTCTCTTCTTCCACTGGCCCCTGGGGTCAACGGGTGTCTCTGTCTTGGGCCGCTTGGGTGCTGGCGTAGCATGCTCTTCCTTCTCGCGCGGTCTCTTTGCAATTGGTGCTGGAGTTGGTGCTGGCGAACCGTTGGTTTGTTTCTGAGACTGGGCGACAATCGAGTCAAGCACAATGGGCGGCTTGGCAGATTGCTTCGGCGTCGCGGTCGAAGGTGGATGGGGAGTCGCCACGCTAGGTGGCTTAGGAGTGCCGCTACCAGAAGGTCGCGGCGTTCCCAGCCCTGACGGCTTGGTGCTGATCTTGATTGACGGCGTTCTGCCAAGCGTAGGAGGCCGCTTAAGCTCACCAATGGTTGGCATAGGCGCTGGTGCCGGTGCAGTTGCTGCAGCTGCCGCTGCTAGAGCCGACAGAGGAACCTTTGGCTTCGTCTTGTAGTAAGACTTGAAATTGACGATAAGACGGTTGGCCAGCTGCTGGACGGGTCGTTGAGCCTTCCACCGTTTAGGGAGAGAGAGTGTCAACACCCAATTCTGCGCCTCATCAAACATCATCGACGCCAGATCCAAGAGACTTTCGACCTCCGTGCGTCCAAGTTCCGGGTGATCCAGGGCCTTGCGCATTGCAGTGCTGTAGTGTCTCTCATCGGCCGAATACGTGTCCTCCATCTCCTTCTTCAGCGCCTTCAGGGCAGAGTCGAGATTTTCTTTGCGGGCAAACATTTCTTTTCTTGCCTCGATTTCCTGGGCACTGTCCTGAACGAGGAGCAAACCATCGGCTTCTTCAGCGGCAGGCTCGGGCTTTGCGACTTTCGTGTGCTCGCCAAAGGCGATCGCAGCTAGGCCGCGAGCAAGGGCCGCGATGAGTTTTGAGCGGACATAGGGAGAGCGATCAGTCATGAAGGAGTACATCAGAAAGCTGAAGAATGTCGGATCCATCATGGCGCCCAAGTCAATCAAAGCCTCAAAACACTTGATGCGGATCAAATCTCTAGTGCCATCCAGCAGATATTGACCAAAATCAGTCAAGTTTTTGGGAATCACATCCGCCTTCATCAAGCGTCGCTTCGCGTCTAGGCCCGCCAACGTCCATTTATTCTGGTATGAGTTAGTCCACTCATCTCGACGCAGCACGCGCTCAATCTGTTCCAACGCCTCTTCCAAGAACACGTCCTCTTCCGCGTTGGGGATTTTGTTCTGGCGGGTAAGCCAGTCATCTTGTTTTGACGGAATGAGCGAAGTAGCAAGACACTCGACCAAAAAAGCAATGTAGAAGTGGTCCGAGTATGGGTTGTCCTCGTTGTTGTTCAAGCGAATCTGGTCGAGGATAAACCGGCGGGCCTCAAGCGGACACTTGTGAGTGTGGTCCCGCACCTCTGAGATAGCCTTGAGGATAGCGCAGCGCACATTGTATTGCTTCTTGTCTGTGAAATCGTTGGGGCGCGGCTGGTTCGTTTGATCATAGCAGTACATTTCCCGGAAAGCACGCATGAGCTGGCGCAGTCCTAGCAGAGGAATGTCTTTAATGTTGGACTGCCGGGTCAAAGCGGCGGCGGCCATGGTTCGGATACCATGGAAGTATCGACGATCCACCAACGTTCGTACCAAAAAGCCCGACGCGATGGGATGCAGAGGGCCTGAGGCCAGATACAGCATAGCGTCTTGCTGAGCGACGACGTCTCTGTCTTGCTGTAACTGGGATACGTACATGTACGGTTCCAGAGTGCGCGTCATGTCTGATGCCCATTCGAAATCGGCATCGAGACGAATCCACTCGTATGATTCCTGGTCCATTTTTCGCTCCGTCTCAGGATCCCAATCGATCAGTTCCCAGTCCCGTTGGTCCTCAGGGCCTTGTAGAACATCTCCCAAGCAATAGAGCAAAGCATCGTCGTTGTTTTCTGTAATCTCCATGCTCGCACCCGTGCTGTGCTTTTCTTTCATACGACGCGTTCGCTTGAGTCTCTTGTATTTTGTGTTGTAAGGGATCTCGAACTTGGTCGCCCTGGTAGCATCTTCGCGGATTTCAAGAATGTGCTCGTATGGTGTTCCATCGGCTTCGTGAATTCTTACTGTCATGGGGCCGGTGAACAGCGGCTGCGTCTCTCCAGATGGCACGTCTGAGCGTCGTTCCTTAATCTCTCGCAGGAAGTCGTCCTTCTCCAATTGCGGCTTCTTAGCCTTCTGGTACTGAACTTGGTTCAAAGTCAACTCGACACAAAGCCTCTTTTTGTTAAAGCGGGCTTTGACTTCGAATCGCGGACAGCCAGATCCATATACCCATTGGTTCCAGAAGGTCTCTAGGCGATATCGAGATCCCTTCTCGCATAGCGTCTTGAACTTCTCGGTGTCGAGGATTGTGGACTTGTCGCTACCCTCGATCTGGGCTCGCGTCATAAGCTTCTGGAGCACTCTCGTCAGGCCATGGCCCCCGGAAGCCTTGTTCATGCGCTTATCCAGGATGAAGAAAACAAGGGGAGCCTTGGTCATCATCAAATCCATTTCGGCGTCGTCGAGGTGCACGTGAGCGCCGAGGTCAAAAATCGCCGGGCGTCCGACGTCGAGCTCGACAAGCTTGTCTGACATGACCTTCATGCGAAATCGGTATTCGTTGTTTCCGCAAATGCGCTTCATAAACAAATCGGTCATGTAGTGAGCCATACCCACGACTAGCCACAGGTCGCTTCTAGTGTTAGGGATCATGTTGATACCAATCCACTGCGAGGTGAGAGTAAGAGCCAATTTCCTCGTCACCTCAATTTCGGTATCAATTATGTCTTCGGGGTATAGTAGCCGGTTGCTTGCAAAGGCCAGAGAATGGAGTGCCACAGTATCGTCAACTAGATCATCGACGAAACAAAGCTTGAAATTTGAGAATGGGTAGCGCGCAAAGGTATATGTGAGAAAATCAGCGGCCATGGTGAGAGCCGCAGAGGTATGCCTTACCCATTCTCCACGGCCTGGCAAGCAGTAGGCGTGTACCTTCAGCGCACTCATACCAAGTTTGACTTCATCTTCCTCTGTTCGGAATTCGGAGGACAGGTCAATGTGCTCAAATGGGCCAACAGCAAAACCAAGCTTCTGGACAGACACCTTCTTCTCGGGCTCAAAGGTCATTATCTTCTTGGAATCATCATCCGGGTCTATGGTTTCCTCCATAAGAAAACCAGAACACACCACGGACATTTCGCGAAGCTTATCCTCCTCCGCAAGTTTGAACGATCGGTCCAGAGTCCCCGATTCCTTTTTGGTCGCCAATGCCTGCTGCAGGGCATCTCCGAGCGTTCTGGGGTGCTTAATTGAGACACTCCAGTCGCAGCGCGATCCGTGGTCGTCGATGCAGGGGAATATGCAGCTCGCGGTGCCGGGCTGAATAGAATGGCGAGTGTACATGTGCGTAAACCGGTTGTCGAGCGAGTCCACACCGACAAAGTGCAGCCCGTCACGCGGGTTCTTGTTGACAAACGGGATGGTGATCTTGTACTGCTTGTGCGACTTGTCCGGGGCGTCGAGATTCGAGGTGCTCTTCCTAACGATCAGCCTCGGTCGATCTCTGTCGTCCCTGCCGCGCAGCTTTATTTTCAAGGACCCGTATGTCGGCGTACACCCCTCGAATTCTCTATTCTCGGCGGGGACGTCCGTCTTTCGGCTGTGGAAGACGCCGCGCGCGCGTATGCGGCGCAGGTCGTAGTGTTCGGCTCGCAGGTTCCAGCCTTGGGGCTGGAAGAGCTTGTCGTAAGGGTCGAGGTATTCGGCGGCCGCTTTGCGCTTCGGACCCTCAATCGCCTCGCCGTTGACCTCGCGCATCTCAGCGATGGTGATGCGGTCCGTGTCGATGTCGCATTGCGCCGCGTCGA
This sequence comes from Lecanicillium sp. G3, assembly GCA_037575805.1. Lineage (NCBI taxonomy): Eukaryota > Fungi > Ascomycota > Sordariomycetes > Hypocreales > Cordycipitaceae > Lecanicillium > Lecanicillium sp. G3. Next base: position 153,264 of record JAZHPD010000003.1, on the reverse strand, counting down.
GCGAAACCTCCTCCACCTTGTCCGTAAACGTCACGATGAAGAGGTTGGTGGTGCCGTGGACGCACTTGTCGCGGAAGTCGACCTCAAGGCTGACCTCTTGCTTGAGTACAAAGTATTCCATCACGGGGAGGTCTTCGATGGGCGGTAGGTCGCCGTCCCCGTTCTGCATCGCGTGGTGCTCCGATGAAGTGATCGCCATCTTTTCGGTTTGGCCGGAGGGCCAGGGCGGTTGTTGACGGCTGTCGATTCGCACTGTGAAGAATCAAACAAGAGAACGAGTATAAATGAGTGTGTGCGACCACAAAGTCAGCGACGCCACTTCAAGTTCGAGTGGCGGCGGCAGCTTCTTCGTGTGCTGGGTGGCTGGCGCATGCGAAGTTTAGGTGGGCATCGCTGGGCGTGGTTCGGGCGCGCTCGCAGCTCAGCTTCGCGTAGAGTAAGGGGCGCAGTGTCTGTTTCCGCAATTTTCGAGTTGCGATGCGGGAGCAGACTGCCTCTACGTCGTTGCGCTGCTTGTCGCGATGGGCGTGTGCTGGTGGTGATGAAGTAGGCAGGTTGCCCGCCAGCCGCGTTTGCCATCGAGAAGCTGACGCACGGGCCACATGTGGTCCTTGTCCAACTTCTCCTGAGGCGCGCCTCCGAAACAGCTTCACTTTCGGAGGTGATACATTGGATATGTTGTGCCTTTTTTGCAAAAACATGGCAAAGGTACCACCAAGCTCGTATTAAAGGAGTTTGCTGCATATTTCCATTGTCACGCAGTACTCAAGTTGCGGGCCGCGTAAAACAGTGCATCTTCACACACATATCAAGTTGAACAGAAATGTCATTTTACACTAAGCCAGCCCAATTCTCTGTTGACTGGGCCAAAAGCAGAGATGAATAGATGCCGATACGCCACCAGATGAAACTCCCGTCCACATCCCTTAATTATATGTACAAAAACCAAAAACGCCAGGTCAAGAGCGCCCTCCAGTAGGGGTATTAAATCAAGCGACGCCACGCAAATGAGAGAAGTAGAAAAAAAAGAACAGTGGGGAAAAGATGAACGACAGCTGCTGCAATTTCACGGCTTGGACCTTTTATCTCTCCTTCTCTTTCTGGCTCTGGATTTAAGCAACTCGTCGTCGCGGTAGTCCTCAGGCAAATCAAAGTCCATCTCTGCAATGTCGGGTATCGGATGTCCCCAGGCCAGCACTTTTCTTCCCGCTCGGCGATGTCGATTCAGTGCACCGTCGCGTTCGTATTTTTTGCTGAAGAATGAGGTAAACTCTCTTGGCGTCTCGGACTGCCTCGGTGTGGATGGTGCAGAGCCACGTCGAGCACGCTTGGGTGCAGTCATTTTTGAGCGAGCCATAGCTTCTTGTCTCAGCTGCTTGGCAGGTGACGACGATGAGGCTTCACTGCCGTCGTCTTGCGAGGCCATGAGTTCATCTTCATCCTCTTCGCCTTCACCATCTTCACTACCTTGGTTGGCAGGCGTGCTGTCGTCGACATCCATCGTATCCTCGTCTTCTGCTTGCTCTTCGTCCTCTTCAACCTCTTCCTGGGCTTGCTCGGCCAGCGTGCGTTCTCGTTCGAGCTTTCGACGCTTTTCTTCCAAGCTCCAGTTCCTGAACTTGTCTAGAATAGCCTGGCAGCCTCTGATAAAATGTGCGCGTGCGGGTTCAAACATTCGTTTTTTTGTTTCCGTGATGCCGCTGACACCCATGACGCGAAGCCAGTCGTGGCCTTGCAGTCCTTCTAAAAGACGAATGATTTGGTCTTTTTCATGCTGTGCCCGCCCCTTTTCGGTGTTTCTTATCGACCTCTCCAGCCTCTCTGCTCGTTTGTGTATTGGTTCGAAGGTGCTGTCTGGTAGGGGGTCGTCCAGCACTCTATTTTTGTACTGTGCTTCCAAAAACCCAAAGTCAATCTGCTGTGCATCGAAGACGTCGGTGTATAGGGCATCGCCGTAGCCTCGGACAGGAAAGACTTCTGCTTGGATGGGTTGCGAGGGTCCGGTCTGGGAGACGCGTCGAGGGTTAGAGTCGACGACGATGATGGGCGTATCTATGTTTAGTAAATCTGGAAAAAAAAAATATGACGTTAATAAATCAATGACACGAAAGCCTCCATCCAAATTAACTCACGTTGTTCTTTGGGTTCGTTTCCGATGACCTCGTCGTAGTCGGGGAAATATGCAGAGAGATCACTCTTGAATCGGGTGGCTTCCTGGGACCGCAGCTTGCGCCCAGGCTCGCGGCCAGGCTCCTTGTTGGCGGCCATCTCGGGCTGGAGCCTATCCAGCTCGTGCTTGATTCCATTGATGACCTTGGCCTTGTGTTTTGTGACGTCGGCGTCTGCCTCTGGGGGCGGCAGGTTTGGTGGTTTGCTCACGGGCGCTGGTATCGCTGACTGTGGTCGCGGCGGTGGTGGTGCTGGTGCTGCTGTTGGTGCTGCTGGTGCTGCTTGTGGTGGTGCTTGCGGTGGTGGAGGCCGCGCGATGGGGGGCGGCTGCACCTTCTGCGACGCCGGGCGGGAGCGAATTTCGACGGCGATTCTCGTCTTCTTGGTGTTTTCCGTGGCGAAATCGCGGTCGGTCGCATCAAAGCCCCGTTTCGCACGACGTCCCTGGCCCTGCTGCTGCTGCTGCTGCTGCTGCTGTCTCTGTTGCTGCGGTGGCGGGTGGAAGAGGGCCGCCGGTGTCGCGCGTGCCATGGGGGCGTGCTGCCCGTTGAGGTGAGGCGGCGTAGGACGAGGTGGGAAGCCTTCAGGTCGTCTGGTCGAGCGGGTGACGGAAGCCATTGACGAGAGTGCAGCCGGACGGCATTGTCTTTCGGTGGCCGGCGTCTCAGGACGAAGGATGTTCGACGCCTCGCAAACGGGATGTAGTTACCGATGGTTTCTTCGAGTCACGGTTTGGTTTTTCTCCTTCTTTCCCTCGCTCGAAAAAAAGGCCGCGGGCGGACGTTAGTAGTCAAGCTGCGGATCCAGTTAGTTTTACCAGCACAGGCGCAGCGCCGGGCCCAGCCAGCGGCCTGTCGGGCAGTGGCGTTGGCGTTTTTGCGGGCTTGTTTACAGCGAGCCTCAGCGCAGTCGGCCGCTGGACGGGACGTGTTGTTTGGGGGGTGCTACAGGCGGGTGAACCCCCTGTGGCCAGGCAGCTGCGAGCGATGCTTTCAGGCGACGGGCGTCTGCCTAGCTTCCGACGCGACGGGAGGTAAACATTCCAGGCAGGCTTTGCTTGTGCTACCCTGTAGATAGCTTTATATTGAAATGGTGAGCCACATAAGTTGTTTAGAATAAATTCAAGTATGAAGATTGCATATATTACCCTGTCATCACGGGATACTGCCTAAGCATCCATGGTTCCGAAGTGTTGGTTGTACGTGTCGAAACTTTGACGGCGGATGACAACACCCTTCTTACACGCACTTACACGCACCATACAAAGATGATACACCCTATTCTTTCGTCATGTAAGTCATTATTATTCTAACCAATGCTAAGCTTCTCCATCCCTTTTTGCACCGGCTTACTTTCCTCCGCCTTCTCTCTTGTGTGCAGCAGCTTGTCCACGAAATCCTTGCTCATCTTCGTCGTCTTCACGTACGTCTCCAAGCCCACGAGCATAGCGTACGACTTGGACACGGTCATGTGCCTCATGTCCACGCCCTCGGCCTTCAGGCTCTTCACAAACGCCCGGAAGTTGGAGGACGGCGGGCGGTAGTGCCCGCTCAGCGGGGACAGCGACTGCAACCGCCCGTTCTTGACCTTGATGAGGCCGGCGGCGGAGATGCGGCCGCCCTGCAGGAACGACGAGTGCTGGAAGGCGCCCGAGGCCTTGATGCCGACGTACAGGCGGAACGACGTGTCGGCGACGAAGATCCAGGTGTTTTTGCGGACAGACTTTCGCAGCAGCTTGTTGAAGAGGGTCGACGCGGAGAGGTGGCCGACCTTTTTAACGCCCGTGGCGCTGTCAAACTCGGGCGTCGCATACTTGGCCGCGCGGTCTGCTTCGCGCCTCGACTCGACCGATGACGAGTCAGAGTCGGAGTCCCCGGCGTCGTTGTCGTCCAGAAGATGCGCGCACGGCTTATACGCCGGCGTGTCGTCGTCGGCGGGGACGATGCCGTGGATGCTGTCCCTGTACTGCTCCGTCGTGTCGATCCTCGCGCCGTTCTTTGCCCAGACGAGCCTCCCCTCGGCGTCGACATTGACCAGGTAGTGCTGCCGCTCCTCGCGGGACAGATAGCGCACCTGCTCCCGCTCCAGCTGATCGCGAGGGCACGCCTCCAGATGGACGTGGCGGCCCTCGCCGTAGTCGAGCCAGTAGAAGAAGTTTTCCTGCGCATTCGACCGCTTCCACTCTTCGTGGTATGCCTGCAGGTTGGCGCCGTAGCGGTGCTTCAGGTCAATCATTTCCAGAAAGTACTGCAGTCCCATCTGGCGAGCGTAGGTCCGGCGTTTGGCATTCTCAATCTGTCGCTTCTCTCTCCGTGCGGCCCTCTCCTCGACGCTTGCCTGCTCCGTGTCTTCCGATTCCGAGTCCGAGTGGCTGTCAGAGTCGTCGTGAGCGGCACGGAAGGCCGCCATGCCAGCCTTTCTCCAGTTCTGGCGAACTTCGGCGTGGTGCGGCCGCCCTTCCGGACTGCCGGCGTCGGTACCGGACTGCGAGAAGGGCCGTGGCCGCGGCCGGTTTGCCTCGCGAAACTGAGCGTCACGGACGGCATAGACCCAGCGCGTACTGGGGTTGAGGCCGTGCCCGTTCATCTCGCGGCGCGCCCGGTATCCGCGGAACGTCTTCTGAATGACCCTCGCCGCCGCAACCTCTTCTTGCTCGGCGGCGACGGCCTCGTGAATGTGCTGCTTCATCTTTCTGCGGTTTTTGTCTTCTTTTTCGGCCTGCGCCCGGGCAATCTGGTGAAACTGCTCCCTAGTCGGCGGCACAAGCGATGCCATGTATGCGCTGTTTCCAGGGTCTGCGGGCGTCGAGGCATACGTCCCAGCCTCAGAGGCCGCCATAGTGGTCTTGCAATATATAGATAGGGCAGCGCAGATGGCGGGGCTGTGGTTTCGTCACTGGCAGGGGACAAAGGGCACAAGCTCGTGGGGCCTTGGAGCAAGTGGACAAGCTGTGGGAGGCTGTGATGGCTGACGGGGTCGAGCTCGAATAGGTAATAAGAAATTGGAGAGCAATATCGGCGTGGCAGTACTCCGGAGTGTCGTGGCCAACTCAGCTGGAGCCCAGGTGCGAGAGTGTTGAGCTCGAATTGGCGCAGAGGGAAATCGCCAAGAGATGCGACGTTGGGTGGCCTGAAAGCGGTCTTTTGAAGAGACACGGTGATAGGGCTGATGGAGGGTATGTAGTAGCGTATCTATATTCGGTATAAATGGTTGAGTCGGTTAAAAGCTGCATCGTAATGGAAACCACAGAGCCACAATGTGCGGTAACAAAGTCAAACGCTATATGGAGGAGAGACCAAGCTATTAAGGTGCCAGTTCCCCCGTCTGCAGGTCAATGCTGAGCCACAGTCTTTGTTTTCCAGCGCATCTGCCGGCGGTGGGATATAAAAAGCATCACCGGCGCCAACAAACAACCACAGCCTTCCCCCCAGCCGGAAAAAAAAAAAAACGGACGCTTGCTCCATTGCTAATATTTTAGTTACGACAACTACCGCAGCCCAAGTCGTGTGGGCAGCAAGCGACATGTCAGGCTTGCAGGGCTGTACAAGGCTACGGTAAGTCAAGGTTGGGGAGATCGAGGTGGCTAAGTATTGCCGCGCCACACTTTCCAACTCATCGGATCATGAAGCTCGGATTCTTGCTCCGCCCCGGGATGCCGACGGAAACAAACGGCCACCGTTCTGTCAGGGTTGCGTTTTGCATGGTACCAGAAAGAAAAATAGAAGATTAATGCCGGCTGTTGGGCTGCCATGATTCTGAATATTTACAAGAGAAGAAAAAAAAAATAAAAATGAAGAAACCGCTGCTATGCGCTTGGGAAAATAAAAGTCGCTAGGAAAACAAAAAATCCTTGAGGACGGGCGAGCCCGAAAACTCTGGATTCAGCATGATGCAACTAGATGGACAGTCAGCAGGGCCACGAACGGCAAAAGAAGGGCATGCCTCGTCTCTTACTTTAGGAAATACTGGAGGCCTGCTCGCCGTTTTTCCAGAAATTTGGGCCGAAACTTTGATATCACGCTCTTGGGCGGCAGGCTGGGCACGGCTGCGTCGAAGTTTGGAAAAGACTGCATGAGCCGCTGTCGCAGGGCGTCAAACTCGGAGTAGCGCTTTCGAATGTTCATGTAGCTGCCCTGGAAGACTGTACATTAGCATCTTTCAGAAACAGAGTGTAATACCAAGAGAGCAACGCACATGCAGCGTCTCGACTCGCACGTTCCACACGACAAAGGCCCCGATGCTCGTCGCACCGCCGTTCACCACAGTGTAGTCGACAATCTCGACGCTCTTGGCCCAGCAGGCGTTGTTGCGGTCCTCCTCGTCGTCGGCCTCGTTGTCCAGCAGCTGGATGGCGCCGCCGCGGAGGCTCGAGTCGGACGACTGCGTCGACGTTGTGCGCCGGTGCGCGTGGTGCCAGTACGGCGGCGAGGTCACCGTCGCGCTCGAGTGCGCCGACGAGCCCATCCCGTTGTCCGCGTCGTCGCCGTCGTCATTGCCGCTCGGCGGCAGACCCCGTAGCCCCTCGGTCTGAATTGCGCTAGGCGCTGCGCCTGTGCCCGCGACACTTGTCTCGGTCTCGCTCCTCGGATTCGACGACGGGGCTGCTGCTGCTGCTGCGCCTGCGCCCCCCGTCATCAACTCCCCATCACGGCCGTGGTTCAAGGTTGTTGCCATCCAGCCATGAGCGCGCGCAGCATGCGGCGATGGGTGTCGCTTTTCGTGGTTCGGGGAAGGAGGGCGGGCGAGGCGTTTGCGCTACTGTTTTGTTCCCAGGAGACTGCCTGACCCCTCGATTGGCCCTGTCGCGAGTGCGTCGGTCGTCGTCCGGCAGTTAGGTTTTGGATAGTTGTCGTCGCAAGAATTCGGTGCAAGACGGTGTATCTGGAAAAGCGAAAATCTAAAAATAATCCGACAAAGATCCGCGATGCCAATGTTGAAGCCGTCAAAAAGATTATCACGTCGTCACGTCGCGCCAAGGCAGGAAAAAAGCTATTGCGTGCTGATTGGGATTCCAAAAAGCCAAAGCTGGCACTGGTCTCCCCCAGACTGTTTGCGGTGGGGCCGGCGCCCGAACTCTCTGTGCGGCTCGGGACAGACTGACAGTGACGCCAGTCATCCATCATCTAATATCCATCGATTCAGCTAAATATGCAGACACCCCCTCAAAAGGGTTATTCAACCGTTCTCTATAACTTTGGATGAATTTGAAATCTTTATCTCATGGACATCGGAAAAGCGTGAGGCGTACGGGGTAGAGTCCGCCGAAACCACTCGGAAAAGACCGACCTCAGAGCTCCAGTCTGTCTGACAGGTTCGTCTCATTGTGCCCTTGTCAAATACATACCATTCTGCAGCAAAATTTCAAATCCCTGGAGAGGCAGCGGAAATAATCGATTTTCCTTTACACCGCCAAGAACAGTCATCTGTCAGAGGCGCAGGACGGCTTGCGTATAAGAGACGGTGAGAGGATGTACAAGGCAGGGTCCTGTCACTGTGTGTAGAACACGCAGATGATGTCGCAGCCTGCATGTCTGATGAGTTGGAATCTCTTGCTCTCCTGCGCGGCCGACGAGCAGCGTGCATGCTCCTTATTGGTATTTCTTTCTTGATGAATACCATATTACGTGGACGGACCAGGCAAGGATGCTTAAACTTTGTTTCGCAATTCCCGCGCCATGCTTGCATGCAGGACTGAGCATCAGGGGGTTGCGCAGGCCAGAGAAGAAACTGAATATTGCCCTGCCCTTTTTCCTCCTCCTGCTCCCGCGCAGGGGCGAGGTGATGCTTTCTTCTGGGCGGCGGAGAGGTCAATAGAGGGGAGCGGTCATGATCATGCGAGATGCAGATACTTGGGCATGGATGAGAAAAAAAAAAGAAAGTCCATGAATACAATGCTGCATGTAGCAGAGAGCGGCGAAAGGAAGGCGTTTGACGCATCACACACACGCACGCCCACAGACGCACAAATCTATCACCCAGCCATCCGTTTTGTGCACGCCGATACACTACCCGCCTGCACACTTGCATGCACCAGATAGTACAGATGGACCGCGCCACATATCGCCGCCTGCAGGCCGATATTGCGGCTCCCTCACAACTTGGCTTTGCCGTCCGGGGGTTATTCACTAAGAGGAGCAGCGGTAGCCACCGGACTCTGACGCCTCACACGCAGAGGAGACCTCGTGTTTTATGCAGACTTGTTTGCTACTCGTTACAGATGCTGCACTCGCGTTGTCCGTGCCCCGTTTTCACGACAAGCACAAAAAAAAAGAGAGAAAGGTCATCTGGCTGCTCGAATACGGCACGCCACTCTGGAGTCTTGCGTGAGGCGCGGGCATGGACGCGAAGGGGTCCCCTGCTTGATTTCGCAACCAGGGGAACCTGGTTTTTCCTGTCTCTGCTTCGCCTCTGCCTAGCATTCTTTTTCCAGTTGTTGTTGCTGTCAAACTCGGCCAAGCCAATTAGCCTCAGACTCATTTTCTTTTCTTTTCGTTTCTTTTTCTGATCCTGCTATCAGCGCGATGCGACCTGGCGGAGGGCACTAGCTTGCGTGGCCGAAGCGGCCGCGCTACTTGTATTACTCCGGTGCACGCAAATCCCTGTTCCAGTTCCAGTTAGATGAGCTCTGCCTCTAGCGTGCTTGTCCAGTGTCGAGAGAAAAAGGATAAAAAAGCAAAGCAAATAAACTAATACAGTGTGGGCGGGATGGGCGGCGGCGGCGGGGCTTTCGAAGCCAAGAAAGGCGTATGCCGCCAATATTAAAATGAAGGCTATTGAGAGGAGCCGGAGGAGCTCCCTCGCCTCTTGTCTCTTCTGGAGAAAGCTCAACGAAGCTCTGGCCATCGTACTAGTTACTCAGTAGTTGATACTCCTCTTCCCCCGTTAACGGTAGGCGAATGGGCCATATGGACCAATTGAACCATTGAGCCATACCATGTCCCATGCCATGGGTGCCGATGAAAGTAGTTAGCAGTGGGCAGTGCCGCGAACGGGCGCCCACTCACACCAATATGCTGCTAATACGATTGACAAGACTTTTGGCTCTCCTCTGCCTGCCCTTGGTCTTTCGCCCCGTGCCGTCCGTCCCCCAGCTACGAAAAATATACCCTGGCCCATTGTCGTGTTGTGTTGTCTGGGCTAGAACGAGACTATCCTATCCTGCCCTGTCCGCCCACCACCCCCGAGGGGGGCGAGAATGGGTCTACGCCTTCGCCAGACCTGAGTCTGGCCGTGCGGGTTTGTCCAAGTCGTACAGGTAGGTTAGGCTGCTAATATAATCTGGCCTGTCTCTCCTGCGGCAATCCGAGTCTCACATTCTCTATTTTTGCTTTGCGGGCTGTGCGATTTTCACGCCACCAGTAGGCTTGTCGCCCCTTTGATCCTCTCCGATCCCTCATCTTACCCGTCTCTCTCGTTGACGAATTTGTTCTCTTTTCTTCATATTCTTGTTTATAATATACACTGCTGTCAGAGACTCTCGCTATATTTTACTTTCCCAGTCTGTCAACGTCCAACCAAGAGGTTTCCCGTTTGGGTAAGTTTTCAGTTTGCAGATCGCGAGGCTAGCTAAGATGCACCTGGGCCAGAGCCACGCATGGCCTCGAGAGGACGTTGTTGATTAACGGTTGTTGCCTTTTTTGGGCAATGTAGCTTTGTTCAGGACTCATCCCCTTGATCTCACCGCCGAACCGACAGACGCCGATTCTCTTCTCTTCACACGCATTCCCGAATACAATCATCATGGTTTCGTTCACGACAACTGGCCTGGCCGCTGCCGTGGCCTTTGCAACGTTTGCTCAGGCCGACTATAGCATTGACCCGACCTCAGTGCCCATCACCACAAGAGGTACACCAATTGTCCGTCTCTCGACTGCATTACGGTGACTAACAGTTTGATAGAGCGATGGTGCCGCGACGAGAAGCTCACCTGCCCCCTCATCTGCCAGCAGAACGAGCCTCGCACGACTCTGATTAACGACTGCGACCCTGTACGTCTACAAATCATAATCGGGCAGTGTCCAAGGCCACCCCGAGCTCACCAGCTAACCCCGGCACAGGAAACCCTCAAGTACGGATGCCTCTGCGGCGACAACAAGCAGCCCAACGTGTCCGAGTACAGCCTCAGCCTCCCCTACTACGTGTGCACCGAATGGGGCCAGCAGTGCGTCAAGGCGTGCGAGGGCAACAACATGTGCGCGTCCAACTGCATCGAGAAGCACCCGTGCGGCGCGACGAACCCGCAGCGATACAACGCCACCTCGACCACGTCGGCCGGCGCGACGGCGAGCCAGACGGGCTCCGACGGCATCTACACGGGACCTCCCGGCTCGGCCAACGGCGGCTCCTCGGGGAACAAGGGCAGCGCGGGCGCGACGCTCGAGGCCGGTCGCTCGTACGGGTTCGCCGTGCTGTTTGCCGGCATGTTTGCGGGGTTCGCCATGCTGTAAATGGAGGGAGAGAGGCAGTTGCCGTTCTTGGCTGGGGCATTGATGGGGAAATGCCGTGGAGGAAGCCTTGCCATTTGAGGTGTTTGAGTGGTTTCTGTGCTTGGCACGTGTGCTGATATTGATTCCTAATCCTTTTGAGCGGTTGTTGCCGGGATAAAGCAAGACATTAAAGAAAGCATTATACTAATACTAATAATACCATTTGTATGTTTATGACGGGACGGAAGCAGCGGGGACGGGGGAATTCTGTCGCTGTGACGTTGATGAGTGGATGAACGAGAGAGATGGACTTTCTGCACGTCTGAGCGACTTGGGGCGCTGCGAGGCACTAACACTGAACGGGGGAGAAGGTGGCTGGCGTCGGGCTAAAGCGACGACAGGTCACGCAGCGAGAAACAGTGACGTCGTGAGGTTGATGCAACGTCGAGCGGCCAAGCCTGAACGTATACAGGGTTCGGAGGATTGAAGAGCTAACTAACAGGTGCGGCAAGGCTGGCTATGGTACAGTAGCCGTGGCGTTTTGGCAGTCACACGACACGACGAGGTACCGAGAGGCGGGGGAGGGGGGAAATGGAAGTAACAGTCGTCTTGGAGGGAAGTGATTTACAAAAAGCGCAAAGGAGGGTATCAGAGGGGTTAAAAAAGTGTTGAGAAGCACATGCAAGAAGAGAAGATGGAGCTGGGCGGGGGATTGACGGTGTAGAGAGTGGTACGGAGGTTTGGGCACTTTTTGGCTCGGGGCGGCGCAAAGCCAAAATGGCTGGTGAGATGAGTGGTGATGGAGTCTACTATTGTCCTGCAAATAAGAATATGTGCTTCCTGTTTCTTTCTTTGAGAGCTCGAGGTTGAATCGAGATGTTTGAGATGAGCTCGGAGCTGCAATATGACAGAGAGGGAGCTCTGGCAGTAAAAACAGCAGCACATGGCTGGAGCCTGAGGTACGTACCGGGTAGGCAAAGAGCAAGGTACAAGGCTCTCTGGGTACATGGGTACTGGGTACATGCACTCCTGCTGTGCAGTATACTAGCTCCACTGCCATGCGTGTGTCCTCGGTACTTTTACTGGTACCAAGCCTAGCACGGGGGGTGAGGCTTGTTGGGAGAAACAAGACAGAATTGCGGTAAAAATAGAACATCAACAACCATGAGGAAGAGGTGATGAAGAAGATTTGATCTTTTCCTTGCCATCTCTTGATTAAAAAAATAAATAAATAAAAAGCAAACGAGCCGTCCAATCCTTCATCTCATTGTCCACGGCTGCTTCACGTGTCATAGGTACAGAGGTACCTAGTAGTGGCCCTTAGCGCTCCATCAGCTGCTAATATTGGACCGCCTGGCGCCCCCCCCCCCCCTAAAGAAAGGCTACAGCCAGTGACCGTTCCCGAGGCTCGCAGGCCCTGTCGCAGTCCCGCTGACACCCGCAGCAACCCTGGCCATATGCAGTTTTTTTTTGGTCTCCAGTTTCTCCCTGGATTGGCAGAGCGAGTTGACTGCTATATTATTTTACCGGGCCAAGTTTTTCTTTGCTGCAAGCTGTCTGTATTCCACTGCCCGGCTTAGCTGTCCTGCCCAATCAGGCTCTAGCGTGCAGGGGGGCTGACGCACCGCCGAATCTTGCCCAGCGAATCGTCTCTTGCCGCTCGCGCATGTTGGTTTCCTCAACAATCTGCAGGGCTCCCCGACTTCTGCAACCCATCCATCGACAGGTACCTCTGCCACGCACCGCCCGCTCTTTTGCCCTTGCAGCAAGCTCACACGCACACGCAACGCACAAGCGACGCACGCCTCTCTTCCTGCTGTCACGTCACTCCCTTCCTCCGCCTCGGCGTCTCTTGCACACCCTTTCCCTTTATATCCTTTGCTTGGTCCCCCCCCGCCCCGGTGTCTCTCCCCGCAGCCGTTCACCATGTCAGGCAACGAATCGTTACCTCTCTTCCACGAGAACGCCGCTGACCAGAGTCACGACAACATGGTTCCCAATACGAGTATGTTTCGATCTCGCTTGGCTTCTTGCCCGCTTGGCAGTGCTGCGACACTCGCGCCCTTGGCCCTCTGCTGATCGGCGCGCCTCGCCTCTGCCTCTGCGCGCACGTGGTAATCCCTTTGTCGCTGACAACTTCCCAGGAAAAGCGCAAATCGAGTGCATCTCCGACGATGCCCTCATTCATCTCAAGTCATACAAGTACTCGAGCGTCGACAAGTCGCCCGTCTCCAAGTACATTCTCGGCCCCTGGGTACGATAATTCTCGCCTTGCGCCGCTCACCCCCTTCCGGCGCCACACCGTCCACGTCCACGTCCATCTCCCGCTCCCCTTTCCGCCTCCCCGCTACAGAAATCAAGGAACGACATACACATTCATGACACCGATTGACGCACCAAATGCTAACACAATGCCGCGTAGTGGAACTTTTTCGTCAATCTCCTGCCGCTATGGATGGCTCCCAACATGGTGACCCTCGTCGGGTTCTTCTTCATCTTGGGCAACGTCGCACTCTGCGTCATCTACTTGCCTGACCTCATCGGCCCTGTATGCGCTCTACAATCGCCTCAATCATGACCATACCCGACTAACCTGCTCCCTAGGGCCCTGCCTGGCTGTACTTTAGCTTCGCCATCGGTCTCTTCATGTACCAGACCATGGACAACGTCGACGGCAAGCAGGCGCGGAGAACCGGCACCTCGAGCGGCCTCGGCGAGCTCTTCGACCACGGCATCGACTCCCTCAACTGCACCCTCGCCAGTCTTCTCGAGACCGCCGCCATGGGCCTGGGCACCTCCTTCGCCGGAGTCTTCACTGCGCTCTGCCCTTGCCTGCCCATGTTCTTCTCGACCTGGGAGACGTACCACACCCACACTCTCTATCTCGGCTACATCAACGGTCCTACCGAGGGCCTGCTCATTGCTTGCGCCATCATGATCACCTCGGGTATTTGCGGTCCTGAGGTCTGGAACAAGCCCATCGCCAACCTTTTTGGCGACAACTTGCCCGGTCTTACCATGATGCTCGGCGAGACGTCCGTTCGCGATATATGGGTTCCTCTCATTGCGTTTTCTCTGCTGGCCGCCCACATTCCCTTCTGCATCATCAACGTCGTGCAGGCTCGTCGCAAACAGGGCCTCCCCGTTGCCCCCGTCTTCCTCGAGCTGACACCCATGGCCGTCTTCACCTTCAGCATCATCGCTTGGCTCGGCTCTCCTTATAGCAACCTTATGAAGGAAAACCACCTGGTGCTCTTCTGCTGCACCATGTCCTTTGCTTTTGGTCGCCTCACCACCAAGATGATTCTGGCGCACCTGACCCGCCAGCCCTTCCCCTTCTGGACCGTCATGCTCTGGCCCCTGGTCGGTGGTGCCGCCATCACCAACCTGCCCCGCCTCGGCCTTCCCCAGATCAGTGCCACCCTCGAGGTGTACTACCTCTGGGCCTACTTTTTCTTTGCCGCCGTTGTCTACTTCCGCTGGGCCTACGTGGTCATCAACGCCATCTGCAACTTCCTTGGCATCAACGCCCTCACCATTCCCAAGGACAAGCAGATTGCCAACAAGCAGGCACAGAGCGCCACCAAGCTGCATTAAAGCTTCATCCGAGAGAATAGTCAAAGCCTGCGCATTCATTTTCTTTTTTTTTTCTTGGCGAATTGCCTAGCACTCATCTTGAATGCCCACTAGATACGCGATCGGCAACTCCCTCGCAAGGACGCTACTAGTACGATCAGCTCACACAGTGTCGCTCACCAGCTGGGCATCTGCGATTCATGTCTTAGTGATTGGACGGCCCTAGAGCGTTGCATTCTTTCGGCGCATGGGAAATTTTTTTGACAGCGACTTGGACGTTGTATACATGTATATATATATATATACTTATGCTTTATTGTAATCACCTCTGGTGCTATTGGCCTTGCCAAAAAAAACTTGAAATATACAAACTTCATAAAAAAAGATATAAACGTGCCATTTTATTCTGTTGTCATTCATCCTTTGCATAAACAGTTCCTAGGCCAAGTGCGGTGAGACTGACTGTCGCGGAATGTGAGACCCTGGTTTTGCTACTTGGCAGCTCCACCTCGCACCAGCAAGCGGCCAGGTGTTAGCTGGCCGGAGACGAGGGACGACGCACGCCGCTGGTCGGGCATTTGGGCCTGCAGATCCAACTTTACTCAACGGCTCGACTTTTTCAACCAAACAAAGGCATTCTTATAACCAACGCATATATCGACACCGACGAAACACATAGAGATAACGCAATGCGCGCGTCCGGGGCGCTACTCTGGGCTTTCGGGACGCTGTCGTCCCTCGCACGCGCCATCACGGGCGAGCCGCTGACGGACGACGACCTCCGCAACATCCCCTCGCCGGGGTCCGACTTTGATATTAAGGATGGCAAGCTGCTCGCCCCGATCCTGATACCCCGGGTGCCCGGCACGCCGGGCCAGATCAAGGCGCAGCAGCACCTGGTCGACTTCTTCAAGACGAACCTCCCGGACTGGGAGCAAATCTGGCAAAACTCGACGTCCAAGACGCCGGCGACGGGCGACAGGGACATCCCCTTCAACAACCTCATCTTCCGGCGGGACCCGCCGTGGGCGAAGGCCGGCGACGTCGGGCGGCTGACGCTCGTGGCGCACTACGACAGCAAGCTCACGCCCGAGGGCTTCATCGGGGCGACGGACAGCGCGGCGCCGTGCGCGATGCTGATGCACGCGGCGCGCAGCCTGGACGAGGCTCTCAAGGCCAAGTGGGCGGCGATGGAGGCGGCGGGCGAGGCGGACACGTCGCTGGAGCCGGCGACGGGCCTGCAGATCATCTTCCTCGACGGCGAGGAGGCCTTCCGCCAGTGGACCAGCGACGACTCGCTGTACGGGGCGCGCGCGCTCGCCGCCTCCTGGGAGCAGGACGTGCACGCCTCCGTGTCGACGTACCGCACCTCCCTCAGCTCCATCACCCTCTTCGTGCTGCTCGACCTGCTCGGCTCCGAGCACCCGTCCATCCCGTCGTACTTCCTCCCCACGCACTGGGCCTACAAGAAGATGGCGGTGCTGGAGAAGCGCCTGCGCGACCTGGATCTCCTGGAGGCGAAAGCCCGCAGCATGTTCCTGCCCGAGTCGGGCAAGACGACGGCGCAGTTCCGCGGGTTCGGCGCGGGCACGGTCCAGGACGACCACATCCCGTTCATGCAGCGCGGCGTGGACATTCTGCACCTGATCCCGAGCCCGTTCCCGGCGGTGTGGCACACGATGGACGACGACGGCGAGCACCTGCACCTGCCGACGACGAGGGACTGGGCCAAGATTGTGACGGCGTTTGCGGCGGACTGGATGGACCTGGGCGGCAAGCTGCCGCAGCTGGCGTCGACGAGGCAGAAGAGATCCGCCACGTCCGAGACTTCTTCGACGGAGCGCACGGAGCTGTGAGGGAGCTGTTCGTTTTTGGTCATTTCTTTTCTTTTTGGTTGTTAAGAGTACATGCGGCGATGCATCGTCTGGCGTTGGGTAGCGGATTTATAACGTGATTTAATTGCTCCAAGTAAGATCAATTCTAGGGAGAATTTGTATGAGAAATTGCTCTTCTTGAATTACATAGACTTTTTTTTTTTTTTTTTTTTTGGAAATAAATTGTTTCCTATAAGTATATCTACAACATCGAATCTCACGTCGCTACCTATATCTTGGCTGTTGCGTGGTGGGGCTTCCACGGCCAATCACGCTAGCTCAACAGCAACCACGTAACCAGTTTGGGGGAGCTCCCCTGTCGAAAGCTGCGGTGTCCTCTTCCTCGACCTTTGAAACCGCAAACGCCAAAACGACGCACGCAACAAAGGAAAGAAGAACTACACTCCTTTCTCGAACCCACGATGCGTTTCTCGATTGCCACGACGCTGCTGGCCCTTGCGGGCGCAGCCACCGCCAGCCAATGGGGGTTCAAGGACGGTTCCGTGACGGTTGCTGCCAAGGGCGGCGACCAGACGACTGAAAAGTACGAGGCCATCACTCGAGGGGAGAGATAAACGATGCGCCGGCGCTCCGCATGCGCTGCGTTGACCAATTGGGCTTGCACGGGATTGCTAACGATTGGATTGTCTTCTTGATGCAGGTTTACGACGAGCGTCCGAGTTAAGCGCGAGGTGACGCTGGGCCACACCAGCACCCTGAAGCTTTCGCTGACGGCCGAGGAAGGCGGCAAGGCCAAGCGCCCTCACCAGGCGTTCCTCGTCGTCCGTGAGACCGATTCCGGCCTGGAGGCGCCGTACCCCCTGACCGTCAAGGAATCCGGCAAGGGAGCTGTCAAGCTGGTATGATGCCGACCGTCTATTACCACAACACGAGACGAAAACTACGCAGCCCGCTGAATGCACATGCTAACCAAAGTGATGTGCGAATGTATATAGACCCAGAAGGACCTCCCCGTGCAGCTCCTCCACTCCAAGAAGCCGCTCGAGGCCAAGATTGTGCTCGGCTCGTTTGGCTCGTCCAAGGCCGTCGTCGCCTCCGTGTTCGACATCAACGTGGTGCGCGACCCCAACAGCGGCGCGGCCAGCTACGAGGCGCCGCTGCGATACGGCAAGCGCCCCGAGATTAAGCACATTTTCCGCGCGGACCCCAAGAACCCGCCCAAGATTGTGTCGCTCGTGTTTGCGGGCGCGGTCCTGGCCACAATTCCGGTTCTGTTTATTAGCGTAAGTCAAAACGATGGGAGAAATACCAGATACCAGAGGCCAAAGAGACCGAAAAGGAACCCATGCTAACAAGTCAAATTTACAGTGGCTCGTTCTCGGCGCCAACGTCAGCCACGCCGGCAAGGCCCTGGGCACCGCCCCAGTTGCGCACGCCGTGTTCTACGGCTCGATTGTCGCCATGGAGGGCGTCTTCTTCCTGTACTACAGCGGCTGGAACCTCTTCCAGACTCTGCCTCTGATGGGCGTCGTCGGGTTCGTCGCCTTCTTGAGCGGCAACAGCGCGCTGGGTGAGGTGCAGCAGCGCCGCCTGGCGGGCGAGAGATAGAATGCGTGCTCCACACATACTAAGCCGCACACAGTACAAGAGGATAAGCAAAAAAAAAAAAAAAAAGTAAAGGCTACGATTAGACTAGGGTTAGGTGTTCGTTCGTGGTTGTGCCCATCCGGCTACCGAGGCAAACCTGGGGTTGAGATGAAGGCTTAGCCGAAGGGAAACGGGGACGGGTAAGGTGAATTGAAGAACGGGGCCGGTCCTTGGAGGTTGTGCGGAGAAGGGGCCATGCAGATCATTGTCGGGCGAGAGAGGTCACGGCCACTGACCCGACAAGGAGAGATGTTGTTAGGCCAAGGCTAGTTCCATGTACAGTATAGGGCGGATAATAGAAAAAAAGCTGAAGCAAGGTTTGCAGAGACACAAGTCATGCTCGTGGTCCAAAAATAAGACAAGCCTGACAGTTGTGCTATGCGGTGTTGGCGGCGCGGCGAGGCGGCGAGCGGGCGTGGACTAAAAAGACTAATAGCCGAGGAAGAAGAGGCTGGCTGGCGATGCCGGAGCCGAACACCGGGTGCGGTGCCGGGGCTGGTTTGTACGACGCCGAGGGAAAAAAAGAAAGAGAGTAGTAGGCTACAAGCAAATGATACTAGCAGAAAGAGAAAGAGGCAGTATTAGCAGCAAATGAAAAATAGACAAAGGAATTACAGGTGTATTCGGTAAAGGCTGGACCGAGTAACTGTTATGCCATTGCAAGGCATCAGACCAAGCCAAGCGTGAGCGCCCACTTCTTATTACACCCCCCCCTCTTCCCCTCCTCTCCAATAGCTCGAGTCGATCCCGGGGCTTACGCTGAACCCCGGATTTCTGGAATTTTCCTGTCGAAACCAACCTTGGCCGTTTGATGATGCGGGCAGGCAGTTAAAATGAACAAAAAAAATCTAGACAGACGTAGTCATTGAGCGAGGATGCTACTCTCAACAAGTGACATACAAGGCTCACAATACTATCCATTTACTTGTGTAAACGGTCTACTGATGTACAATTGGTGTAAAGCAACAGACCAGCTAGTGTAGATATTTGTTCGAGTCAGGCCTGGTAAAAAAAAAAGGACCGACCGGCTATGGACATCTCCGCGAGATCTCTCACTCCCCTTCTCTAAGCCCTTGTTCCCTCTTTTGCGGGGGAAGAAAGTAGAGGAGGAGGGCGAGTAAGAGGAGCGTTTAGGCGGGGACGGGGTGAGGGCGGCGGGCGCTGTTGGTGGGTGGCAACTTGGACAGGGCTCCTTTTCCGTTTCTTTTTTTTTTACTCTTTGGTTTTTTTCCTCTTTACTTTTAGCATTCTATATCTCTTTCTTATTCTCTGCATCTTTCTCTGCCAAATTCATAATATTCAGGTGCTGAAAATCGCTGTACCTCGGAACGACACCCGGCATCGGCCTTTACACCCCTCGTCAGACAGGCGGCACCGCCCACATCCGAGACCTGACGCTTGCGCTCACTCACTCACTCACTCACTACCTTGGCTTAGAAGCAAGAGAGGCGCAGAGAACATAAGAGCTGCATACAACTGCAACAACCATGTCTTCCAAGTAAGTTGCTAAATCAACAACCTAGCCTCTTTCCTTTTCCCTACATCTTCTTTCTCTTCAATCATTTTTCACAACCCTTTTCGCTTTCGTCCCCCTCCCTTACCTGCTCTCCCGTCTCCTGTCCTCTTCCTGTGTTAGCCTCGGTAATCCCACAACACCACCACTACCACCACCACCACCACCACCGCGCACTCATACTCTCTCACACACGACGGTTGTTTCCCACCTCGGCCGACGCTAATGCTTCGTCAACCAAACCGCAGCTCCTTTCGCTTCCCCTCGCTGCAGGAGACGCTGAGCCACCCGGCCTACCCCGGCGCGAAATGGGAGCTCGTCCCGGACCGCCAGGGCAAGGCCTCGGTCGCCAAGGACCGCTCCGGGCCCATTGATATCGCCTGGCAGATTCACGGCCACGGGCCGACCAAGATTGTGGTGAGTAGTAGGGTTGATATCGGACGAGGCAGGAGAAGGAGCTGCATTGTGGAAAAGAGCACCGGGGATTGCAGAACCAAGAGCGCGCGGTATGAAATAAGACAGGAAGCAGCTTCGCTAACGCGGCGCACACAGTTCATCATGGGCCTCGCCGCCGGCATGAACGCCTGGCAACGGCAGACCTGCTACTTTGGCCACGACAACGCCGACAGGTACTCGGTCCTCCTCCTCGACAACCGCGGCGTCGGCGTCAGCGACAAGCCCCTCGCCCGCTACACCACCACCGACATGGCCGCCGACGTCGTCGAGGTCCTCGACCAGGTCGGCTGGACCGAGCCGCGCTCCCTCAACGTCGTGGGCCTGTCCCTCGGCGGCATGATCGCCCAGGAGATGGCCTGCGCGCACCCGGAGCGCCTCCGCAGCCTCACCCTGCTCTGCACCACCGCCGCCCTCGAGAGCGACAAGCCCGTCCTCGACACCCTCTGCGACCGTTTCAACCTCCTCCGGCCCAAGAGCCTCGAGCGCATCATCCGCGACACAGCCGTCCGGCTCTTCCCGCACGCGTGGCTCGCCGCCCCCGACGAGGGGAAGCCGCCGTCGCCGCGCACCACGCCGAAATGCGCGCCCGCGCCGAAACCCGAGACCTCCGCCTCCGCCTCCGCCTCCGTCGGCGGCGTCTCGGGGCCCCCCAACGACAGCGGCGTGGACCTTTCCCCAACGTCCACGCCGCCGCCGCCGCCCGCGACCGCGCCCTCATCCGTCGCCGACGCCATGGAGCGCAGCCTGCACCTCGGCGGCAGCGGCGAGGGCGAGTACGGCTACTTTGGCAGCAACTTCCAGCGGTACCAGGCCGAGGAGCTGAAAAAGTACATGCCGCCCAACGTCTTCTCGCGGCAGGGCCTCTTCTGCCAGCTCGCCGCCGTCGTCGGCCACCGGAAGTCGGCGTCGCAGCTGCGCGACATGGCCGACCGGCTCGGCCGCGAGCGCATCCTCGTCGTGCACGGCGCGCGCGACCGCATGATTGGCGCCAACAACGGCGAGAAGCTGATCCGCATGCTGCAGCCGAGCGTCGGGCTGATCATCGACGGCATGGGTCACGCGCCAATCATGGAGCGCGCCGAGTGGTTCAACGAGCTCATGGAGACGAGGCTGGCGTCGTGGGCGCAGCTGGACATGGAGGCAAAGATGTAGACGGGTCGGTTCCTTTTTTTCTTGTACTTCTTTCACGGTTCCTCTCTTCCTTCCACTGGTTTTACATGAAGGAAGACGAATCTGCCAGGTCCTCGGGCATCGTATACATTTTGAAACGCAGTGCACGGAGGCTGGCCACCGGCGCTCGGGTTTGGACAGCACATTTATTTGGGCATTATTCACGATTTTGTAGCTTTTAGCTTTATTTAGCTTTGGTTGTTTTTTTTTTTTTTTTTTTTTTTTTTTTCATACATTTTTACTTTGGTATTTATACTGATTTATCGTTTTCATGATCCGTCATGCGGCTACCCGAACCAAGCTCACGACTAGCCTTAATATCCACGCGGCTCTATACATTCTTCTCTCGCTATATGCAATAGAACTAGATTGGCCAGACTTCTTCTTTTTTTTTGTATCATCATATAATATGTATTGTGGATCAAGGGAGAACCAGACCGACACCGCTCAGGTTCTTCTCGTCCAGCTGGCCGTTGGCTTCCATGCCACTGGTAATGGCCTTGGTGCGATAGTTGAACAGGTAGTAGTGCAGCTGGCCGTCGCCGCGGGCAAACTTTTGCTGGTCGAGGAACAGGCCGTTATCCATGAGAGTCAGCGCGTTGAAGACGTCAAACTTGGCCTTCTTGGCCATGATGAGCGCGTCGTTGATGATGGCGTTGAGGCGCGTCTTGAGGCCGTCGCGGTCCTCGGGGTCCCTGAGGCCGGCCTCGGTGCCGTAGTAGAAGAGGTATGCCACGCGCAGCACGTTGTGCCGCGAGTTCTTAATCACCGACGACTCGACGCAGTAGAACGAGACAAAGTCGGTAATCTTCTTGTTGGCGTCCTCGACGACGTACGTCCACACGACCTGCTCGCCGCTGGGCTCGATCTTGGGCACGAGCCAGTGCGCGACCTCCTCCTCCGACAGCTGCGGCGCAATGTCGTAGCGCTTCGAGTAGCGGTTCTGCAGGTCCAGGACGGCGGCGACGTCGCCGACGCGCATCTCGCGCCAGCCCTTGGTGGCCGTGTTCTCGGGCACGGCGTACTTGCGCACCTGGTACTGCGGCTTGCTGCCGTGGGGCAGGTAGCTGAAGCCGCACTCGTAGAGCTTCTGCCAGTTGAGCGGGCGGTGGTAGTACTGGCAGGTGCTGACGGGGCGGGGCAGGACGATGCCGGCCGTGTAGAGCCCTTGCCAGACGCCCTCGAGGTTGCTGAGGCGCGTCACCTCCTTGATGAGCACGGGTGCCAGGCGCTTGCCGCGCAGCTTCTTGTGCACGCAGAGGAAGTTGACCTCGGAGCAGGTGATGACCTTGTCGCGCACGCGGACGTGGACGGGGATGGCGGAGATGAAGGCGACGAGCTTGCGCGACTGCGAGGCGCGGACGCCGACGTGGTACTTTTTGTCCCAGCCGGGGGCCATCATGGCCCTGAGAGAATTAGCATTGGAAAGGGCAGTTTATGTGGAAGAGAGTTCTTACCATCGCAGAATAGAGGGAGAGTAGTTGAAGCGGAAAGTGGAATCGTCGTCCTCGACGTAGTGTCCGTTGAGCAGCTCATACACCTCCTTGATCTCCTCCTCGCTAGAGAGGTCCATCGTCACCCACTCGAACCCGCTGACCAGTCCAGCAGGCTCCTTGGAGATTTCCTCGACTGTTTGCACCTTGAGCGGGCCGTCCTCGACCTCGGCCTGGTCCTCGTCGAAGCGCGGGACGGGCTGGGTGCCCCAGAACTTGTACGACGCCATGTCCTTGACGTTCTTGCCGCTCGCGGCGAAGCCGGACATGATGTCCTCGAGACGCATCTTCTTGAGCATGTCGGCCGCCTGGTCCGGGGTCGGATTGGAGCTGCCCGTGGCCTGCGCGACCTCTTGCGCCAGCGCCGGGTTGAGCGCGATGAGCTCCGAGAGCTGCTGCGGGGAGAGGTTGTCGAGCACGCGCTGGACCTCCTGGGTCTGGTGCTTGTCGCCGCCCTCGGCGCCGCTGCCGCTGGGGGCGTCGGCCGGTTTCTTGCCGTCAGAGGCCATGGTTATGTCTGTCAGGTGTGGTGCTTTTCCGTCGGCGCCGGGTCCTTCGAGGATGGGTTGTGGTGGGAGTGTAATGGCCAGGTAGCTTGGTGGATGGTGGGGTTGGATATTTTCGGTTGGACCTTAGCGGGGGCGGAGACTTGGGATATATCTCTGGGTTATAGTTGCGAGTCTGCAGACAGGCTTGTAATCAAGAATGAATGGCAAGAGGAAAAAAGCATTCAAAAGACGAATGTAAATATTTGTTTCTTTATAGGCAGCATAAAGCCACATGGATATTGGGTTTTGCAAAATTGAGCCATTGCAGAAGTTGTTTAACGTCGTGTGCCTGGCGGGGCATTTTAAGTTGTCGCGTGGCTTCAATTGATACGCCTCTACGCTGCCACATTCCAGAAATAGGTAGAGAATGCAATCGAGTCTTTCGATGTTTAGTAGAATCCCAAAAAGCTTGCAATGTTGACAAGGATTTATTGTACATGTCTAATAAGTATAAAAGTCATAATCTGACAGTGCAATTCTAGGTTGGAAGCCCAGAACAGTCTAGTATATAGAGGAATTATTAAGACGCTCGCCAAAATCACGAATACCCGTCGATAGTATTAATCGTCGAAGCAGCGCATAATAGCCATTACGATGGTTGACGACTGCATAATGTAGTTGTGACCTAGAAAAGTTAGCGCCGTAACGAGAATAGACGGGATTACATACCGCCATAAGGAACCAGCTCCTGTCGGATGATGATATCAGGCTCTGCCCTCCATGTTGTGACGGCTGAATCTTGGCCTTTATGAACAGTTCGATGTTCCTTCATGGCGGTGAACGTGGCGTCATCAATGTCGCCAACTAGTTCACCGGCGGCAGCCCGGAAGAGCTTGTTGTCTTCCGTGTAGGGAATGTCGGAATCGTCTTTTGCATGCACCAGACTGAGACGAAGGCGAGTCTTTGTGTTGCGGACAATCTTGACCAAACGATCCGCCGAGTGCCACTTATCAACGATGAAGCGCTCTAGAGCCCTGACGAAGCCTGGAGAGTAGCTAAACGGCCCAAGCAGAGGCACCAGACCGCCCATCTTGTAGCCGGCAATCATGGTCGCAAGGTCACTGAAGCCGGCAACGAGGACAATGCCAGCAAATTCCACGCCCTGAGAACCGTACTTTTCAGCAACTGCACTTGTCACCGCGGTTCCCAAGCTCTGGCCCAGGAGTACGATGCGACTCGCCGGAACGCCCGCGACATGGATGGCCCAGTCAACCAAGGCCGATGCATCCTGAATTAGACCTGCCTCGCTTGGAACACCAGTCGAGTATCCAAATCCACGGTAGTCTATTGTTAGTACATGGTATGAGGTTGAGTCGGTGAGAGCATGGAAGGTGTCTGGGCGGTAGCCTTGGGCGATGTGGCCGGCATTCTACAGCTGTCAGTATGAGCATCCCACAGTTTGGGCCGAGATTCATACACCGTGAACTAGAAAGAGTTAGCGAATATCAGCAGACAGTAGCATATAACTTGCATGAAAGAATGAGTTTTGCATCCGGGTCATTCTTGAGCAATTGGAAAGACTCTGTCTTGGTAATGTCCCCTGACTGGCCTGACTGCTGAGCAGCTAGATTGTCTTCGTTTTTGTAATAGAGAGGCAGCGGCAAGATATGCCAGGCGTATATTGACTCGCCGTCAGACGTCTTGAGAGTAAAAGGCGTCACTTGGTTCTCTGAGGCAAAATCAATCATGAGGCACAGGAGACGAGAGTTGGCGAGAGCATACTGGCAAAGCCCCAATACACGGGCTCGTTGACGTCATACAGAAATAGAGTATTGATTTTATGCGCATACAAGGCACTGCACGTGAGGGTCAGACATATAAATTGGCCGCTGGGCGCAACCTGCATCGTCGGCTTGGCTTACTGGCGCTGGACAAAGGGAATGGTAGCGATGCCGAGGAAGACGGCGTAGAAGAGGAAGGGAGCCGCAGCTACTGACAGCGAGATGGAGAGCAGCGAGGACCCGGCTGGAACCATGGCGTGCGGCGCCGGCTAATTGGACTGGCTGTGCCGGCTCGGAACAATGAGGATACAGTGCGGACGGAGCGCCGTGGCAGACCCAGAGTCGTGATGGATGGTTGTGGTCGGATCACGCGCTGAACCTGTATGAGCGAAGGGAAGCTGAGAGGTACAGATGTACATAGGTACTTGTGTACTGGTACCTCGGAGCAATTGGGGACTCCACCAAATATTGTAGTAGCCCAAAGTACTCTAGTTGCTACGCTACCTACGGAACGCGTAGCATTTGCTGGAAAAAAGAACAGGGCAAGAAATGGTGGCTTCGTGTTGAACTGCAGCTGGATAGTTGAGGCTGATTTAGTTTAACTCGCCATTGATAGCTGGTTGCACAACCTGGTGGGCGAAGCGCTGTCAGCGAGCAATCACCCGAAGGCCAGGTGCCGGGGGTACCTGTACCTCTGTACGGAGTACTTGCGAGAGACAGTGTCGCGTTTCAGAGTGGGCCGGGACGTGCTGTAGCCGCCGAGCTGCAGTGGATTCGGTGGCTTTCTAGCGGGGAATTAGCGGCTGTTCAGCACCTGTGCCTTGACCTGACTAGTAGGAGTACGCGTGGGCCACTTGTGCTGGGAGACGGGTACTGGGAGCCTCAGAGGTGCTTGTAGCTGCAGGCGGAGGTACAGCCTGGCAAGCAGCAGCACTAGACTCTGCCGGCTTTACAAGCCTGCGGCCACTGAATTATATTGACAGCAGCCTCAGAAGTACCCAGCGTCTCGCTAGCGGCCGCCGCCAGCCAATCCTGAGCCCGTCGTGGCTGTCCTGCCCGCCCTGGGCTGGGGCCGTCGACTCCGCCTGGCGCGTGGACCAATCACGCTGCGGCCCCAGCACAGTGCCTCGCTGCCGCTGGCTGGGCAGGCCCGGGCTGGCCTGCAGGGCTCTGGCTGGCCTGTTCTGGGTGTCTGGGTCTCTCTGGCCGGGCTCCTCTGGCGGGCTCTGCAGGCTCTGGGCTGGCACGTACGGAGGTACCAAGTATGCGGACCTCAACGGGCACTGACTGACTTGGCTGGCTGGCTGGCGCGCCGCTTGCTTGGCCTGCTCGCTTGCCTGCTCGCTTGCCTGCTTGCTGCTTCTCGTCTCCCGCACTTTCGTCTCTTTCCTCACCACCCACCAAACCACCTCTGGTCCTCACAACCCGGCGTCGCAGCTGCTGTACTGTGCTCCGCATCAACCGTCCACGGCAGACCGCTTCTGCGTTGCCCGCGTGTATCATGGTTTGCCCGTCTCTCGCCGCGTCCTAGGCCTGCCCTGCATTGCAACCTTGCACCTCGCAACTCCTTTGTCGCGATGGAGAGGAAGAGAAAGCTGCCGCCCCGGGCTGCGGCCCGCGCAGAGCAGCTCGCCAAACGCCGCAATGCCTCGACTCGCGAGCGCACAAAGACGCCCCCGGCCCCGACACCTCCTCCTCCTCCCGAACCTGTCGTCCAGGAGCTGCCTCCAACGCCGCCGCCGCCGCCGCCGCTGCCTACCGCCGTCGAGCCCGGCAAGCCGCTGCCCACCATCGAAGTCGCGCAGTCCGGTCACCTGTCTCCCGAGGACTACCAATCGATATCGGAAAGGTTCGTGCGACCCAATTGCCACGAGATACCTCTCACAACCAATTCCCCCGATCAAGTTACTGACTGCAGTTTTCTACAGTGGCGTTCTGGCCGAGTCGCTCGCGCGATCACGACAGCGATGGATCAGCGACGGCTTGTTCGAAAAGTACTGGACCAAGCCGCACAAACGAAAAGGCCAGCTCATCGAGGATCCCAAAAACCCTCCCAAAGACTCCATGACCAAGATTGGCACCGTCACCATCACCATTGAGCCGCACATTGTCGAGGCAACCATGTATGCGGTAAAGGGCCCCAAGCAAAAACCTGCCCCCCAAGAAAAGCCGCCCCCGAAACCACAACAGCAATCAGCTCGACCCATCATCCAATACGGTCCTGCCAACGGTGCCATGCCGCCCCCAGCGCAACCGCACAGCGCCGCTAGCCCGATGAACAGGCCCATGCCGACGGCTTCGCCATCGCCTCATCCTCAGCCTGCCCAGCCTCACGCACCAGCGACTCCGGGCCCTACAAACCAACAACCAGCTGCGTCTCCTGTGCCACGCGGCGGTACGCCGAATGCGAATAGCGCGCCGCGCAATCCAGCCTCGGCTACTCCCACGCCAAACGCTTACCCCGTGCCCAGCCCAACAACTGGCACGCCGCTTGCTCCGGCCCCGGCTGCTTCGCCAGCAACTCCCGCGATGACCCAGCCTCGTGGGACGCCTGCTCCCTCACCCGGTCCATCTCAGCAGCCTGCGCAGCGAACCTCCGCTACTCCAGGTGCCAGCCCGGCTCCAGGCGTCGCCAAGCCCGCTACGACTGATCCTGTTATTGCACTCCTCGCCCAGAAGGCGTCTGGCGACCCTGAACTTCGCGACCTTATGAAGCGTGTTGCTGTTGGTCAGGCCAAGCCCGGAGAGCTGGCGCACTTCCAGAAAATTATCGACCAGCTGAATGCTGAATACAAAAGTAGAGGCGGTCAGCAGGGCCCCTCAGCGGATAGGTTACTGGTCGATGGGAGAACTGTCAAGTATTTTGCCACCGAAGTCAACACCATCATTGATATTGTTTTGGCCTCCAATCCCAATCAAAAATCCCACGACTTGCGACCCCCTCCTGGCAGCGACCCCCTTGTTGTGCTTTTGGTCAAGACGGCGCTCGAGGACATGCGAACCAAAGACATGATTAGACGTATCGCCGATGGTCGACCTGGATACACAGACGCGACGGATCTCAAAGATATTTTGGATCGTCTCAGCCGAGACGCAAAGACTGCTCCTCAGGGCTTCAACGCGCAGCAACCAGCCCCTGGTAGACAGCTCACCCCGAACGGAACACCGAACAATAATGGCATGCGAATGCAGCAGCCTCATATGGTGAACAATGCCAACCCCCAGCCGATCCGTTCGAAAGCACCAGCGTCTGCCTCGAAACCCGACGTAGCTGCCGTTGTGCTTGACTTTGGAGCTGGTGACCGATATCTATTTCCCAAATTCAGCATCCTCGAATTTCTGCCTACGACGTCTGGGCAGCAAGTGGTGGCCTCATTTCTCATTGTCCGCAAGGGCAGCACATCGGAATACGGTGGTGACCCTGAGCTGGACTATTATCAGCCCGTTACCATCCGCCTACAAACGAACACGGGCCGGCATCTGGAGAATCTTGCCAGGGTCGTTGCGCCGCAGGATGAGGTTCGGCGATACATGGACGACGTCATGGACAATATGACCCGTGCCGAATATGTTCTACTTGCCATGCAGCTACCCCGACACGCGCAGGATCCAGACGAGGAGCCCGAGAAGAGGGAAGCTGTGGATAGCAATAGCCTCACGCCCAAGGCAGAGCAGGAGCGAGCCGAAATCGTGAAACCTGGCGTGCTATGGACGGTGAGTGCCGGCTCGAACAGGTCGTCCGCGACACCATCACGCCAAATACCCCGTATCGATGCAGAGGAAGAGTCACAACAAAAATACCAGCGACTTATCCGCTCGATTGAAGAAAAAGAGTACGAGTACGTATGATCGTCAGACAGCAGCATAGTTATGGCATAGGCATCGTGTTCGAATGGATGGGAGCATCGTACCGTCTGGGAGGCACTATTGACTTTTGATTTTTGCTTTGGTTGGGTTTTTGATAACGATTGGCGTTAGGGAAGTGAGGCTTTGTATGAGATATGACAAAATGTATATAGCCAATTTAGCACCACGGCTTATTCGTATCATCGTCTTGCGCCGCTGTCTGATTGTGCGTGCCTGTGACGTACTCTTTTTATGTAAAATGCAGCATAACCATGTTTTCAAATTAAAGCCAATGCGAGTTTCGGAAATAAATAACTGTCCTCTTCAACCAAAACGAAGCTGTAAGCGCGGCTTAGCAGAGGTTCATGGCTGCAAACGCTAAGCCCCACCAGTGACGTCTCCGGGTGCGCTCTCCAGATTCATGCCTACATTGTTGCCTGTTACACAGATGCAAGACCAAGCTCCTGCGCCGCGAACTATGCGCGCATCTTGAATTTATCATCAATAATTGAGCATCATCATCACCTAGTATAACCACACAGGCCTTGATTCATACTCATCCGGCAAGATGGGGCAGGTAATGTCGGACGAGCAGCCGACGCATCGTTCCCGGGAACAGCTGCTGCAGGACTTGGTGAGTATTGCAGAGCTCAGATCCCCAGCCTCGCGGGTACGATCGGCAGCTAACCAGAATGTGAAAAAAGGCGGTACGATTCAAGGAGAATTCGTTCTCGTCCCTGGAATTTTATTCTCTCAAGGATGTCTTCAAGACGCTGGCGGACCACCAGGGTGACGTCTCGTATCTGAAGGAGGACACCATTGCGCGCTACCTGGAGATTCCGGATATCCTCGGCGCATCGCCCGTGTTGTTCCAAATGATATCGTACATTGGCGCATTCCCTTTCTTGGCGGAAGCGCCTGTTATTTTGGAGCTGCCGCACCTGATCATGGTGGTGGTGATCATGACGGAACGATACAAGCGCGTTCTCGCGCGGGGCTCGACAGATCGCACAAAGCTACTATTCAAGAGCATGGCAGTTTACGATCGCAAAGCCTCCGTGATGAGCCCGACTTCATCGGGAACCAAAGACAGTATCTCGGAAAACAATAAACAAGGCAACAAGTCTCTAGGCTTCGACGTGGATCAGCCAGGGCAAGAGGACGACGACGAAAACGGCGACGACGACTTGGTTCTGACGGCCTTTGAGCTACTGGATATCGGAGACGCTGTCAAGCAGGGCAATTTGCCAGAAGTACACGGGGCAATTATACCGACAGACAATTTCCGGAAGCTCATTATGCTGTTGCTACTCGTCGCACCGCTGGGCGAGCAAGACAGCCTATCGCATTACTCAAATCGGGTCGCTGGCGCTGAGCTGGAAGAGTTGAGAGCATCCGCAGAAAGTATCTTGTCGTCCTTTGTCGATGCCGAGACATCGCCTGGTGTACGATACCACGACTTTAGGCGCCTCATTCCCATCATCACTCCCAACCTCTTCGCCGGTTTCAACAACCTTTTTGGCCACTTTCTCTTCTCCAAAAACCTGGATTTTACAAAACACAAAGGCGATGAAAACAAGCTGGAGGATAAGCCCGCAAAGCTTGCACAGCCCCTGGTGCTGAATAACGGCGAGATTCTGAACGGCCACCGGCTGGCCCAAATATCCACGTTCTTGCCTGCGTCAGAGCTGTTCCATCGCGTCCGGCTCCTATACTCTGGAAACGACTCTGGCTTCTCTGTTGGTAGCTTTGAGTCCAAAGTATTCAACTGGCTTGCACCAACTCTGTTGCTAGTCAGTGGCAGTCGCCTAGGTGACAAGCCGGAAGGCGGACAGGAGATTAACTTTGGAGAGTCTCTGCCGCCTAAGCGACACGCCAACGGCAGCAAAGGTGACCGAGTAACTTTTGGAGTATATGTCCGCGAGCCATGGAAGCATACCCACAGAGAGTGTTTCGGCGACTCTGAAACTGTCCTCTTCCAGCTGGAGCCCGTCCATGACGTCTTTACCGCGTCCACCATCAACACAGACTACGTCACATTTACAAAAGCGCCCGCCAACCAGCCCTGCATGGCGTTTGGATGCCCGCACCCCAAGCCGACACAATCTGGCCGTACCAACGGCACATTCGCACTTGGCGCTGTATCGCTGCTGCTGGACGACTCGTTCGAGTTTGGCGTCTTCAACCACGACTACTCGTCGCGCGGCGGCGCATTCCACACCAGTGCCGTGCGCAAGACGGATTTCCAGGACCGCTTCCAGATCGAGCGGCTGGAGGTCTGGGGCTGCGGCGGCGACAAGGAGGCCGCGGCACAGGCGGAGCGTTGGGCATGGGAGGAGCGTGAGGCGGAGGCGCGTCGCAAGATCAACCTCGGCTCCGCCAGCCAGGAGCAGGATCGCGCGCTGTTGGAGATGGCCGGACTCATCGGGGCAAACCG
This sequence comes from Lecanicillium sp. G3, assembly GCA_037575805.1. NCBI lineage: Eukaryota > Fungi > Ascomycota > Sordariomycetes > Hypocreales > Cordycipitaceae > Lecanicillium > Lecanicillium sp. G3. Next base: position 122,427 of record JAZHPD010000003.1, on the reverse strand, counting down.
CAGCGGCGGCTCAATGGCGTAGGTCATCAAGGTTCTGCGTTGTGAGGGGATCAAGTGGACATGGCCCGAGTAAGATGAGCAACTTCATAAGAAGTGTTGCACGTGTCATTTTGTAATAGATTCTACCGCTTGTCGAGAGTAGAGATGCGTAACAAGTCTTCTTCGTATCGTACAATAAAGGCATATTCCTCCCAAGATTATATATATACATATCACATCCAGGACGTGCGCTCTACTTCTTAGACTCGCCCTCTTCCTTCTTCTTTGCGGCATACACCTCTCCGATCGCACCCAGGGAGCTCCTGGGATTTTCCCTTCGCTTCTCGGTGGGGGAAGCGGCAGAAGCAGCGGCAGCGGCCTGCTCCTCGGCGGCCTTGGTCTCGTTGGGTCCCCAGAGCCCCATGCGGCCGAGGATGCCGCCGGTGCCGGCCGTCTTCTCGCCATCCTGCCCGGCAGCGGCGACCGCAGATCCAGACGCAGCGGCGGCCTTCTTCTCAAGCATTGCGCGCATGGCCTTGTCCTCCTCGTCGCGGGCCTCGAGCTCGCGGATCCATTTCTGGCGCTTCTCCTCGGCGTCGGTCTCGCTCTGGACCTTGCGCAGCTCCTTGACCTTCTGGCGGTCCTTGCTGTAGTACATGCTGCCGGCGACCATGGCGATGACGGTAAAGCCCTGAGCGGCGACACGGGCGCGGAACATCTTGTTGGCCTGCTGGGAGTCGCCGCGGCGGAGGGCGCGGTATGCGTTGATGAATGCGAAGACGGTCAGACCGATGCCTGCGATGAGGGGTATCGATTGTTAGTTGATTTTTTCCGTCGTGAAAAATAATTATTGTGAGAGGCTGTCGGAGATGTATCTACCCAAGGGCACAAGAGGCTCCTCCTTGATCTTGCGGAAGACTTTGTGTAGTGGTCGCTCGTTGCGAAAGTCGCTGTCATCGTCGCGTGAGCAGGTCAAGCGGACGCCCGACGCCGAAGCTTGCCATCAATTGGGGGGAACATACTGGTCGTCGTCAAAGGACGAGGGCATCTGCCCGCCGTCCGGTGGGGGGAGTTGTGCCATTGTGAGTGATGTGATGGACAGTACTTTTGCAAGAGAGAGAATTGGCCCCGGCCGACGTCTTTTTCTTGACGTTCGGGATCGCTAACTAATAATCTGCTGGTCGCGCCTTGGGCGGCGCAAGACCCACCGGACCACACAAGCTTCCTACGGGCAACCGAGTGCAGCTACTGCAACTTTGTTTCCTTTCGCTTGTCGACTCGTTATTTCAACGGCCGCCACTGGTCAAAAAACAAACCATCACTCCTTTTGATTCGTAGTCGTCATCGAAGCCGCTGTTATCAAAGCCACTGGCGGCGCGGCATTTATTTACCCCGGCACAAACATCTCTCGACAGTTACGCTTATCCAACACTCGATACCATCACCACACCAACTGCCAGGGGCAGCAGACTTCGACTCCGCCCCGGCAATAGCGAATAATATGACGCAAAGGTAGCGATGTGGTTTTCGACGCCTTCAGTCGAGAGCCTCACGCGGCCGCGGGTGGCCGTCGCCGTCTTCTCGGCGATGGCCGCCCTCTCGGCAGGCTACTACGCCTACCGCAACAACCAACCCGAGCTCGTCCTCGAATTGCCCGACGGCACCCTTCGACGCAGCAACGCCGTGCGTCGGAACCGGCCCTCGCGACGGTCGGCGACGGCCTCGAGCTCCTCCTCTGACGCACCCGGCGACGAGAACGCAGAGAGTGGTGAGATACCGCCGCAGCCGCCAGCCGACGGCGACGGCGACGGCGACGGCCTCATGCAGGAGACCAATGAGGACGAGTGGTGGAACGATCCGAACCAGCTGCCGACGCAGAGGGCGGGCCATAACATCGTGAGCCTGCTGTTTCGCGTGTCAGAGGATAATGCCCGCCGCAACGGATGCGTCCATAGAGGGTGCCAGTGTAACGCATGTGGCATGGTTCCTATTCGCGGCATCCGCTACCGCTGCGCCAACTGCGCCGATTTTGATCTCTGCGAGACCTGCGAGTCGCAAGGGGTGCACATCAAGACGCACATCTTCTACAAGATCCGGATCCCGGTCCCGCCGTTTGGCCACAGGCAGATGCAGCCGGTGTGGTATACCGGCGACCCCGAGTCTTGCCGCCGCGCTGTGCCGAGAGGGATCATGGCTAGGCTCTCAAGGGATACTGGCTTCGAAAGACCGGAGCTCGAAGCGTTCTGGGAGCAGTGGACGTTCATGGCCAATACGGAGTGGAGGGATGACCCCGACCAGTTCTGCGTTGCCATGGATCGCAAGACATTCGAAAGATGCCTCGTACCGACCGGCGCCTCTGCGTATGCGGAACCGAATCTCATACACGACCGCATGTTCGCCTTCTACGACTCCAATAACGACGATCTCATCGGCTTTTCAGAGTTCTTGCACGGCCTGTCATATCGCCGACGCAAAGACAAGCTGCAGATAGTGTTTGACGGCTACGACATTGACGGCGACGGCTACGTTAACCGCCGAGACTTCCTGCGTATGTTCAAGGCATATTATGTTCTTTACAAGCAGATGCATAGAGATATTTTGGACGGACTGGAAGACCAACTGCTCGCGAGCACAGAAGCGCAGCAGCTGGTCAACGGGAGGCAACCCCTCAGTAGTCTTTTCGGACGCGAGGAAAGAGTCCCGCAAGCCGATTCGAACATGCGATTCGAGGGCAAGACGTACCACCCTAATGGGCGTGTCGAGGTTGAAAAGGACAAGCAGGCCGCCTTTGTGCAGAACGAGACAGACACGGCTACGCGACGAGACATTCTCACCAGCCTATTCGCCTGCGAAACTGACAAGAGAGCTCGACGACGGCTCGTCATCGGCAACGACGGTGACGGTAACTGGAGAACAGCTCGTCGAGTCAGTGGTGCAGACGCTGACGGTAGCTACTGGCTTACACTACTCGACCCGCCTAACAATTTGGAGCAGCTTTCCGATGTTCTGCTAGGCAACAGCAACGGTGTCGATGACGACCACGTGCAACGAGAGTCCCCAGATGAGGACGACGGCAATGGCAATGGCGAGTCAACTGCTTACACCACCAGGCCTCCCACAGAAAGCGAAGCGCGCGCGCGCGCCATTGAGCGCAGTCAGAGACAGGGCCCGAAGCTGGAAAAGAAGAAGCGAGATATGGCCCGGAGTAAAATGCACGACCGATGGAGACGCCGACAGTTCTACCTCGACGAGGAAGAAGGCGGCGACGCACCCGACGATTGGAGCGATGGCGAAGACATTCTTGCTAAGGCAGAGCAGGCTGAACGTCGCGAGAAGAGACGCCGGGAGAGAAGGCAAAATGACATGTCTGCTGCCGTCATGTCCGATTCAGAGTCAGACGACTTTCCGTTTCAGCCGAGGCGCGACAGGCCGGCTTACAGAGAAGGGTCCGCAGAAAATGACGCTGGCAAAGAGATTCTTTACCAGGTTACGCAGCAGGCGTTCAACGAGTTGCTAGACGTCATTTTCAAGCCCGCCGAAGATGTTGCAGTAAAAGCTGCGGAGACTAGGCCTGAACGCGCGGCGTATGCAGATCTCATCGACGAAGTTGACCCTTTCGAGCCTGACACGGAGGAAGAAGGCGAGGATAAGGACCAAGCCGATGACGGCAGGCCATCTGACAATAAGCCCGTCGATGACAAGAGTCTGGAAGAGCTCCTAAATGATAGCGGGTACACTGTGGAGGCGTCAGAGCCCCGAAATGCAGTGGAGCTGGAAAAGGGAACCAGCTTTGCAGAGAACTTGGACGCCGAAACTGAAGAAGAAGGCAACGACGAGGCTGGTACGTCAGGGGATGACACCACATACCGGGACCCGACGCTCCCACAAAACCGGCCAGACAGCCTTCCAGGGGGGTCGGCTTCTGAGCCGGCCAGCGCCAGGGTGGCAGCGGAGCCGACGGACGCCAAGCAGGAGCAAGCCCGGACTCCAACGAACAAGACCCTAAGAGCGTGGAAGCGGCTCAACCTGGCCGAGATGCAGGCCGACGCGAGGGGTGGATGGGCCAAGCTCAACTTTGACGAGTTTGAGGAAATCTACAAGGCGCAGGAGAATCAGGGCAACAGGCTAGACTATCTGGGCAGTTGGATCGATTTCTGCATTCCTTAGGGTACGCGCTGGATGACGTCGAACGTCAAAGATGACTGTGTCTATGACAGGGCCGACGAGGAGAGGCCCCGGGAGGACGAGGAAGGGCAAGAGAGAATCCTGACGCCCTATCGACTATACGTTGGACGGCAAGCGGAAATTACAGTCTATGAAGATGACACCACAGAAGGTCCTGCGCAAGATCCTGGAGTACATACCGAGGGCGAGGATGTGATATGACGCCTCGTACATACAAGGGTATTCTGGGTATATCTGCAGGGAAGCGGCACTTAAAAGCGGCACTTGGCAAGCGAGAGCTATGAGATATTAGTGTATTATAGAAGCAAATGAGACGGGCTCGCTCGTTGTCTCGTTCCACGGTAATGGAATTATAAAGTAACAGCGCCGCACTGGGGCTTGATTCGTGACGAGGGCCCCATATTGTAAATGAGGGAGGCGTTTGCTAATATCACGTATCTTCGCCGGGGTGATTGTACAGATACGAGACGAGACGTGCAGCGGGACGATGGAGAAGAAGGGACAAAGCCCAAGCGCCCTGTGTGCTCGTAGGGAGAGAATGCCAACAGGGTTGACGGATCCCCTTTTGCCCCCACGGTTCTAGTCTGCGTCGAAAATCCGCGAGATGCTGAGCCCATGGCCCTTTGGTTCGTCACGCAATTTAAAAGTCCGTCTGACCACGCCCAAGTGTTGAAAGAGAAAACGAATTGAGATCTCGGGAGATACACTACTACGTACTTTCGCCGCACTTTACTGGCGCGGTTCAACCGGACCTCATTCCACCTCGTTCCTCGACCCGACACTTCTCAACCCCCAAGTCTCTGGTAGCGCGCCTGGTTTCGCCTCGCTCTTAGCTCAAGTTAACTGGGCGGAAAGTCCCAGACGGCTCACAGAGACTTGCAGCGGCGGGGCCGAGTTTTCCATCCTATCGGGCATCCATGACTTCAACACGAACGACTGCGGGTTCCTGTCGGCGAATCTGCTGTTCCTGCCGACGCTCGCGGCGATGTAGTACCTCAAGCGCAACAACAGCGACGAGGAGGAGGTCATGGCCGTTTGTCGACAGACGGCCAATATGGTCATTGGGAGAGGATTCCCCTTTATTGAGGATTTTGTGTGATATGATGCATTTTACACACGATTTATACTTGTACAATAATATAGAGAGCTGCCTCTTGGGGCACAACCGCGTTGGCCGCGCTTTACACTAGACAACACATTTTGATTTCAGCAGGCGACACTGAGTACAATGCAAATTTTGCTTTGAATCATGAAATTATATACTATTCATTCTCCGCTTGCTTAGAGAAGAAGATATGTACATGTCGCTAAAGACGAAACAAAAGAAACCAGAACCGAAACTCCATTGTAATGCATGCTACACCCTGTCACCCTCAGCTAGACTTGCTCATGACAGTCTATGCTGGGATGCGATATCATAACAGGAAACGAAGAAGCCGCTACATTTAGGCATCCAACGTCTTGATGATGATGTAACTCGTGCCTGCGGCCAAAATACCGATAACGAGCGTCTGAATGGCACCCCACACACCGGCGCGGTGGTTGCGGATAGCAACGTAGTTCTTGACGTAGCCGAAGATGAGCAGGATGACAGCCGTGACACCGATCGAGACCATGAAAGCCTGGCCGACGTGCGGCATGACGAAGTAGGGAATCATGGGGATCAGGCCGCCGACGAGGTAGCTGAGGCCCATGGTCACACCCGAGATCCAAGCGCGGTGGATGTTGGGGCGCTCGAGGCGCAGGGAGAAGTCGACCATGAAGCGGGCCCAGTGCGCGCGGTTCTGGCACAGCTCGTCGACGAGGGGCTGGGCGGCGGCGCGGGAGACGTTGTACTTTTCGAGGATGGCAAAGACCTCGGAGCGCTGGGCGTCGGGCATGCGGTCGACGTTGCAGCGCTCGCGCTCCTCCTGCGACGAGTAGTGGTCGCGCTCGGTGACGGCGGCGAGGTACGCGCCGAGGCCCATGGAGATCATGCCCGAGAAGAGCTCGGCGAGGCCGCCCATGATGACGATCTTGCTGCTGCCGAGGCTGGAGAGGCCGGCCGTCAGGGCGAAGGGGACGGTCAGGCCGTCGGCGAAGCCAATGATGACATCGCGGAGAATGTCGGTGATGTCGAAGAGCGAGCCGTTGTCGACGGGCTCCGACTTGGTCTCGTCGTAGAGGGGCGAGTACCGCTCGACAGCGGGCTCGCTGGGCAGTAGAGGCGAAGTCTCGTTGTGCGCCATTGTGGCTGTGATTTGTGTGTTTGTGCAGGTGTGCTGAAAGGGCAACGATGCTTCTTGGTTGTAGAAGACAAGAGTGTCTTGTTCAAGTCAAGCAAGGGTCAATCGTAAGACTGGTTTATTTCCAACTTGGACAGCAAGCTACTTGAATTTGGATGAGGGTATCAAAGAAGAAGATAGTATAGCTTGAGCTTCACAACAACTCTCCCTCACAAAAGGGAACAGCTCTCTCATATACTTGCTTCACAACATCTCTCCGAGAGCCCACCCGGCCAATCACGTCCATTGCATTGCTGACCTGCGTTGTCAAGCGAAAAGCGAGCGACGCGGTTGGCTGAACCGATCGATTTCCCTTGTAAGCTTTCACCCTAGCATTGCGTTGGTCCCTGATGGTGTGTGAGGCAGATCTGGTATCGACCAATCAGAGCGCGTCCTTTAGTCAGCTCCTGGTCACCCAAGTGGTGATGGCGACGACTCAGCGCCCGTGCAGGAGCGGGAGGAAGGTAAGACAAAAAAGACTTTCCTCCGATAAGTGCGAGCTGTGGATTTGGATTGTGGATTTCTTATTAATGTCGCTTGCGGATTGTGCCATTGAGGTTCGCGTCGTGGTGATGTCGTCTTGCTGTGAATAGAGACAGCGTGACTGCCTTTGACCTCATTCCTGACAAGAGCGTCGCCTGTTTGTTGTTTTTCAATTTCTCGTCTCGCTTCAGTGACCTCATACTTTCGCCTCAACCTCCTCGGGCCAGACTAACAAGTCATCAAGCGAGAGACTGTCATCATCCAGCGGGAGCCCATTCTCACCAAACGGCAGCAGAGCAGGCTCCACATCAAACAAGGCGAAATCGAAATTGCAGTCATCCATGCCCTCCCTCGGCGTAGGCCAGCTCAGTCCGACATCCAAATCCGAGTCCGTCCATGGTGACAGGGCTCCGCTGACAGGCGTCGCTGATGACGACGACGCCGCCACCGCCGCCGCTGCAGCCTCGTCTCTGAGAAACTCGCTGGGCGTCGCGCCGACACACCGCTTGAACACCCTGTGGAAATGCCACTTGGACAGCCCCGTCTGCTTCGCCATCTGGCTCAAGCTCAGTCTCGCCTCGGCGCTCCCCTTGCCAGCTCCGAGCTGTGCCTGTTGTCTGCCCCGCCGGGCCTCAACGAACGCCCGGATCTTGCGCACCGCGAGCTCCTCCGGCATGCTGCCCTCCAGCTCCGGCTTGCACCGCTTGCACGCGCGGAAGCCGGCATCGCGAGCCTCCAGACCCGTGTCGTAGAAGGAGACGTTGGCGCGGCGGGCCAGTCGTGCCTTGCAGATTGGCCGGCAGTAGATCTTGGTCGTCTTGACGGCGTAGACGAAGAGCCCGTCGGCGGCGCTGTCGCGGTCCTGCACGGCCTGCCACCGCACGGCTTCGTCGCTGAAAGGCTTGACGAGTTTGGCTTTTTGCTTGAGTTCCATTTTCGGATGCTTTGCTGCTGTAATTGCGTAGACGCTTACATCTTGGCCGATGACGCGGGAATGAAGTCTTTATGCCCGCTTCCCACGGCTTGAGGGAAAGGTGGGCCTTGCTTTCAAAGTGACCAATTGGAAGTACAGATCGGAACGGCATCCGATCATCATGAACGTGCTCGGTTTAACTCGGATGAACAAATCTGAGTAGTTTGGAAATCGAATTATTGGTGTAATCATTGATATTGCTCGTAAAAGGTCATGTCATCGTTATTCCGCAAAGACCTGGTATTGGCCACTGTCCGCAACCCATCATCTGCTTCCTGTATCCCAACTCTGCTCCCAGCTCACCCAAAGCACCTCGCCCGAAAGAACGAGGGGAAAAAATAAAAAATCATAAAATCATAATAACAATAATAATAATAAGAGAGAAAAATCGAGGAAAAGAAACAAGAAAAATCAAGAAGAAAAGAGACGAACAAAGAGAATATAGCAAAGGCGTATAGCAATAGCGCAAGTTGTAGGTTTTTGTAAAACCGAAAGCACTCCGTACTAGCTCGGAAATCAAATTTGGATAAAATAAAGACTGTCACGCTCGAATAGACTGTTCTCATTGCTGCCACTGTGGTTGAAAACCTGCCTGTGCTCGTGCAGCCTGTAGTCCGGAGAGGCTCACACTCATACCATCACAGTACAGACTGTTCTCATCGGCTCTTGGAGCTGGGCCACCTCCAGTCGCGATTCCAAATGCGCCAAGTTCATGCATGCCAGGATGGGTGCCGGACGAATCCGGCATCTGACGAGGGGCCTGGGCTGCAGGAAACGAATAATTCATATTCGAGTGTGGACGCTGCAAGCCTGGAGACACGAGTGTTTCGTTCTGCTGCCATGGCCTTGAGTCCTGACCTAGCAAGTGGTAGCCGTGCGCTGTTGGAGAAGGAGTGTTTGGCTGAATAGGTACAGGAGAGGAAGTATTGTGTCGAGTCACTGGTGGTGGGTTACCGAACCACTGATTGACAGGTGAAGACTGATTGGCATTCGAAGTCTGGCCGCTCCAGGAGGAACCGAGCCAGCTTGGAGCAAAGTTATTCCAGAGCTGCCCCGTAGCCGAAGTCTCGCTCCGCGGACGATCCTCTCCGGCCTGGGCCTTAGGACCAGCTTTTCTATGCTTGAGTTGTGACCTTCGCTGGAGCCATCTTTTCCTGTCTTGTCTCCACGGAGTCCCGTCAAAGCTTGATGAGCGACGCGAACGACTGTCTTGTGACGATGGCTTGTTCGGTGTGGCAAAGCTGCGAGTTGGCTGCATCGGCGGCGTGGAGAACTCGGGAGTCGTGGAAGGCGACGGACCGGTCCTTCCAAGTTGTGGAGTTGTGGTTTCTTTGGTATTGTTGGCGTCCAAGTATTCTTGGCCGTTGTGTCTGTTGTTTGCCGGTGACTGATTCGAAAGCATGAACGTACCCGGTAAACCGTCCAGACTGGGAAATGTCGGCGCTCGTGCAAAATCTGGCACAGGGACAAGATTTGTTGGAGTCCCTTCAGAGAACACTCCAGTGAGTGATGTATGCAGAGGAAAAGAAGCTGCAGTCTCTGGGTGGTTCGACCCAGTGGCATAACTGATCAGCGGTTGCATAGGAAACGTCCCAGTGATGGGCGTAGAATAAGTGTTATGGCTCTCTTCCATGCTCCGCATAGGTCCGTTGCTCGCTGCTATATGAGGCGAAGCCACTTCAGAAACGGGTGAAGCAAGAGAACCTTCATGCTGCTGGTATTGCTGGAGAAGATTGGTGTTGTCCTCGATCACGGTCTGCTCCGGGGTAGCAGTCAGATCAATGCTTTGAGAGGTAGTTGTCTGAGATAAAGCCGGTGGAAGAGCTGGGGCGGGCATCATCAACATATCCATCTCCCTCTCCATAGACGGCAATTCCAGATCTATAACTTCTGGGGACGGAGTAGCGATAGACACAACCACCTCTGTCGATGGGATAACTGCTGTCCCACGAGCCACTTTCTTCTTGATCCACCGAACAACGAGTGCCGCAACGTCGTCGCTGTTGGTCTCCAGAAACATGAGATGACCGTTACCAAAGATCCCGTATTTGGCCAGAAGACCTTGGTCCACTGTCAGACCAGCCTGTCGCATAAAGTGGAACGTTGCGTCGTCATAGGCCGAGTGAGAGCTCGCCTCTGAAGTAAAGAGCACATGTGGCATCTTTTGCAAGTTGACGAGCTTTCGCTCGCAGCGGCGACCGTCTGCCTGGGTGATGTGCTCGACAAAGTTAAAGATATCGGGGACATTCCTGCTGTATTGCAATATCATTCGCTCCTTGCTCGCCTTGCGCTCGTACAAGGCCAGGTCCAGGAACGGCTTCTCGTCCTCCTCTTCGCAAAAGTACAAAGCAGCTCGAGGAGCAGGTTTGTACGTGAGCGGAATACTAGCAAGGCCGTAACGGAGCCGTTCCGGGTTGTACCCGGTATAGCTTGCGTACCTGCGGTTGCTGCTCCCGGATACATGCGCGTTGCCGAATGGGGGACCAGGAGGCTCGATGGCGACAACGCCGGCAACTAGATCCGGTTCGACATCTGCAGCAAGCCATGCCATTGTAGCGCCAGTTCCTTCGCCGACGAGGATTGCTTTCCCAGTGACCTGAAGCAAACTCCGCAGCGCATTCTGGGCCAGCGTCTGGCGCTCTTCGAAGTTGAAGCACAGCGGCGTCAAGGAAGCGCAATAGTTGTCAAATGCCGGGTTGCCTCTTACACCAGTCTAGTTTTTGTTAGTTATGTGAAAATGTGAAAGAAACAAAGATGTCGGGTTGCTCACTCCGGGCCACTTATTGTGCTTCATCACCGTCGGCCAGCGTGGGTCGCGCGGATTGTTCCATCGCTCTGGCGCTGTAAGCTCTCTCTCGACCGGCCCTGCTGCGAGTGCTTTGAGCTCAGACATTTCCAGATTCTGCGAATTGAGGAAGTTGGATCGGCCGGTGGGTGGCAGGTCTACCACGTAAACGTGATAGCCCTGGCGCAGAAAGTACGAGGCCCAGCCCGGCTGCTGGTCAGGCTTGGTGAGCCAGATCTGCGTTGCATGTCAGTGCCTGGGAGATTTGAGGGGGTTAGAGCGGACTGACTTGGCTGGAATGGTAATCGCCGTGGATGAGGACGAGGGGCAGCTTTTCCGTCTTCTGGTGAGGCTCGAGGCTCTCGACGTACATCTGGCCACGGATAAATTTGCATTCGGCGGGCGAGGCACCTGCCTCCCATTCCACGTTGACATAGAAAGTCGTGCGCTTGGCAAATGTCTCTTGGTTCTTCCCATTTTGGGTCGTTGAATTAATGGTCGGTGCCATCGTGGAGCGAATCAGGGGTTGCGATGCAAAGAGGAAGCGATGCGATGCCGCAGAGCGAGGGCTGAAGACCGTGGCGACGGCTTGAGGAAGCGAAACGGCTGTGGGTTCTTCAATTGTACTGTCGAACAGGTTGAGAGAGGAAAAAAGCGGCAAGAGAAGAGAGGTGATGCGATTGGAAGAAGAATGAGGTTGAGAAAGGTCGCGAAATATAAGCTGCTGGGGTTCGTTTGCGCCAGCTGGCGAGTTAGCAACCAGTTCAAACAGCACAGCAATGAATCGATAAGAAACATCCATCAGAGTCGATATGCAAACGGGATCATACAGCTATTTCGTACCAGAAATTATCCTACGGCGACCCACGATCAGCAACATCCTCCTTCATATCCGGGACCCAGCCCTTCGGCCGCTCGCTCCCGCGCACCACGAGCCCGTACCCGAGCTTCTCGACCTTGCACACGCTCTGCCGCATCGCCTCGACCTTGTTCCTGTAGTCCCTCGTCGGCACGTCGCGCATCATCTCGTACGCGCAGCCCAGCTCCTGCATGTCGCCCAGCAGCGTGCGCCCGCCGTCGCCGAGCAGGCGGCCCGTCTGCGCCGTCGTCACCGTCGCGAAGCGCATCAGCTCGCCGAAGAGGTCGAAGACGCCGTACATGTAGTCGTACTCGGTGAGGCTCACGTCGGCGGGGACGGCGGCCTGCGCCTCGGCCGGCGTGATGAGCGTCTGGTGGCGCAGGTAGTGCGCGAAGGAGAGCGCCTCGACGAGCTCCTCGAGGCAGCGCATCGAGCTCTGGTAGCGGTGGCGGTTGACGGACTGCAGGTCCGGGGCGACGGAGGAGAGGAGCTTGGCGATCTCGGCTATGCGGGCGTCCATGTCCTTTTGGATGTTGGGGGGCAGTTCCTTGTTCAGTTCCCTGACTCTGGGGCGAGGGTTAGTGACGAGTGCGGCTTCCCGTCGAGTTTGATGTGAGCGCACCTTTGTAGTGCAAATATTCTGGAAATATGGTTAGCTTATGAAATTTTGGAAAAATTTAAACAATAGCCGCTTACATCTTCTTGCTCTGGGCTGTGACGTCTCTTGATACCTTGACCAGGCGCTCGCGTCTATCGTGATGCTCGTCCAGCTCGTCGCGGAAGCCCTCAAACATGTCGTGAAAACGGCCACGCGGGGCATCTGCCGCGCCCTTAGCACGGGCATTGCCGTTGTGATCCCGCTTCACTCCAGCGGCTGCCGACATGGTGATATAGTAATATGGTTTGCTTCAATTGATTAAATATTCACTAAAGATAAGATATGATTGATCCGACAACAGTTGCAGCGTTGATTAATTGATGCAGTGACCTTGAAAAGCTGGGGTGGAGCAAGCCAGGAAAAGTTCTGGCGCTGGGGGAGCTTCAGTTTTTAGTGTGGATCTTGGATCTCGAGCTCGTTTGGGAAGCGGCTCCAAAAAGGGGAGCTTGCACGTAGGACACGCGACGGCATCTACGCACGGCAACACCCTTGCAACGTGGTGCACCGATTGTTCCAGGAAAACTGCAGATTTTTAATTGAACAATTTGGTCAATAGAAGAGAAGAATCGCCAACGATTGTCGGAAGGATCAGAATGAGCTGCTCGTGGCATCCTTGAACAGCTCATTCATCAACGGCACTCAGCGCCTCCTCTCATAAGAACCTCACACCACATACCTCTTTCAAGATGGCAAAGTCAAAAACGTCGCCAATGGCTAGCGGCGCAAGCCAAGCCAGCAGCAGCCGCAGCAGACTGGCCCCCCTATACGCCCTCCTCGACCCCGTCCCGCTCTTCGCCGCCGCCGCCCTCCTCCGCGCCGCCCTCCTCGTCTACGGCGCCTGGCAGGACGCCCACTCGGCCGTCAAGTACACCGACATCGACTACCTCGTCTTCACCGACGCGGCGCGCTTCGTCGCCGCCGGCGAGAGCCCCTACGCCCGCGACACCTACCGCTACACGCCCCTCCTCGCCTGGATGCTGCTCCCCACCGCCGCGCCCGCCCTCTTCTCCCTCGGCAAGGTCGTATTCGCGCTCGCCGACCTGCTCGCCGGCTGGCTCCTCCTCCGCCTGCTGGCTGCCCGCGGCATGGGCGCCCAGGAGGCGGGCGCGTTCGCGGCGATTTGGCTCTGGAACCCGATGGTCGCGACGATAAGCACGCGCGGCAGCTCCGAGGGCCTGCTCGGCGTGCTGACCACGGCGCTGCTGTGGGCGGTGGAGCGGCGCAGGGTCGGGCTCGCGGGCGTGGTGCTGGGGCTGAGCGTGCACTTCAAGATTTACCCTTTCATCTACGCGCCCGCGATTGTGTGGTGGATGGACGCGGAGAGGATGCGCCGCGGCGGTGGCGGCGGAAGCAAGGCGAAGAAGAGCCCTACGCTGATGGAGGCTGCCGTCAACTTTGTCACTGTTGCGCGGGTGAAGCTTGCTGTCGTCAGCTTGGCTACCTTTATGCTGCTCAACCTTCTCATGTATTCCATGTACGTCCCTGGTCCCTTCATGTCCAAACTGTTCGATTCCATTCAACTAACCGCAACCACAGCTACGGAACGCCATTCTTGGTGCACACCTACTTTCACCACGTCACTCGCATTGACCACAGACACAACTTCTCGCCATACAACGTCCTGCTGTACATCAACTCCGCTACGCCCGCCGGCTCCGCGACGTCCCTGCGCACCGAGTCGCTGGCCTTTTTGCCCCAACTCCTCCTGTCCTGCGTACTCATCCCGCTTGCCCTCGCTAAGAAGGATCTCGCAACGTCGATGATGGCGCAGACCTTTGCCTTTGTCACCTTTAACAAGGTTTGCACGTCGCAAGTGAGTGGTCCAGTTTCCGTCTACATCTCACGAGTAACAGCTGACATGTTTACAGTATTTTCTCTGGTACATGGTCTTCTTGCCCCTCTACCTGCCCAGCTCATCACTTCTCCGCAACGGAAAGCTCGGCGTGTCGGCTCTGCTTCTGTGGGTGGTCTCGCAGGGCGCGTGGCTGCAGCAGGGTTACGAGCTCGAGTTCCTCGGCAACAGCACCTTTGTTCCGGGGCTGTGGCTAGCGTCCCTCGGCTTCTTCCTCGTCAACTGCTGGATACTCGGCATCATCATCGGCGACGGAGCGCAGTGGCCATCAGTACAGCAGAAGATACATACGGAATAGAAGCCGAACACTAAATAAGTAAAAAGGCAGTAGCCATATTAGCCATGCTATTTGTACCATAAATGTATGCACTACCGTAAATGATATGTCTCCAACGCAAATGTTTATATCCTACTTCCCGCGTGTGCGGTTTTCCTTGAGTGGTATAATCCAGCCAAACTCCTAAAAAACGGCAAACGAAAGAGGGAAAAAAGCAGCAATCTATGACTGGGAACTGGAACCAGTGGCCCCGAAGCAAACTGGTCAAAACCCAACTAAAATCCCGGCCTGGCTGCTCGCCGATAACGCTATGCTAATGAAAGAATAAAAAAAAAAAAAAAAAAAAAAAGAAGCCGAACGCCGTATGTTGATGCAAGATGTGATGGTTTTTGTGCAATTTTGGGTCTGCGCGCATTCTTCAGACGACAACAGCGCGATTTGAGAATGTTTGGTAATTGGCGAGTTTGAGCGACGTGATTCGTGTGCGAGGGTATTCGGGGGTTATGACAATTCGTCCCTCCTTGGTGTATGAGATGTTGCCAAAGGTCTCGCTCAGATCTAAAAACTTGGCTTTCGGTCGTGCCCTCGCCATTTCGTTGATGATTCTGTCGCTCCATACACCGCTGCACTCTCCTCGCTGGAATAGGAAGTAGGGGTTCAGGGCTGGCAAGATCGAGTCTGGGATACATGTTAGTGAGAGGGAAATCGACATTAACAGAGTGTGATTCATACCTAGATCAACGAAGCGTATTCTCAGGAATTCAACCCGTTGGAATTGACCCAAAGACCTGATGCCTGAGATGACCAGCCGCTCGAATGCTTCAATGAAGCCCATGTCTTGAATGCCGGATCCGGAATCGTGGAAGATGTTGGACTGCCGACAGCAGTTCTTCAAGGTCACATCGATGGATCGCAGTCGACTCGAGTTGGCGATTGCGCTTTGGCTGGCAACTTCGAAAAAGTTGTGACAGACGCGGCCAGTATATGAAAACTGTTCCAGCCGCGGCATGATTTTCCCCAAAACAGTACAGATGTGCGTTTGTTGGGCGGCTTTAGCGTAGAATGCAGGCAGCACGGCTTCTCGTCGGTAGTCGTTTTCGAGGCAGAGACTCAGGTTTTTGATGTTGGCCGGGATGTACGGCATGAACTGAGAGATGGTGATGTAGCTTTTGGACTTGGGTTTGCTGTATGCGCCTTGCCACTCCTCGATATTCGGTAGAGCGCCGAGAATAGAAACAAAGTCTTGGTGATCTCGCATGAGGTTCCACTGGCCTTTGGTGACCAGGGTCGTTATGGAGTGGACAACGGGCAGCGTCGGCCCACACTCGATGCCGTAACGACTATTGTGGAAATGAACAACCTTGGGCGCCTTGCGGCGCTCACCACCTTCCAGAGTAAGAATTTTGGTGTGGGGGAGGACGAGAGACACAAATCGAAAAACATCTTCGAGTGCACAATTGTCTCCGGGGAGGATATACGTCGCCGTGGACAGTCCGTCACTTCTCAGACTGGGTAGCATTGAAGTGTTGGACAGTGCAAGCGGCCCATATCGCGGCTGAAAAACGGGGAACCAAATCTCGATATGCTTGACGTATGACGCCAGTCGCTCCGAATCGGCAAAGTGGACAATGGCCTCGTCGAGGGAGCTGATTGTCCCCTTCAGTTTGATATGTCGGTAGAGCCTTTGCTGAACCAGAATACGCCAAGTGCGACTGACGAGCGCCAGCTCAGTCATTTCCCGCCTCCGCGAATAACGAAGGGACGTGCCGAGTCCTCTGGCGGCGTTAGGCGACCAGAGGCCGGACCGAGGCGAAGCTGGCGCGCAGGATCCGAACAGCTGGTCTAGGATGGCTTCATGGACTTCGACAGGAATGTTGGCGAAATGCGTACCAGATAGCAGCTGATTTTGAGCATCGTCAATGATTGGAGGCACGGAAACGGAATTCGAGGCAACAGCGAGGCCGAGGTCCGTCGTTTCTGAGCGGGAAATTTCCTTGGTGTCTGCAAATGGATATGGTGTACTGCTGGGTCGCACGGGAGGTGTAAAGCCAGCGCCGGGTTCCTGGAATAGTTTGGCGTCCGGGCTCCCACGGGGTGCTTGAGGCTGGGGCGAATCCAAGAGGCTCGAGGCGACGGGCCCAAATCTGTACGGCAGAGTCGTGGTGGCGTGATCGGATGCGGTCGCAGGCGAGTACTCTTTCTGTCGGGGCTCTACGATAGGCAAGGAGTGCTCCTCAGGGAGATCCTGCTCGAGGACGTAGACATCGGCCATGGCGCAGCACGATAAACAAGACGAATGCACTGGAGGACAGGAAACAGGCGCATGTCAGTCACAGGCAGGAAAGAGAGACAAAATAGAAGCGCGACGGGCTCGAAGCGCCGGGTTGGCAAGGGAAGCGGGCCAGGCGATGCGACTCGAAGGCAGGCTGTGTGCAGGAATAAAAGATTGAAGCTGCAAAAGAATGGAAAAGAAGAGAAAGAAGGGTGCAGAGAACGAGGCGGCGCCGAAATTGACAGAGGCTGTTAGCCACCGAGTCACGACTTGGTAATCAAACTTGTAGTGGGCGCTCTTTTCGTGCGGTGACCAAACCAAAGGAATTTGGCGGCGCCCAAATGGACGGAAGAGGGTAAATTATGCCCGGGAAACGAAGTGGAAGTGGACACTGGATAGGGCCGGCCAGAGCAGGCGAAGGCCGGTGCAGAAGGAAATTCGGCGTGTCTTGGATTTTTTGCAGCAGAAGTGCGACGGTGGAACGCAGGAACAGGCGTGAAGGGCAGCGAGGTTTCAGTGACGGGAGGGGCGTAGGTTGATCGAGGGGCGGGTTTTAACTCGATTGTTTAAATGAGGGTTCTCGGGGGCGAGACAGCTGGCGATGCTTGCAATCGGACCGTGAGGAGAATCGGGAACGGCGCAGCCCCGGGACGGTATTTCGTTGTTGATGGAGAGGAGAGGCTGAGGAGAGGAGGATGCGGGATGCGGAAGCCGATGCGGAAACCGATGCGGATGCGGGTGCGAATTCACAAGCCCAGAAACCGAGAATCTATCTCGTGTTGCCTCGGCGAGGGGTCGACGAGAGGAGAGAGATGATGACACGAGAGGGCAGCGGCCGAGAGGGGGAAAATGGCGAGTAGAGGCGCGCAAACGCGGCAAAGGGAGAAGGAAATTAGGCAAATGGAGAGGATGAAATTAAAGAAACACGGTAAATCTGGGCATCAAGAGTGCAGGTGGGGAGCGCCCAAGGTGAGAGGGGGATTTCCCTGCGGTTAGCTAACTACCGCAGGTTACTACCAAGGTAGTAGTTACTCCGTATAACTAACTAACTAACTGGTTAGTTAGCAGGCGGTTTAGGTAGCTGCACGCGGCCAGGCCTGCACCACCAAGAGATACCTCTCCTCAAGGCGCGACCAACATGTAAACATAAGTACCGGCCCAATGCACATGCACTAACAGACCGTTTTAGCGCTCTTTTTTTCAGCGGCCGCAAGCACCCGTGACCGCCCGCAAGCACCCACCGGCTGCCCGTCAGTGAAGCGTCAGTGCCCATCAATGCCCATCAGTGCCCATCAGTGCCCATCACCGGCCAGCCTTTCCGCCTTAGCTGCCTTGCTAGCTGCCCAAGATGCCCAGCCGGGCTGCATCTGCGAGATCTGGTGATGCCGCCTCCACTATATCCCACTTGGCATCTCGGTACCTGCGCGACAAGAACAAAACATGAAGAGAGGAAAAATCAACCAGGCCTTTTTCACAAGACCCTGTTCCATTCTTCACATTACGCCAATTTAGCCTTGTCATCGGGTTTTATCACACTCAACTCCGCTTTCGCATAGACACTGCTCACCGCCGTGGTCCGTGTCACCGTCAGTCTCCAAGCCAATTCTTGCCTTCGTGTCATAAATGTAGGAATAAAAGATGAAAACTCGCTTTGGTACTTGTATGTTTGCGATTCAATACTATTGGAGTGGTTCATCCTTATCCAACACCTTTGTCCACCAATGCGGTATTCTCCCCCTCTATATACCTACTGTCCACCCGATGCTACTGTACCCCTCATGCGCGCGTCAGCATCACATATCACGCAGCATCTCACGTGCACGCACAATTATCAGCTCGAGTCTCGACTTCCCTCGCCCCCCAACTCACTCCATCTTACGGTTTTCCAGACATGATTCTGCAGGGCTGGGCGTGAGATTCACTCGCAACCTCTCCCCGACATCGTCACGGCATCTTGCATGATCTTCCTTGGCCCGCCACAAAGCATCTTGACAAATATATTGATTCAAATCAATCAAATCAATCAAATCAATCATGCCACCGACATTTCCAAATGGCAAGATTGCAAATGTCGTGTCTCGTCAGCATCCAACACCTACCAGCCCAATCACACGAGCCGAGCACAACTCTGCTGAGTAGCCGCACCCAGCCAAGAGTAGCAGGTGAGCTTGTTTCTGGAGCATATTGAAACAGCCCCGGCTTGTATTTCTTGACAGCCTTGATTCCCTCATTTTCTCTTTACGATTGCCCCTTTCCCCCGTCGCAATGCCGTAAATATCGCCGAAGGCGGTCCGCAGCCTGCTCTCCATTATAAGCACGTCGTATAGCCCTTTGTGATTTGAAAATTTGGTCGACTCCCCGAGTCTGCCTCGGCTGCCTCGTGCCTGGTTTCAACCCAAAGGCCAAACGCACTACGCTGGAGCTTCCATCAGCCAGCTCGTGATGCTGCAAATTTCAGGTCGCAGGCTTGCAGGGGCGGCGTTTCGGATCACGGAGTCCAGTGGACCTCTTTTGGAATGGGTTCGCCGTATTCTCGGGGCCAGCTGCCTGGCTGCCCATCCTGGCTGCCCATGATATGGTTCCATACGAGCATTATTCGCGGCAGAGGCAGAAATTTGCCTGGAGCAGAGAAATTTTAAAATGAAAGGAGCGGCCAGAGGAACCAGTTCGCCAACATGGTTCACCACCATTGTGCCAGTGTGCCAGTGTGCCAGTGTGCCCGCGTAGCGCAACCGCGCAATAATGATAACGCGGACTGGCAATAACTAACCTTTTTTTCTTTTGATTCCTTCAAATTGTGGCTTTCGCTGGTATGACAGAGCCATGTTCCGTGTGCCACTGCCTGGCCGACTTGCCATCCCCCACACACCAATTCGAAACATCAACGAGTTACAGTCCTTGCGACTCTGACTGCAGCCGGCTTTTCGTCCCATCGTGGAGCATGAATAGCTGGCCCCTGGACGGTGTCGTCTTTTTCGTAGAGTGTCGACATTGGGTGCACCTGCACACAGACGGTGCATGGGAGTCTTTTGTTTACGGGAGACGTCTGAAGCATCCGCATTAATCATGGTGCACCAGGTTTTGCGGAGAAGCCGAGGAGATGAGCAGATGAGCCTGTCCGAGCCGCATCGCATTTGCCCGGAGAGATGTGATCAAGATCAGAGCTGATTTGCATGTAGTTTGTGAGAGGGTGTGTGAGTGAATATTCTGTTTTTTTTTTTTCCTTGTTTACATTTTCAATACCATAACCCGCAGAACCGAGACCGTATATGGGCTTGACACATTCATACTCAGTCTGTCGAGTTATTAAATTATAACTACGGAGTACTTGCAGACAGTCATCCGCACAGTACTTTTGCCCAGTGCACACTGTGCAAACCGTACAGTACTGCCAGCTGCCAGCTACAATTGCTGCTCTCCTTTACCGGCCGGCAGACATTTGCTCCGTTTGCATTCAAATTTTCAAATTACTCACAATGCAGAGGCAGAATCAAATCTTATTCTTGCCCAACATCTCCATCAAAAGGATTAGCATCACCACCGAATCAATATCACCGGCGCCAAAACCCAGTTAACCCATCCACGATATCGACACCTGAGAGCCAATGATCTGCCCGGTGCAACGCAAGCGCCAAACCTCCCCTGGCTCAGGCCCCGTCGGTCCCTTGCAGCCCCGTCCCCCGTCCACCAGCAATCGCCCAAGTACAAGGCGCAAAGGCACGCAGCAGCACGCACACAAGGCAAAGGGAGCCAGCGCCCTTTCAGGCTTTCAGCAAAGGCAATACAAAGCAACACAAAGCAATACGGCTTAATAGGCCCGCGGAACTAAACCCCGTCTGCCTATCAGTATTGACAGGCCCTCCCGGACCCAGCGAACCCCTCCGCGGATCCTGGCAAGGCCGTCACCCTTGTAGCCAAGCGGTTTGAGATGGACATCAGCGCCCTGTATTCGAAACCCTCCATACTGCCTTCTCCGACAGTTGGCCCGCCTCGGGGTGGGAGCCCCCTGGCTTCTTGTTAACTCAGCTCGGCGAGCCGGTTTATGGTTGGCCAAGGGCTTGTCTACCCGGCTTGGGCTTTTCACAACAACGCAGCACAGAGCCAAGGGCCGAATTCCTACCGACGCGTCACACTAACACCACCCATCTCGGCGGCTAACGCTGCTTCTCATCACACGCTCACGCTGGCTCTCGCTCTCTCGCAAGCCGCCGACTCGCATCCCGCCAGCCACTGTCGCTCACGCTCACAAAGAGGCTTTTTATTTCTATTGCCCAGCATGTTTGCGCTATATCTCTCCTCGCCATGCAGAGCCGCCTTTAGGCATTGTCTGGCCCCCTTGACCGGCCCACCCCCATCCGTCGATATTTCTCTTTCTGCTCGCCCCGAGTAGCGCCTGTACAGGTTTCCGGCAGATGGGGCTTTGCTTCAGATGTCCTTGTTTCTCATTCAGACTTTCTTCCTTACTGTCCCTCCATTTTTTTTGGCTGGTCGCCTCCTCTTCCTCTTTCATATGTATCTCCGATCTCCGTGATTGTATTTCTATTCTCTTCATCCTCGTACATCCCTTCGTCTTTTTGTCCACTCTTCTTTGTCTTCTTTGTACCGTGTAGATCAATCCCTCGCCTTTCTCTCACACCCTTCTTTGACTTTTTGGCTGGGCCAACTTCTCTCACATCTATTCTTGGTCTTTCTTTCATTCTATTTTTATTCGCTCTTTCACGGATTAAATCCTTCCCATCGTTTGATTCCCGACGCCTGCGGCTTCACTTCACTTATACGCCAATTACCTATTTACACGACAGTGATTCTCTACTCGATCCTCTCGTCCAGATACAAACTCAGATTCGCCCATCATGACGCAGATTTACTTCTTCTTCACCTCTCTTCTGCTGCTCCTCGGATTTGCCAACGCTGTCCCCCGAAATGTCATCGATGCGGGCACGTCCACCGCCTTCAGGCTGCCCGTATCCAACGCCCAGGCCCAGAACATCATTCCGAACCGCTACATCGTCGTCTACAACGATACGTTCAAGACCGCCGACATCGACGCGAAGGAAGCTGCCTGGGCCACCGCCCTCAAGAAGCGCAACCTCGGCAAGCGCAGCCTCGGTGGCACGCCCCTGTCCACGACCATCAAGTCGCTCAACATGAACTCGTGGCGCGCCAGCATCCTCGACGCCGACGACGACATGTTTATGGAAATGTACAACTCGAACGAGGTTGCCTACATCGAGGCCGACACCATGGTCCAGACCCAGGCTGTCATTGCCCAGACAAACGCTCCCGCCGGCCTGGACCGCCTGTCCTCTGCCAGGCCCGGTGCCAACATGTACATGTTTGACGAGTCCGCTGGCCAGGGCATCACTTGCTACATTGTCGACACCGGTATCCGAACCAGCCACGTCGAGTTCGAGGGCCGCGCCACGTTTGCTGCCAACTTTGTCAACCGAGTCGTATGTATTCCGTTTCAGAGCACCTTATCCAAGCCAGCCTTTACTAACACTTTCACTAGAATACCGACGAGAACGGCCACGGCTCTCACGTTGCCGGCACCGTCGCCGGAGCAACCTTTGGTGTTGCTAAGAACTGCCAGCTCATGGCTGTCAAGGTCCTTGGTGCCAACGGCCAGGGCTCCAACTCTGGCGTTCTCAACGGCCTTCAGTTTGTCGCCGACGACGTGCGCTCCAAGGGTCTTGGCGGCAAGGCCGTCATGAACATGTCTCTTGGCGGTTCCCTCTCCCAAGCGGTCAACCGCGCCATCCAGGCCATCTCTGCCGCCGGTGTTGTCCCCGTTGTCGCCGCCGGAAACGAGAACGTAAGTTGCCCGCGATTAACACAGAAACGCAAAGATGATGGCTAACCCGGTTGTTTTACAGCAAGATTCTCGCAACACCTCGCCCGCGTCCGCCCCCTCTGCCATCACTGTCGGCGCCATTGACGCCACGAACGACAGCAAGGCTCCCTTCTCCAACTTTGGTGCTCCCGTCGACATCTTCGCCCCCGGTGTCAAGGTCCTCAGCGTCGGCATCCGCTCTGACACCGACACCAAGGTCCTGAGCGGCACCAGCATGGGTATGTTCACCCATTCCCCTCACTCATGGTAACGAGAGAACTTTGCTAACCATGTCGCACAGCTTCTCCCCACGTCGCCGGCCTCGCCGCCTACCTCATGGCGCTCCAGAACATCAACAACCCCGCGCAGGTCAGCACCCTGATGAAAAACCTGGCCAGTAACACCGGCGCCAGCGTCCGCGGCAACGCCCCCGGCACCACCAACCTGATTGCCAACAACGGTGGCCGGTAGAGCCTTTACCACACCTGGATATAAAGAAATTTGGCCCACGGCTGTAACGGCGTTCCAGATACTGTTTCGTCTTCTTCTTTTCTGCTTCCTTTTTCTTCCTCGCTACGATTTTTCGATGTCGGGCTTGTCTGCCGCTCTTGGAGAGTCATGTCCATACGCTCCTTTTCCCGCAATATTTGTTGCTTGTATACACGACGGCATGTAAATACCAGTCACGCAAGCGTCGCATAGCAGTCTCTTATATACAGCCTCTCCAGGCGAATCCTTAACTATATTGATTATTGTTTTTGATTATTGACCTGACAGATAGCAAATTTGAAAACAGCAGTGAATTAAAGATGATTGCATGTATATAGATAAATATGGCTATAAATAGGTATGAGAACAGATACAGACATGGCAACTATTGAATTGGTGAACAACATTCAAGTTCTGCAAGTCGTCTACGGTGAATGGAATGTCTGCTTTCCAACAAAGGCACCAGCTTCCGCAGTCCGTAGACTAAAAGAAAGAAAGCCGGCATGCCGAGGCGTGCCCGCTGGTAAGAGCTAAGGCCGAGAGCAAGATTGATATAAGCACTTCTTCGGCACAACCACAGTCATGAAAGGACTGAATTGCAATTTGACATCCGTGCTAACAGGGTGAAAAACTAACGAGAGCGAAATCTCACGCTGAGACTGCAAAGGGGGAGACGGGTATAAAAATGGCATTAGCAATAAAATTAATCTCGTTAAAAAAGTTTCGGTTGTTGCAGCCGGGTTTGCGCCTGAAGCCAAATCAGGCCCTCATGGGCGGATGCATATATAATGTCGTCT
Organism: Lecanicillium sp. G3; assembly: GCA_037575805.1. Classification (NCBI taxonomy): domain Eukaryota; kingdom Fungi; phylum Ascomycota; class Sordariomycetes; order Hypocreales; family Cordycipitaceae; genus Lecanicillium; species Lecanicillium sp. G3. The sequence goes on along the minus strand of JAZHPD010000003.1, from coordinate 98,721 downwards.
CGGACGGCTGAAATAGTCGGATCGAAGCTGGGAATAGAAAACAAGTCGCCAAATATCATGGTATACAATATCCTACAATTCGTCGTGGCCAGCACCGGCGATAGGTTGGGGTGGTTTGGAGCCGTCAAGACTGGACCACATTTGCTTGATGTCGTCGAATGTCGACCCGAACTGGGCGCCAAAGTACCAGGCGATACCAATCTATTAAATGTTAATGTGAGAGGTGCAAAAGGTTGTTCGTGGAGCATACCATAAGGAGAGCCATGAAGACCAGCGACAGAACAACAACGATCCACATGATGACGCCCTCGCCAGGGTCGGCGGTAGGCTCGTTCAATTGTCTCTTCTGGTTGATGATGCTGAGCTTGGCGGGGTCTTGCTTGGGGTACAGGGTCTCGATAAACTGCTCGATCTGTACAGTTGTTAGTAGTTGCTGGGTGAAGCACGTGCAGGTGGTATTTACCTTGCCACATCTGGCGCTGATGGCCAGGTAGTTGGGGTCGCGGGGGTCGTTCTTCTTGGCGATGCGGCGAATGTATCTGCGGAAGACCTCGCAGACAGTGAAGAGGTTCTGTGTGGACTCGAGCATAACCTGGCAGGCGTCGCCCTTGGTGATTTTGACGTTGCGCTCCAGAATGGCGGGGTTGCGGAAGATGAGCTCCAGGGTGGCGACGGCCATGGTCTGGGGAATGGCGACAAAGTTGAAGCAGCTCTGGTCGCGCATGCCAGCCATGTAGAAGAGGCACTCCTCGACGTGCTTAAGGGCGTCGAGCACCATCTCGGAAATGCAATTAAGGGCCTGGTCGCGCTTGCTGAGCTCGAAAAGGTCCTCCCACTTGTCGACGTGCTTGCTCCATATCTCCTTGGGGTACCAGCGACGGCCGTCCTCCCAATCCTCGTGGATATCACGGATAATGTTGGTCTTTTGCAGGAACTGGCCCATGGACTCTGTCAGGGAAGGTCTCTCGGCGAGTTTAGGGTTGGCGAGCTCAGATGTGACAAAGAGACGCGTCAGACCCTCGCCAACGAGACCGGCGACGTAGTGGCAATACAGCTCGTAGTCTTCGACGGTCCGCATGCCATTCTCAATCTTGTCGGTGTCGGCGGCGTAGTCGGCCATACCGTTACCCATCTTAAGGGTAAGGTCCTTAATGATTTCATAGTATTCAGGCTTGAGCTTCTTGAGCTCGGTGATGACGACGTCAAAGTGCTCGAGCAGCTCGGCGTCCTTTTCCTTGCTCTCGTGGAATTGCCAGCCGTCAATTTCCATGGTCTCGTGGAAGTTGCGCAGCATAGGGGTCTTCTTGTCGAGCGGAATCGTCATGTCATCCTCAATGGTATCAAGGCCACGGAGGACGAGATAGAAGAGGGCGATGGGGACGAGGAGTTCGGGGTTCAGCTCCTGGATGACCATGGAGAAGCTGCGGCTGGTCATGTTCAGGAAGCGGAAGCACTCCCTGAGGGTCTCGGATTCTTTGCTGGGGTCGCGCCTGTGGACCGGGTCATGCCAGAGCTTCCTGTAGATGGGTTAGCGTTGATAGATTCGAGAGTTGGAAGATTGGCTCGTACCATTGGATAATGGCGCGCAGCTGGCTGGGGTGCATCAGGAGGTAGAGGACACCCATTGTGACGGCTATAGAATGTGTTTTGAAGGTGGGGGGTTTGGAAGCAGCGAAGCTCCAATGGGGGGTATAATGATGTGAATCAAGTGAATGACTCAACGCTCTAGATGCAAAGTGGCAAAAGAGCTACAGCAAGCTGTGAATGATGTTTAAAAGAAGAGGCTTCAGGGTTGCCAGCAAGAATGAAGCTGAAGAGTCGGGATGAAAAATGAGGTGCAGAGAAAAATCTAGGGGCTCGCTGGAACTATTAAATGTCTCCACGTGGGGTAGGCTAGCCTTGGTCGAGAGAGCGACTTCATTGGCGGCAGCGCGGTGCTGTGGCGGGCTGGTGGATTGGACAGCGCCGGGAAAACAGTGAGAGCGCTGCCGAGATTACACTGGGCGCGTACTCGTTCTCGTATCAGTGCTACGGAGTACAGCAGGGCAGGCAGAGCAGGGCATTCAGAATAGGTGGCTCGAGAGAAGGACACTACGGCGCCCGAGGACAGGAAACGGAGGATGGGGATGGTTTGCAGGAGTGGGCATGCCGGTCTATTTATCTTTTTTGATGACCGAGTCCGTACAGAATTTCAATTTATTTTTATTAATTATTTACATACGCGCCTACAAGTATGCCTGTGTATCGCATGAAGGAACCCCCTCCCCCCTATAAACGGACTAGCTAGTTATGCTGAAGCGGCACTGAGTGAGGTAGCTCTAAAGCTTGACATGGCGACAAGCCACGCGCGCGTCATTCAACGAATCTCTATGGCTGAAGTCGTGCGAGCATCCGGTAGCCTTTCCGAAGGATTGTATCACAGTCCTGGACACATGTTAGTATTCACCGATCAGCTGCAGATATTAAAACAAGTCTTTCACCTTGTAGAATAATACTACCTCACGACTGTGCACGTAACTGCTGAGCCTCCTGCACCGCCATTCACGTGCAACTGCGCAGCCACAGTGACAGGCAGCCTTTGCCAGCCTTTGCCAGGCGGCCAACCGGCGGCCCTGCAGACCACGGCCCCTCCATTACGTAGCGTCGGTCATGGTGAGATAAAATTTACCGTCCACGTCCACGTCCACGCAACATTTACAAATTCGGCTCTCTCCATACCATATTACCAACCGTTGCTGCTGCGGGCGTCGCGTCCTCGTTTAGCTCGTCCGACTCCGGCTCCTTTGTATAGCCGTATTCTCTTTCTTTTCTCGCAAACAGCTCCCCTCCTCATCCGACTGTTCACCGCGTCCATCTCCTAGCTCAGTCCCTGTCGACTTGCAAAAATGGTTGTTGATACGGCCTACTACGATGCGCTGGGCGTCCAGCCCACCGCGACCGAGCTCGAGATCAAAAAGGCCTACCGCAAGATGGCCATCCTCCACCACCCAGGTACAACCCAGCGGCGACCCTCACCTTTCCCCCGAGGCGCATCGCGTCCCCCCGGCCTTCACCGGTCCCTTCCAGCTAACCCGTGCCCGCTCCAGACAAGAACCCCAACGACCCGACCGCCCACGAAAAATTCCAGGTTATCGGCGAAGCGTACCAAGTCCTCTCCGACAAGGACCTGCGCGCCGCCTACGACAAATTTGGCAAGGACCATGCAAAGCCTCAAGAGGGCTTCGCCGACCCGGCCGAGTTTTTCTCGTCCATTTTCGGCGGCGAGGCCTTTGTCGACTGGATCGGTGAAATCAGTCTCATGAAGGACCTCACCGCCACTATGGACATCACCATGCAGGAGGAGATGGCCGCCCAGGAAGCAGCCGCGGCCGAGCAGGCCGAAGCTGAAGCTGCCGGTACAAAGGATGACGCCGAATTCCCCGGCACCGACGCCGCCGTCAAGGAGTCCATGAAGGACCAGGAACCTACTGCCCCCGCCGCCGCACCGCCTACTGTTGTCGTCGACGAGGAAAAGACGACTGCGGACGCCGCCCCTGGCACCACACCGAACGCTACTACCCCTCCCACTCGATCCGATGCCACATCCCCGGCCCCCTCGGCCGGCTCTCACAGCCGCACGCAGATCCCTCTGCGACCGGCCCTCGCCGACAAGGCGCACGACGATCCTGCCGCCAGCCTCTCCGCCGAGGAGCTCAAGAAGGACAAGAAGAAGTCTGGCCTGTCCAAGGAGCAGCGCGAGCAGCTGGCCGCCTTTGAGAAGGAACGCGCCCGCGTCCGCCAAGAGCGTGTTGACAACCTGGCATCGAAGCTTCTCGACCGCGTGAGCGTGTGGACCGAGACCGACAAGGGTGAGGACGTGACCAAGGCCTTCCAGGAGAAGATGCGCCTCGAGGTGGAGAACCTCAAGATGGAGTCTTTCGGCATAGACATCCTGCACGCCATCGGCCAGACGTACGTGTCCAAGGCATCGAGCCTGCTGCGCAGCCAGAAGTTCCTGGGCTTCGGCGGCTTTTTCAGCCGCCTCCGCGACAAGGGCACGCTGGTCAAGGAGACGTGGAACACCATCAGCAGCGCCATCGACGCGCAGCAGACGATGGAGGACATGGCGCGCATGGAGGAGAAGGGCGGCGAGGACTGGACCGACGAGAAGCGCAGCGAGTACGAGCGCCGCGTGACGGGCAAGATCCTCACGGCCGCCTGGCGCGGCAGCAAGTGGGAGATTCAGAGCGTGCTGCGCGAGGTCTGCGACGGCATCCTGAACGATAAGAAGGCTCCCCTGTCCAAGCGCCTGGAGCGTGCCCAGGCCCTGGTTCTGATTGGTGATATTTTCAGCAAGGTATGTGTTGCTCTGCGAGTCTGCTCGGCATGATGATGCTAACCGTAAATTTCTAGGCTCGACGATCTCCCGAGGAAGAGGGCGACTACCTCGTCTTCGAGCAGCTCGTTGCCGAGGCCGCCATGAAGAAGGAAGACGAGTCGAAGCGCAAAAAGGACAAGAAGAGCAAGGATAAGTCCCATGCCGCCGCCGCCGCCGCCGCCGCCGCCGCCGAGGACGCCCCCAACGTGCCCAAGGCATAGATAAAGAACAAAGGGAAAAACCACAAACGACAGAAGATGAACAAAACAAAAGGAAATAATTAGAAAAATGGGAGACGGATGCTGAGAGCGTTTTTTGTAATTCTTTATGATTATTTGTTTATATCCCCACTAGGTAAAAACATGTATGGACGCGTTGTGATGGATATACAGAAGATGGTGAAGAGGGGGAGAAGATGGATGAAGGCAGACGAGGAAGGGATGGAAGAGAGTTGCATAGGGAAACGCGCCGCGATGACGGAGCATGATGTTGCTCGTTTTAGTGTCTCGTGGTATTATTTTAATTTGGTGTTGATAGTATATTCTTTCTTTTATAGAGATTAGAAGGATTCGGATAGCGATATAGATGTTTACTTTACTCCTCTCATATACTGGGTTTTTTTTTTTTTTTTTTTTTCAACTTCTATGTCACGCGATATAATCAGGCAAGTAGTTGTTGGTTGAATGTGTGTGCGTGTGTGTGTGTGTGTCAATTGGTCCCCTTTTCCAATATCCCGTCTATGTACTCTGTTGCTAAGAAAAGAGGCAAACCCAGCCTCTCCCCACATGTACAAAGAAAGAAAACCAAAGAAAAGGCGTCGTTTGTCCCATTTGTCGAAATAATGTGTGCCTGTGTGCGAGAAGAGATGCAAAGAGAATTAGAGACGTCCCTTCATTTTTTTGGTCCGAGTCAAAAGACAAAAGCGCATCCCAAATAGATTGTGAATTTCGACTTCTTCTTTAGAAAGAAGAAAACTGGGGGGTATCTGTGTGTGTAAATGTGTCTAGAACAAAGCGAAAAAGAAGTTTCAAAAAAGAGCAACCAAAAATCCAATATGTATGAGCGGCGGCGGCGGCGAGCAGGGGGAGAAACAGAAGAAGAAAATGGTGAAAGAAGGTACGTCCAGCAAACAAATGGAAACAGAAAGGCATATGTTTTTTTCGCAGAAAAATCAGACACCCAAGCCGATTAAACAACAACCCGTTGCTGTTGACAAAATGTGCAATACAGAAAGAAAAGCCTGGGGGAGCAGTCTCCCCGCTGAAGCTATCAGATAACCACGCCATGTTCGCATGCAAAAAAAAGCCGCCATGCCCGTTCCTTTTCCCTGTACAATGTATAAAAAAGAATATGTATAGTGCGTAGGTAGTAAGACAAGAGATGTCGAAGGAATGAGTGTGTTTGCTTTGCAATTGTTCGGGAAAAGTGTCGAGTTTGCAATTTATTGTGCGGAATGGCACGACAAAAGAGGCCGTCTTCGTCGTGTTGATATGATGATGATGATGATGGCAAAAGGAAAAAAGAAAAGAATTGTGAGTGGCGATGTGTGCTATGCTTTGGCTGCCGGGCCAAGCACGCGATATTATTGTTGATTATTGTATAGTTGGTTATGTTGTCGGGTGAGCTCTGTTAGGGATCTTCGCCTTCTCGCAGCTCGATGCCGCTGTCACGGTCTGGCTGAGGCCGCGTGGGCGTCGGGGATCGCATGACTTTTGCAGTCACGTCTTCGTCGGGGATGTCCTGGAAGGAAATATCGTAATCCTCTTCGTCGACGGGAGCGAGGACCCGGCCGCCGAATTCTACATCGGAGACGCGGACGTGGTACTCGAGAGCCTTTTGGCCTTCCTTGATCAGCGCCTCGGTCCAGCTCAAGCAGCGCTTAATACTTTGGTTCATCTTTTGGCTGTCAATCAGAAGCTCCTGGTGTTTGGTGAGATCGAGCTGCAGGCGCTTCTCGTCTCTCTTGCGGCGGATGGCACCCATGGATATGGCCGAGATGGACGCCGTATCCGTCATAGAGATGTCGGATTCTTCAATGGAGTCCTCCAATTCGTCTTCTTCCTCTCCGTCCCCGTCGGTTCCTTCGGTTTCGCTCAGATCAGAGAGGTCCACGGGAGGGTCAGTAAGAGCTTCGGAGACGACGCGGCTGTTGGGCGCGGACGTGAGAGACAGTCGGCCAGACCGAGAAAGTCGGCGGTAGCGGCGCAATTCGGCAGTCTGTTTACGGAGCTGTCTCTCAAGCGTCCTGTTGATGGCCTCGAGAGAGGCGTTTGTGATTTCGAGATCCTGCACTTTGCGCTCCCTACGAGCGTTGGCAACCAGCTCGGAGACGCCGTCGGAGAATTGTGACTTGCTCGGGCTCTGTGGTTCAGAGAGAGATTCGTCCTCGTCTGATCCTTGCATTTCGTCTGCCGCGTGCAACAGCGAGGCCATGGTCATGGACGTCTGCAAAACACCAGGGCTGGCAGGCGGCGACACGCTGTCGGACGGATTGGGAGATATCGTGAGTTTCGGTGGCATTTGTAGTTCCGGACCAGGACTTCCGCTAGCTTGAGAATGGCGTCTCATAGACTTTTGCGGCGCATCAATGCTTACTCGCCTCACTCCCTTCTGGCTCTGTCCATCGGGGTGATTACGGCTCAAGGCCGAAGGCGGGCTCGTCTGCGATCGATTCGGGGACGCGGGAGACACGGCTGTTCTCATGATCGGGCTCAGCATCGGGGCAGGCGCCGTCGTGTTCTTCAGGGGCGAGGTCGGACGCTGCACCGAGCCGACGACAGTTGCAGAAGATGCCAGCTGCGGACGGTTTCCCGGTGGCATACGGTTCCCGGAGGGGAGAGAAGAGGCGGAACTAGGGGCAGGAAATGAGGATTTGGAGTCTAGGTCGGGCTTCCCATTTGCGTAAAAGAACTTTGTCGACATTGGATCCTTTTCATTTATGCCAGAAGCAGCGGCGGAGAGCATGGGCGACGCCGACTGGGGCGTGCTGGTAGCCGAACGGTCGACGGCAGCGCCATTGTTGGGAGCGGCGTTGGCATAAAAGAATGTAGGACCCTTTTGTATGACGGGTGGTGGCTGGCGCTGCTGACAAGGAGTCTGAAGGTTCTTTGCGTCGCTGGCATAAAAAAACTTGTCTAAATCGTTGGGGTCGGCTGGTATTTCGGTCTGTTTGAGGCTGCCGTCTGGAGGCGAGGCGACGCCGAGCCCAGCAGGGCGCGGGCTTTCACGATCCCATCTGTCACCCTTGTCGGCGCCGGGGGTTGCGTTTGGGGTACTATTTGTGCTGTCGACACGGGTCTGCCTATGGCCGGTGCGAGGCGTCACGTTTGTAGCGAGAAAGGCAGAGACGGGCGTGGCGACGTCTTCTCTCTGCGCGTTGGCGATGGTGGGCGCAGCGCCCTGTGGTCTCCTGGCGAGAGTCCCGAGAACAGGAGGGCTCTTGTGGGCAACGACCTTGGGGGTGAGGGGAGGTCGGTTCGCGGCTCGGACGACGGAGGGCGGCTGCCTTGGCCTATCGCCAGGCGGCATGGTGAAGCGCGCAGGGGCAGTGTTGTTGTGGTTGAGGCCAGAGGTCAGCGATGGTTCATGGTGACCGCGAGGCCAGGTCGAGAACGCGGCGGCGGCGGCTGTGAGGGTCGGGGAGGCGAGCGAGGAGGCGAGCGAGGAGGCGAGGTGAAGGCTGTGTCGATGGGAGGAAGAATACGTCGAGGAGGCGGCGGAACCGGCGGCGAGACCAGCGGCGAGAGTATGAGGCGAAACGCTATGGCGGCGGTTCTGTGCGTTGTCGTGGTTGTGGCTGAGGTCAGTGTTGTTGGTGTTGGTGTCGTGGTCAGTCTTGTGTGTCTTGGAGGCCGACGAGGAGCGTTCCAAAGGCGAGACGGCAGTTGGCAGAGGTAGAGGTAGCGGTAGAGGGGTTGGCGTTTGCAGGCCGCGGCGATGCGGCGGCGGACAGGAGGGACGCGGATGCTGGCGGCGTTCGTTGAGGCTGCGAGGGGCCGAAGGAGGTCGTGAAGACAATGAGGCGACGAGGTATGCTGGCAAGTGCATGTAAGCCCAGCGACAACACCGTCTCTCGTTTTTTTTATTTTCTTTTTTTCTCCCGGAGCCAGAAAGCTAAACAATCACAAGTGCGCGACCAAAGGTTGCAGCGTGGCAGAGAAAAGAGGTACACACCATCTCAGGCATTGGGAACTGAGACCGGGTGCAGTCGAGTGACTTGAGACGAAGCGGGCAGCTCGCTGGGGGAGGCAAGTACCTGGGCAGAACCAGTGCCAAATTAGGGGGGGTTCCAGAGGGGCTGCCCAGTTTTGGGGGGTCCGACTCCACTGGAGGACGCTGGGAACGGGGGACCTGACAGGGGGATGGCAGGCGACTTTACCGCCTTGAGAGGAGATACTTTGACTCAGTGGTCATTTGTGCATGTTTAAGCAGGTGTTCAGGTACTTGACCGATACGGGGGATATTTTTGTGTCTTTTTTTCTGCCAGGCCTTGTTCTGCAGAGTGGTCGATGCGCAGTAGATTGCGATATTACAAGCCCACCCCATCTGCGGTGCAGCAGTATTAACAGGTACCAAGTATTCGGATGGTATAAGAAAATACGGCATATATGTACATGCATGCAGCGTCTCTGTTCTGGCTCAAACATTTCTACCAGAACCATTGGCATAGGAAACGCGGGCCGTTGAAACCCACGGTTTGTTTACCTGCGACGGCTCATTGTTTACTTTGCGGTCGGACAGCGTTGCGAGGAGCAGCCTAGGGGACGGGGGGAGCGCTGCAGGGAGCGCGCTGGACCGATGCTAGAGCCAGAGTTTGCGCCAGAAGAAACGGAAGAAACGGAAGAAACCCCACTAGCTCGGATTTGGACGACCCTGCAAGGCCAGAATTATGCAAGATTACCTAAGCTATGTACCTTGGTACTAACACACCTAACTTACATGTACAGGTATAGAGTATAGAGTACAAGTACGCATATAGAGTATAGATTAGATTGTGCATGCAGCCACCACCACGCTATTCTTAGAGGCCTCGACCCGATCCTGGTTGACACACGTCGATAAACTTGATTAAACTTGGCGCGTACATGCTAATATACGTGATGGATAGCTTAATCCCCATGGCACGTGTCGTCCAACAGCATTTCATCTGCATCGTCTAATCTTCCAACATCGACTCCTAGCTCGCTCATCAATGTATAAGCCCGAGACTCACCATCCCAACACACGCCACACCTTGCTACATCTGTCTCTAAACAACACAACTATACGAATCACCCTCCTTCATTTCTCGTCTAACCTACCATCCTCTCGCATCTCATTGTGGCCTCTAATTAAATCTCACTACATGCCTCTTATTACCTCCCCCTCCCTCGTTCATGCGCTTCCATGCCCAACTCCGCGAGTCAGTGCATAATTCCACGCCTATACCACGCCCGCTCTTATGCACCTCAATGCACGCCCGCTCCCACGCCAGCGCCAGCGCCCCGCCATCACCCGCAGCTCCCGCACCTGACCTCATCATACTGCACCACACGTTCAACCGATCGTCGCTCATGCCATCATCACTTTCTTAGCCGCCCCCGGCCTCACTTTTTAGCCATGCTTATTCCCATCTAGATTAAAAGCCTCGCTTCGATGGGCGGTGAATACTGCCTCGCTCCATACGGTATTTCCTCCGCCTCTGCTCGGCTCGTGGCAAGCGTTGACTGAAAATGGCTGCCCCAATCAGGCCGACCGACGACGGCACCTTGGACGTCGACGTTACGTCACCTCATGATAACCATGGTGCTGCTGCGTTTCTCGACGACTCCCAGGCTGCAGATGGTGTCTTACCCGGATACTCTACTGCGCCTCGGCGCTGGTCCATGGGCCAGCTGCTCGAAGCGGCAGTACAGGGTACCTTTAACAATGCATCGCGATTCCTCCAATGGCTCGATACAACATCGGGGCGAGGCGTCTTGAAGTGCACAATCGCATACACTCTAGCCAGCATGGCTACGTTTGTGCCGTTCCTGTCAGCCTTTCTCGGTAAACCAGATGGCAAACATGTTGTTGCTACCATTACCGTCTACTTCCACGCTGCACGATCCATGGGCTCCATGATCGAGGCTATTCTCATCGCCATTGTCGCCGTGGCCTACGCCGAGCTCGTCTCCATCATTTCCATGGCAGTGTCAATACTTGTCGGCAGTACGCTTGGCTTGGTGACGCTCGCTCACGTCTTGGTTGTCGTCGTCTTCATTGGCGGCGGCTTTGGCTTCATAGGCTGGGTCAAGCAGCGCATGAACAATCCGCTCGTCAATGTAGCCAGCACCCTTGCTTCTCTTGCTATTATAGCCGTCGTCACCAAGGAAGGTGCGGTCGTCGGAAATGCTTTCTCCAACCACAAAATCACACAAGTCTTCAAGATGCTCATCATGGGCATTACCTGCACAGCTGCCGTCAACCTGCTTCTCTGGCGCGTTTCCGCCCGCCAGCTTGTTCGCGCTTCCATCACAAAGACGTCTGTCTCGCTCGGCACCATGCTCTCTGACGCCACCGCCAGCTTTCTTGCCAGCGTAGGCCAAGACGGCACCTGGCCGGATTTCCCTGAATCCTATACATACCTCCAGGCGCACTCTCAAATGCTCAAGCACCTACGTGAGGCCAAGTTTGAGCACTATCTTCTTGGCCATGTTCAAATATACAGTCTCGAGAGGTCGACGGTCCTCTCCATAGAGACCTTAGCTCAGTCTATAGGCGCCCTGCGCAGTGCAGTCAAGGCTCAATTTGCACTTCTAAACGGTGACGGTCGCGATGCGATCCTTTACCAGATTCACAGCGTTTCTGCCACTCCGTACGTTACTCGAGACATCGATCCATTTTCAGCATATGGCGTGGAGGGTACACGCGATAATCGCAATAATCCCAAAACGGCACCCGATCTTCGAGCCGCCGGTCGGCTATTCACGACTTTCACGGGCACGATACGCCACCCGATGCAAGACCTGTCCGGCATATTATGCCAGGTACTCACGGACATGCCGTTTGGAGAGGCTCCCACTTATGAAATTCGCATTAACGAAGCCCTGCGTGAAGAGCTTGCAAAGAAACTGGATGCGTTCAATTCCGTGCGGATAGACGCTCTCCAAACGCTATATGACCGCATACAGCTGGAAAACGACGGTGGCCACCCCCAGATCGTACTGGAAGAAGTTGCTGCCGCATGCAGTCATTTCTCCATTACCCTCCAAAGCTTTGGCGAAGAGATGAAGAAATATCTCGATGTCCTCGAGGAGCTCGGGCACGCATACGAGCGGTCAAAGTGCAGCTGGAGGTGGCTGCTCTGGTGGCGGAGAGGCAAGTCCGTCACTGGGTTGACAGCGCTGCCCTTTGACTCACCAGAAACCCAAGTTCTGGTCAAGCCGATCAAAAAGTCTTCTGTACCGACAGGTATACCGCGTTCCATGAGAGAGCGGAGAGATACATACAAGTGGAAAGCTGCCCCCAATGCCAGCAAGGTTCTGGCTGCGGTATCGCAGGCATTTCTTCAATTTATGCGCAAGATGGCAAGCGATGATAGTGAGTCAAAAGACAGAATGCAAAAGCGCTGTTCCCTTTACTAACGTGGTTCAGTATTATTCGGTCTTAAAGTCGGCATTGGCGCAGCACTTTGGGGTATGCTCGCTTTTATTGAGTCTACACGGGACCTGTATCATCACTACCGTGGCGAATGGGGACTTTTGTCCTTCATGATTGTCTGTTCAATGACAGTTGGCGCCTCAAACACAACAGGCTGGGCTCGATTCATTGGAACATTCGCCGGCGCCTTCTTCTCGGTGCTCAACTGGACTCTGAGTCAAGGCAACGGCACCGTGCTGGCCATTCTTGGCAGTCTCGTTGCCTTTTTCAACTTTTATCTCATTGTGGCATGTGGACGCGCTCCTCTTGGCCGCATGACCATTCTTGCTTACAACGTATCGACTTTGTACGCTTACTCACTGAGTCAAAAAGCCGACGACAACGACAACGACGAAGGTGGCATACACCCTCTCATAATGGAGATTGTTAAGCACCGTGTCATATCCGTCTCTGCCGGCATCATCTGGGGCCTAGCAGTATGTCGTTTCGTCTGGCCCATCTCTGCAAGGCTGAAGTTCAAGGAGGGCATCTCCGTGTTGTTCCTCCAAATGGGCCTCATTTGGCGCCGCGGGCCGCTAGCCATCCTTCTCCGCTCCGACTGTTCGCAGAGCTACCTCAAGTCTGGCGAGCAAGTTGCGCTGCAGCGCTATGCGGATAGGCTGGAATCTCTTCGTCACAGCGCCGCCTCTGAATTTGAACTCCGGGGCCCATTCCCCTTTGAGACCAACGGCAAGATCTTGCGCAGCGTCAACCGTATCTTGGACGGCTTTTATTCCATGAGCCTAGTGGCGCAGCGCAAGAGCAGCCTCACTACTGGTGAGCGTGCGCTTCTAGAATACACGGCGCCGGAACGCACTGTATTATGTGATCGAATCTGCCACATCTTCCAGGTCCTGGCGAGCTCCATAATGCTGGAGTATCCGCTGACAGACTCAATCCCAAGCATCGAGACGGCGCGAGACCGCCTCCTGAGTAAGGTGTTTGAGTTCCGCGAGGCGCACGCCGCCAGGAGACAGGAGGTTTGGGGCGTTGGATCATCTCCGAAGTCTGGACAACAAGATTCGTCGACGTCACTCGTGGAAACCTGGTCTGGGCTGGACGTGGCGGTTGGAGAGAGAGACTACGCGCTGCTATACGCGTATGCCCTTGTAACGGGGCAGATTGCAGAGGAGTTGAAGGTCGCGAGACACGAGATTGAAGGGCTGCTGGGCGTCTTGAAAGACGACCCCCTACTCAGCGGGTGAGGGGGCTCTTGTATTAGCATGTTTTGTGTAGCGAACTTTTTTGTTATAACAGTATTGGCAAATAATATACTTTGAATCACAGGAAAAATCACTAAAGTTATGTTTCCAAGTCGAGCATTACATGAAGATATAAATAGCATCCTACCCAAAAAATGGGTGGCTTAACAGGCTTTAAAAAAAATCACACGCATACACACAGAATATTTACAGCTTGAGAAGTCCACCCTCAATCTTCTTCCAGTCCTTCTCCCTGAAGGGCTCGTACGTGTCCCCGCGCAGCCAGTACATGGTCGCCGGCCCGGGCGCGGGCTTGACGCCGAGCTTGCGCAGGTTGTACTTTTGCTGCTTGTTGGTGCCGGTGGTGTCGGCGCCCATCTCGGGCACGACGCGGAGGAACAGCGGCACCGCGTACGAGGGCAGCGTGGCCCGCAGGTGCGCCGCCAGGCTCCGCAGCGCGGCCTCGCCCGGCGCGGGCGTGTCGAAGCACACGGTCACGCAGCCGGCGCGGCCGTCGTGGTGCGGCAGCTCGACGCCGTAGACGTTGGCCTCGCGGACGGAAGGGTGCATCCCCATCACCTGGGAGACCTCGGCGGTGGAGACGTTCTCCGACTTCCAGCGGAAGGTGTCGCCGATGCGGTCCATGAAGAAGAGCAGGCCGTTGCCGTCGATCATGAGCACGTCGCCGGTGCGGAACCACGTGTCGCCGCGGGCGAAGACGTCGCGGATGATCTTGGCGTCGGTGGCCTTGCGGTCGTTGAAGTAGCCCTGGAACCGCGTCTCCATCTCGGCCGGGTCGTCCGGCAGCCGGAACAGCATCTCGCCGGAGACGCCGGGCCCCGCGCGCCTGCACAGGCCCGTCGCCTTGTCGCGCGCGGGGCCGTCGGCGTCCCAGTCCATCTCGGCGAGGGCCGTCTTGCCGCCGACGAGCGCGCCGAGCAGCCAGCCCGCGCGCCCGACGGCGCCGACGCCGAAGTCGTTGTTGGAGAGGTTCCACGTGGCGAGCGTGCCCTCGGTGGCGCCGTAGAACTCGGCGATGGTGGGCACGCCGAAGCGCTCCTGGAAGCGCTTCCAGACGTCCGGGCGGAGGCCGTTGCCGAAGGCGACGGTGACCTTGTGGGCGCGGTCGATGTTGGCGCCGGTGGCCGGGTCGGTCTGCGGCGGGGCCGCGAGGAGGTAGCGGAGGGTCTCGCCGACGTACTGGATGACGGTGGCGTTGGAGGCGCGGACCTCGGGCCAGAAGGTCTTGGTCGAGAACTTGCGGCCGAGGGCGAGGGTGCTGCCGGCCATGACGGTGGCGCAGAAGCCGAGCATGGAGGCGGAGGCGTGGTAGAGGGGCATGCACTGCGGTTGTTAGTGTCGGGGTCAAGAGAACACAGTATATTCATGCACCAATTTTGAATCAATTCTGCATGCAAGCGTGGAAGGGATTGAAGATGGGCTTACAGTGTACATGACATCATCGCCGCGGCCGAGGAGGTTGACACTAAAGTGCCCAGCAACGACAAGCTTGGCCCAGGAGACAATAGCAGCCTTGGGCAGGCCGGTGGTGCCAGAGGTAAAGATGAGAATGCTCATGTTGCCCGGCGCCGACTCGGAGCGCTCGCTATCAGGCCGACGCTCCGGCGCCGTCGACCGAACGGCCGCCTCGCACGCGTCGTCAAAGACGACAATCTTGATGCCCGCCGTCTCCTTGCGCACCAGCTCGTCTTCGAAATTGGCCGCCATGGCCGGGTCGACCAGGCAGACCTTTGCCGTGGCGGCCTTGACGCAGTGCGCGAGCGGCTTGCTGGTGAGGTTGTAGTTGATGAAGGCCGGCTTCGCGCCGATGCTCCAGAGGCCCCACCAGAGCAGGACAAACGTCTCCGAGTTCTGAAAGTCCATGGCGACGACGTCGCCGGCGCGGACGCCCAGCTCGTGGTACAGCCAGGCGCCGTGGCGGAGGACGCCGTCGTACACCTGGGCGTAGGTGAAGCTGCGGCCGTCGAAGAGCAGCAGCGGCTTGTCGGCGTGGCGGGGGCCGGGCGTGGTGGCGCGGGACTCGAGCGCGTAGAAGAGGTTCACCTTGTCGGTGACGCGGCCGTAGATCATGCCGGCGACGCCGCGGAGGATGCCGCGCAGCATGAGCAAGTCGTACCAGAGGCCGGACCGGGCATTGAGGTAGGCGGCGGCGCCGAGGGCGGCCGGGACGGCGACGGAAAGGGGGGCTGGGGGTTCCGGGTTGTTAGTTTAGGGGTCTGCTTGTTTTGGAAGGGAAATTGTGTATACGTGTGTGTTGAAAGATGTATTCCGAATGGAAAAGTGTAAAAGTGTATGGATACACCAGTGTTTTCGGAGCGCCGTTGACTTACGAGACATTGTGAGGTTTGTGAGGGTGTGAATGCAAGGGCCACCGGGGAGGTGGCGGCAACTTGAGACAGAGCAAGGATGAGGAGGATGAGGCTCAAGTCCAGGGGTCAAGACCAGCAAAAAATCAAAAAGTAAGCTCTAAATGAAAGAATTAGAAAACTACAAGTTGGTCCCAAGACCGACCGAAGTTATAGAAGATAACAGAAATAATAAAAAAAAGAAATCGGCCGAGTCATCGATGTAATGGGCCGTTGGTTTAAGTCGGGCGCAATTAGTTTATAGTTGACTAGTTAACTAGTTAGCCTTTTGCTAGCTCACCCGCACAAGAGACCACAGCAGAAGCTAAGCAGAGCGGGAAAGGAACAAAAAAAAAAAAAAAAAGGACGCTGGGCGCTGGGCGCTGGGCGCTGGGGCATAAAGCCGAGGCACTCTTGCCGAACCCCTCAGTTTCCCCTCAGCAATCGTCACTGCGACTCCGCAGGCGAGGCGCCGGTGGCTGCGGAGGCGGAGGTTTTATAAGACCGAATTGAGGGTCTGATTGGTCTTATTATCACTTGTGTCACGATTTTGGTCTTGCTTAGTATACCCCGGTTTGCTGTTGAGTTTCTGTTATTCTTTGTTTCTACGGCTGTTGTTGAGTCTTCTTGATGTACGTGCGAGTCGTGTCAAGTCTTCTGCATTGCCGGCCAGGTGGCCTACAGTAAAGTTATACGAACGTTCTACGCTGGCAGTGTCACCTCGGGATAATTAGACTTGACTTACACGGCACTTGGCCTGCCAGGGATGACTTGTCGTACATTCTGAGCAGGGCTGCAAGCGGTGAAGTTGTCTATAGTTACCGTAACAAACTCCCGCAGCCAGGCACAGGCAGGGATGCAACGCAGCCGGGGAAACAGAATGCATACACGGGCTTCCCTACCCCAACGGCAATCGGTAAAACGGGCAAACCCCAGCTAGTTAGTTAGTTAGTCCTCCCGCTCCCGCTCCTGCATTTTCCTCTCCGGGGAAATCGCCCTGGCCGAAACCTAACCTACATAAACGCCAGGGGGGCATAGACTGTTGCTGGACCAAAGTCAAAAACAAAAGTCTGCGTGTACATGGTGCCAATTTTATTCTTCCCCCAGTGGTTCCAGTGTTCTCAGTTTCTCTCGTAACCGTTTCGCAAGGTACCAACTTAAAAAAAATGAAAAAAAGAGACTGTTACGCTGCAACTAGCCGACGCGGCGCCGGGAGGTTAAATGTGTCGCACTGCATAAGGCACTGTGCGAGACGCTGTGTATACAGAGCTTTGCTGACTAGCATATTTTCTGAATAAGATTCTAGAAGCTCGTATTATCAAGACGTTGCGGTTTACTGATGCGTATTGTTGAGTAGAGGGCATCACCAAGCATTATGGATGCTACGTTATCGTAGCCAATACGCAACTGACAGTGTGTGCCAACTCAGCGAGTGAGTGGTGATTATCTACATCATTTCTAGCTGCTAATTGTTCGTGCTCGTACTTTCTTTTGGATCTTTATTTGCAGTATATCTTTGAGACATCTCCCCCAACGAACATCGCCAGCACTGGCGTGTACCGTATTCTACTCTGCACCTCGAACCACTCTTCAAAGAAAACTGCAGAAAACAGCTTTAATCTCGTACAGCATTTGAGAAAATTTACAGATTTAGCATTCATTTTCCAACCAAAGCCCCAATGTCTATATTTACACAACCTGAAGCACCGACCGACCCACCGCCAGCCAAACCAGACAGAGCCCGCCAATTGTCAGCCAGCGCCAGCGCCAGGCCCAGAAACTCTTGAGCTTTCCGGCGCTAGTTACTTCAACCACCACCACCAAAAAAGACCCTTGTTCATCCCACCACGCTCAACCCGCGACTCCAAGTCCAAACGCGCCTCTGTGGCCGTTGACTCCTCTCTCCTTTTATTTCCCTCTCTCCTTCTCTTTATATATATTTCGCCGGCCATGGGCCTCATCGGTCTCTCCCTCATCGTCGCCTCGGTCGTTTACGTCATCATCCGTCCGCCCTCGTGGCTCCCGCCCACGCTGCTCTCATGGCTGCAGCGCAGCAGTGCCGCCGCCGTTGCGCGCCGCGACGACGTTGCAGATGCGGACGGCAAGCCGAAACAGATAAAGCCGCCACCTGCGACTCCGAAGCCGCCGACGATTACGACAAGCGCCGACGCTGATGGCGACCGCGCAGCTATGCCGCCGCCGCCGCCGCCGCAGCAGCAGTCAGTGCCCAGAGTCCAAGCTCCCACGATTGCGCTTGAGCAAGACGGCAATGACGGCGACGACGACGAGCCAGACTCTCCCACAACACCGAAAGCCACGGCAGCGAAGCCACCGGCAAACCTGCCTCCTCCACCATCGCTCTCCCTCTCTGCCGGCTCCATGCCGCCTCCCCCACGACCGACCACCACAACACCGTCTTCATCATCCTCCATGATGCCTCCGCCTCCACGCCCATCCACCGCTCGCCCCCCGACTCTCGGCCAGTTCCCCGCCGCCAACTCTGCCCAGCGCGCCCGCGGCCCCGTCCCCAACCGCGGCCCGCCGTCGTCGCTGCACCCCCCCTCCTCCGCCGCTGGCGGCGGCGGCGGCGGCCTCGCCCCTCCCCCGACGCACTCCTCTGCCCCGACCAAGCCCAGCCGGCAGATCATCCTCGAGCCGGGCCACTCGCCGCTCGACTGGGCGCGCATCTCCGGGCCCAGCGCCGACCTGCGCGGCCTCCCGCCCTCGTCGCCCTACCTCCGCGTCACGCCCTCCATGCTCAGGCACCAGACCGGCCGCAAGGGCAAGGACGCCTGGATGGCCCTCAACGGCAAGGTCTACAACGTCACGCCCTATGCAAAGTTCCACCCGGGCGGCGTCCCGGAGCTGATGCGCGGCGCGGCACGCGACGGCACCAAGCTCTTTGGCGAGGTACATCCGTGGGTAAATTATGAGAGTATGCTTACGGCGTGCCTGGTGGGCATCCTGGTCGATGAGCCCGATCCGGCGGCGCAGAACGAGATGGAGGCCATGGACTAGGGAACTAAAGCATAACTGTGCATCTGAACCGGAGTTGGTTTGCTTTTTTTTGTCTCTTATTGGGTAGGCTATTGTATCATAGAAACCACAGAGGATTGGCACAAGACAGATACCCCTTAGAATACAACTTGTGTCTTGGTTTATATACAGCAAGCTTTTGCAATGATTGTACGTAAAAGAGATAAAACTATGCTACATTGATTCGTCTTGTGCCGCCTCTTAATCCACTCAGCGTCTTCGGCCAAATCTAAACTTGAGCTCGTCATCGCTATCATCATCACTATCGTCCACCTGGATCGGCTGGGGTGCAGCCCGCTGTCTTTTGGATGACTGCCCCGACAGTGCGCTCACCGCCGCCCTTTTGCCCAGGTTCTGCGACGTCTGCGCCGACGACTGGCTGCGGCTGCCTCTGGAGCCAGCAGCCGCCTGCACGCTTGCCGTCGCCGCTCTTCTGCCATACGATGACCGCGGAGGCTGCGAATCCTCTTCTTCTACCTCACCTCCCTCCGCCGCATCGCTGTCATCCGCCATGGCGTCTGGCGCGGTGCTAGGCTTCCGCGATGCTCTGCTAATGGCGCTGGAAAGCTGCGAAATTGGCGGCGGCGACTCGTCGCGCGCTGGGCCCGCAGACTCAAGTCTGCCGGTACCTGAGTTTGTCCTAGACACCGTCGGCACCTCATCTTCGAGCCAGTAATTGTCGCCGATGCCAAACTTCTTGCTCTGCACCTCGTCCAAGGCAATGATTGTTCGCGCAGGTTGCCGGCCAGCAGGCTCGCCCCGCTGCCGGAACTTTTTGAAGTTTTTAACGCCGTTCCATTTCGGATTCCACCGTCCGTCGGCCACATCTTGGTCCCTTGTCCGAGTCGCGTTCTCTGGTCTTCGGATCTCAATCTCCTCGACAATATTGAGTCGTCGGATTTCTGCCAGGTCCACGTCGTCGGGTAGATGCGCGAGGTCTTCTTGTTCTGCTTTCGCGCGCGCCTCTTGTTCCTCGCGATGCCTGGCAGCTTCGGCCAAGATATTCAGTTCTTTCGCCTTCTTTTTAGCTGGCTTGGCTGGTTCAGGCGGGTTTGGTTCCGGCATTTCAGAAGCAAGCTCTCCCATAGCTATCCTCTGTCTCTTGAATCGCTCTGCAGCTGTGGCCATGCCTTCCATGAGGTCCTCTCCTTCCGGTGCCGCTCGCTTCTGTGATCTGTTCGACTGGGCCGTTTCCACTGGCGGATCAGCCTGTTGAGAGACAAACAGGCCTTCTTCTTCGTCAATGGAGGCATTCGGTTGAGCTGGAGGGACTGCTTGCTCAACAGAGACTGCGGGCTTAACGCCGTCCATGTCCGTATCTGAGCCACTATCAAAGCCTTTGAACCGTCGCTTCAATGGTTTGCGTATTCTTGGCCGTCGTGTTGTTGTCTCCGCAGCAGCTTCTGACGGGGCAGAGTCTGCGGATGGCTGCGATGGCGCAGGCTGAACTGCCGAGGTACCCGACTGCTCTACTTCGAGCGGGCGCCTGAGCATACTGGCATCCTTCGTAAGGATAGCTTCCAGAAACTCATTCTGCTCAATGGGCCTATGGTCCAGTCGCAGAGACACGGCCGTAATAAACTCGGTATACCACTGTACGTAATCTCCCTTGGCCGGTAGATATCGCACGACCACCGCACCTCTCCCTTCACTGCCATCATCGAAGCTCCCGAGGCCCTTTTCTCCCGCAACACTCTTTACATATCTGGCAAAGTCATCAGATAGCGTCTCTCCAGCTGTGACCTTCTCCACGAGAGCTTTGCCTCCTCCATTTGTAATCGGAGCGAGCAGGTTGTTATACTGCGTCGCGTCGTAAAAGATGAAGGTGTATCCGTCAAATACATCACTGCGGCTGGCGTCTGGCGAGTAGATATCATCGGGATGCTCAAACGGTTCACCACCACGGGGTGGCAGGTGCTTCATAGGATCCGGCCACGCTTCGTCGTAATTTTGCTCCAGTCCGCACGTTTGCGACCCGTTTCCGTCGTCAACAGCCTCGGCAGCTTGAGCCACTGCATCAAGAAAAGATTCCGTGACAATGTATTTGCCATTGATCAACGCCTGCAGACCTTTTGCCGTATTGCGCTTCTTTGCCACAACGTGCGTCGTGAAGTCTATATTGTAGTCGACGAGAAGCTTGATGTCGAGTTGTTCGAATCGATTTCGAAGGGCGTCGATCGGCCTCGCCTGTAATTCTTTGCTCGAGAAAGAGAATGTGAATGCGACAGGGTTCCAGGTTAGACTATGATGGTGCACGTTAGTATAACTAGCGACAGAGACAGTACTTGGTGGTGCCATTACCGAAACTTATTCGGGCATTTTCCCATTGTCATCTCGACATCCTGCCCATTATCAACGACGTATTTTGCGCCTTTGAGCTTTTTCCCGTTTACTACTGTGCCAATCTTGGTGGCCAGGTCCTCAATAGTGATGCGCGATCGTCGGGATGGATGCTGAGCGTCGCCGTCGTTGACAGGATCGATTGTGATGGTGAGGTGTTTGCGCGAGATGGTATTATGTGATATCGCAAGCTGACCGGCTAAAGAGACAATGTCAGTCATTGCTTAATAGTCGCTCTGGTCGCAAGCACCAACCTTCAGCTACTGTGCGTCCAAACAGATACGTCTTGCCTGGCCGGAGCCATAGTCGGCGGCCTGGCTCACAGTTAGCAGTGCTCTGCAAATTAGAATCGCATTGAACCGAGATCACATGCCTTGGAAGGCCTCTACATTCTCCAGCAGCCACATTGTAAAGACTCATGAACCTCAGGCGCCGTCGAGCTCAACGGGCCACCATGACGTTGCGACGAGGGTGCGTGAACACTTTTGCGGGGACGCGACGGCGCGTTGAGCGTTGAAGCCGTTTCGACGCCAATTCACGTGCACTGGTGCCTGGCATACAGATATCTAGCAGAGCCGCCCACGTAAGAAGCATAAAATATTGCATAATGCTATTTATCCAGCGACTTACTATATGTGTCCCGAGGTTCGACTGCGACCATCGTGCCTGTATTTATATGCCGCATCTCTTTTCATGTTAGATGGCAGAGGTTCCTTGCCTTTGAAGGCACCTTCTCTTCAGCAGCCTGTTAAAAGGTACCCGTATGTATCTATAGCGCCAGCTTCTTTTTGCTATTTTTTACGCTTCCGAGATAAATTCTCTCCAGTCATATTCCGTACCTAACTAATGTGTATTGTGGGCTTGTGGGTAATTTTACCTTGAACGCTTCGTATATCCAAAGTGATCGCCCAGCACGAACCACCCACAAGAAGAGCAAAGTCTGCCACGCTGCCTTTGTCTGCGGCAAAGAAAACTTTGCAACGAATAAATAAATAATATTAATAATATAAAATTCGAGATCAATTCTTGCGGATGCGCCCCGGCATGCGTGTGTCCAGACCCTCCCCTCAGCGTGGAGCTGGACAGGGACGGTGTGCGTTAAGATGCGGAGAAAATAAAATGAACAAACCCCCGTGGCCCTGACAGAAAACGGCGCGAATACTAGACGAAGGTGTTAGTCACTTCCAGTCCCATTCACGTCAAGTCACATGTAATTATAAAGCCTAGACAGAGGTATAAGATTTAACGTCACGTTAGGTGAACCACAGCCAGATTTCGGCAACAAGAACTCAATTTCCAGCATCAGCAGCATATTGACGGCTGCGGCCGCGGACCCAGCTCTGGCTCCAGGAGTCCATGGTATCCTTGCATCAGTGGTCAATGCCTTGATGAGGGGGCTCGTCTAACTGCAGCTAGCAAATGTGAGATGTGATGGAGTATGTCAAGGTTCATATTCAGCAAATAGTCTGGGGCTTTTGTCAAATTCTTCGTCGGATAGCCGTCTTCCCCGCTTCCTCTTCTATTAAACTTGTGCGCGGAATATGATCTGCCCTCTGTCCACTTCGTATTCCTGGGCACGATAACAAGGATCGTCTAACAACAGGTCATGTGTGGAAGAATTTATTTCTTGCCGTTATCTATTCATTTAGGCCCATATATACATTCAGCTGCGAGGTTTGTGTGACGAACTCAATATATCGTTGTGCCGAAGAATGCTGTTTTCCGGTGGCATGTTAGCTTCGAGGCTTCGAGCCACTGTCAAAACTCGTCACCGCAGCAGAGAGGAGCAGGCTTAATCTTGAGCGAAGCGTCGGCTTGATGCGAGCTAGGCGGTGTCGGCCTCCTCTGTTTCCACTATTCGAAAGGCTGAAACATCTAGGTATACCTTTATGGAGCTTCTGGCGCTGTGAAAGTTCCATCTTTTCTCCAGCTGCGCCGAACAAGGAGAGTTTGGCTCCATTTGTTGGTTCGAGTCGACAATGAGTGCTAGGCTGTCGTTCTTGGCTACTTAGAAATATCAGCTAACTCCTTGTTGAATCGCAACCTAAACGCCTGTTGTTTTCTCAAGGCACATAACGCTTCTTCAGTTTTGTAAAATATTGTCAGTGACTTCTAAGGCTCCCACGACAGTTACCGTTACGAGACATGCAGGTGGCAGAAGGAATCGACTAGGACGTGAACAAGAAACCACGGCGATCGTTCCAGATTTGGAAGTAAGAAGGAGATCTTGCGGCAGGCAATGAATAATTAATACTTGCATGTAAATACGGGAACAACCATCTTGACTCCGTACACCGACGCCTGTCCTTGCTGACGGCGGCTGGTTGGGGGGACCGCTCCACCATCTTCAGCCACGGACGAGGACTAAATGCCAACTCCCTCTCGGTGATGGCCGAATACAAACAAGGCTGCACTAGCCATTTTCAAAGAGCAAGGGATAAACCAGACGCAGAAATCACTTGTCGTCCCCTCAAATGCCCGTTGTATGCCTCGCCGTCTCTTAATACGGCATACTGTGAGCCGCTCTTCAACCTCACAAGAGTTTGCCTCTCGCAGAGATTGTTGGCTGTCCATGACCGAGAAAGAACAGCTTACCTGTCGATAGATTGCCGAAATAGGTGCTGAAATCTCGCAGGGCTGTAGTTCAGCGCCAAGCCTCCGTTCGAACTAATATCTTACAGTGGACTGCAGTGATCCGCTCATTGGGCTATGCACATTTGACAGCTTTCTCGCATCTGACCAGATACCGTTGCATTGGAAGTCATTATCGCCGGGATCCTGGCGCTGCCGCCAAATGGAACGTCTTGAAGCAGTGCAGTTGCACTGAGACTGAAGAACAAGTCATACCCATTAATTGGACCCGGAAATACGCAGGATTTGGGGTTTTCGTTTGTCTTCACCGTCAGCTTCCCAGTTTCTCTTACGAGGTGGCGCTCCCATCGGCCCCCTTGTGGGAATCCCAGTACCTTACATCACATCTTTCTACTTATAAGCCCCAAACATCCCTCAACATGCGTTTCACCACTGTTTTCGCCTCCCTCCTTTCTGTGGCTCTCGCCAATGAAGTTGGCAACCACTGCTCCAACATTGGTGAGAAGAGCTGCTCCGCATCTGGTGATGCCGTTATCCTCTGCAACTACCAGGGAATTTTCTCAACCTACGCCGACTGCCCCTGCGGTTACTCTGTGGACACGTACGAGCCGACATGCATGTCTTAAGGTAACTTGGAACCCGAAATTACATTGGCAAACGACAACTAACAGTACTTTTATAGTTCAACTGCAAATATTGCGACATTTAATGCGAGAATGAATATGGAAGATACGATATATCTATGTCTTGCATCTTAACCATCCACAATAAGTCACGCTTAGACATCCAGTATTGTAATTCGAATTCTCTATTGGGCACGGCGTATGTACTCCTGTGTACTTCTCTACCTATATTGGGTACCATACGAGATGTTGGAATGTCTCGGCTTTCATGTCATCGTCGATATCCGTTACTGCTGAGAGTTAGTGGCATGATGCAGCTGGGCGGATACGGAGGGGCATGCGGCGGTTGAAAAACGTAGACTGTGAGTGATATATTATAATTTGCGCGCTATATACATGTACTGGTGTCCTGAACTTTAGTTTGTATCGAAATGGTACAAAGTCTCGTCAACGATCTCGTAGCTAATGTCGATGTGGCCGTTTTGGCATGCCAGAGGAGACAGCTCGCTGAGCGCCGAGTACGAAAAGTCGAGGCCGGCTGCGCCGTTGGGGTTCCATGTGGAGTCGGAGCCGTGGGCGCAACGCTCGCAACCATCACCGATGAAGAAGGGAATATCCGACTTCTTGCCGTTGACGGTGACGATGACCCTTTTGCCGCAGTACTTGGCACGACCTTCGGCGGTCTTGAGGGGAATGTTGCTCATGGCGACGAGGTTGTTGGAGTTGACGTCGTCGAGCGACTTGGCCGTGATCCAGTTGCACATGACGGAGCCCTTGTTCTGGTTGTTGAAGTCGGCGCCGCAGGCCTGACGCTGTTGGACATCGTAGTAGTAGGTGCCGAAGCCCTTGCCCTTGAAGAGGGTCGTCTGGGCAGAGGCGCCGGAGGCGAGAGCAACAGCTCCCAAGGCAGTGATGGTGAGCTGCATGTTGATATTCGAAGAGTATGGAGAGTGTGTAGTGACTATAATGAGAGTGCTGGAGAGTTTTTGGTGCTCTCTACTGAAAGATTCAACACGGGATGAGCGGTACCTTTTATCTCCCCCAATTTACTAGCACCTTCGCATACGGCGACTGAGAAAGGAACCGACGCGACATCGCGCGGCTTGAATTATTCGGTCCGGTCAGCAATGCCCAGCAAAGGAAGACAAATGTATCGGGAGGCCCACGATGTGATATCCGGGTGGTGGTGTCGGGCACGGCGAATAACCTTGCAAGGTACCATCGGAAGGATTGGTCCCCTGTCTTAAAACCTCGATAGAGGTGGCGCGACAGGGCCAAGAGTTCAGAAAGCTCCATACTTGGCTCGAATGGGAACATCCCGACTCTCAATTGGTGATGTCCACACATCAGCACCAGTGCCCTTTTGGGTAGGTCGCCAGAGAAGTTCTGTTAGCTGGAGGGGCAGGCTAAAGTTTTTCCGGTCAGCAGCAACGTTACGGGGTGCGGTTGTGATTAATATTACAGGACTGCCGTTCGATGATAAGCTCGGCATCCGTAGCGTCGGGGGAGTTTCTCCTCAGACCGCGCCTGGTGGGAACTGATCTTGATGTTGTCGATAAGTTGCTCAGTGGGCTGTTGCTTAAAGTGGCCTCGCTTCGGTGATATTCGGCGAACGCATTTTTCATCGAGTAATGCTAATCGGAGCCTGGTGGGACGGCGTTCAAATCCACACTCGCGTGTTTGCAGGCATTATATTCAACAAGGCAAGGGATCTTTTCTATGGTGTCAAATCTGGATACATGACGGTCCTCAATTGAGCTGCGCAAGTTACATGAAGTTAGACTGGGGCCGACTTCAGGGTTAATGGCTAGCACTACGCTTGTGGTTTCGTTTAGGTGCAGACGCAAATACTCAGTAAGGATGGTGAGATGCGACTCAGGGGTAATAAGTAAATGAACCCTATATTGGGATATTTAATTGAGTTCAAGCCGTTGCTAATTTCAGTTCCGATGTGGAAACTGTAGTTCAAGGAAAGCGGAAGGCAAGAAGAGATGGCAATCAATAACTGGTGGCAGCATTGTATATGTAGGGAAAACATGGAGAAATGAATGACGCTCGACAGTTACTGACATCTTCACCCCTGTCTTGGCTCACTGTACGTTGCCAAGCCGAAACCTGTACTGGCCAGCATTATTGCGCTTCATTTATAACGACGTTGCAGGCACTAGAAAGACGAGTCTGCATTGGATCGTCAGAACTTGTTGCAGCGAGGGGCCCGAAGAGAACATATTTATGTTGTAGAATAACGTCTGGCTAAGCGACTCGTATATTTGTGATGCTGACGGAAGGGTGGATGTACCGCAATATCACGCGCATATGGGTGGTGAGTTAATTGGAAATCAGTAGTTACGTGCGATAAATAATCGACGTCACGATAAGCATTTCACAGCAGCCGCAACCTACCATGGATCTCGTTTGGCATGCCCGAGCGGCATCGAAGAAAGCCCAAAAGAAAAAAATATTTGCAAACTAAGCGCGACATGGGTGGCTCAGTCATTTCCCATTGGCGGAATGCAGCTTGGTGACAAGAGGGTCTGCCAAGCATATCCTGGGACGACAATATCTGGCTCCATTTAATAAGGGTCTCGGCAACGGCGTGCAATTATATTTGAATGAGGGTCTCGGTACCTGGGAACGTGGCTCACTGAGTAAATTGTTGAGGACTGGGTACTGCGGGCCGCACAGTGGCCATTCCCTCGTGGACAACTCCGTCGAAAGCGATTAACTGTCGACAAGGAACGCAGTCTCAATGCTAAGATTGCCTCAACATGACGCTGCAGGGCTATGAAGTGGCCTATATCCGTAAATACGGCTGGACTCTAGTTGACGTCACGGATCAAGTTGTCATGGATAGTCAAAAACAAAACACATGAACTGCGAGCCAGAGAATTTTTGAAAGATTAACGACAGACTTCAAGCCTGCCAGGTATAAATTGTAATTAACTGAGCTTGGATATCTACATATTTGATCAGCCAGTGAGGCAAAAGTTCCACCTCTCCGGATAAGCTCATTGCGTATCTCGTCCAAGACATTAATGGGTAATTAGACTTCGCAAAACTGAATATCAAACACCGTTCGCAAAACGTTCAGAATCATTGGTATCATCCGTCCATCATTCTCTCCGCAGCTGCGTCGAACAGCGTACTGTGTGATCATGTCTCCGCGCTAGGCGGT
Source organism: Lecanicillium sp. G3 (assembly GCA_037575805.1). Classification (NCBI taxonomy): domain Eukaryota; kingdom Fungi; phylum Ascomycota; class Sordariomycetes; order Hypocreales; family Cordycipitaceae; genus Lecanicillium; species Lecanicillium sp. G3. The sequence goes on along the minus strand of JAZHPD010000003.1, from coordinate 71,371 downwards.
ACGCATCACACATACACCAAGCGTGTAGGCACTGGGCTGTTTAAGCCTGGTGCTCGGCGCTCTTCTGCTTGCGCAGCTCCTGAGCGTGGTCAGACCAGGGGAAGTGGATGACGGGAACCTGGAAGAAGGAGTTCCTGTGGAAACTGTTAGTTTCTGGTGCGCTGATAATCGAAGAGCCATCTGCCAAAACTTACGAGCTGTCCTGGATACCAGCAAGGGCGTTGTACCAGGCGAGGAATGCGGCGAGGAATCCAAAGAGACCACCGGTCTTCTGCAGAGCGACAGCGGCAGTCTTGTTGCCAAGGTCGGTAGCGAACTGCTCACACATGAGGAACAGGAAAGCCAGGTCCAGCGTGAAAAACAGCAGGAATAGGGCCACGGTCGATCGCAGGGTGCAAAGGACGAGGAGGAAGGTGAAGATGAACCAGCCGGCGAGGAAGAAGCCGAGAACGTTGGCGGGCTTGCCATCGTAGGGGCCGTCGGCGCCGAGCAGGTTGAAGTTGGGAGTCAGGATGATGGCGTACGAGATCCAGAAACCACCGTACGAGGACAGAGCAGTGGCACCGAAGGTGTTGCCAGTGGCCATTTCCCTGCACGCAAGACCAGTTAGTCAATTGACGCGATTCAAAACAAAAAAAAAGTCGTCAAGCAACAGCTTGCGACGCACTCGGCGAGCGTGTGCAACGCGCTGCTGACGCTCTGCGACAGCGTTGTAGTACTTACCACATGCCCGCAAGGAGCTGGACGAGACCACCGTAGCCGAAGGCCAGAGACACGACGATGTGGGGGTCGCTCATGCCACGGGTGTGCATGTTGAGGGCAGACAGGACAAAAGTGGTGAGGGCGAAAGCTGAGAGGCCGAGAGGAGCAGGGTTGGCGAACTTGCGGTGCTGGTAGGGCTGCCAGCTGCCGACTTGGAGGGCGCCGCCGTCGGCCTGGGCCTCCTGACCCTTATGCATGGCGCGGTAGTCGGGACGCATGTACTGGGCGAAACCGTGGGCGTGATGGTGGTGCTCGGCGCCGTTGGGGGCGACGTCCTTCTCAGCGGCGCTGGTGACAGCGGCGTCGGGGGCAGACATTGTATTTGCTGTGGGGGTGGATGGAAGGTCTCGAGGCAACAAAGTATAACAAGTTCAGGCTGTTCGCTAGTAGTATCCTGGAAACACCAAAGGGTCAATGGAGTCTGGGCAAGAAACGAGAGAAACAAGAATCTTCGGCTTGGGAGGTGGGGAGAAGGACGCTTCTTATACCAGAGCTGGCCACTCGTCCGGTGAGGAGAACCCAGCCCATCTATAGTATATCAGCTAAAAGAGTAGGTTAATACCCCAAGACACCCCCCAAGGCTCCATCCAGAAGTCACACCCCGACGGCAGAGACTCAAGAAAGAGTGCTGGGGCAAGCTCCGGAAGGAGGAACATGCATACAAGCATACAGGAGAAGCACAAGCCCTGCTGCACTATGGGCCCCGGCACAAGTAATGTGGAATGGAGCTAAGAGACTTGGGGGGTGTATGGTGATGCGGAAGCCGGGGTGGTGGGGGGGTGGCCTCATGGTCAAGCCCACCCGAGTGATTCAAAACATGTACGGAGTGCACAAAGAGTCTGGCTCTTTTCTCTCCTATTGTGCGGGTTATGGCGAGAGAAATTGGAGAAACGTAGACGTCGTGGTGGCTATGCCGGCTGTTAAGTCGTACGGCAACCAACTACGAGTTGGTAGGCTTGCTTTGACCAAGACAAACGAGAAGAGCCAAGTGAGGCTTCGGGTCGTTCTGGAAGGGAACGGAACAAGTCCACCAGCTGCGGCACTGTGACGCCAAGTACACCTTCTTTTCATGACGATCTGCCTGATTGGCCTCAACGTGTATACCACCTGGCCAGATACACAAGTGGCGCATCTTTCCGAAGCCAGTAACTATCCTCTTGCCCGTGGGCCGGACACAACGGGAACCAAAATGTCGGGGGTGCCCCAGTGGGAAAAATAGAAAGAGACCGCCCTGCTAGGGTCCTGTTTGGGAACAATAAAACTCTCAACGATCATCGTTTCGGGGGCAGGAAACCCACTAGCATGGCACCCCCGGCCCTTGTGCGGGGAGGCGTCGAGACCGCGGACTTGTTGCCTCTTTTTTTTTAACCGCCCATGTTATGTCTGCTTCGTATATGGCGGGTGAACGGGCTGAACGCCTTCTGGCTGCAGCGCCGAGTGGGCGATCCTCTTGCGTGCGTCGTGTCCCGTTCAGAATGCGACCCTCCTGTCGCCGCCCGACGCCACACGTCAATAAAAGCCGAACCCATGCAGCTGCTAATCTTATTGCCGAAAGGCTGATCGGCCATACGGAGTAATAACCAGAAGCAGCGAAAGCCCGGCATTAAAAAAAAAAAAAAGTGACGAGAGAGCTCTTCCCACCCAAGAGAGAAAGATGAGTATTGGTTGTCGTGTTTCACAGTATATTGATGCATGCAGGGCCCTTCCCGACCAGAGCTCTTGGCAATTCATTTCTTTTTTGTTTTGCGATTCCGCGCGGAAGACGAGAAAGAGACAAAAACATTTAGACGAACCCCGTGGCGACCGCAGACGATCGGAATAACATTCACTTCTGGAGAAAGTTTTGGGACGCGGCAACTGTTGCTCCCCCCGGTCGGAACTTGGACGCTCGTTTCTACGTGTCAAATCGGCGTCTCTTCTTTTTCATCCGGCCAATGCAGAACAAGGCTGGTCGTCAGTGTCAAGTTTCGCGCACCCTCCTCGGTCGATATCGTGCATGCTGGTGAAGAGTGGCATGTCATCGCGTGCAAAATTCGATACGCCCACGCAGGAATCAGACGAGGCGCAGCAGAATGGACGCCGCTGAGAGCGCCATCAGCACTCGGCGGCGCAGAGAAAAACTTGGCATCCCTTCAGAATGTTTGAGCTCTCGCGTTTCCGTCATGCTGGTTAAAAATCTTGAGTCGCGGCTCGGGTCCAGGTCCTAAGCCTTTATCTTGTCGAAACGAGTGCGCCGTCCAAGTTGCCCTCAACAGGTCCCTCCGAAGAAGGGATAAAAAAAAGCTTGCTTCGAAATATCAGACATGGAATTGCTTCAACCAGTTTCACGGCTGAACAACATCTAGGCCCAATTCGCATAAAAGATGCGTTGTCACGGTCGCGGGCGCATAAGGCTCGAAATTGTCGTGTAAGTCGCCGCAGCGGCACCGTTAACTCTCACAAGCGAAATTAACGGCGGTCCATCTCTTTGCGATGTCCGAAAGATGCAAAAGAGGAAAAAAAACAGGCCACTCTCCCTTGATGGCTTGCAATTTCCACGACACCGTTTCTCATCTGTACTGTACCTCCCTCGAGTTTGTCTGAGTCCATTTTTTGCTAATCGGGGCGCGGGGGAAGAAGAACGATGACCCCCAATCGGCGTGTTCACGAGGAGCTCACAGTGTCTCGCATTGCAGCAGCACGTCTCTTTAATTCAGCGACACAGCTGACATTTCTCGCTCCCGCAGAGCCTGTCACGCTCTCGTCACCCGGCTCATCGTGGTCGTGTTCCTAATCCAGAACGCAGACAGAACACACCACCCAACTCTTGGCAAAAAGCAAGTCCGTCCAAAAAGAGCTCTCTTTCATTTGACTTTGTGGGGCAGAGTAGCTGCTAAATCCTGCCAGTCGTAGCTCCATTCCGTCATCCATTCAAACTAGATCGTCCGGCACCGCGCAGCGCCGCTGCTTGGCCTGGACTCGTGGCGCGCCCGCTAACGAGAGAAACCAAGATGATACAGGATTGTCGTACTCCGTACTCTGGACTGTACCAGTAGCTTTGGCTAGCCAACACTTTATTACGTCACACACGATCTGAGAAAATCAAATCATTTGAACAGGGGTGGTCTCGCTCGCTCAAGCCAGAGAGCAAGGCGTGTGACGGGCTGTGTTAGCTGCAGCCGAGACTGCCAACCGCAGTTGACGGGATTAGACAGCGCAGGGTGTCAACTGCTTACATTGCCGGGCTGCATGGGGCATGCATGGGCGGAGAGCCAGCCATAGCGAAGCAAAAGAGGTTCAGAGTACAAGCTGGCATGGCAGCGTCAGGATCCGTAATCTCGCCGGCAACCTATCAAGTATACTGAAAGAACGGCCGATGTGCATGGGTACATGAATGATACCCCAGAACCTGTCGCAGGCTAGACGAACAGAGTGTACTCCCACGTCCTTCAGTGGCGCAGCGAGGACCGCATCGGAATACTACTTCTCCAGATCAGGTAAAGAGAGGTTCGAGGTGTACGGAGCCACCGCAGACTCCACAAAGCCCACGGTCGGGCGAGCGGCAGACTTGACAGGCACTCTGAACCCAAATTCATGCTTCTTGTTGCTCCCGACTCCGGGCGGGCGAGTAGCGAAAGGAAGCGTCCTCGCCATCTACAAATCTGCGACGAGTCAGTTGTGGCTATCCCTGCGGGCTGAAGGGGAGGGGCCCTGCAGCCCGCCAAAAACCATGTCCAATTGACAGCCCAATCACTTTCTACCGGTCGATTCCCGCATTAAACAATTCATCATCACGAGGCCCATCCGCTAGACTTGCAGCTCTCGACGCTAATGCGAGCTCTCCGCACTCACTGCCCGCTGTTCTCTCGACTCTTTCCCCGTGCCGCCGATTCTCGCTGTCCCCATTCAATCTGTCGAGCTCTTGATTACTGAGCGAGATCTGGACTCCATTGCGTAAATACTGGAGCACAGAGCATACCTGTATCTTCTGGTGGCAGGGGGAGACGTCGCCGCGAGGCTGCATTACAATCGGAAAGGTGTTCTGGCTGCTCATCGGGCGATGCAATATACCTTTGCTGTCATCCCACGTACCACTGCGGGTTGTTTACAAGTACCAGCGCCGGTACAGGTAGTGCCGAAGGGGGGGGTTTCCTCCGTGCGGAGTCGCTGGCTCGCGCTGGTCAGCGATTCCGACTGTCCGGCCCCGTGGGGAAGATGAGGCGCTCTTAATTCCGAAGCAAGACGCTTTCCGCTCCCTTGCAATTGGTCTCTGATTTGCTTTGCTTACTCACTGACCGCCCGTTGCTTATCAACCTAGAAAAAAACGACTCGCACAATAGCCAAATTCGTCTGAGCAGCAGGTAACGTGTTGCTATTGTGTTCCAACCAGACAAAACCTGGTCGCTGCTGTCAAGCTTGCATGTATAATGTCGTCATTGGAAAACTCGAGGCACAAAACATGCACACTTCCATTGCCACCGCGCTACAGTAGACTTCCCGTCCTGTCGGTACTCTTAGCCCTGTGTGGGTGTACCAAGTTAAGGCCCAGGCAACAATTGCTGCGGCCCTGGCCTTCCTCTCTGTCAGCCGCTCTGTCTTCATCATTCAAATGACATGTACCGCAGAGCCTCTTCATTCATTCCTGTCCATCGCAACAGGTGACTCTGCATCCGTTCCTTCCCTTTTGTCGTGCTACTGGTTCCAGCTAAACTAGCTAGCACGAAAGTGCCTTGACGTGCCTGTCCTCGACCTACCCAAGGTAATGAGCAATGCAATGCCACCACCACGACTCAGCGGCGCCAGGTCCCAGCGCTAGCCAGCACAAAACCGAAATGCCATCATTTTACCTGTCGTCCGAGTGCATCGCGATGGATGGTGGGAAAAAGGACCAAAGGAGGGGGGGCGTGTGTTTAGGCCGAAGCTACATGTTAGCGCGGCGCCGCGATGCACCAATGTCGCAGCCGTGGAGAGGAGCCGAGCTGCTGGTTCGAGCTTTTAGCTGGGGAACTGGCCCGATAGCTTGTTTGTTTAGTACTCTGGGGTACAAGAGTTGCCTTCCATTCATCCGAACGCTGGCCTGCTGGGGCCGTGCCAACTTCCCCAGGTTGCCACACAGACTTTTGGCGTTCTTCTTCGCCCCTAACCCATCAATCCAGCGGGAAATTAGCCCTTTGTAATGCCTTGGGTCCGAGCTGGCCTAATTTACCTGACGCATGAATCTCGAAATGATGGGTTGCTCATGACTAAGTCGCGGCTCCTTCTCTTTGCTTTGGCCGTCGACGTTGATGCTTGGATTGGTGTCTGCAGAGGCGCGTAGCCGTTCCTGATAACTATTCAGTTCGTGCTACATTATTTGTATCTTGTTACACTTATGCAGATTAGTATTACTGACGGCCTGCTTCTGTAAAATATCCAGGAATATGGAAAATTGAACAAATGCTGCTGCGTTTATAGCTAATGGCCACTCATTTTGGCTCTACCATTGTTCCCTTCTTATTCTTTCCTATGATACGGTGACACTGAGAGATCTATATGATTGCTCAAATCAAACTTCAAGTCCTGACTAGCAGCTATTGTCCAGCCTGCATACGTCAGCCGGGATGTACGTGGGTGGTATTGCTGGCTTGCAACTGGCCCCTCAAATGACATCCTACAGCTACAATAGTCGATAAGAGTCATAATATCTCATTTTAACTTATATATTTCTGACATATCCATACTATCTCTTCAATATCTCTATCAGTCTCCAAGTATATACAGCCCTCTTTGCAGAAAGCGGTTCCAAAAAAGCCACTGAACATGCCTGAATACAATCTGTCATCTTGTCTCTTGATGTCTCTGCACCAACATCATGTTCTGAATAAATAAGAAGTCTGTAGCAGCAATAAGCAGCTCATATATACTGCTGCTATCAGCTGTTGGGCATCTCTCTATCCCCATCACTATGCACCTGCCAAGTTTGCGCCTGGCTTTTGGTTATGCTGCGCCAGCGCTACTATTTCGGAAAGTGAGCTATATTTGGACTGCATGTGTTCCAAATATTCCTTGTTGAGAGTATAGACGGATATAGCCCAAGTTCCTCCGCAGTAGTCTGCTCCATTGGCCGGGCAAGGTGTCGCGCAAGCGGTCTCCGGCAGCCGATGTGCTTTTTCGGCAATAGATTTTCCGCACCAGCATTCTTTTCCGTCTTCGGTGCCAGCCATTTCATAGTTCTTTGATTTGCAGTAGTCCATACATTTTTGATTAGACACGTCTCCTTGGATGAAGCCATCTGAATCAGCCCCATGCAAGATTCTCTGAGGACCATCTTGAAAGCAGCCTAAATATTTCCAGTCACTGCTATCTTGAACAAAGAAGTTCGCACCAGAATTTGGATGGTTCGACTCATAAGTGTAAGCCTGCTGGGTTGGCTTCTCTGTCGATTGCGAATATTTCGGAATCGTCGTGGTAGGGCTTGCCTGGGTTGCAGACGTTTCAACGTTTGAATGGCATTCAGTAGCTGGTGACGGCGGGGCTTCGCTATATCCATAGCTTTCTGGAATTGTGGTTGGCTCGATAGGAGCTCCATAACCATCGGCGGGCCATGAGTAGGCTGGAGGAGCATTGCTTGGGCATGAACAGATAGGGCACGGAGGAGCACTGGTTGCCTGTGGCTCATCATACTCACTGGGCGAACTTGGTTCTATTTTTTGTTAGTATTGGAATACAATGCGATTTTGGATAACAAACCAGATTCTTTCGAAATGGTTCCGTACGCCGGGGGCAGTTCGGAAGCACAGCTCGTCTCAGGCTGGGTCGGCTTTCCGTATGATTCCATTGGCGCGGTCGGCTGAATAGGAGACGGACCTTTTGTTGAATATTGCGATTTACGGTATTGTCCATAGCCAGGTGGCAAGCTGGAACTTGACAGTGAAGGGAAATTGTACTCGCCCGTTGGAGACATGGTGAGAACGCTCCAATCCATCGCTGTCGTTGTTTTCGCGGGACTTCCGTAGCTCTCAAGAGACTTTGTAGTCGTAGGAACAGAATTCACGCATTCGCACGGAATAACAAGTCGATACGCTGTGCCTGAGAAATCTGTCGAGGCCGTGCAAACCGAAAGCTGGAGGTTCTCAGCTGCAGCACACATCAAACCTGCAACTTGGTTCAAGACAGCGTGCAATTCCACCTTTGCCAAATACTGCCTTGACTGCATCACCTCCTTCAAAAAGATGTTTCCTTTCAAAATGACATTGCCCATGATGCGTTCGGCGTTGTCGGGTCCAGATATCGAGAATTGGTCGAATTGCTTTCCTAACGCTGCTGCGATGGCGGGGATTATCAGTGGCAGCATATCAGGGGCAGACATAGAAGCATCTTTTGCAATGTTTGGAATAGCCGAAGCAATCTTCAGAGAATTCACAGGAAGAGTGTCCAGAATTGTGTCAATCAGCTTCGCACCCGCGCCGGCGTCCACAGCACACACTTGGCTCGCCATGTCTGAAAGCATACTGAGGAGCGGCGGACTTCCGTCTAGTAGAATGGAGCCTGACTTATATCCACCATCTTGGCGAGTTTTTTTGCTTCTGGGAGCGCCCGGTTTGTTTGTACTGCTCGGCCAGGCATCGTCGCTTATTGCTTGTCGGAAGGCCTCTGCCAGAGCGCTGAATGGGCTCTGAGGCATGGTCTCCGCAACAGGTGTATTTGAAAATGCTGGAGCAACGTTAGAAGCTGTCATCTGGTGGTCAGCGTAGAAATGTGTCATGTAACGAGTGACGCCTCCCAACAACTCGAAAGCTGCATCAAAGTCCTCGGCAGAAAGTGTGGCGGTCGGAGTAGCAGATGGGGTATTCTGGTGGTCCTTTTCGTATTTGTGATCTGATGTTTCTCGCTTGTTCTTCAATATTAGTCGACTTCTCGCCGCTGTCTGGACAGGAACTTACCGTGGGGTCGAGTGCAAATAACTTGCCAGCAGGCATATCCCGCTTTTTGAGCTGCTGCGCTTGAGCAGCACTGGCACTTTCTGCCATGAACAACATTGTACACACCATGCCGACGATCAATGTGAATATGCTTCCTAAAACGAGATTTCGCGAGCGAGAAGTACGTGGGAAAATGTGTGTAGGGCTAGAACAGCCAGCTTCAAGACAGAGTGGCAGTGCCATGACCAGGCTCGATGGTTTTCGATAATAAGATACGATCCAAGAAGAGTTCCAAAATCGATCCCAAAAAGAGTAGAGTGTTGATTTGTTTGTGTAAGGGGGACAAAGCCGGACGCCTTCTATCAGTATTTCAGGACAAGCCCTCTCTCGCTCTTACCACACTTGATCCTTCCCTAACACCAACAATAGCAAACGATTTTTACGGTATCTAAGCGAACGGCTGCCATTTTTATATTTTATTTTATTTTATTCTTTTCTTTTTCTTTTTCTTTTTTTCTTTTTTCCACATGTCAAAATATTCTCAAATGGGAGTAACTCTGGCAGCTGATATCCAAGTGCACCAGTCGTAGCGAATATGCGACCGTCTGTAAAATCCCATCACTAAATGCCATTTCATCTCTTCCAGTTCCGTAATCTTTAAGTTTTATTTCCGTTTGTTCATAGTTATTCGTTTGTTTCCTCCTTGCCCCATCTAGCATTTTCCTTGCCCTCTTCCCATGTGTTTTCCACATACGCGATTTGCTGCTTCACTCTTTGGATAAGTTCCTTGTCGCCCGTGTTTTTTTCAATATTGTCACTGAGATATGTTAGTATTTGTATTTACTTAAGAACAGAGCGGCCAATAGACATATATGATCATACCTAATTTTAATGGCAGGGCGTCCAGCTGCGGAGCTCAGCTTGATGACAATATTCAGGGGCAGGGATTTTGTCCCGGTCTTTCGGTGTGTAAAGTCGTTCGTGAAAAACGTTCCCACACCAAATCTAGGGAGGAATCCGTACTCTTCAGCGGTTTTCTTGTACTCTAGGCATCGATCAACGTCAAGAGAGTCAGAGAAGACAATGACCTTTTCCTTGATGCCCTGGGAGTCGTAGTATTTGCGCATGAGTTTGACGTATTCTTTCGGGTCGCCGGAGTCTTGTCTGACTCCCGTAAACAGCTCGGCATACGTCTTTGTCGTTCCATCGTCTTTGCGAAGTGATGCCTCCGAAATGCCAGCATCCGTCGTGCGGGCGGGAAGACTAAAGGCATTAAGGAACTCGGGCGTTCCGAAGGTATCGGTGAGGGCGATGGAAAGATTGGAGCCGAAGCAGCCAACCCAGTGCCTCAAAGCCTCCTCCGTCGCTGTCTTGTAATTGTCGAATATGGCGGCTGTACCCATGAACCATTCATGAGCAACGGTTCCTACCGGTGGGATATTGAATCGCATGGCGAGATGCACGTTACTGGTTCCAGAGAGCTCGCCGGGGTATCCTTTGGCTTTGGCCTCTTTGGAGGCTTTGACCAGGCCGCGAAATACGAGCGCCTGGGTGTGGTAGTCGCGACGACGGCGTGTGCCGAACTCGGACAGGATACAGCCTGCCTTGAGCAGACGCATACCCTTTTCGAATGCTTTGTCTTCTTGTCCGTCGTAGTCCCAGTCGGTGTCCATGAAGCGGAAGTAAGCCTCTGAGGCAAGCGCCAGTAGAGGGATTTCGTAGAGGATGGTGTCTGCCCATGTTCCGGCAATGCTGACTTGTACGTCACCGATATCGTCGTCGTTGCCCGTGTCTGCGTCGATCGGCTTGAAAGAGATAGAAACTTGTTCCCGTGGTCGGAGCCTGAATTCCTTCAGGAAGGCGAGGTAGTCAGCGCTTAGGTATTTGCAGTGCTGCTCGAGGAACTTGTATTCTTCGTCCGAAAGGGAAATGTACCCGAGCTCTGGTTCGAGTTAGGTCTCAGTATTTGTAAAAGACAGGATAGCGCTTCTTACTTGTAATCTGCTCCTGCAACCACTTGAAGCCAACTCTCGAGAGCCTCTTGTCGGGCGTGCGGTTTGTGAAGGCGTAGGTGACTGGGACATCCTTGAAGTACTTGAAGACGGCGCATTGCATTGTCAACTTGTACAAGTCGGTGTCCAGGAAGGAGATGACGCCTTCTGGAAAGGGCGACGAGCTGTTGAAGTCCATGGCGTCCAAATTGGATGGCGTGAACTAGGAGCTGTTACTAGCTCGGTTTCCGATGATGTAGTCGTAGGGTAAGCGGCGGCGATGACGATGGTGCGAGACTGGTCGGCGTTGTGGCGAGGACCATGGGACGAGAGTCGCCTTGCGGACTCTGTTGAGATATCTTCCTGACGTGCGATTGAAGCAACGACGCAATGTGAGGTGAAGATGGTGAGTCGTCCGAAACTGTCATGGTCGCAGAGAAGAACGGCGGCTGGCGGGGCATTCGCTACGACGAAAACGAGCCCCGCCAAACGAGGGCGAGTTTAGTAAGGTGTACATGTATTCAGAGTGAGTAAGGCTCCAGCCACCCGGGTTGAAATGATCATGTGTTTGCATATTCGTCTGTCTCAGAGCTTCTATTCTCTTTTCCGTCTACTTGACTTTCTTGTATGGAAAGTATACTTTTCCATTTCGGCGAGTCCTCCAACGGCGCCACGGTAGTTGTCTAGACTGACTGATTCTACGCCATGGCAACAGGTAAAGCTTGAAACACCCAACAATTTCTTTAAGTTGATGTAAAAATATACATTAAATCTATTATAAATACTTTACCACCAGGTACTACTCAATTGCGCCATAATAATTATACTAGCAGGAACAGCATAGCAACCACCAACCATCATAGAAACGCCATAAAGGTACGTACCTTTCACAGCATAGTGGGGTCAGAGGGGCGCCGACCGGGGCCGGCCAGCCAGAGGTCGACCGACCCCCAAAAAAAATTCTGGACTAGTTTGGCAGGCAAAGGCAAGGCTAAGATATTTTTTTTTCTTCAACCGGCACCCGTCGCGATACGTACGGTCTTTGCAAAAGTATAGCTGCGCCGCCTGACGCTGCGAAACTTGGACCGTGACAATGACGGCCATGGACATTCACCGTTGTCGCTTCGTGCCCTACCAGCCTTCTGCCATCAATGCCGTTGCGTTTTCCCACCCGAGAGCCAGAGACAACAAGCACGCCTCTGTCACTCGGCTCGCTGTCGGCAGAGCCAATGGCGACATTGAGATCTGGAACTCCTTTTCGGGCTCCTGGCACCAGGAGCTCGTCATCCGCGGAGGCAAGGATCGCAGCATCGATGGCCTGGTCTGGATCAACGAGCCCGACCAAGACCTGGGCGACGGCCGCATCGTGATTGGCAAATCCAGGCTTTTCAGCATTGGCTACACCTCCACCGTTACCGAATGGGACCTCGAAAAGGGCAAACCCAAGAGACACGCTAGCGGTCAGCATGGCGACATCTGGTGCATCGCTGCCCAGCCCCCGATTCTTGACGAGCGCGGATACCCCATGCCCGACGCCCAGGGCTCCAACAAGCTGATTGCAGGCACCATTGACGGCGAGCTCGTCCTCTACTCTGTCGAAGACGGCGATCTGCGCTTTCAGAGGACGCTCGTCAAGTCGCCTACCAAAAAGGCCAAGATGGTCAGCATCACCTTTCAGTCGCGCAAAGTCGTCATTGTTGGCTGCTCCGACAGCACGATCCGAGCCTACGATACAACCAAGGGACACATGCTGCGCCGCATGACGCTGGGATCCGACGTCAGCGGAGGCTCCAAGGACATTATCGTGTGGTCTGTGCGATGCCTTCCCAACGGCAATATTGTCTCGGGTGATTCGACCGGCCAGGTCTGCATCTGGGACGGCAAGACCTACACCCAGACGCAGAGACTCCAAAGCCACAAGCAGGATGTCCTCAGTATTGCCACAAGCGCTGATGGCAGCACCATCATGAGCGGTGGTATGGACCGAAGAACCATTCTCTATAAGCAAAACTCAGGCGCTGGCCAGCGCTGGAGCAAGGTCTGGGGACGCAGGTACCACGAGCACGATGTCAAATCTATGGCCACTTTCGAGTCCTCACGCCTGAGCGTCGTTGTCACCGGAGGCCCCGACACGAACCTCATGATCCTCCCTCTCAAGGAAATGGGGCGCGAAAACCACAGAATGATCAGCAGCCTGCCCCAACAACCCCCCCTGATCAGTGCCAGCAAAGCCCGCTTCGTCGTGAGCTGGTGGGATCGCGAGATCCATGTCTGGCAGCTTCGACAGTCGGCATCCGATCTCACAAAACTCAACGGCGAAAGCGACTTTGATATCAATCAGAACCGAAAACTTCTCAAAACCATCGTCGTCAAGGGCGACTCCAACATCTCCTCCGCTAGCATCAACGAGGACGGTACCGTCCTCGTCGTATCGACATCTACCGACGTCAAGGCTTTCGCTCTGCAACACTCCAACCCCACCATGCCCGCCGATGTCAGCCTTTCTTCCATTGAGCTACCACAGAAGATTACGAAGCTGGGCGCCAGTCAGGTGCAAATATCACCTAACGGATGCTGGCTCTGCTTCGTACAAGACGGCTCGCGCGTCGCCATTGCCCGTATTACGTCGAACTCTGGTAGTCACGCGATCGGTGACTCGCATCGTCTGGGCCGGGTTCACCGCACAGTCCTCAAGCACATCCTAAATGGCGGGCTCGGCCGTTACGACAGGAATATTACCCACATCGCCTTCAGCCCTGATTCGAAATCCCTCGCGGTTGCCGACCTTGCAGGGTACATCGACACATGGGTGCTACGTGGCCCAGATGACGGGCCGGTCAACGGACATGAAAACGGCAACGAGGATGAGGACGCGTCAGCATCTGACTCTGATTCCTCATCCGAAGACGATGAAAGTACTGGTACAAGTGAAGGCGGGCGATGGGTTCGCAACCCTAATGCCAAGCTAATGCCCAAACTGTCTGCAGCTCCCACGGTGCTTGCATTCTCGGATCGCGTCCCCGGACAAGAAGACGTGGGAGACTATACGCTAGCTGCCGTAACTTCGGCATGGAATGTCGTGGCATTCAATGTCCTGCAGGGTTCCCTCACTGGCTGGTCCCGCCGCAACACTCGCAAAACTCTGCCAGGTCCCGTGCAGGATCTTCTGGACCTGGCCAAGGGTGCTTTTTGGCAAGGAACCCGACTCTGGATCTACGGAGTATCATTTCTTGTGATGATTGATATGAGCCAGGACATGCCCGTTCCTGAGAAGGACAGTGGCGACCAGCTCGTTCAGCAAGGCATCAAGCGCAAGCGTAACACGGCGACCAGCGGTGCCGGTGGGCGCATGGAAAGGGAGGGTCTCAAGCCTCAGCAAATACGTAAATTCGCAGCCAACAAATGGGAGGATGTTGATGTCGACGCTGTGAGCACAAACGGCGACGCCGACAATGACAGTGACGAAGAGATGGCCGACGCCGCGGACAGCGAGCTTACGCAACTTCGCAACGCCACAGCCCATGGCCAGGCCCCGTCCGCGAACGCAGAGGGCGAAAACGGCAAGAAAAAGTGGTGGATAACGTACAAATATCGCCCTGTCTTGGGTATCGTACCTCTGAGCGGAGACGAGGGCTCGCTAGAGGTTGCATTGGTGGAGCGGCCGACATGGGATATAGACATGGGCGAGAGTTACTTTGCTAGCAACGAGTGGGAGAGGAGGTGAAGCGAGAACTGCATTTAGGCTAAAACGTTTTGGAAGACTACAACTGCAATCCGAGGGACACGGAGAGGGCGCGAGCGCACTTGTCGGGGATACCATTGGATGTCTCGCAGCCCAGCACGGTATATGTTGGAGAGATGTGCTGTTTGCGTTAGAGATACAACTGTACAATGAATAACATGTTTTGGATTACGAAGGGCGGGCACATGACCACTGCCGTGATTTGCGCTTCGTGTAAGTGACCCCGGCGAATCGTAGGGATACACAGCCATTTAATAAATCTCTTTTTTTTGTGGGCAGCGAGCTTGGGAACAAGATGTCGAAAGCTTTTTGGTCAGCTGTTACAGATCCGGCACTGGTACTTGATATCTGAGCGCGACAAGGGTTGCACGAGAAGCATCAGGACTGCGCATCACATTTTTCCGCGGCCCCCGTAGCTGTGCGGAAAGCGTTGGACTCTCTTCGGATAGTTCGGAGACATCCAAGCCATCCGAACCTCTGGACACCTCCTCCTTTCACCTATGTCACACAGAATACGCGTAGCGGAACGGGTGGTGGACCACCAGGACACGGCCACCGACGGGCATACAAAGACGGTACAGATTAAGGCTCCGGGGCCCGACATGGCCTGTCAAAGGGCAAAAAAAAAGAGGGCTTTCCGGGTATGATAAGGGAGCAGGAGTGGGAGGGGCCGTCCACAACGCGCGTCCCATGGCCGACCCGCTGTACATCATGAGATGATGTCGCAGCCTTTATATATATATATATATATAACTTTTTTTTATTTTAATTCTTTTGCGGAGATGTCGAGACTGTTTTACAACAAAGCGAATCCGTCCGGTACTGTGATTGGTGGACCTTTTCTATCTGGTCCCTGTGGCGAAGAAGCGGTATAAAGTGCGATGTCTGCCCGGACGGACGGCGGGCGCGCGCCGCAGACAAAAAGCTTGGCCGACAGCAGTAGATTGGTTACGACTTGAGGCTCCGGGTCCATTGTCCTGAAGAAAAATTGCGGACCTTGTGTGTGTGTGTGCTTTTCTTTTCTGGAGACGGACAGCTTACGACTTAACGGGCAATAAATCACAAGTCTTATGCAGCAGTGACATTAAAAAGCTCTTTGCTGGCTGGAGAGTGCGCGTAAGCACGCGGCGGCCGGGTTGCTTGTGGGCTAACGGAGATGAATCACCGTGGCGGGCAAGTATACCAATTCCTGCTAGTTGCTAATTTTCACAAATCTGGGCAGAGTCGCTCAGAAAGCAGCTAGCAGGAATTGGTATACTTGCCCGCGTGTGCGTATGTGACGGGGTAGACGGGAAACGCCACAGTTGTGTTATAAGCCGTGGTGTCATCATGTGCACGATGGATGTGCTCGCTTATACCGGTCGACCAGCTTTGTCGAGATGGGCGAGAACCAGAAGAAGAGCTGGGACAAGCTCGCAAGAAGAAAACTAAAGTAATAAAAGAACGAATAAAGAAAGCAACAGAGGGCTGACGGCATGTTTAACCTGTCGGGGCCATCGTTCAAAGGCAACGGGGGACACGGGACACCAGAACAAGCAAGCAGTCGGATTTGGGATGACGCTGCCCTATCAAAGCTTGTGCCATTCCTGAACGCACAGATACGGTAAAAGAGAGAGTCGAAGGAGGGTGGGCGCGCAAGCCACACCAAGTATTTGGACTTTTGGCTACTGAGATAGAGTTGCGGCATCAAAGAGGGCGGGCGGCTCCAAGGGCAAGGGCAGCGAGTGCCAGCTTGCGTCAACTCCAACGGGGTTTGGGCTTGGGCTGGCAAGGAAATGGGCAAAAAGCATAATGCAGATACGGAGATGAGAGCCAGGGCTAGCGTTCGGCGTTGGAGGCATGCGTGGGACGGGGGACGGACAGCGAGCGAGCAGCGAAAAAGGGTTGCAGATCGTTTGGATTCTGTGGGCCCGAAGAACAGGAATTGCAGAGGGAAATACCTGATATCCATTGAAAATATGCATTTGCAGTGATGGACCCTTGTTTTAGTATGCGCGATTACGAGTGCGTGTGCTGTGGTTTGTGTGATGATCATCTTAATTAGCGGGTTAAAAGCACGGGCTGGGCGTATCGGAGCCAATGTCGGGAGTTTGTCGTTGTCTTTTCTTCGATTGTGTTTAGTCCATCGTGAGCTTGGTTTATCAGAAGGGGATAGTCGGCTAGGGCTATATCAATAAATCTTGTCAAGCTTACGAAGCGGCTGCAGACTCGGTATAGTTAACTGGCGGAATGACGAGATGCTATGGGCGGCAATAGTCGAAAGAGGACTGCAAAGTTGTTGTTATCAGGAAACAAGACGCAGAAGCATATTAGAATTCAGCTACGCGTCGGGCTGGTTGAGTTTACACGTTATAACCACGCATCACCAACACGTTCTGAGTTGATGCCTGTTGGGATTCTTCTACCTACGGGCGGCCTGTCGGTCTTTTGGCTGTGGCGGTGCTGTCGTAAGCTGTGTGTGAGTCTGCCGCGGCGTCGTCATGCGCCACAGGAGCGATCATAGAGACAGTGTGCCTGGCACGGTGTTTTGGTGGAGAGCGCACTGTGGATTTGCAAGAGACCGGCGGACGGAACACAGCGCAGCCGGCGGTGCCAGGCACTGAACGGGCAGTGGCTGCAGCACAGTGTGTGGCTGACGTTGATCCGAGGACACAAGGGGGACGGATGAGGGGAGACCCCTGAAAAATAAGAACCAATTTGGCACCGCCACAGAGGTGAAATAGCATCATGGTGAGAAAATTGTAGCGTGTGAAAGATGAGTATTCTGTTTTTTGTCTTTGACTGTTGTCCGGTGACGGGCCGGCATGATAAACTACGGTTCAGAATAACGGCAACAGATATTCTGTATCGGCTACTATCAAGGCAATGTACAAGGGGCTCATAATGCTGTACGGCGTTTAGTTTAGGTTGGTAGGTACTCCGTACTGCCTTATAGTATGGCCGCCCTACAGCCTAGAGGTACTCCGTATCTGTACACTTGGTGACTTGGTGAGGGCCAGACTCAGTGCCTCGTCATCGTCCCATACCAACTGAGTCGGGGCCGCCACACAGCGACGACGAGGTACCGGTACCCGCTTCGAGGAGGCGGTGCTTGATCTGTAGAAACTTGGATAGCGTGTACCTTTTTGTAGTGGCCACAGCATAAGAGATACCTTTGACTAAAGTACCGGCTGCTCCGCGTGTGCTGAAGCCGCCCAAGAAACCCGCCTGGCGACTGTCGCATTACGAATTGCGAGTGTAACTACAGATACGTTACCCCGTCGTTCGCGCGGCTTCCGCGCATTGCAGAACATGTATAGCGACAACAGCGATATGGAAAGCGCCTTGTGGCCTTTCAGAGCAATTGGGAAACTATTGCATCGGGTTTTCATTATTACTGAAAAAGAATTTTCTTCCGCCTTCCATTTCATTTTCCTTTTCCATAGCTCTCTCCAATATCATCCTCCCAAGCCCGCTCCTAGGCTTCCCCCCCGACAGGTAGCGGTACTTTGGGGCTGCGTAGGCCTGCCCCAGCGAGTCCCACCCCGCAGGATTCGGCGGCTCCCCATTGGCCGGGCTCCAACAGCTGACGCGTAAACTCCCAGCGATGGCAAGCAGCAAGAGGCGCACACACCCTCTCGCCCTCTCTCACCCTCTCCGAGACACTGCCAGCGCCCCCCCCAGTCCCCCAGCCCAGAAAGGGACCCCCAAGCCAGTTCTGCCCATGCCTCTCTCTACCATTGCGGTCCACTCGCTACGCACTCGCTGCTTTTCAATTCCCATCTTCCACGCCGCAGACACTCATCCTCCACTCTCTCTGCTCCTCCCTGGTCCTCCTCATTCTCCTCATTCAACTAACCCATCGCCGGGAGGACGATTCGATATTCCGCAAAAGAGAGCGCTCGCCAACGCCCTCGTTTTTTTGCTCATCCTCGTCTCGCATCGACACGACCATAGACAAGGCATCACAGGTGTCGGTCGCCCGCCATCTCCCTGCTGGCCCCGATCCACCGATTTGTCTTCGTCCACGCAAGTCCTGGCCCTTGCGATTCCAGCCTGGTCCGGTCCTGTGCTGTGGCGAACATTCGAGCGAGGTGTACGTAGCGCCTGGCTGACGACTACTCGTTACGCCTACACAACCCGGAGTCCTACTTGACCAAACCCGACTACTACGACATCGACTTGACACAAGTCAACCTCAACTTCGTCGTCGTTGACCAACGCTCGCTTCTTTTATTTCCTTCATATTCAGATCTCAACCTCACCGTCCCACAACTTCGACGACCCCTTCCCTTCCTGCCTTCATCCACCTCACAGCTTCACATCAACCATGGCGGGCAGAAGCGATGCCTTCAGCCCGGCCCCGGGCGACTCTAACTCTACATACGGCGAAGAATGGGCATACGACCTGCGAATCCGGTTCGAGAGCCTGCTGCGGGACAAGCGCATGAACGACCTGCGCTCCAGCTCCCGTCAGCCCACACCCAGCGTCTTCGAGCGAGCCTCCAGTGCCAACCTGCGAGATGCCTCCGTCGCCATGACCGACCGTCCCGTCACGTCCCACGGACCCGTCACGCCGCCCTCGTACTCATCCATCAGACATCTGCCCATCATCCCCAGCGCACCGACTGCCGGCGACCGCGAATCCCAAAAGTTCCGCAACCTCCTCATCAGCCTGTCGCTCACTCCCACGAAATACGAAAACCCCGGTCTCCTCGACGAGGCACTTCAGATTATCCCCCTCGATCGCATCTACGGCGAGGCCGAAGAAGAGACACAAGTCCTCCAGGCCGAGGCTGAGAGTATGGGTGATGGACGCCAACCAGAATGGGGCTACCAAGACTGCGTCATCCGCGCACTGCTCCGATGGTTTAAGCGTTCCTTCTTCACGTGGGTCAACAACCCGCCCTGTCCCGTCTGCCTCTCTCCCACCATTGCTCAGGGCATGACTGCGCCCACCCCCGAGGAGAGCGCCTGCGGTGCCCTTAGAGTCGAACTGTACCGATGCTCTGCTCAGAACTGCGGTGCCTACGAACGATTCCCGCGATACGGTGATGTCTGGCGACTGCTCCAGACCCGACGAGGACGTGTTGGCGAGTGGGCCAACTGCTTCAGCATGCTCTGCCGCGCCGTCGGCGGCCGCGTACGCTGGGTCTGGAATGCCGAGGACCACGTCTGGACTGAGGTGTACTCGGAGCACCAGCGCAGATGGGTTCACGTCGACGCCTGCGAGGAAGCCTGGGATAACCCCCGTCTCTACGCCGACGGCTGGGGAAAGAAGATGTCATACTGTGTCGCCTTTTCCATCGACGGCGCCACTGACGTAACACGACGATATGTACGCAAGAACGAGTCGGCCAGTGAACGCAACCGATGCCCCGAGGAAGTCATGTTGTATATTATGCAAGAGATCAAGACAATCCGCAGGCAAAACATGAACAAGGACCAGCGTTTCCGGTTGGAGAAGGAGGATCAGATGGAGGACCATGAGCTCCGCGGCTTCGTCGTGGCATCCATCGCTCAGGCCGTCACCGATCTGGTCCCCGGCTCCAGCTCCTCGTCTGGTGCCAGAGTCCTCCAGGGTGCCCACAACCAAGACACGAAGCTGCCTGCTGAGCAGCCTAGTCACCAATCTGGGCCATCGGACTGGGTCATGACCCAACCAGAGAGCGGACCTCGCTACCAGCCTCGGGATCCTAGCCACCGACGTCAATTGCCGTAAGGGCAGGCGCCCGTATCTCGAATACAGGCGACGCCTGCGGTATTGAACACTCTGGCCGGCCCAACAATAATCTTCTTGCACATATACACTACACAACTGCCGGGTTCGCGGCACGAGATGCCCTTAATGGCCACTCCCACGGCATTTTATATATTACAGCGACCATGATTTATGCGGTCATCCAACACGTCACGTTGAAACAACGGGCTCGAAAACTATTTCCTTTTACGTTGCATCCAAGTCATACAAAAGCCGTCTTTGGAGAATTGACGACTGTATTCCTGACCCAACTACCTGGGCAGATGTGTGTATCTTAGTTATTCATCTTATTTCCTTGGTTTTGGGTTTCTTAGGAAAGGGTCCAGTCTCTTTCTTGCAGACGATCTTGGTTCCATACTGTCACTTTTTTTCTTTGTTCTCTTGCACTTTTTTGGAGGTTGGGACGAGCTGTACAACAACAAGCTCATTTGGCGTTTCGGTTCTTTTGACTGCATGGGTTGAGCGTAAGCAGCAGCATTGGGCTACGTTTGATGTTGAGGATATATGGCGCGCAGTAGCTGACTGCGCGGGCCGTTTGGAAGATAGTTGAAAACGAATAGACTTGCCGGCCGCGCTTGTCCGTACCATTTTAACTGTTCAAAATCTCCGTGATGATTATAATGGACTATTAGTGGTTTGCGTGACGTAATCTGCAGTGGTTCGTGTAATGATGTGACTGCGTTAATCACACATGCTGCCTGTGGCATTCACCTCTCCGGAAAGGCAGAAAGGCGCAACAACAGCCCGCTACTGCCAGCGCCGCCCCTTCGTCGAACCAAGGCCGAGAACGGCGCAGTGTGGTAATCTCAATGTTGCCGGACCCGCTGGGTGTCGGCAGTGAGAGAAGGTAAGTCGATGTCACTTCTAGTCTCATGTCTTGATATTGAGGCGCTGGAGAGAGACGCTGACGGATCTGCAGAATATTCATCAGCCAAGGAAGGATATGGTTGTTACGATGATGGCTTTGACAGAAAGATGTATGGGCGCAGGGGGCGAGGGGGGTTGTTCGTTAGCAACCGCACGTGGATAATCTGAAGATGAATGAGTAACAGGGTGGTGTTTACTAGATTTTGTTACCCCGACGCAACGCAGTATATTCTTTCATTTTACATTCAGTTAATCGATCTTGAAAATTTGTATGGATCGAATGTCTATTCTAAGTCACTTGTAAAGCAAAAGAACGTTGGGAGTATCATAGCCCCGCGAAACGGCCCGGCGTCAGATAGAACGGGTAGCGCCCGGCAACGTCCATCTGCACCACCTGCATAACCCGACGAATCCGACCAGCAAGGCCACTGTGACTATTTTACATCTTATAGGGTACATGATCCGCAACGCCCTACAGGCTGGTTGACCCGCTCCGCGTCGGAACCCAACCCGCAAGTCCGCCGCCTCGGTCGGTCGTGGAGCTGTTCGGCGGCAAGTGGGCCCTCCGAGGCGCCGAACCGCCGAACTCGCGGGCCATAAATACAACGGTGTCACCGCGCAAGTGACTTGGCGAGACTTCCTGATTCCCCCCAATCGCGTTACTCACAGTCTTCACACAAATACGCAACGCGCCATGGAGCCTATACCGGCAACGATGCGCGCGCTCATGGCACCGCACGAGTGCAAGCCGGACGAGTATGTCATCCGGGAGATCCCCACGCCGACGATAACGAAGCCGACGCAGGTGATGCTGCGTGTGCACGCATTCACGTTCACGCCCGGCGAGTTTCGCGCCGTGGCCGGGGAGATGAAGTTTCTCTTCAAACCAGAGTACGTTTTCGACATGTCCCTCAAGGCTTCATGTCCTAGCCTCATTAGGTTGACCATTTCCTGCCAGGTATCCAGCCCAACTAGCAATGGAGGGCGCGGGCGAGGTGGTCGCCGTCGGCTCCGCGGTCAAGGCCTTGAAGGTCGGCGACGCCGCGTACGGCCTCTCCTTCGCGAAGCCCCTGTTCCGCGACCCGCCGGCGGGCCTCGCCTCCGAGTACGCCGTGGTCGACGAGGCGCTGCTGCTCCGCAAGCCCGCGCACCTCTCCCACGCCGACGTCGCGCCGCTGACCGGCGTCACCGTCACCGCGCTGCAGGCGTTCCGGCGCGGCATGCGCCTGAGCGGGCAGTCCTCGCTGGAGGGCAAGACGGTGTTCGTGGGCGGCGGGCTGAGCGCCACGGGCTCCGTCGGCGCGCAGTACGCCAAGAGCCGGCTCGGCGCGGGGCGGGTCGTCAGCACCCTGTCGCCGGGCAAGATGGCGCTGGTGGACGAGCTGATGCCCGGCGTGGTCGACGACAAGGTCGACTACACGAGGCAGAGGCTGGCGGGCGCGGTGGCGCCGGGGAGCGTGGACTTTGCGTACCACACGCAGGCCTCGGCGTCGCTGGGCGAGAGCATCGCCATCACCAGGGCCGGCGCGCCCGTCATCAGCATCGCGGGCATCCCGAGCGCGGACGTCGTGCGCGCGATGCTGGGGCCGGACCGGTTTCCCTGGTGGTTGCGGGTGGCGCTGGACTTGGCGCAGGTGTGGTACTGGTGGAAGCTCCTGGGCTCCGGCGTCAAGTATGACATGGTGTCGGGCTCGCCGGACATCCGCGAGGACTTGGAGGAGGTCGGCGAGGTGATTGCGCTGGGCCACGTCAAGGCTGTTCCCACAACAGTGGACTTTGATGACCTCGAAGCTGTCAGGAAGGTGTGCAGCACGACGTACTCTGGGAAGGGCGGCGTAGGGCAGATTGTCGTGCGGATTCGCTGAGCATGGAGTCGGGCGGTACATCCTGCCGTGGAGTTATAGGTGCAAAAATTACTACTTAGACAGGTATGATTCACATATGAGTTGCAGAATCTTATTTCTTTTCCACACTGGGCTCTTCGCCATTCTCCTTGAGCTCCTCCTTTCCGAGCGCGACCAGCTCGTCGTTGCTCAGCGTGTCCTTGTCGAACCCGCGGACGGCCGCACGGACGGCCGCGCCGCCAATCTCGCGAATGTCAATCAGCGGGAGGCCGATGGCGCGCGCGCCCGCGTTGGCGATTGTCTGCATGACGATGCCCATCCTCTCGGGCGACTGGACGAGGCCCATGCGGAGGATGCACGTCTCCATGACGCCCGCGGATTCCCTGGTCGCCTCGAGCAGCTTATTCTCGACGCGGCCCTCAAAACGCAACTTGTCAGCATTTTTTACACGGGGGGGGGGTTGTTATTATCGGCCATAGTTTTTTTGCCCCCCGATACAGGGGATTCGACATACTCGCATGAGGACGTTCTCGGCCATGAGGAGGGGCTTCTTGGTCTGGTCGCGCTCGGCCATGGCGCCGCTGGCGTAGACGAAGCGGATGGGCCTGCTGCCCTCCTCCGGGCGCGCCGTTTCCCTGAGCGCGTTGAAGCCCGCCAGCGGGAAGTCGGTGCAGATCCGCTCAACCTCTGCCGAGTCCATAGCCTGGGCCTTGGTGGGCGTGACAGCAAGGAGCCTGCCAACATTTTGCGTGTGTTAGTCGGGGTGGTGGCCACCCTCGAGCAACCCTGACTGGGGACGAGAGAAGGAGGGGGGCAGAAAGCTGTACCAGATGCAGGCGTCGGCGCCGGAGGGGTGCCCCTTCACGTCGTCGGAGTAGTTGGTGAAGTCGTCGCAGGTGACGGAGGTGTACTTGTCCGGGGCGGCGCCGGGGCGCAGGTTGCCCGGGGCGGAGATCGGGCGCCGGCCGAATGCGACGACGGAGGTGACGCCCCTGTGGGAGATGGCCTGGCGGAGGACCTCTGTGCCGATGAGGCCGGATGCGCCAAAGACTACGAGCTTCATTTTTTTGTGATCAGATGTGAGTTTGTGGGTTTATATGATGTTGAAAAACGAATGAAGTCGTAAATAGTGATTATGAAGCGGAAGTCGGGGTCATGGCCTAGTAAGGCAGTACCCGGGCACATCGGGGCCGGACTTAAGAAAGGAGGGCTCCGATGACGATGGCGCAGTGGGTTGGGCGGCCTGTTGAAGCCAGTTTTCGTAGGGCTTCATTTTTTCACTATTTACTTTGAGAATCAAGGCCGCAGCAAAGACCATAATTCAAGAATATTGGTGTTACTGAGATTATCATGATTTGCATGGCAAGGCTGGAGCATCCTAGTAGAAGTCATCGCGTGGCAAGTCCATGTAGACAGGTATTCGTCCAAACGCCCCAGCGACAGCAATTGATAAAGTTTTACACGACCATTCCCTAAAACTTCAAATTTCCAATCAAGAATTGCAAGGAGAATTAAACCAATCAAATATCCCTTCCCCCCAAAAAACCACCGTCTATGCGTCGCCCCCAAAGCCCGTACTAGCATGTCTCGTCGCGCTGTGGAGCCCTCTTTACGCGGCCGGGTGGCCCCGTCGCGCGACTTCGCAGGCCTGCCCAGCCTCCTCGTTTGCCCTGTGCGAGTTTATGACGCGACATGTACGACTCTGCTTCATCTTAGCAAATCTGCAATCACCCAGACGTTACACTTTGCTTTTTTGCCACCCCGACATAGTTTTTTCTCAAAATCCCAAGAAATCAAGCCTCGAATATTCAAAACATCGACTTAATCACATTACACGCCATCGTTATCCGCGCCGTCTACTAGGTAGCAGCCACGCACACGCGACCAACCCACAACTCTACATACGCATACACCGCAGCACACAACATGTCTCTCAAGCGCAAGCGCTCTTCTTCCTCTGAGCTCTCCTCGTCGCCGCTCTCACTTGCCTCGGCTTTCAGCTCGCCGACTGGAAATGGCCCGTCGATGATTGACTTTACGCCGCGCATGGGGCTCATCAACCCGTGCCGCCTCAACAGCCGCACCATGAAGCGCTTCCGCGACAATAGGCCCTCGCAAGAGGAGATTCATCGTGAGTTGCCCTTGCGTATCTCTGAGCTGTGTTCCAACCCTTCGGTTTCCGGATAGCATCGATATCATATTTGGGCATGTACTAACCTTGGAGACAGAGCGCACGCTTGACCTACTATACACCGCACAGCAGCAGCAGCAACACCAAGATCCCCCTTCGCCGTGTCCCAACATCGAAGCACCCGTCGAGATCGAACAGACACCACAGAGTAATGGCAACAACCAGCAGTCGCTGCACCGATTCTGGAATATACGTTCGCAGCCGACAGCCGCGCCAAACACGACCATAGAGCCAATGGACATGGATCAGTCTTGATAAACAGCGGCCAGATCTGATATTACTCGCGCCGCCATTGCATTCGCATCCAATGCCCTGGCAAATATATCAAATAATGAAGTGCAAGTGCCATCGCTACCCACAATTGGTAGCTGCCGGCCACATCAGACTACAATACCCAGGCCGCCGGTCGACCTGCAGTGCCTGCATCCAAAGGCCTTCAACTCTCCATTCATCTCAAACGTCAACCGCAGCCAAATAGCTGTACTGGAGCATATTTTGCAGTGGAGTGGCTGTGACAAGCTCCGTCCACAAATCTATTTAGTCCACGGTAGCGTCGCGACGCCTACAGGCGATAATGATAATGGTATATTTCTGCACACCACAACTCGCAACTTATGGATATAAATTTGATTTCTATGTGATGGTGCTTTTCTCAGGATTCAATTAATTATTTTCGCGGTCTCCTGGCTGTTTCGGTTACGCGGCGTAAAGTATCTCCGGCTTTAATTACACGCGCTTCACACCTTGTCGTCCCGCGCTAACTCTCACCTCGCATCCTCATATGTCGGCAACAGCCCACCGCGATGAAAGGGCTGGTCGGACGTCTCTTTGGCCGACGCGCGGTCGATTTCAAATCATCAAATACGCCAGGTGCCACAAAGGGGACCCCAAATGGCAGCAATCAGAATGTGAAAGACGGCAGCTCACGGGCATTGACAGGCAATGAAGCCGCACACGCTACCGAAAACGGTGCAAGGAATGACGTTCAAAGCAGCACGCCCCAACAAGATAGCGATACGCCTGCCGTCCTGACCCCTAAAATAGAAGAAGAAAAAGAAGAAACTTTCCAAGAGCGTGTAGACAGAATACGCAAAGCGAAGGGGCTACCACCGACTCCCAAGATTCCAGACAGGTCCGACGAGATCGAAGAGGGTCAGTTTCCCCACGACGCGTTGAAACTATGCAGTTGCTAAATTCTGCTTTATGCGTTCCACTAATAGGCGATGAAATTATCTACTCCAATCTAACGCGCTTCGTCGTGCGGCGCCCTGACAATACGGTTCTGAAATACGGTGATTTTTTAAATCTCGCCGAGGTTGATGCCATCCAATTCGCCAAGGAAGCGGGCGTGCCAGTGCCTGACGTTGTCGGCGTTGGTCAAAGCCCGAGGGGTAGAAAGTTCAAATACATCCAGATGAAGAACATCGAGGGCGATACCTTGGAAGCAGTGTGGAAAGACATGTCCGCGTCGGCCCGGCTTGACATCGCACATCAGCTCCGCGACATCCTGACAGCCATGCGTGCACTCCCTGCGCCGTCCGGATTCATCGGCAGCTTCAACAGCGACACGCTCCGGGACATTCGCGCGTACGACATCTTCGTCCGGCCGGCGTGCCAGACCGAGCGCGAGTTCACCGAGTACCTCTTGGACGAGGAGCGTATGCCGGCCCCCATTCGAGATGCGTTCCAGCAAAACATCGGAGACAACCACCGGATCGTATTTTCGCACTGTGACCTCGCTCCCAGGAACATCATGGTGCGGGACGGTCGCGTGGTCGCTCTCATCGACTGGGAGGTGGCCGGCTGGTACCCAGAGTACTGGGAGTATGTGAAATTTATGCACAATGCGGGCAGGGATCCAGGCTGGAAGCAACTGATTGACGAAATATTCCCAGAGAGGTACCCCAATGAGCTCATGCAGTATACTGGGCTACTCTGGTTCCAGAGTCAATTCGATGGCAGGCGCGTTGTGCCTGAGAAGCAATAGGTTGCCGTGCGCAACACACGCCTGCGGATATGCGATAACTATACCTTCGCGGATGGCCCGGGGGGGGGGACGCTGTGGACATGTGTTCCAGCAGTTGTCGAGTCTGCCGGCACAATTCCAATAGCCTTGGCATAAAATAGATTAAGAATACGTGTCAAGGGCCTTAGAAATAGCTAAATTAATCTATCATAAACATACTTTCCAGATAAGATCTGTATAGGCTATCCTAATACGCGTTGGCTGCCTCGACACAAGTCAATTGCTTGCTTCGACACAGGTTAATTACTTCGACACAAATTAATTGCTTCGACGGCTGCCGACACAGCCAGCTATATGGCACAACCAGCCAGCCCAGTCAGCCAGCCAGCCAGAGCGACTTGCCGCCAAGATCTAAAACCCCGCCCCAATGTCTCCAGACTAGACAGATCAGCCCTGTTTCCCTCCCATTCACGCAGAGCTTATGGCTCAGCCTCCATCGTGATCTCAATCATCCTGTCGATAGCCCTGTTTTTTTCGTCCTGCGTGATGTAGCCAGCGTCTTTCAGAAGGCTCAGGGCGTCCCCTGCCCAAAGCTGGCAATTCGATTCGCCGTCATTCCGGACCGGAACCCTCTTCATCAGCTTCGTAAGCTCCTCCGGGACGGCGGTGACCTTTTTCACCATGAATTTTCCGACAAGGTTGATACTCTGCAAGGCGTTGTAGTAGACTTTGTCTTCCATGTAGAATTTCTCGTTGGCCCCGATCTTGACGTGGTAAGTAAGATGTGCGCCGTTTTTGTCCGGTGCCTCGAAAAAGAGCGCAACATGTCGCGTCTTTTGCTTGTCTAGGGGCTTGCCAATGTACACTACGACATAGAGACCAAGGACTTGTGCCGCAGACATTTTGAATTCAGTAGCATGGACAGAGAAGTATAAAGGAGAATGGTTCTTGCGCAATAAAAGTGGAAGTATTGGGATTTTGTAAGTCTTCTATAGCCATGACAGACTCGGCAGACGAGGAGAAGACGGCGTCTTTATAGACCGAACCTGGCCCCGGGGGTCCTTACCACGCTCTCCGCATTGTTGCCATGTTGAATTTCTCTCAATTATAATACCCCTGAATATGAACAGGATTGTGCTGATGCGACTCCATTTTGCGCCACAACGGCCGCAGTTGCGGTCGTTAGAGAATGAACAGTCTTATACCTAATGTACTTAAGCGCCGAGGCTAGAAGTTGGCGGAGCGTCCCCGACGAACCATTTGGGCTGATCGGACCCTTGTTCTTCGGAGTTGTGTCAAGAAAGAATAAGAAAGAAATTAAAATGAAGCAGACTGGTTATAAAAAAAATTAAAAAAGATAAAAAATAAAGATAAAGATAAAATAAAAAGTCATGTCGTATCCCACAGCTCGCACATTGCGATCGGACCCAATACAAAGCGAGGCCCAGGTGTGGGCTCCTGTTGCCTCAAAGATAGGACTTGAAGAGCGTTAAATAGTTATAAATAAATAAACATGTTGATACTCCGTACTGGCTGGCTCGAATTGGTGTCATGTAATTGGGGGATGGGGATGTTGACGAGTCTACTCGCTTCTATTGTCGGGTAGTTGTTTCGTTGGATATGCTCGTTTCAATGTGTTTTCCCTCCAGCGCTTGGTAGCGTCATTCAATATATTGGTTATTTCAGCAATTTTATTATTATAAATTATTGATATATTTTGGCAAAAGTAGCAAGCCAAGTGGCGCAACACATCTAGCCGCGGCGGCGGGTCGTGGGGCTCTTCTTGGTGGGAGTGGCAGACGAGGTAGCGGTAGCCGGGGAGGCCATGACGGGAGCGGCCTTGCGCTTGCCCTTGGCCTTTTCGGAGGGGGCGTTCCAGTAGTAGATCATCTGGACGGCGAGAACGGCGTTGAGGACAAAGCCGGAGATGAAGCCGTAGAGGATGAGCTTGTCGTCGACCTCCTGGAGGGTGGTGAAGATGCGGGAGAGGGAGCCGGCGAGGTAGTTGAAGACCTAGAGACGAGTTGTTAGCTTGACTTTTGCGATTGCGCCGTGGTACCGGGAGTAATGCGCGACGTACGGTAAAGGCGCTGAGCTGACCAGTGCCGCCCTGCTGGGCAATGGCGAGGATCTGGGGCACCTTGCTGGCGACACCGAGGACGCCGGCGCCGGCCTGGAGGTAGCTGAGGAGCTTCATGTCGAGGACGCCATCGGTTAAGAGGGCACCGCAGCTGGCAGCGAGTACAGCGACAAAGACGGCGGCGAGGGAGGCGCGGTTGCTGTAGTTGAGGATGAGGACGGAGATGACGATGTTTTGCGCGAGGATGAGGGCGGTCTCGCCGTAGGTGCTAAAGGGGAAGCCGTTGCGGAAGTTGTAGGCGAGGGTGATGAGGTAGGCGGTGGTCTCGAGCAGGTAGGAGAGAAAGGAGACGCCCGAGGCGGACTCGGAGGCGGCGAGCTTGAGGATCTGGGGCACCTTGACGATGGAGGAGGCGCCGATGATGCCGATGCCGAGGCCCTTGGAGACGGCGAGCTTGATGCAGTCGGTGTTTTCGATGTCGACGTCGAGGAGGATGGCCTTGTAGCACTCGTCGCCGATGATGGAGACGCCGAGGTTGCGGATGGACGCGGGGAGGTTGTGGGTGATGGGCTGGATGGCAGAGCGAAGGGCGTCCATGGTGACGATGTTTGCGATGCGCGCTGGTGGAGGGTATTACAAAGATAATAATAGGAGAAGTAGAAAGGTGGAAGACGAAGACGAAGGGACAAAAGGAGCGGCGCGGGTTGCTGGAGCGGAGCAACGAGCAGAGGAAGCTGGCAAAGGCGGTTTTGGTCAAAAGGGGTGTTGTAGAAACAAATCGGCTTCGCTCGGCTTGGGAGGTTTTTGCCCAGTTTTGGACAGGTTGCGATTTTTTGGTTGAGAGGGAGCTTTGGTTAGCTTGAGAGGGGCAGCCAGGGACTGGCATGTGGCACGCGAAGCGCGACGACCGAGTACGCAGAGCCTAAGTTTACCCTATAGCTAAAGTTGGGTATGCCGAATTTCCCCGTGGGTTGCGGTCGACTGTGGCGAATACGCGAATACTCGGTTGAGGTTCCGCATGGGAAATGACTGTGACATCTGTTTTCTCTCTTCATTTATCGGGCCATCTTTGCAGGTGGTGGGAGTGCCTGGCTTTTTTTTCGCAAGGCTGTGTGAGGCCTGTGCCTGTGAGCCACACAGTCATGGTGTCTGGTGACTTCGGGGCAATATGTCAGTGTGAGCGTGAGCGTGAGCGAGGTCCCAAAAGCACGAGTTCCTGGTAAAGTTGCCTGTTTGAGCATGTGGGCCGAGCACACTAACTGACTAGCTGGTGGACAAGCAAGTACCTTGTCTGCCTGGTTTCCTGCGAAAGGGTACTTTTTGGCAGCCTAGATGAGGGCGCACAGTAAGTACCAGTACCCAAAGTAAGGGTAGTGGTGGTGAATAGGAACCGGCTTCCGTCTGGCGGCCCAACGTTGGTTTAAAGGATTTGTAAAAGATGCGAGAGCACCATTTTTTTTTATTTTTATTTTTATTTTTATTTTTATTTTATTTTATTTTATTTTATTTTTTTGCGCCACGAGTGAAACAAGTAATCGGCAGCAGCATTGATTGACAGGGTACGGCGGCCTTTGTCGGTCCCCTTCCCTCCCGGCGGGCCACAGCCAGCCTAGCGCAGGCGTCCCAGGCTTACCCAGAGGGGGGGGGGGGGGTCTCGAGGGTCCCTCTCTTGCGGGAACAACCGCTGAAAGCGCCCGCCGGCCGCGGGTGGTCGAGGGTCAAACGGCCCCCTGTCACTGCCACTGCCACTGTCAGCTGGGCTGGCCGCTTCTCTGGCTCATGATGCGTTGGCAGAGAGGGCACAAGAGAGAGAGAGAGAGAGAGAGAGAGAGAGAGGCGGCCATCATTGCGGCCTGAAATGACTCGACAGTCTTAATACAAGGCATAGTAATCGTAGTAATCGTCATAAAAGGAATACGATGGACGCATCGCCCGTTCGTCACCTCGCAGCTTGTTTGCCAACAAAGAGACACACACACTTCATATACTCTGCTCTAGTTACCCCCCTCCGTTACCTCGTTCTTTACTGCCTCACTTCTGCTGCCTTGTTTTCTTGCCGTCGTTCCCAGCCTCACCGCCTTCTATTCTCCTAGAATTCCATCTGAACATCATCTCATTCTCTCCCTGAATCAAAACTGCAGAACCCCTTCTCCACCGAAATTAGTTGCCGCTCCAGCTCGCATCGTCGCAGAACCAACTTACTGAGTCGCCTAACCCCCCGCCATCTCTCTCTGCTGCACTGGTGGCCCTCCTCCTCCGCTGCGGCTTTCCCCGTTATAGCGGCCTCTTTGCCCGCCTCCACCTCCACTCTCTCCGCAACCATAATCTTGCCCGCCTACCGCTAGTTACGGCTTCCTCTGCCAACTGCATCGCCATCTTCAAACCACCATGGCCACGCCCCCGAGCGGCGGTACGGCCCCCGGGTCCGCGGTCCAGTATTGCTACATGTTCGAGGGCGACAAGCGTCCGACCAAGCAGCTCGATGCGCTCCTCAGGGCTATTGCCATGTTCATCGTAAGTTGCCAAACGCACACCGCCTGTCATTGACTGGGCCGAGTCGACCAACCACCAACCACCCACCACCACGACGGGCATCGCCGGACGGCGCAAATATTACACGTCTTTCCCTATGCTGACGAGATGAATCGCAGGTCCTCCAAGTAGGCGACCGGACAGAGCTGCAGCTCACACCCAAAAAATTAGCCGCCTTTTACAAAAATGTCGGCGGCGACTACGACTGTTAGTCTGAATCATGTTCTTGTTCCCCGCGATTCCGCACCGCAATGTCTAACCAGCGCTTCCGCTCCAGCCATCTTTGTCGATATGCCCGACTCCTCAATATCATACATCTGGCAGGTCACCGGCTGCCAACATACCCTCCTCCAGCCTACCGACAACGACTTTGCGCCGCCCTCTATCCCAGCCCTCACGCCGCGCGGCTTCTCAAGATGGGAGTCTGTCGAGATCCTCCTCGGTCCCGAGGAACACGTCCCCTTCCTCCAGTACGCCGTCAAGAACTGGAACCTGCGACACCCCGAAACCGGCGAACATTTTCCCGCCGACCTGCCCGCCGATGTCTTTCCCCGCGAAGCCGATCAGGAAGTCGATCTTTGGCACAAGTCTTGCGGCGAGAGGCTGTCGCGCGAAGCCGCTGGTCGGCCGACCGGCGCTTCCCGACCACAACCTCGCGAGCGGGAGCCCGATCTTTCTGACCCCAAGTTTTCCCAGAGCCACTCCAGAAACACGTCTCAGGGCAGCACGCCCCGGCAGCAGCGCCAGAGCGACACGGACTACTTTGGCCGTCCATTCAACTACGTGAATGCGCCTCCCGGCGGCCGCCCGTTTAAGCATGGCCGCTCTAGCCGCTCCCCAGATAAATCCTCTCGCAACCGCAGCTTCAACGATAGGGTGCGCCGGCGAAGCTTCTCCGATTTTGCGTCGCCGCCGGCCAAGGATCCAGAACACGAAGACCGCCGCCCCTACGACGAAGCCTACTTGGACCCGGAGGAGGCGGGACGCCCCCCGGCCGCGAGGAGACGCCATAGCCACCCGCGCCACTATCTCTCTGATTCGGATTCGGATTTTGAGCCGACCAGCAGCAACAACAGCAGAGGCAAGCGCAGACAGGCGGCCTCACCAACGCCTGCGTCCACCCCTGGCATACGGCGCTTTAGTCCTCCAGACTCTAGTCATGGCAGCGGAAGCTCGTCGCGACCCTATCGTCCAGAAGGTGACCTCAGAAGGCGGGCTGGCCCGAGTCCTCTGGGTTCACTGAGAAGTAAGCTGAGCGAAACTGTCTCAAGTATCCTTCCCAACGGTCTCACATCGTCAGACCGGTCTCGACCAAATTCCCGCAATCAAAACAGTAGCGAGCATCTCCGTCAGCGAAGAAGCCGCGAGCAAGTCCGTCCTGCACGCCTTAACCGCAGTCATTCCGACCTTGACTCGGACGACGAGTCGGACCTCGGCCCCATGGAAGGTATCCCACGTCGGCGCAGGAGACCGGATGAGCGTGATCGTGACAAGTATCGGGATCGCGGCCGTTTCCGCAGTGACGCGGACCGGGATGAGGGCCGGGACGCCGGTGGCTGGCGCGATCGCCAGTACCCTCGCCGACCCGAGGCCCAGCGCAGGACCAGCAGCCACGCGGACGTGGACAGACGACGCGACCAAGACGCCTGGGATCTCCGGGACAGGGACCGTCTCAAGGAAGAGCGCAAGAAATGGGACAGGGAAAGGGAGAGGAGGTCGGCTCCCGAGGAAAATCTCCCGGTGCCCCCTCTCAACGGACCTTCCTTCTCACGACGACATGCCGAACCGGCATACAGCTAAAGAAAAAAACGACATCACGATAGCGGGCTGCATTTGCAATGTAATGGATAATATTTTGTCTTTTCTTTTACTCGTTTTCTCCCCTCAACTTTTGATTTTTGATTTCTTACACGTTTTTGAAGAACCTATTGACGACACACCGAAAACAGCGCGTGCATTTTCATATATATTGGCATGCGTGAGCAACAGGAGCAAAGCGGAAGCATGTCACCTATTTAGCAGCATCTCA
This sequence comes from Lecanicillium sp. G3, assembly GCA_037575805.1. Classification (NCBI taxonomy): domain Eukaryota; kingdom Fungi; phylum Ascomycota; class Sordariomycetes; order Hypocreales; family Cordycipitaceae; genus Lecanicillium; species Lecanicillium sp. G3. The sequence goes on along the minus strand of JAZHPD010000003.1, from coordinate 37,747 downwards.
TGAATGAGCAGTACATGGGCCTTTTCCTCGACGAAGGCGAAGCTTATATCTAGCATAGTTTAGCAATATACAAAGTCAAACCACGAAGCAAGCAGGCACGTCTGATGCTGCAGGCAGCCCAGTCAGCGATGCGGCGCGATCGATAGTGCTGTCTAATCGGAGGCACTGTTTCAAAAGCAGTGTTGTGCGTCTCTGGCAAAAGACAGCAGCAGCAGCAGCAGCCCATCCATGCTTTCCCGGCGCAGCAAGCAACCGTCCTTGTCACCGTCTAGCCCACAGGACTGCGGGAGAGAGAACCATAGATGTAGGTCTGTATTCCGTCACGAGGGCAAGCAAGCGGAGCAAGCGAGCCAAAGGTCCATCCTGGTACCACGAACATGGATCACGACTGTCGCTTCTTGGAGCTATACAAGCAAACGATGGACAAGCAGCAGTGCTTACATTTTCATGCTCCAAACAGTCTCGAATGGACGTCTGACATGGAAAAAAGCAAATGAGACCATGGCAACTGGCGGCTCCTGCCATATATTCTCCGCCGAGAAACGAGCGCTGTCGAGGGAGTGCCACCCCCTCCGAGCCCTCGGATGATCGGATAACACGCATGCATGGAAGACCACGGCAAGAAGAAGAAGAACAGGGTACTTGGACAAACTATTTTCTGACTAATGATCTAGAACGTCCAAGTTTCAAAAGGATAAGATGGACTGGGTTCCCACATGGTGCTGTTGCAGGGCTCACGGAGCAAAAACGGTCTTTTGTTTCTGCTCACCGGGGGTGTACGGGGAGCACCCGGGGGTGTCTGGTTCCCAATCCCGTGTCTTGGGGGGGGGGGGGTTTCTGCGCCGGGTTTGTAGCTGCTTTCTCCCGGTGTCAGAAAATTTTGATGCACGTTGCGGAAATTGCGAATAATTGTTGCTGGCTGGGAAACGAAGACGGAAAGAACGTGACAAAAAGCGACAAGCAGAGCGAGCAAAAGCCATTGCAGAACGCATCTGTGATCGACGATGATTTGGCCTCACCGGCTATGCTCTTCCCCGCACTTGTTAAAGTTGACTCGGGCAGTTCATTTATATTGGCCTTGTCAAGGTGCGGAGAAACTGAGTTTAAGTTGCGTGAGGCTTTTCGTTTTGGTTTTTTGCGTTGTTTTTATCCTGCCGCCGTCGTGTTTACACGTCGATCGTCACCATTGAAGGCGTGGAATCTGTTAGCTAGGCGAACCTATACTATCAAGCGGGAAGCATTTCATGAAACACATAAGTGATGCAATAATTTTTACATGTCCAAGCTATCATTAGATTCAATAAACGGGCAAGAATTATTCGACGATGCTGCGTGGAATTGAGTATATGCTTGTAGTTGCCGTGCATGATGTGCGACGGAGCACACACGCACCTAGCTCCATTAAAGCTTATTGGACTCAGTTCGACATTGCATCTTCATTGCAAATACGGAGTACTGCATGCTTAATAAGAGAGCGAGTCTCTTCAAACAGAAGCGGGAAAAACGCGGGCTGCGACAAGAGGAGCGCGGGGTATGAACACCCTCATAGGTCAATCTCGGCCAGCCCACAGGAATGAGACGGCATTGATTGGTGGGATGTCGGCGTCGCCGTATGATGGGCGTTCGTGTCAGCGAATGGCGACGAGCACATGGGGAAATGGTGTCATGTCAGTGATCTCGTGGAGTGGGAGAGGTGTGGGCTTCTTCTGAATGAGCAAGGCATGGGAGAGAGCGTTTGGTGCACATGCGCATGCAATGGCACCCGTGCTGGCAATAAAAGAAAATAACTAAGGACCGGCAATCGGCAATGGCGGAAGAGTGCTTATTGAGTAGCGTGCAGTGGAATCCTATGCCTGCTTGGGTTAGGAGCGTGCATGATGGGGTAAGAAGGAAGGAATCAAGAGGCAGACAGACACACAGTGGAAGAGAGGACGAGAAGCATCGTTCGAAAGCGCGTAGTGTCTATTGTCTTTGGGGGGAAAGACTGAGCGTAGTTCGGCACGATGCAGGGTTACTTTACATACATGCGCCTGGCTATTTGTGGACGGCCCAACTCTCTTTCTCGCTGTTGGAAAACCAAGAAATATGCCATGCCGGGCAAATCGTAAAAGTGAAGGGATGACAGCATTGCCCTTCTGTTTGTAGGCATCTCTTCCCTCACGTTACGGCTTTTGGCGTCGATTTGGTGACCTAATCTGGTCAACGAGGCCTGTTGGTGGCTGGGCCATCGGAAATGGGCTTTCCCTCTAACATGGGTCCTACTTAAGACTGGTTGCTGCTAGCCCAACTCCACACGCCCGCTGGCGAGACCCGGGACTTTTCAAAGTGGGAACGAAAAGCTGAGGGCTTCTCGTAAAGACAAACAGGTTTTTGTGTGGTGTTGGCGATGTAGTGATGACTGAGTGGCACGGTCGAAGGGCAAGAAGGCACAGGATTGTTGGAGGGAGAGAGTGCGTCGGCGTCCTGCCGATGAAATCTTGACTGGCATGAATAATGAGTTGGCAAAGATACAAGGAAAGAAAAGAAGCAAAAAAGAGGCTCGTCTTCTGCAGCTATACCTAGTTAGCCGTCCAGCTCAGTACTTGCGGTCGTATGGTGAAATGCCTCTTGGGGCTTGGTCTCGAACTAACAGAAACCTCCCATACTCATTTCTGGTACTTTCGCAAAACGAACCACAAAGGGGCAAACCAAGGGTCGCAATGAAGCGCATCTCAAAGCCGTTCGCCCCATCGAACCATGTCGAATTACCACCCTCGTACTCCGTGATGTCCCTTTGTGGGAAACCCGTACCGGCACCATGATACCGAGCAGTGCTTACGGGCACCACTCACTCACTCACACAGGAGGGCGCGCTCAACAGGCGATCCCATTCGGCTTACTACGAGAGTTATCCCGATCACCTCTCACACCTTGACGACCGACCCTTGTTGAACCAGAAAGGGGGTGATCCAACTCCCTCGAGATGCGGGGGCCACAAAAAGAATAGAATAGAAAAGAAAAGTCAAGCAGGCAGCAGCAGCAGCAGCCACAGCACGCCCGCTTGCCATCTTTCTACGCCTCCTTCGGCCGAAAATAGTGAGGCTTACGACGGAGCCAGCCTGCCCTGCGTGTCGGGCCACCTGGCAGCGATTGGCGTCGGCCGGCCGAAATGGAACGATTCTTCGAGAAGGAAACCGACGATGAGAAAGGAAGAAAGCGGAAAAAAAAAAAAAAAAGTCACCGCATAATACGGGGGGAGTTGAGCAGGCACATGGAGGCCATGAGGACAGCCCAGTTGCCTCGTGCAGGCTGAGGCGAGATGCCTGGTGATGCGACGTACACCCCCTCCCTTCTCTCTCACACGAAGAGGTGTATCTCTATCCTTGAGAAGAAAATTCGCCTTGTGGAAAAAAGTTTTCAGGTTATAAACTGGTTCTTCAGCCGTATCTTGGCCCTCCCCGGATTATTGATTTCGTAGGTGTATTGGTAGACTGGAGATTACTTAATAGAGTGAGATGGGATATAATTTTTAGTGACTTCCAGTCTTTTTTTTTTCTTTTTTTCTTTTCTCTTTTTTCTTTTTGTTGAGCTTGTAGGCGAATGTCAACCTGCAAAAGTGTACTTCAGTAGTATGGGTGATTTTTATTGTTTACATAGTATTTTCGTTGTTCATTGTTTCCTATACTGCCCAACAACTGGCTGAGACATAACAACACGGTTCTAGACTTTCCGCAAGGGAGAGTCTGGAAAATTGGCAGTGACGTTCCAGTGCCATGGTTCCATTCAGGTACTGGAAACAGGAACAAGAAGTGTAGAAGAACACGGCCGAGTCCTGCAGAGCGTCATGTGTCTCGAATTTTGCCGAGCTTTCGCACACAGACGCACGCCCCGGCGGCACCCAGTCCCTTGCTTGCCTTTCTCCCCCAGACTTTTTTGCCCTCTTGCTGGGTGTTTCTGGCATTCTCATATCCGATGGATCGCGTAACTAATGCCCGAAAGAGCCTCCTGCATCAAATGCACATACACAACAGCACGCTCTCTCACCACCCATTCTGAATACCTGTCGCAGGTAACGAAGGTGGGGGGTGGGGGGCGTGTGCGCGGCCGTCAGCTTATCACGGTAGTTATTCCGTGAGCCGCACTTCGTCCTTCTTTTTGCACCCATTGCTACCGGTAATTGGTAATACTCGGCCGGCCAGCAGAGGCAGACCAGCCCTGCTGCACAGCTTCGAGTCGCTCCCCTCGTGGCCTGCGACCGTAACCGCACTGGGCTGCCTAACGCGAGGTCTTAGGCTCAACCAGGCTTAGCTGCAGGTGAGAATAAGTTTAGTTCATTGCTAGTATGCAGCTGTTTGTGCCCATCTCTGTGCCCTGTCCCTAGCCTGGATGGCCTGCTTGCTGCTGCCAGTGCGCGCCCAGGATATTCCCTGGCTGCTGCTGCTGCTACGGTGGTGGTGTGCTTGCCTCGCTCCCACCCTCCTCTCCAGGCACGCGCACTTGGCCAACGGGAGCAGCGCACGTTCATACGCAATGCTGAATGGGAGGAGGGAGGGGGCCAAGGCAAGCATGAAGAGAAAAATCCGGCCACAGCGAGCAGGGGGCCGTGTGTCCATGCACAGCAGATTAGAATAACGAGCTGGTCGGGCGGCGGCGTGCCGCCCTGGGTTCCGCTAGGGCGGCAGCATTAGTAAAGAAGCAGCAAGTGAGTGCGTGGTGCCGTATCGTAGGCAGATTCGGCGAGGTTGAGGCGGTCGGGACACTCTCTCTTTGTGTGCTCCGCTACGCAGCAGGTACCAGTCGTGCACCTTTCCTCTCTCACGTTCTTCTCGAGCAAGCCCGCATCGAGCTCGCCGCGCACTAACCAGGTTGCCCATCTTCCCTCTCAGAGGTCGACATGCTAATGAAAGGGCGAGAGGGGCGCGTCCTGCAGAAGAGAGACAGTGCCGGCCCTTGTTGCGAAGCTTGGTTCATTTAGCTCTAGTTAGTTAGTGGGCGCCGTCAACGGGAGAGGGGGTGGCGTCTGACTTTCTGTTCGCGGGTGTCGAAGTAATTTAGTATGATTTTCCCATTTGCCCATTTCTAGCCTTTGGCCTTGTTAGCTAGTGAGCCACCACAAAGGCGGTATTACCTTTTCACCAGTTATGTACATTGGTGTGCGCCCAGGGTGCACCGCAGAAGAATGCGGAAACAGGAAATCAGTGGCGAGGCGAAGAGTGTGGCAGCGACGCAAATGTGCGAGGGAGGGGAACACGAAGAAGAAATAGATGGGCAGAGAACGGGACAAATCGACTCCCCTGTAACTCTCTGTTGTCATCCGGGGACAGATGCTCAATCCAGAGCTACTTCGTTGACGGACAACCTGCGCACGGACATTGCTGTCAAAGAACCAAACCTAAACAGGGACGGGCACCTCGTTAGACAGAGAGGCTTTATTTTTTCGGTTGAAGCATCATCTCTGCTTTGTCGCTCGCTGCCCTGCAGCGACACAGTTAGTTTGGCATTCAGAGTTGGGCGGTGCAGCAACGCTACGGCATGGCCTCTCCGCCAGGAAGAGTGAGGTAGATGCTGGGAACACTGGGCCACAATCCAACCTCTGTGTGTAATACCGCTACGGTAATACCAGTACCAGTCCTGTATACCCTCCAGGTCACAGAAAATAAAAATAAAAAAAAGACTGGGGGATGAGGGGAGCCACCCGCAGTGGCCTGGTGCCATATTACTTTCTCACACACGCCCCCCCTTCAGTCAGACACTCCCCCCATGCCCATGCCCGTGGTGCCTGCTGGATTCCTTTCATAACCCCGGAATCGCCCGTCGCGTCTCTTCAAGCTCTCTCTACTCTTTCTTATTTGTATTTCAGCCTGTCGGTCCCGTCCTGATAAGCTTCGTCTGTTCCCAGCTCTCCTTCCCTCTTCCCCAGTTTATATTCTTTCTTTCATATCGTTCCCGAGCCCGTGGCTCGCTGGTCTATTAGTCTATCCTCCCTTCTGTCTATTACACCTTGACAGTCCTTTCTTCCTCCCTATCCAACGCCTCAATAACGCCCCTTCTGTCGAAAAATCTCTCCGATAAGAAACACCGCACGCACATACACACGCGCACCATCACCTACAAGGAGCCAACAGGCAAAAAACCAACAACAATACCGCCAAGATGATGGGCCGTCCGATCGAAGACATCGTCTACGACCACCTCTTCCCCCGCCCCAAGGTCTCTGACCCCCAAAACTTCCAGTCCTTCCTCCAGAGATCCCTAATCCCCGAGGTCCGCCAGGAGACGCACTCCTTCTACGGCCACATCGACACTCAGGAGGCCAAGTACCCCGGCCTCGACTACGCACATCCCACCCACCGCATGCGTCTGAGCCGCTGGCCCTGGCACCGACGCCTCTTCCGCGCCTTTGACTCGCTCGGCCTCACCCGCTTCGAGATTGCCGGCCTGACCAAGTGGGAGGGCACCAAGTGGGCAAAGGAAAAGTACGAGAAGGAGCAGGGCATCACCATCAGAGACACCACCGCCGATGGCTTCCCGACATGGGAGGTGCCCGCCCAGTGGGTGCGCCCGCTGCCCACGCCCGCACCCGCAAGCCCCTCTCTCCTAAGCTCCAGCCCCGTCAGCAGTGGCATGTCCACGCCGCCCTACCAGCCCCCCGACGAAGATGATGACGATGAGGAAGAGGAGGAGAGCGAGGACGAGCTCGAGAGCGTTGGCGTCGAGCTCAACGAACGCCTCCGCACCCAGGCCGCACGCCGCGATGCCGGCGACTCTTCAGCCGTCCTCGACGAGGCCTGGGAGGAGTGGCTCAAGACGGCCATCGAGTCAGGCGAGCTCGCCGTCGTCACCGAGCAGATCACCGAGTCCGCCTCCGCTCGCCGCTCCGACGGCCGATCCTCGCCTTCCGCCCTCCCCGCCGCCCTCATCCCCCACGGCATGCTTGACCTCGCCCGCGGCGGCCAGTGGTCCGACATCCCCGAGTTCCTCCAGCCCATGCTCCGCGAGGTCATCCGCGGCGAGGCCCCGACCACGACCTCTTCCGCCCGCGCCGACCCCGCCCGTCCGGAGCTGGCTGCCACGCCTCGCGCCCTCAGCCGGCAGCTCACGGCGGCCACGCCTCGCTCTGCCCTGGGCTGGTCGAGACAGAATCTTTCTGCTCTTCGCCTGCCCGTTACGGCCGAGGTCTCTGTTTCTCAAACCGCCGACGCACCTGGTGCATAAGCAAGAAAACAAAAAAAAAACTTTTACAAAAAATACATATAGGATATAAAACGCAGAGATTATAGATACGATCTGCGGAAGACGGAGCAATAACAAAATGGGAGCTCTCACCAGCAAATGAGTACATCTACGCTCATGGCTTTCTTTGTCGGGGGGTTTTTTTTTTTCGGAGTTATTGGGATACATTGTCACAGCCTTGGGCGCGATTTTGGTTACTTTTTTCATTTTTTTTTTTGTCAGATTATAGCGATGACTTCTCGGGCGCTTGCTTCTTTGGAAATTCAACAGGATGAATATTATCTTACATTCAGACACTGTCAATTTTTGCCTTTTTTTCTTCGTCTTTTTTTTTTTCCTTTTTCGCCCTTTCACCATGCATCTGGAATGAACTAGTCACTAGTCAAATACAAGACACACATTACGCCACAATTGGTTGACCTCGCATTTGCCGTGTATGATCGTCCGCTCGTGCCTGCCGATCACCATATACATCAAAACACCTGAAGATCACACGAGCCCGTTAAAAACCGGAAGACGCGCAAAGTATCAAACCGAGAGTGGCCATAACTAATATCTCTGAGTGCAGTGGCGTAAAGACACCCTACCAAACTATCCGTCCATAAACGCCCGCTAATCATTTACTTCAAAATCATGCCTGGGACAATTTGCCCCTTTTCCCTTCGTCGGCCAAACTTGGAAATAAAAAAAAAACAAACAACAACTATAATAACAAAGTTATGTCACAGCTCTTCTGCTGTCGCGGCAAACCTTTCCGAAAGCAGAAACTAGGTAGATCTGACTGTGCCATGCCGTCTCCATCCAAAACTCCGCGAAGCCAAATCCGTGCAAAAATCAAGACACTACTGGGATAGCCAATGTGACAGACAGCAACAGCGCCGCAAGATTTCTTCACCAGGTGGGACGAAGATTCGCGCCCGTCTCCCAAGCCGGGTGAAAGGCTCAGGAACTGAACGGCGCAGGGAAACTCTATGGCCGTTCACGAGTCTTGACTCTACTTCTCGGGCTCCAAATGCGACCATTCCGGTACGGCCTTGAGCTGCTGCCACATAAACTTTTCCAGTTTGGTCGCCGATTTGGCGTATGGTGTGCTCTCGTTGTTATATTTCCGGCAGTTTTGGAAGATGAGAGTAGCGTCCTTGATAAAGTCCTCGGGCGTCGCATATTGGTCCGCCTCGAGCTTGTTCTCCATGGTACTGAGGTCCATGGGCTCTTTGATAACATCGTAGTAGTCGGCTACATCGTCGCGGTTGACGGGTACCAGGAAGGGCCACGCCGAGTTGTGATTCTGCAGGTCGTTGAGCAGATGCAGTAGTTGGTTGTAGTTGGGACCGTGGCGCGGCTGTCGCGCGAGCTCATCCATGTCTGGTGACCAGCCCGATGCACGAATTGCGGGGATATCCAGCGGGTTAATCTCCTTGATGCCGTTCTTCCACTCCTTAGGCGGGGCGTGTACGTTATGTGACTTTGAGTAGGCGCGAATCTTGGCCTGTACGCACTCTTTTTGCTTGAGCAGCAGACGCCCGACTTCAAGATATCGAATGCGAGGCAGCATGGAACACTGCATAATGGTGCCGCCTTCATAGTCTTTGATATAGCCCATCCAGACGCTCCGATCGAGTGTAATCTCCTTTGTGAAACCCTGCTTCTTGAAATAACCGATGGCATAGTTGTCGGCATATGTGAGGAAGTACATTACGTCGCTTGTCGCCTTGACGTAGTCCTTCAAGTGACACATGAGATGCGCACCGTAACCCTTGACTTGTTGATCCGTGCTAATGGCGAAAAAGACAATCTCCGCAAAGCGACGGCCCTTGAAGGGGCGAAACGTGACGCCACCCACTACTTCCAGCGGCTTCTTGACAATCGCTATCGACAAGTGCGTTCGGTCGTAGACTAGTCGCGCAATATAGTCCTTCGGCATCTTTGGCAGCTGCTTTTGGAATAGGCACTTGAGTCCGGTCAAGACAATAAGAGATTCGCGCCCGCCATCGTTGTTGACTACTCGAAATTCGATTTCGTGGTTTCGCTCTTCGATAACACCGGGCTATGGGAGGCTTGGTTAGCGACTGGCAGCTGTCAGCGCATGCAATGTTGCGGACTTACCTTGTCAGGGAAAGGAATGCGCTTTAGCGCAGGAGCTGCCTCGTCTTCCAACTTTGTTTCGGCGTTTTCCTCTTCCTTGCCGTCTTTGTCTTCGTCCTTGTCTTCCTCGTCATCGTCCCCATTCTTGTCGTCTTTATCGTCGCCACCATCGTCGCCGGCACCGTCGCCCCCCTCTTCATCGCCATCTTCGGCTTCGCCATCGCCACCGTCTATGCGATCCTCATCCTTCTCTCCCAGACCTTCTTCTTGGGGTTCTTCAGAGTCGCTATGCTTGACGCGCTTGGGCGCAGCTGGGGAGGGGAGATCCTCCTCAGCTTTGCGCTTTACGTCTGCTAGACACGTTAGCGGCTGTGAATTTAAAGCTTTCACTTGACTTACTCTCTTCCTTAACGTCCGTCATTGCTAAAGAAAGTCTCTCCGCAGGAAAGCAACAATATAATTGATTGCAGCTGCCTTGACGTTGGACTGGTACTGTGTCGCATTAGCGGAGCTGCGCCCGCGATGGACTGTGGGTCTACTTGCTTACGTTATTAGAGGCGCCAGGAACCAAATGGCGCTAGTCCCAATTTGATTCAACGGGACACGCATTCCACATCGTACATTGGGAGCTTCCTCCAGATCATCTTCCCGCGACAGCTTTCCCATTCGAAGCTTTGGCAACTCATCAATCGACGACGGCGCGCAGCGATATACTCCCACGCCTTCGAATAGGACCCGAACTCCTATATCGCACAAATATATACTACATGGATTCATCGCTGCATGAGGTCTGGCAAGCTGCTGCTGGCAGTCCATTCCTCCCCACCGTCGGCAAAGGCACTCAATTCTTGGTTGGCTTTGTTCTTCTTCTATTGGGAGTTTCTGCTACCGGCGTCTTTGCGTTGAGTAAGTCGATTTGCGAACTATAGGCGAAGAATTGCGCATGCTAACCTTTCCCAGACCGATCTCTGGTCAACGTGTTCGCCGTCGGCATCCCGGCATCTCTAGCATTGGCGTAAGTCGCAAACGCAACACGGATGGCTTACCTTGCGATGCCTCTGAGCTAATTATTCACAGATACGGAGTTGTATACATGTTCTGCGCGGTCGGAGTCTACGTCTGAGATACCCCTCACCCTTATAAAAGTCGGAGCGACACTATACTGTATATTAGTTGGAACACAAGAACAAAAAAGCCACTGAGTGCCAGTTATATTTGATTTATGGTTTAATTTCTGCATCTTTCTCTCTCTTCAAACCTCAACATTGAGCAATTCTTCGACGGTTTCTCGACAGCATGGCATCGGACAAGCAACCCATCCTCCGCGCTGTGGCGACTTCGACGCGACCCCTGTACCAGCTCCTTCGGTGCATCAACTTTTCTCAAAAAGTCCACGTTCAGATTACTGAAGAAGGCATTCGTTTTGCGGCAGACCATGCCAAAGTGATGCAAGGTATGACAGCTTTGCCTACGTTCTTCGACCGTTTGCTGACTACTATGCCCAGGAGTTGCGTTTCTTAACAAGTCTCTTTTCTCGTCATACTCTGTCAACTTACCCGCTGCCGAAGACGGCGAACCACCCGAACTTCCGAACTTTCAAATTCCACTCTCCTCGTTTCTCGAAATTCTTCAAATATTCGGCGCTGTCGATGTTGCCGCGCGAGCTCAGAAAGCCGAACAGGATCCCTACCGAAGCAATTTACGAAACTACCGCCCGGATGCATTCAGTAATCAGACACTGGGTATATCTGGAACATGTACTCTGCTTTATGCTGAGGATGGCGACCCGTTCAAAGTTACCATTGAAGAATCCGGGGTCCAAACCACGGCGGGCCTGACGACCTATCTCCCAGAGCTGACGGACGACATCCCTCTGGATAGAGACGACATATGCTTCAAGATTATTATGCAGTCGCGGTCTCTGCTAGACTCACTAGCAGAAATTTCACCAACAGCACCAGTTAAACTGTCCATTACAGCGACGAAAACATCTCCTTTCTTGTCGTTTGCAGGGAAAGGTGATTTGGGGAGCGCGGACGTTGATTTCGCCCGTGGCCGAGAGCTATTAGAGACTTTTAGCATTCGAGACAAATGGACGCAGTCGTACAAGTTCGACTTCATCAAAAGTTCCACCGAGGCCATGCGCATTGCCAACAAGGTTAGCTTGCGAGGAGATGGCCAGGGCGTGCTTAGCCTCCAGTTTCTCGTTGACATTGAGGGAGGCAAAAGAAGCTTTCTAGACTTTCGATTTGTTCCTTTTGCTACGCACGATGAGGAGGAGGATGGCGATGATGACAGGGATATTGGCGCCGAGCAGGAATTGTGAGGAAAAAGAAGAAAAAAAAGTGCTATCTGATTTAATGCAAGTTGTGGATCGAATTATTAAGGAAGATTAAGGCTCCGCTGGAATTTACAGCTGCTCTTTGATTCATGCATGATCTTGGCCATTGCAGCCGATCAGCCCATATCAACGGTGAGGCATCTGTATGTGTCTGCTGCGTCTGCACTTCGACGTAGGTGAAGAGTCATCCGTAAAACCACTACGACTCGCGCGAATTTAGATAGTATTCTGAGACAGACTGCATTGCCTGGAATGTGGCGCTGTGCTATTGACTTGTTTATCCACCTCAAGGGAGGGGAAAACAGGTGAAATGGACGTAGTCAGAAAGTTTATTTTTGTAATGAATTTCGCCCGTACGAGCTTTTGTAATTCCCCAACATATGACTGGTGTTCTTTCTCTCAAGAGTGAGCTGGAGGGCTAATATTTTTTCTTTATTCGTCCTTGCGTTTATCCTCGTCTGCCGTGCTTTGTGCATAGCTTCTCAACTGGTTGTGGTATCGTACCACTTATTTTGGTTTCTACCAAGTGGCTTTCGGCTCGACTCGGTGTCATCTTTGAGAGCCAAGAAAGCGACGTCCATTACTGTATTCGCCGCACTACAAAAAGAAGCAAAGACGAGGACTGCAAGGATATTAAGCCCCGTTCTGTCAGCTGCCGAATTTCCTTTTTCAGACATAAAACGCGGAAAATAAACAGCACAAAGACACGGTGGCAGCCATGGAGTCTTGTCCAAGTCTCACGCTGCACAAAGCTTCCCGCAACACAGCACCACCGTGCCCGTCGGCGGAGATTGCTAGTTGGTCAGAGTACATTGCTTCTGGTGCGCGAATGTGGTTCACGATGTGCATAGGGAGCCGCAAGCGAGCGCAACAGAACAAGCCTGCTCCGGATCACACAAACGCGCCGCAGTTACGAGAGAAGATGGAACCGCCAACTATTCCCACTCGACCGAGAATGCCACAGCATGCAGCATCATCATTTCTCAAGACAGGAACGTCACGAGCCATGCGGGAAGCGAACAATGTCATCTGAGCTTTTGAGCTATGAAGCAGCAACCAACACACGACATGAAGGAAAACTTATTACGAAATTGAAGAGACAACTGAAAATCATGTCATCGTATGTAGTCATATACATGGATGAACTACATTTGATATATACACCAAACTCTTGGTCCCGTTTCCTTCAAGGCCCTACACCATAGCGACAACACCATACACGCCCGACAAAAGGTGTCGTTATCACAACTACGCATTCAAGATAGATTGTGTAGCTTGGATCCACACCACTTTGAATCGATTTCGAACTGAGCCACAACAGAACTGGACCACACCAATGCTGTCAGCGGCCTCAAGTTTCCTTGGCCGAGCTGGTTCAGGCAGTATACTCCTTATCCTTGGGCTCCTTCTTTCTATTGACGAACAAGCGGCTGCTAAGATCGCCGACGGGCAAATCGAGAGGGAAGTCGACTGAACGAAGAAGCTGGACAAATAGCAAGTACCAGCCAAATACACAGAAGACGAAGATGAAGGCCCCAGTTGCCTACAGCAAAATATAAATTAATATTCATATTTGAATCAGGACATGAGGCCAAGTGCGTGTCGTAAGCAAAGACTTACCACTTCGAGTGTATGGAAAGTGGCCATATCTCCTTCGGCAGCCTTCCAGTAGGCGCCGGCAAGGAGGAAGAAGGCAATGTCGAGGAAAAGGAAAATGCAGAAGAAGATGACATTCGTTCGCAGAGAACAGATAAGATACATGAAGACGACAAGCCCCATGAATAGTAGAAAGAATGCTATAAACGTATTAGCTCTCGCCGAAAGAGCGGATTGGGCAGCGACTGCGACGCAACTCACCCAAACTTGCTTGAAAACTGGCTACTCCCGCAGCCTTTTCTGCGGCAGTTGTCGCGTTAGCAGTAAACGCGGCCTCGGCATTGTAAAAAGGAGTTAGTGTAATGGCAAAGGCGAGCCAGAAAGAACCTACGAAAACCCAGTGTAAGTATTTCTGCGAATGATGTTACTTCCAGGAATCAACGAACCAAAGGACCCGAAAACTATGTATACAAATGTATTTCCAATAATCCATTCAAGAACGGCGCCGAGAACTTGAAGTAAGCCTCCAAAGATGTAAAAGGTTCCGATCGTGGCCGCGCCGCCGCCACCAGCACCGCGCCAACCCATCAAGGCGCAGCCAAGAGGGGTAGAGGCCATGAGAAACCCGAGAAGAGGACTGCATCGTATCATAGTCAGTATATACGGTACATTCATGCACACCGTAACTCCATGGATATCTCGTGTCAAGCGCGGCTGTAGAAGGATGTTTCTTACAGAGGCGTGGGATTCGCAAACGTCTGTCGGAGATCACCTTTGACACGATTTGCCGGGTTCAAATAGAGCTTTTCAAACATTTCGTTCGTAATCGTCACGCTCTGCACATGGTGAAGTGACGGCATGTTCTGCTTTATCGACCCAGAGTTGGAATCTTTGACGTCGGTGGTCATTTTGACGGAAATCAGGACGATGTATCGGGGCAATCTTGGGTTTGAGACTGGAGTGCACAGTGAGATGAAAACACTATATAAGTAACACGAGCTACTTCTACTGCATCACAACGGGGCGCGCGCATGCTGCTACTTATCCTGTAGGCCGACGTCCCTCAACAGCTGCAGCTCGTTCCGAAGCTCTAAAACATGGCTGGCACACCCCAGTTCAAGTTCCGGTCGAGCGGCACTGAAGCTCGAGAGCGCGATGCACTCAGGATAGGTCGATCCCGCTGGACCGGAGCCAATTCAGCACTGGGCTTCAGATTAGTTCCAGTGCGTCCAGGTTTTAGATTTCCCCGCAAACTAGGGAAGATCTGACGGCTCTTGTCAAGTGGAAATATGCGGAGGAAACAAGAAAAACGACTGGCTGGCACGTCGAAGGATGCGACACCAAGTGCCCGGCTATTGGCCGGCAATCCAAGCTAAAGTGAGACGGGTGGTGTGCCACTGACAGCAGCCGAAGGTATCCCCATCCATCTAGTATGCCAGTTCCGACTCGGAATTAATTTTTTTTCTCGCCCAAACTCGCAGTATTACTGGTGCGGAACGAAGCGTGATGAGATTGCACCCCCGCTCGACGCAGAGGCACGACTCGGCAGCTGCAGCTGTGTGTGATGAGTCGCTATTCGGTGCGGAGTCGTCTTGGCTACCTCCCTGTCTACGGCTCATCTATGAAATGCTGTTGCGGGTAATGAGACTCGTGCATATGCATTTTTTCTTTTTTTAATACCATAATTTCGGCACATGCCGGCAGATATTAGTGATGATGGACTTCCTGGCCAGATATTTTCGGGCTAAGCAATTAAAATACGAGTTAACACAGAAAGTAAATCACATACGAGGAGATTTTCAATAATATGTTCTACCGGGCAATCTCGAAACTACTAGGGTGTAAAGCCGTTTGTCTGCTCCGAAGCTGCAACGGGTGCTTGCTATGGACTAAGTAAACATACATCCGCTCACATATTGCATACAAAGCATAAAGTCCTACCAATAGAAACAATCGAGTTTAATCTCAAACTCGTCATGTTGTCCGTCCAGTCTTGTCTACCGGCTCGTTAAGCCGGCTTGGCGCTTTGCGTGGATAAGTTACGTGGGAGGTCTATGTAGCTACTTTTGATCCCATGAAGAATATTCCATCACACTACCATTTGCGATGAAAACAAGTTTTAGGAGATTATGTTGAAACAAAATGAAGAAGAAGAAGAAGAAGTTGGCGACGTTCATTTGGGCAACAGGCTCCTGGTGATGTGAAAGACTGCAGGCATCTGTAGTCTCGAAAGCCATATGTATGTCTATATCAAAATAGCATCGTATTGCACTTTTTTAAAACATCTAATTGCAAAAAGTTTTGCGAATAAGAGATTTCAGCTGAATAACAGTATATACGGAACGTTTAATATTCACAGGAACTACGGTTTTACCGGTTGTGCACTCCGTACACCTATGATAGCGAAACGGACAAAAGGCTACTCACGCCGCGCTGGAGCTTCATAATGAGACGAATTCTCATAGTAGAATAGAATATATTCATCTAAATCAGATCTAAGGAATTAGTCGTCGTCGATACCTCCCTCTGGCCAGAGATGTCTGGAGGCTCGAGTGGCAGAACCTATACGTAGAACGGTGACCAATGACTACTACGGAAGGTCCTGAGACCGAAGATGAGATATGTCCCCACGGAAATAAATATTTAGATGTTCATTTTCTCCATAGAACTCTAATACTACTTATGCCGGGCAGGAGTGGCAACTCTCCTCGCACGACTTCCAACTCAGTCGGCCATGGGCAAACCAGCCAGCATCGCCAAAGCCCAGAGGAACGGGTTAGGGCGTATCTATACCACGCCGTACCTGTTATAATTCTTTCATTCTATATTTGAAGCAAAGTCAAGAGCCAGTTCAGCTAATATTTCTACAGTTGTATGAAATATTTGCTCTCCATACGGCACTGCGCAGGCAAAAGACGGCGTGCTGTCCCCTGGCTCTGTCAAGAGAGACAAAGTTGGGAATGTGCTAAATTTGGATAAGCCATCAAAGGGTAAGTGCATGAATAGCTATTTTATCCAATTATAAGAATAGCAACTTTTGCGTGTACGTTATTACCGTGCGTTGCCTGCCAAGTCCCCGAATTAAATGATCCTGGCAGTCCCTAGAATAGCTCAGTTCAGGCTTGAGGCGATAGTACAGAAATTTGACAAGAAGAGAAAGTCACGTCAAACTCGAGATGTCGCCGCGAAGCAAGAAGCATAACCGGCTATGGAGACGCTGCAATCCCTGGTTATGCGCACAAGCCCAGCTGCTTACTATGTATGGACAAGTGAAGCATGGGCTACACGCTTTATTCCCTGCAATCCCGATGGAAAACGATTTGCTGAGTCGTGGGTATCTAATATGGTACAGTTTGTCTATTTGGGATAAGATCCAATTTGACTGGTATGACCGCGCGGGTATGTTGCGACGTCATGATTTACGAGATGGCGATCTTGTAATTATCGGGCACACAAAGAGCACTAATTTTAAAACCCGCCGTCTTTGGTGAGCAAGCAAGGCGTACAAGAACCATCGCGGAAAACTCAGGAGACTCTCATATGTCAGCTAGAAGGTGTCCTGATTGGACATCATGTGGCGATCTTCAATATGCTTCAGCCTGTCAGCAGTCGGCACAATTCAGTACTTGGTAACTGCCACGGTGGATTCGCCACCGGTGCTGCCCCAAAAGGCGTTGAATATGAGGCTGTCTCAGCGCTGCAAAGTGGCGGGGGAGCGCGTCGTCAAGAGCGCGGTCAATCCAGCCCGGAAAGAAAACGAAGCCGCATATCGCCTGACGAGGCTTCCAATAGAACGTCGCAAGGCGAATGCGGCTGGCAGCTGAGACCTTTTCTGCCCGCATACACATTGGGGCTGGATTTCTCCGAGCCCAGCCTGAGTCAGATTTTGGCAAATCCTTGCAATACATCTCGTGGTGTGTGGCTCTCGGTGTCAGCTTAGTGTGTGATGACCTGCGACCTTGAGGAAATCAAGCCATGACGCGACTTGAAATGGCAGGCAAAGAGTGAATGAGCAAAGATGGAAAGGCTTCGAATCAATTCATATACACACTGCCTGGCCGATCCCATTAATCTTCGGGCCCCATCAGAGAAGCAGCCCACGGAAAGCAGTGTCACGTAGCCTCAAGCAAACAGGTGAAAGAAGGACACGCAGTCAAACTAACCAAGTGCTACCAACATGGCTCGCCCGCTGTTACTTGGCAGATCGCTGTGGCAGGAGCATTTCTTCCACCACACCATGTCGCTGTAATGATTGGCACGCTGGCCACGTTGCGTCTGGTTCATATGGAGGTGAGCGCAATCGCAGTGGCCTGATGAGGAAGGTCTGGCAAGAATAGCAGCTAGCTGCGTGGGGAACCAAGTGCTAGGCTACTACGTAAGGGTTTACCTGTGTGGCAGCATGACGGGACTGATTGGCTGCCACACCTCAACTGAAGCGAAGACGAGCAAAGGCATGGCCGCCGGGCTTTGAGACATTTCATTGTGCTGAGCCAGGCTCGGCGGGCCCGTCAGCGTCGTTTCTTGCCACCAGGCATCGAGCGATACAGACCTGAGGGCATGTGGTTTCAAAGCCCAAGGATAGAGCAGACGCTCTTTTGCTGTTCTCCCGGGGAGAGTAACGCTTCAATGGCCGCCGCAACCTCGGCTTCATGCTGCCCTGTTATACCAGGTGCGGATGGGCAGAGACAAAATAACAGCATGGATGCTGAGTAGCGGCGCTCCGCGCGGTCCCCAACTGTCTCTCTCAATGCGCTCGAGCCAAGCACCAACCATGATGGCTGGGGGTGTCCTCTTTTTTCGTATCATCACTTGTGCCGTTGACTTGTGGGCAAACATTTTATTATTTGTTGGGGCTTGGTTGCCCGGCATAGAGTCACATAATGCATGCCGCCTACTGGCAAACCGGCTGTGAGTACGACCGGAAAGATACAATTGACAATAGGAAATAGAGAAAACTCGCCGGGAACTGCGTGATGGGGCTTCGAATGTCTCGCACGGAGAAATCGCGTTGACAAAGTATACGCAAAGAACGGCTGGCTTTGTGTGTCTAAGAGTAAGGAGCAGTGGGGGGGGGATTCGAGGCAGCGGATGTCTCGCGGGAAGGGTAGAAATCGGGCAATCACCTCTGAACGAAACATTTGTGCGCCCAGAAATAGCTCTAAAGAAACACTGCGTGAGAGATGTGTGCAGGAAATGGAAGAGAAAGGGATTTATCAGGTTTCATGTGCGGCCGGTCAGCCCATAACCATCAATTTGTAAACCCCCCATTTAGAAGATTATGAGACGGAAGCCTGTCTCGACAGCGCCGGGCCGCTCCCTGGAAGCGGAAAAGGGCCCTTTAGTTAGCAGTTTGCAGGAGAGCAAGCTCGTGACGAGCTGGCGGTGGACTTGGCTGCCGATCAAGCCCCAGCTAGGCTACAACGTTGGTTGGGATAGCGCAGCTTTGTCTGACAACAGCGACGACTTCAATGCCGGGCTGACTGGCGAACTGGCTAATCAAGCGGCCAACTAGCAACTCATCAGGCTCTTTCTCTCTCTGTATCAGCGCAGCAGGCATATGCATGACGGTGGCGCTCGCTCTCCCACCGCTGTCGCTCGTCTGCCCTCCCCAACTCTCCCACCACCCCGGCCCTTTTTGCCTTTGGGAAGAGAGTCCCGCAGGCGGCGGTGGCCCAGCGTCGATGCGACATGCCATCCTGGGCATCGCTCACGTCTCTGGCTCACACCCTCAGCCCACACACCCCGGCCTCTGACTATACCGAGAAAAGGCAGCTCCTCCAGTGAGGCAATGCAATCGGCCCAGCCAGGCATTGCGCCGGAGCCAGTTGCCTCTTATTGCACTACTGCACGAAAGGGCCCTCCCCCAGCAGGCCCCATGAGTCGCGCTAACCCGCCCGTCATCATCCCAGGCAAGCAAAAGCGTAGCGAGAGACACGAGCAGGATGAGGACACCGAGGAAGGAAGTCGAGTAGAGGCAAAAGAGACTAACAGCCAACCCCGATGTGGCCGGAGCCTTGGGGATTCCGAGCGCACAGGCTCCAGGATGGCCCAGCCAGCCGATGATCCAAGTGCTTGAAGTTGGGTAATAAAGGTGGTGTAATGATACCAAATAAAAAGAGTATTATAGCGCCGCCCACCCCCCTCCGACGCCGCCTTGTTGCATCCCGCCTGAGTTGAAAAGAGAAGAAGACGCACAAAAGAGAACAAACCCGCCTCTTTGCCCAAACCTCTTGCGCCACGTATCGTCTTGGTTACACTTGCAAATTCAATATCAATCAATACGCTCCCCCTTCCCCGACCCCCAAAACCTGTTAGAGAACAGACGCAACACCTGCCTGCTCCCACTGACGACGTTGCCCACATTTGCACCCGAGCACCGTTGGAGAAAACACTCTGTGCGCTTCGTCGTCGACTTCTAGCGCCAAAGGAAGCTCCCATATAAGACACCACCGGTGTGCCCGCCACCCCATCAGAAACAGGCGAACGGCCCCGGCACACAACTTCACCTACGGCAGTGGCACTATAAGGGTAGGCCATGGTCTACAGTCACCCTTACTTCTCAGTGTAACTTCATCATGGACAATCCCTCTCTTGGTATGGCCTGGGGCCGCCTGTCCGCCCACCGCAGGGCGCGCTCCGGAGAGCCCAGTGTCAGCAGCCCGCCGCCCATTGAGTTTACACGCGACGGCACCAAGTACACGCCAGCACCACCCCAACCATCACCGGTGCCGACCAGCCCAATTCAGCATCACCGCTCCCAGTCATGGAGCACACCGAAGAGCACGTCAAAGAGGACGCAAACCATGCCACCCCAGGTTCTCTTTCAGTTTTCCGAATACCCAAACTACAAGACAACAATGAGCCCACCGAGCCCACTGGATTTACACCGGGTTGCGTCGAGCTCTAGGAGCAGCAACAGCAGTCACAAGACGAGCAACAGCACCAGCTCAGTTTCAACCCGGAATACCTCGATATACGCCTCTTCTAGCTCGGCAGAAGTTTACCAGCGGCCATTTTCCAAACTGCCTCCCCCGAGGCCACCACGCCCGGCGCGTGGCCTCTTTGACGACGACGAAGACGATGAGGTGTTGTCGCGTCTGGCACCTGCAAAGAGAAGTTCTAGCAGGCTATCGGGCGAGGAGAGCATCGGAGGCTTGATACGCGAGTCGGATCGCGCTTTTGAAGATGTCAATAACGCCCTGGCTGATGCTGCATACACCACCTATGTCGCACAAGCCAAAGCCGACATGCTTGTCGTCAGCCGTACTAGCTCGGTGCGACAAAGGCCTCAAGGCCTCACTCCTCCTATCACTGCAAGGAACTCCATTCACAGCAGCCGATCTATAAGACGCAGTTCTATACAGTCGTCACGAAGCAACTCTGTCAAGGGCCACAACCCGCGCCCACCTACGACTAAAAAGATGGGAAAACGCAATGTCTTGCTTCCTCGGAAGTTCCGATGGACGCTGTCGCAGGGCGTTTCTGACCTCATAACCAACCGGACGTCCAAGCGCGCGTCTGCTACAAGCAGTCTCGAATCCGAATTTACGGAAGACTTGGAGGGGCACCCTTCTCACCAGCGCAACAGCTCCATCACGGCTGCCAAAAGGCAATCCATCCGACAATCCAAGAGGTCCTCTGTTGAGTCGCGTTTTTCTCTGTACGCTACGGGTGTGCAGGATCTCACTGCATCCCAAATGTACCACCGCGACATGCTGCCCAACTCAGTCATGGCGTGGATGGGCACGGAGTCACTCGACATGGAAGAGCCGGATGATACGGAGTGCAACGATGGAGACGACGAGCAATTCAGCACCAAATTTGCGGAGAAGTGCAACCTTGAAGAAACCGAAGCAACCCCATCACCATTTACCGAGACATCAGGCCCTGCAACGGAAGCAGCAGCTGAGAATGTTCAGCTCCCGGAAGAAGACGCGCCGCCACCACCACCACCACCCAAGAACCCTGCCAGATTCGGCGCGCGCGCACGCACGTCCCATCTCGCAACCATCCCCGAAATGCTTGTGGCATCGGCCGAGAACGAGCGTCGGCGTCGCAGGAGCAGCCTCGCCAAGTCGCTCAAGGGACGCCGTGCGGGTCCCAAGACAAGGACCGTGCCGCGCGACTCGCTCTTCGTCATCGGCACCGCGTACTCCAAGGCCAGCCCACTGTTTAGGCACGGACACATTGAGTTTCGCCAAACGATCCCCACAGCAGGAGAAGCGAGCGACGAGGATGAGGGCGACGGCGGCGAGTCTGCCTACGCTGATGGCCACGTTGATTGGCCTAAGTTCCACTCGTCAATCTTATGCGGCGCCGGCGATCTCGACTCCGGTATGGCTCAGGACGAAACCAACGCCATGGCCGACGACCTTGGTGACTGGTTCGACGAGTTCGGCTTTGAGTCTCACGGTGCCCTGGTCAAGTCGGGTCGCCCCCGCAAGGACAGAGAGTCATCACGCAGCGTGGGCTCGTCGCGCAGCAGCGCCTCCACCTCGTCGACCATTTCCGACGCCGACCTTCCCATGCCGGCCAGCCCGGACCGCTCACCGTTTGCCACGATGCAGAACTGGTCGTTTAGCCAGGCGGAGAGCAACGCAGCGGGTGATGGCCAACACGATGAGCATTCTACGGACCCGATCCCCGTGGTTACTGAGGTCGGCCTCAACCTCAACACATACGGCCTCGCAGCGGAAGACGAGGTCTCAACTAAAAGGACTTCGCGCTGTCTGGGCGCCCCCAGGATGAGCTGCAACCTAAATGACGATCTCGACCAGTTCCTCGCCTGGAACCCGACGCACTTTGACGATATTTACGAAGAGGAAGACAAGTGACGGAGAGCTTTTGTTTGTGTATTTGCTTTTTTTGTGACATTGATACCCCTACTCTCATTCTCTCAATTACGACACTCATACACTGTTTTTATAATTTTCCTATAGTACTGGGACACTCGCTGGTCAGTGGAACTGCCAACCAGCATCTATATTCATTCTTTACGTGAGAGCGTTTGCATTTACAAATTCATATTATACTATACGCATTCTTAGATATTTTCAAAGATTCAGCTATAACTTTTCATCTTTCTCTAATTTTGACCTCCCATACTTTGACCACGGTGGTTGTCTTACACGTAGCTGTCTGGCGGTGACTTACTGGTGCCCTGCTTGCGCTGACCCACCAATTCGGCGCGTTGGCCCAGCCGTTGCTTCTTTGATTTCTTAGACTCCACAACCACAAGCAAACACGCCAACACCATCATAATAACGTCCTTTCAACCTCAGACTTTGCGTCGTCAAAGACCTCAAAGCTCTTCGTACAGTTTCTTTACACATCCGTCTGCACACAAAGAGCTTCATTTCTCCGGAGTACACCTGTGCTCTTTGTTTCCAGCGCCACTAAACAAGAACCGAAGGCGCCCCCAGCACAGACAGCAACAGCAACCCCGCGTAACCAAAACACCAGCACACGCACACCAAGACCGCTCTCCTCCTCTCGCACAGGCAACCAGGCCAGCCAACCATACACAATGCTTCGTCGGCCGCCCACCACCCTCTCCATCACCGCCGAGGACGTTGCAGGGTACGAGGATCGCCGGGCCAGCGAGGCCCTCCTCGCAGCGCAGCAGGCCCGCGCAGAGGCAGAGGCGCAGGCAGCGGAGGCGCGTGCTCAGGCGCGTGCGCAGGCTGCTGCTGCCGCCGCCGCACTTGGCGCCAGCGGAGGAGGCGGTGGTGCTGCAGGAGCTCATGCAGGAGGAGCTGCTGCGGGTTCTGGACGGGGAGTGCGCGGAATGGAGGGCAGCAGTCCATCTGCCGGGCGGAGGGCGCGCGATGAACGCATCGGACTGGGTAGGCGGCCGGGAGGGCGATGAAGGTACGACGGGGTACGAGACTGCAACGCTGATGATCGACCACCAGCTGAGGCGTTGTGCGGGAGCAAAGCCGATTCGCGTTTATTTCTTGTTATTTTACTGGCCGAGTCATTGCAACACTACATTATTCTGGTACATGGTTGCATCCAGCTCTCATACTTCAGCTTTCTCTTTGATGTTATGCAGCAATATACCAGCTGCGGACGTCGGGGAGCAAGGACCCTGGATGCTTTCATCGATGCTTGAACGGGAAACAGAGTTTCGGATCATCACTTTAGCGGCGGGGAGTCGCCGACAGCTTGTTGGAAATTGCGTCGCTTCAGGAAGCTCTGGTCAAACATACTCGCTAGGGTATTCCCATACTTGCGACCGATCCTGCCTCGTCTTGGTGCCGCACAATCATGACATCAACCAAGCCAAACAGAACCTTACGCAGAAGAAGCCCTCAACAAGCAGCAGTGAACGCTATGGGCAGGAGTTTCCGTTGTTCCCATGTCGACAGCTCTGCGCATCAGCATCAATGAGAAACGCCGAGTGTTTCGTCCGCAGTGGGGGAGTGCATGGCGCACGGCCGTCGCGCACAAAGCTGGGCAGCGCTCTTGCCTCGTGGAAAAGATCAGTGTGGTGTGGTTGTCCGATTTTTGCAGATTCCGCAGCTGCAGCGGAGAAAAAAATGGAGAGAGAGAACTGGGAGAGCGAGAATTGCGCCCAGCCCTCTCCGTGTCAGGTTCGGCGGGGTCTGTCTGTCGCCGGATAGATATGCCATGCATGTTGGAGTGAGTGTGTGGTGCGGGTGCTTTGCATTGGCTTGCATTATTACCTGCGCGCACACGCATATGCATATTTATAGGTGACGAGGTGTGATTTATGACGATTAACGATAAATGGCATGCAAGTCGGCATCCGAGTCGAGATTGCCTGTTCTCTCGCCTTCGTCTCTTGAGGCATGACATTGATATCGCGTCTGCGCTCTTCTGCACTCCAACTGCCGAGACGCGCACCAGGCTCAGTTAGCCTTGCTCATTATGGGACACGTCGATAAGAACTGAAAGTCTAAAGGACCAAGAAAAGAACGGGAACCGAATCTATGCACAGTGCACAACGGGAGGGGCCTTTGCTGTACATGCGTATATCCTCTCATGACGAATAAAATAGTAACTTGTTTAAAGAAATAATGAATAAGCGTGTGGCTTTCGTCTAAGCCTTGTTGTGTCCTTGGGCCTCTTGCTCTCCAAGCGAGCCAAGTTTTGTCCACCCATCCAGTCAGTTCTGGTCGAATATTATGCGTGTTGTACTCCCAGCCCATCTTGGCCTCCATCCGTTCCACCCCAATGTGACTACCGGTACTCCAAAAATACAATAACCCAGCTAATACAATGCAGAGAGAATAGAAAAAAAAGACTGAAAAGTAAAAAAAAGTGCCGTCCGCATTGTGTGCTATTTTACAACAAAGGAATGTGGGTGTGATCAAAGGAAAAGCTCCCACACAATAAGCGATACAACCCAAGCTGAATGAAGATGGGATAAACGATGTCAAAAAGAAGAATGAAAAGAAAGCGGTGCTCAACCTCTTCGCGTCAGATGCACCCATACCAGCCCCGTCATCCAGGCCACGCGCCACGCCGTCGTCCAGAACTCTCTCGTAATGACCTTGACGACGTGCTGGCCCCGGCCGGCCTTCCACTGCTTGCCGTCGTCGTAGAAGTCCGCGTCGAGCTTGATGCGCGGGCCCCTGCCGCCGCCGGCCGGGTCGTTGTGGTTTCCGGCCCAGCCCCAGCGGCTGCCGCCGCGAGAGCCGCTGCCGCTGCTGATGCTCTTCTTCTTGGCCGGCCAGCGCGCCGAGCCGTTGGAGCTCGTCGACGTGCTGCGCGAGACGGTCGACGCCGACGCCGACAGCCTCGTCGAGGACATGCCGTGGGAGGACGAGCCGTTCGATCGCATCTCGGGCGGCTCCGCCTTGTCCTTAAACACAGGCAGCAGTGATGCGCCGCCCTGCTCGGGCTCGAGGGCGAATGGTGCGAGGTTCAGCGTGGGTACGAGGAATGCGCGGACGGCGAGAATTCCCAGGGAAAGGAAACCGAACAGAATATAGCGCATGTATGTGTGGAACTGGTTGGGTAGCAGGCAGAGGTGCGTCTTCAGCGTAACCTCTGGTGCGCCGGGCATGGTTCGGCCGTCGGCGTCGATGGGGTTGTACATGCTGAGCATGAGGAAGCCGGGAGTCGGAACACCCATTGCCATGCTCATACTCTTGACTGTGATTTCTCGGACGTTGCCTTTCGCCTCTGAGTGCACAAGCTCGCAGTAGTCGTGGTCGTCGCCGGAGAAGACGTGGACGACGTTACCCACGCTCTTGACCAGCTTGACAGAATCCGCCTCAGACAGCACGTTCTGGTATTGGTAGCCGGCCGCGACTGAGATGGCGTTGCGGTGGTCTGGGTTCACCGGCTCGGACTGACCCTTGGGTCGCTTCGCCGGCGGCCAGTGTTCACGCCGAGGGCCGCAGGGCGTGCCGGGTTCGCGGTACAGAGGTACATGCGTGAGCAGAATGGTCGGTAGCTCGGCGTGGCCTGCGCCAGGGTCTCTCGGTGACCGTGTCGTGTCGGCCGTCTCGAGCTCCTCGACGGTATGCTTGAAGTGGAAATCGCGGTTGATATCATGCCAGACCTTGAGCTCCTCCATGGCGAGCTTGCGCTTCGTGGACTGGACCTCCTCGAGAAATTGGTTGACGGGCCCATAAATGGGCTCCAGATCGTGTGACTGCCTAAACTCGGACGTGTCGGCACTCAGCGAGACCGTATCGACAGATACGATGCTGTGGTTACCGACTACATCTACACGGTTGACGTCGCCGAAATAGGCGCTGAAGCGGTCTCTTACGGGGACCTGGACTTGCGCGCCAAAGCCAAGATCGTGGTTCCCAGGCAAACTGGCGACAAACCGGCGTCCTCTTTGGTAGGGTCCCGGCACGCTGCCGCCCAGGTTGAAGTTGTCGAAGAAGATCTCGCCGAATCGCTGATACTCGCGCACCCAAAAGTCCTCGCCGTACTTGCGGTGCCATGTGCTGACCCATTTCTTCTCGTCTCCGGATCGCTCCTTGCCCCATTTCGGGTCGACGAAGCCCTTCTGCCGCGTCTTCCACTCGCGACCGCCGTCGAACAGGTCACCGAGGAAGAAGACGCTGTCAGGGCGCAGGTGGCTCTGGAGCGCCTTGTAGCCTCGGCGCAGGTAGTTGTCGGTGATTGTGACGGTCAGTGTGGACAGCGGCCACGGGCGGCCGGGGTAGGAGTGCGGGTCGATGATCTGGGGGTCGGCGATGAGCACAAGGCGGTGCGGGTGTGTCCCCTTATCCTGTGAATCGTGTCAGCGTCGTGGTCCTGCTTCGGGCTGTCTCTATGCAGTTGGGCACAGCTTACCCAGTTCTCCCAGTGGTCCCAGTCGCAGCTCTCGACCTTGCTGTCAAACACCCACTGCTCGCCCCAGAGCAGGATAATAATCCAGATCGCAACCAGAGCATGTGGTAGGCTGAGCAGTCTTCGCGAAACCAAGTTCCTGCGCACCTGGTTCACCGCAGCCAAGGCCAGCGCAGTCGCGGCCCTCAGCCCAGGTCCTTGGAGCCACGCCAGCGCCCGTCGCGCTTGT
Source organism: Lecanicillium sp. G3 (assembly GCA_037575805.1). Taxonomy (NCBI): domain Eukaryota; kingdom Fungi; phylum Ascomycota; class Sordariomycetes; order Hypocreales; family Cordycipitaceae; genus Lecanicillium; species Lecanicillium sp. G3. The sequence continues at coordinate 11,003 of JAZHPD010000003.1, read as the reverse complement.
AGCTTCGCCGCATCGGTGGCGCTGTCGGGGGAGAATCCCTTCGCCATGGCTGTAGATATGTGAAAGTTTGAGCCACACAGATGGCGTCGCGGACTGCTGTCCAAAAAAAGTTGTACAGGTACGGCCTGTCGCTCGTCCGCAAAGGGGTGGGGGTTGGGCGACTTGTGTGGCAATTTAGGCCATTAGCGGCAGGTTTCCGGCCTCGGTTGGTCCTCGATGGATTGTCGTCGCCTTTCTGTACCGGCAAGCCCAAGAATAATATATTCCTAGGTCAGCGGCGGAGGTAAAATATTCGCAAGGAGAAATAAGGAGAGTTGGCATGTCTCGGGACAGCATGCGCGACGCGGGAGGGTTCAATTAAGCGTCCCCACCTGGCACGCGGAGATGTGGCTAGGCCACAGCTGTGGGGGGAGAGGAACTCCCTACCTCATGTATGTGGCTGATGAACGACATCATGACCAATACATTCACATTTACAGTTTTGTGGTTTTATAAATAAGCTGCTCAGGAATTACTCCTGGGTGCGGTGCTGCTCTTGGAAATGAATCGGCCTGGATCTTTCTCACAGCATCTATGGATATAGTTGGGTCGTGCCGCTCATGGCTCCTTGGCGTCACCACCATTATCCTCCTTCGAGATCATCATCACCTCCATACCGGCCGTTAAACACGGATCCTGCAACATCCACCAAGCAGCGCATCTCTGAAAGACACCCAGAGAGTCATCGTGTGTGGGAGTTTAGAAAGCTCTTGCGGCCTGGACTTGAGCACATCGCCCGCCCCAAAGACCCGTACATATCCAACCAGGAACTGAAGCAAGCCTTCCTTTGTGCCAACTGGCAAGTGAGCCTTGGAAGTCTCAATCTAAATACAGGCGAATCTTCCAACGGACAGTGCTTTTTCGTGCCTTTCACGCCCCGTGAGGTTGCCGATCTCGTGAAAGCAAGAAAGCCCGAGCGCGATCCTAATGACCCGGCCCATGACTTCAGAACAACCCTGAAAGGCGAACCATTCGGTGACACTCGTCTGAACAACGGAAAGAGGCTGTGGGCTTACATTAACCGCTACCTCAGGGGATCTCAACATCGGCATCAACCTGGTTTCCTCGACACGTTTACCCGCTGGGTGACTTTACCGTGAGCACCCCCTCGTCTGCCACCGCTCCCAACAACTTTGTGCCGCTAACTCCAACACAGAGTCTCGGACCCTCTGCTATTCTACCTAGGAAAGAAGGAAGAGTTTCATTGGGGCACCGTTCTCATCATGAACAGTGGTCCGCAGCATAATGCCGGCATAGACTGGGCTAACCCCAGCGATATCATAGAGTATCTGGATGTCTCCAAGCCTCACACCATCGCTGCCATCTCCAGCATGGCGCCGATAGCCGAGCGCAAACTCCTCATCTCCGAGATCTTCGCCGTCGTCTACCTTGCAGAGCACATAGCCATGGAGCCCTGTTACGACCACCACCGCATCATCCCAGTCAGTTCCCTCGTCGCTTTGCAATAGATGTAAACACTCGATTAACACGCTACATCCGACAGGTTACCGTCATCAGCATATCGGAAAGAACGGTGCGTATTGTCCAAGGTTCCTTTGATGTTGAGAGCCGCAGGATGAGCATTAGCATATCGCGTCTGATGGACTTTTCTACTTTTCTGCTCTCCAGAGAAAACGCCCCCGACTTTTATCAGCTACTCGGCTGGTTCGCCAGTAAGCCAGTTGGGCGGACCGAGTATGCCCAACGTTAGCAGTATGCCACCTGTGGTACTGCTGATTCCTTGTCCCATCTTACCTCGCGTTTTAATTGTCCATGCGTTGCTGGACTAGAAATATTCAATATACAGTATTGTGTGTTATGTATACTATACACGTATGTGCTGGTAAACTTCTTTCCAATATCCCCAGGTCTCTCGCCTTCAACAATATAAGCCAAAAACGCCATGCTCCCTGTAATGCTCTTCAAATCGCTTTTTCAAACGTCCCGGTATCGGCGCCTAACTGTCCCTGCGTCCGTTGATTCATCCTCATAGTCATGCTCCTGCTCCTGCTCTCCCACCCAATCCTGCTCTTGACGTCTCGTAATTTGCGGCTCCACCTTCTTGCGGAAGCTGAGAAATCTCTTGAACCCACTGGGCTGGGCCTGCGGCTGCACCTGCGCCTCCGTCATCGAGTCTTCTTCTGCGGTGTACTCGTAATGTAGCCGGGGAACGAGCAGCCTGTACGGAACTGTGATGCCGGTTGGGTCATTCGGATTGACCTCGACGTTTAGGCTAATATCCAGCCCGCCCTCGAGATCTACCGCCAAGTTTTGCGCATTCTTCATTTGCTTGGTTGTTAGGCCCGTTGGTGTTCTGTGGAACGGGCGAATGCGTGGGTCGTCGTAAGGCTGTGTCGAGGGCTGACCCCCGACAGTCTGTGCTCGCTGGGGTGGTCGAGGTGTAAAGTATGCATCGTCTCCGTCAGAGTACTCATCATTAGCTGTGCCGCCTCCTCGAAGACCAAGCTGGGCCTCCTGTGGCTGTCCATACGGACTAGGATATCGGCCTTGTGGTTGCGCGCCCCAGCGTCCCATAGAATCGGAGTCATCACCATCGTCATACTCTGCCACCTTGCTTTGGCTGCCCCGACGCATGAAGCCAAAGAAACCTCCCTTGGGAGGCTCTACGCTGCCCGCTGACATGCTTCGCGTGAGCCTGGATGGTGGCGGAGCGCCTTGTTCGGAATTTCTCCTGGTCAGACTTCGAAGCAATCCGCCAGAAATGGGGGGACGTGGTCCCCGAACAGACTCGCGCGATTCTATCGGCTTCGACCCAGATCGTTTGCTTAGCGAAAATCTTCTGAGAAGGCTACCACTTCTTGTAGCCGGCGGAGGGCTCGGGCTTCTTTCATCATCAGACGCAGGCGGTGTTGGCGGTGGCGTCGTCCCAGGCGACCATTGGCGAATAGAGCACCAGTTCCGGTGCGGCAAAAGCCGCTTGTTGTTGCGGGATTTGCCATCCGGCCCGTGTTGGAACATGGGAATCATGTTCTCGTCTGTGCTCTTGTCGAAGTGGTGGACTTTGTTTCGCTTGTTCAGAACATCGGCCAGCATATCAGGAGGTGGTGTGTTGACAATGGCGGAGGAGATAATGTTGGGCATATATCGGGGGTCCTTGTGCTTGGCCAGTCCCAGCTGTGGATTGGAGTAGAATTGTCCTACAGCTGCGAGATGAACATCACCGCTAAGAATCGTGACACGGACAGACTTGTCCATGGCCAAGTCCTGCAAATCCTCAATGATGATGCTTCGTTCGTGTTTGTGATTTTTGGCTGTCCAGTGGTCATTGAGATCGTCCAGCACCTCCACGCCGCCATCAATATTATTGAGCATTTTGCCAAAGACACCAGCTCTTCCGAGAGCCTTGACAGGGTCCATCAGTCTCGATGTGAGAATATTCTCGAGCCAAACCATTCTTGGGTATGCAATCGGCACGCCGAGCAAAACCAGAAGATGTTCTACCTGGCCGCGGCGCACTTCAAGATACAGTCTGGTCGTGATCTTTTCCCAAGTCTTCTCGTCAACGACATCATGTTCGGTTCTTTCTGTGCGACAATCCACAGCAAGCAAGGCTGTTTTGCCTCCCATGGACACGTATACACTTCGGCTTAGCTCGTGAATGTACGGACCTGGGTTGACACCAAGTATCCAACTAGGCTCAGACGTCTCAGTTTCTGGGATGATGCTTTGATGTTGGAAAAGCATATAGTATTTGAAAGCAACCGCTCCCAGACCAGACATTACGGGTGATCTCATATCGTGGTCAGGATACGAGCCGTAGCCATCAAAAACGTCGTGGTCATCGTACATGTTGACCATAGGAATCTGCGATGTGGCCAGCCCAAACAGGCCTTGCGAGAACCACATGCAGTATCTCTCGAGATAGAATTGTTCCAGTTGGTCTTGCATTTCTGGAGTGAAAAGCGTATGGTGCTTGTTGAATGGGTTTTTGATGTCAAGCCACTCGCCGAAAAGTTCGCATTGGTCGGCAACACAGTCGTTGTAAATCTGATCGCCACCTCCAATCATAGCATGGAATGGCTTCGCTTGGTGAGTGTTGAGGACGTCGCGCCACATGGGATCTGGCCCACTGAAGTCATCGGGGTTGACGCTCGTGCTGAAACCATTGCAACTGTGGAACATCATGTTCATTGTCTGGCCACGTGCAGGTACCCAGAAGGCCATGGATGGCCCACGGTTGATGCGATAAGCAATGCGCTGCTGTTTCTCGCGCAGCTCAATCTCGACGTTGAAGCGCCAAAATGTGTAACCCCGTTCCGCATGGAGCTGGAATCCGCGTACATCTTTGTATTTCTGCGCCTTTTCTCCATCAACACCGGCTCTGTTTTTGCGACTAGTAAATGATCCTGGTAGATCGGTAGCACCATCAGGCGGAGGTACATCGGGTGGGCTGCGTGATGCCTCGAACAGCCCTTCATCTGTCTCATCCCTGGAAAGATCTTTTCCTTCTTCCAAGTGTTCAACTGGACGAACATACAGCGTCTCTCCACGGCGGCCCAATTTTGGATGGCCCGCAATGGGGTCCACGTATTCCGGTGACAAGTCTCCGTTTACGTGATGCGGCGCCGGGGGTAGGACTTCGATATCTTGAACAAAAAGGCGCAACATGGGAGCGATCTCATATGACGACACAGAGTCCATTGTTACAATCATGACTGTGCCGCGCCACATTTCGCGTTCAGAGACCGGATGGCCTCGCTGCGACCGAGAAGGGATCGCTTCCTTGCGAATACCGCAGTATCTCAGAAGCGGGCCGCACTTGAGGTATAACTGCGGCTTGAATCGTGTCGGTTCCTTTGTATCATCGTACTCGCCGTCGAAAGCCTCGGCTTTTCTCAGGCGGGCCGTCACATTTCCTCCACGAGCCTTCCCTTGCTCCCACCATGCCTTGTAGCTATTCTGGGAAGAGTGGTCTGCATTGACATCCAGTAGTGGCCCGTCAAGGCTGCCGACCGCTGCTTTGTCCCACTCGACCAGCCATTCAGGGGACTGATATAAGCCCTGTCCAGGTCGTAAAGTGCCTGGGTTCGTGTAGAGCATATTTCCTAAGCGGTGTCGTTGACTCGGCGCCGTTGACCCGTCGACACTATCGCCCCTTTCTAACTTTCTCTGTGACGCTGCACCAGCGAGCTCCTTTTGAGACATGGTGAGAGGGGCGAACCCAGTTTGATCGGGCACCTGGGGAAATCTCTCATCTGCGCCATACTCGCGACGGTACGTCGGTTCAGTGGCACGGCGTTGGATTCCTTGAACTGGCGCATCTGTAGAGTATCGCGAATACACGCCACTCGATTCATCGCCACCATTTTGGTACATCGAAGAAGGGAGGGGAGGTAGGTCTTTGTTCTTGACTGCTGGAGGCAAGCCTGCGCTGGGTAAAGCCTGCGTAAGTTCCTGGGCCGGAGCGTAGTTTCCAGGTATCGCCTCAGAGCCAGTCCGTCGTTGTTGAAAGCCCTCTGCGCGGTTGGGCTGAATAAAATCGGGAGACGCAAGCCTTTTCTTTGCGGGCTCCAGATCATCCACATCCCGAGGCACTGCTAGGCCTCTCGCAGCGCGATCTTTGAAGCTGAGGTTACGTTTAGGGATGTTTGATTGCTGATCAAATGGCTGAGCATAGTCGTCCAATTGCTGATGGGCACCAGAGCCTGAGGGTTGCGCAGGTGGCGGCAGCTGCTGTGACCAGTCGTGATTCGCGGCTGGCCTTGGTCTGGACTCTGCGAATGAGTTGGCCGGTTGCCTGGGAATGGTGGCCTGTGGTTGCTGTCGGGTATTGAGAGCACCAGATGCGACTGACTCGGCCTGGGGAGACGCAGCCAGGGTCTGAGCATTTCTAGCCGCCCTCTGCCTTGCGCGCTGCTCGGCAGCTTCCACGCGGGCTCGCTTCTCTTCTTTGGTCATGCTGTCGAGCGTCAGCTCCAGGTTTTGCAGCGGTGATCGATTGGTGGCCAACTTTTTGCGACGATCAGTCGTTGCGCTCGTGGAGGTCCTTCTAGGTTGTCCAGAGGCGTCTGCTGCGGGAGGGCGATAGTCGCCCGCAGGCGCGGGAGCAGCCATTGGGCCTCGGGCAGTCGGTGGAGGCATCTCATGGCCTTGGGTAAATGATTGCTCGCCGGAATTACCTGTGTGAGATTGGTAGCGCGAAGCTGCCTCTTGTCTCGGAGCCGGCGCGGCCTGGGGCATTGTCGCGACAGGCGGGTGATATGGTTGCCGGTAGCTCACTGGCGGGCCACGAGGAGCGTCCGGGGCTTCTGGGAGAGAAGGGTCGCCCTGGATATAGTATTCGTCCTCGTCGTAAGGCATTCGGCGAGGCTTTCGATCGGAACTGTCGGGGGCGACCTCTGCAAGGCCAGCTTTCTGGTAAGAGGCCGGGCGGGGAGTCAAGCCCTGGGCAGCGACACTTGACTCGGTAGGTGATCCTGGTGCAAATATTGACTCTGTGGGAGCTTCCGTGTAGGACGTCTGTATCGAACTTCGGTTCGGCCTTCGCGGGGGTTGGCTGTCTAACGACTGTCTCTGCTCGCTCCCGGGAAGCTCGTACTCGCTGGAGCGGCGCTGGTGACCGCCTCTCTTGGGCTTGGATAGCTCGCCCCAGTTTTGAGCCGACATGGTGTCGAAATCAAGGTCGATGATGAGCCTGTGAAAATAGTGCCAATGCAAGAAAATTATGTACAAAAAGAGTGGCGTTTATGCCGACGCATAAGGGAGCCCCTAGGTCGGGGAACGGAGGAGAGGGCAGCGCAGAGCAGGCTCGAAAGCGCCCCAGTCCACGCCCGAGACGGTTACGGAGCGCAGGTGCCCGAGATGGACAGTGTGGAGCTGCGAGAGAGCCTGGTACCAGTAATCCGTGAGCCGAGATATGCTGGGTGACCAAGGTAAAAGAGACAAGAAATCGAGAGGCTGAAGCGAGCGAGGAAAGCCGGGACGAGCTGAGATGCGAAGCACTGCCGAAGCTTCTTGGTTGGCGGTGATCCACTGACAGGCCACGGGCCACAGGCGTCCAACGCGGCGAGTCTGACGGACGTGGCGCGGTAGGAATAGAGAGATGGAGATAGAACGGCCGGCCGGTGGCACCAGCTAATACGGATAATGATGCGCTTGATCTGAGGAGGATTTGGTCAATGACTCGAAGAAGCGGCGGCGTTTGCTTGCAAGAAGCGGTCGGGCAGCATTTGGTGGGAGCTCGAGGCTGATGGGGCGAGAGGCGTCGGGCTGGCTGTGCTGGGGTCGAGGGGGGAAGGTGCAGGGAAAAGAGGTGGCTGGAAAAGTCTAGGCTGTGAGGTGCAGCATCCGAGTACGAGGTTGTGGCACATGGAGTATAGGTGATTCAATGCTTGCTCAAACATTACTCTAAATATTGAGATACATTTGTGACAGCAAATACAACATCTGTAGATGCACCTGCCAGATAAATTGGTACTCGCTTCTTTCTCAAGATGGCACGCAGAGTGGCAGGCATTGTAGCTTACACAATGGCGTGGCTGGTAGCTTGGCTGGAGCTGGGTGACAATGGGCCGTTGGTGGATTTGGTGGATTTGGTGGGTAAGTCTGGCCCACGTCCCGCACCTCTCCAGGGCGGTACCTGGCAATCAGCCGAGGGAGAAGCTTACGGGCCCTGGGCTGGGACGCAGACAGGAGAGAGAGGCCTGGGAGGATGAAGAAGAAAATAAGAATTATGCCAAATCAGAACGAAATCATTCGCTACTAGAAAAGGGTGCAGCATTTGAAGCTGTCTTCTTACATGGGTTGTTCTCTTCATCGCCAACTACATACAACACGAACTCTGAATAGACCACTCGACTGACATTTGGAACGAAGCATAGTGCAAACGATTATTTATACAGTTGCATAGATGGAAGTACAAGTCCACGAGCAACACAACCAGTGTGCTGGTGGTATTCCCGGCCACAAAGGACAGTCATGTATAAGGGAGCCGGACTTCTGGACTCTACATAGCCACCAGCCAATTGACCAAAGAAATTGTTTACTTTTCTAACAAGTCTCGAAGAATCGTATCGTCATCATTGGCAGATTCTATTTGAGCTCTCCTTGTTGTTGCACCAGCATGCCGACTTGTTGATCCCTCCCACTTACACTGCCATACCTCCCCACAGCACAACAGCCGGCAACGCGCGGAACAACACAGACATAATCGCATACATGAATAAGACAGTTCTCTATCCAACAAAAAAATCGGCAAAAAATTAAGTGCTCTTGAACATGGTCCATGCAGGGCTTGAACCTGCGACCTTCGCATTACCGAAATTCAAACAATGATGTAGCTGAATATTAGTACGACGCGCTAACCAACTGAGCCAATGGACCTGATTGGACAGAAGCACGTGATTTGATATCCGTCGAAACCTTATCTGTGTCTAGATACTTATCCAGTACAAAAAAGAGGATATAAAAAACGGCAAAAAGGCAAAAAGAATCGGCTTGGTCCATGCAGGGCTTGAACCTGCGACCTTCGCATTACCATTTATTGGAGGTTATCCAAATATTAGTACGACGCGCTAACCAACTGAGCCAATGGACCATGTTATCCGATGGACACCGCTGCGTTATTTTCTCTTTTTTGCCCCGCGCGACATTATATTGGAGCCTTTTAGACGACAGCTTGGAAAGAAAGGGTTGGGATATTCCTTTGCTGGTATCCTGTTCTTGTATTGGTTCTTGTGGCTTATATGAACGAATATACCGGTATGCATGTGCTATAACATTGTACGCTGTACAAACTTGCTATAAACAACTTATTTCACCCAACCAACATAAAGAAGCGACCCAGCTGGTCAATTTAGACATTCGAAACAGATGATTTGACCTTCTAATTATTCTCTAGTTTCTATTCCCCCACCATAACAATCAGCTATAACCAGTGCAATACAACTACACAGCAAAATATTCAGGGTAGCTCTCTGCCTTGTTCGCCATAGTTGTACCGCATCGAGAAAGCCACAAAGCCAATAAAATAAAATAAATAAAATCTAGTAACCGAAGTATGACAGATCATAATTCCAAACCGGCACGAAACCCGAAAAATAAATATTGCAACTCTGCATGCTCTGCATTTATGCGCACGAGATCTGTTCTGGACCATGCCTCGCTTTTCAGGCACAAACAATACTGTCGCTGAGAATGCCACCAACGCTGTGGCGCACCGGCGCTTTTTTTTTTTCGCTGACGGTCGGACTGGGTAGTAATAAAGTAAAGTAGGACCTAGCCTCATACTCACACTCACACTTGCTCGAATTTCGCATCACTCCAACCCCCACCGACCGACCTCTCTTGTGACTGCTTTGCCTGGTGCAGAGCCACAACAATCTAACAGCGCCAAAGGAAGTAGCAGAGCTATTTCTATTTCCTGCAGTTCCATCGACTCGACTCTTCGCATCTGCAGACACTTTGCGCGTTTGCAGCCTCCCGCATATCCACCCCTGCGAATCCCTTTTCTTTCTCCTCCAACACATCCATCATGGCTGCCGCCACCGCGGATACCCCCAACATGGACAAGCAGGTCGACCTGTCTACGATCCCCATCTCTCCGAACGGAAAGGAGGATGCCGGTGCCGGCGCCGATTCCGGCAAGCCCGTCACCGTGTTCCATGACAAGGACAACTTCAATGTCAAGCACCCGCTCCAGAACAAGTGGACGCTGTGGTTCACGAAGCCCCCGAGCGGCAAGGTACATGAACAGCGAGACTTTGTCTCAGCCAGACTGCTAACAGGGTCGACAGGGCGACAACTGGAATGACCTGCTCAAGGAGGTGATAACTTTCGACTCCGTCGAGGAGTTCTGGGGTGTTTACGTACGTGCATTCCGAACCACTGATCAAAACCGTCATCTAACCGATCGCAGAACAACGTTGCCGCCGTTTCGGAACTCGCCCTCAAGTCCGACTATCATCTCTTCAAGGCCGGCGTGCGACCCGAGTGGGAGGACCCTCAGAACAAGCACGGTGGCAAGTGGTCGTACCAGTACAAGGACAAGCGCAACGTCGACGTCGACCGTCTCTGGCTGCAGGTTGTCATGGCCGCCATCGGCGAGACCCTCGAGGAGGAGGAGGATGGTGAGGTCATGGGCGTCGTCGTCAACGTCCGCAAGGCGTTCTACCGTATCGGTGTCTGGACTCGTACTATTGGTAAGAGCATCCCTGGTCGCGGCGATGGCGATGTCGCTGGTGGCAAGGGTCGTTCCAACGAAAAGGGCCGCGAGATTCTTCTGAGCATTGGCCGTAGCTTCAAAGAGGTCCTCGAGCTGCCCGCCAGCGAGCAGGTCGAGTTCTCTGGACACACAGACAGCGCCCACGCTGGTAGCACGAGAGCAAAGGCGAAGCACGTTGTCTAAGAAACGCAACACTCTCGAGAGTGAGCGATTGTCGGCTTCCACGAATCTCGAACCGATTACGAATTTCAGGCACAGCCACAATATTTGTATCGCGGCGAGTCTGGCCTGCACCGCGCGGAACCCGGCTGTACCGCGCCTGTGAATAGGGCGACTCGATGCCGGTCAGCCAAGGCCACATCTGCAGGGGAAACACAAAAATGCCTTTTCTATGTTTATTAGTATCATGGCGGCGTTGCTAAGGAAGCTTATTTATGATCGCATCAGGGCCATCTGAAGTAGGGAGATGACATGGTGCATGGCTACCAAAATAGATTTTTAATATTTTCGGCCAAAAATCTTGACTGTGCAGGAAGTGTCTATGTGTCTAGTGATACACGGCAGAATACTGCCCTGGAAACGTGTAAATCCACGTCCTGGCCCGCATGCTGTTCTATATATGTACGTTTGTGTGTGTCGCGTTTTGTGGAGTCTCGAGCTTATGAATAGTGATTATTCGGCTTGAGTGCGCAGATAATTAGCAAGTCCGTAGGTCAAGGGGCAACGAATATACTCAATTCGTTGCCCCTTGACCTACGGACTTGCTAATTATCTGCGCACT